>OV788328.1:13826383-15026383 GCA_928718305.1 Tetramorium bicarinatum
TGTAGTATCCTGAAGTATCCTGTATATAGTAATATACACATACATTAAATGAAATAGTGATTTTTCACTTGCAATACAGATGTCTTGAAATATGAGAAAGAAGACATCTAAAATATAACTGATACTTTCAATTAAAGGAAATTATATCATGTAAAGTTCCTCGTGATAAGATCTGTTGGTCGAAGATTTATGCAATTATTTCAACTGTGATTGAAATTCTTTATGTCATGCTCATTAATGACAACATAAGTATTAAAATAAAATTCCTTAATTAAAGTTTAATTTAATTTTTATTTTTATTTAATTAATTAATTTCTATTTTGCATTATTTGAAAAATTTTGAAAAACGCATCAATAATAGTACCTCAAGGGTGATGTGGAAAGCTATTGGCAAATTAAAAAAATCTTAATTTTATATATAATATATGAACATATTATATTAGCATAATAATTTTTAATTTATTTTTAAAACCCCTAAAACCTATCCATAAACTCTAATTGAAGATATTTAAAAGCGGGCGAGATATCAATAAGAGCGAACGAGATATCAATAAGAACGAGATGTCAATAAGAGCAGACAAGACAGTAATAGGCACAAGCGAGATGAGAACAATAGCATGCAAGGAGACTCAATCCGATCCTCGAATCTTCCGCAAGCTGTTTTTCTCAGCTCGCTCGCTTCTATTACTGTCTCGCTCGCTCCTATTACAGTCTCGCTCGCTCTCCTGGCTCTTATTGTCGTCTCGCTCGCTCCTATTACTGTCTCGCTCGCTCTCCTGGCTCTTATTGTCATCTCGCTTGCTCCTAGCACTGACTCGCTCACTCTGACATAACTGTCGCGTTACCGACGTTTCGTGTACATAGCACGGAACGCAACCAAAAATTTTGCCTCAAACAATTTCTACGCTCCCCTTACATCAGAATACCAATCCCAGCATAATATACCTAAGGCAAAATCAACATATACAGGAATTTTGAGAAAACAGGCTCACGCAGCTTCTGTACCTTATACAAGAGACTCAGATCATACAAGAAAAAAAGCAACTTCTCCCCTTACATCCTCCCCGGGCAGTTCGGGGAATCCTAGAGCTAGGGGCGGGCCCAGCTTCCCTAAATCGCATAGGGAGGCTCTTTTATATCCCGACGGCCGCATTCCCCTCGGATCTCACACGATCCCCCCCCTCCCCCCTCAAATACACATTTCCCCTTCCCCCCTTACAAACTCTCTTCCTCTTTCTTATAACGAAAAAAGGCCACACGATTCATTCTCGACTAACCTTTCATCTTTTCCCCCCTTTTATAAGGACATGATGGACAGATTCATCAAAGAATTAATGGCCATTTTTGGACAATTCAATGGCCTATTACAAGCCAATTTTAATCAAAACACGCTAAAAGAACACCTCAATAATTTCGGTGACCCTGCTCCAATACGTAATTCTTCTCTCTCACTCCCTTCACACAACATTCAATCACAATAATACATTTCAAAAATTTAAAATCTTACATTGGAACTGTCGAGGTGTATCAGGTAAACTACCGGAGATACAACAATTATCCCAACATTGTGATATCATTTGTTTGCAGGAGACTTTGCTCTTGCCTGAAAAGGCATTTTATGTAAATGGATATCAGGCTTACAGATTGGATAGTAATTCTACGTCGGTCAGAGGTATTTGTATATTAGCCAAATCAAATCTTAATATTTCCGTGATGGACTTGTCTGCTTATCACTACCCCTCCATCGAGTTGGAGATCTCAATGCTCACAATATGTTGTGGGTTCCAATAAAAATAATAGTGCCGGAACCCTTATTGCTCGTGCCCTGGAAATAAGTGGTATGCGATTACTTAATTCTAAAGCCCCAACATTGATCCACTCATCGTATGGTACCTATTCTACGATGGATCTTGCTTTTGCTTCCCCATCTGTCGGACCTATCTGTGAATTTTCGGTCTTGTCTGATCCAATGGGCAGCGACCATTTCCCTTTATCCATCGAAATACTGGACAACATCCTTCCTTCTAAATTTTTCAACCACAAAATTAAACTCTCCAAAACAGAACTTTCTTCTTTACACCGAGTTTTATTCTCTAATCCCGAACCACTTCGAGATTGCATATCTCCCGACCTAGCCGCAGACTACGACAAATTTATTAAGCTAATCAAAGCTAATATTGACACCATATCCTTGCACCCTATTGACCCGTGCCCTAAAACAATCAGATCACGCTGTAACGCTGCTCCATGGTGGAACGAGACCTGCGACGAGGCTATTAAAGAGCGCAAAGAGGCGCTAAAAACATTCAGATACAATTCGACTCTAGATCATTTTATTAAATATAAAAAGGCTGTTGCACACACCCGTAAAATATTACAGAAACAAAAAACTATAGGTTGGCGCAAACATTGTACTAACTTTAACTCCAAAACTCCTACTTCTGAACTTTGGAGACTAATTCGGTCTTTTAAAAAAAGGGATCTCAGGGGTTCCACCATGGACTCCTCCGATTTCCAGAAGTATTGTGAACTGTCCATAGAGAACTTGTGTCCTCCTTCATGCGTATCCCCTATTGAATTCTCATTAGATACTATGGTACAGGGACTCAGGCAATCAAAAAATTCAAACTTGGATGGATGAGTCCATAAATATTAATGAAATCAATCTGACTCTAAGCACAGTCAAAACAGATTCCTCTCCGGGTTTAGACCAAATAAATTATAATATCATTTTACATCTCCCAAATTCCTACCTAGAATTCTTGATGGGTTTATTTAATCGTATTCTTCAGTCGGGTATATTTCCAGATGATTGGAAACAATCTTTAGTCATCTTTATTCCTAAATCTAATAATAAAGGAGTGAGGCCCATTTCACTCACTTCATGCATTCTCAAAACAATGGAAAAATGTCTCTACAACAGACTTAGATGTATATTGAATCTAATTTTATAATTCCGGACATCCAATTCGGTTTTCGTAGTTATAAATCTTGCATTGACAATTTAGTCATCCTTACAAATTATATCCACTCTGCGTTCCTTAAAAATCATTACGCTGTTGGGATATTTTTAGACATCAAAGGTGCCTTTGATAACGTCATCCCCAGTATTTTGATTCGGGATCTAGAAGAAATTGGTGTACCCGCTCACCTAAGAAAATTTTTCGAAAATTTGATTCATTCCAGATATAACTACTTTGTCAAAGAAGGATCTCTCACGCCTCCGTATACTTCCATCAAAGGCACCCCGCAAGGTTCTATCTCTAGCCCCATCCTCTTTAACATTTACCTCCGAAATTTAAAAACACAGATAGGTCCTGGAGTCAGTCTACTGCAATACGCGGATGATTTGTTTATATATAGCTCTAATAAAAATCTTCAAACAGCCTTGATTCAACTGCAAACCTCGTTGAATTCCATATCGAAATTCCTAGAAACAAGGGGTCTAGAAAGAACTTTCTCCTTCAAAATCACAGGTGATTATTTTCAATCACAAGAGAAATCCCCTTCCACCCACCGTTTTCCCTACGTTATATAACCAATCCATCCCCATAGTGCAATCTGTTAGATTCCTCGGAATCATATTAGATGACAAGCTATCAGATCGCACTCACTTTGAATACATATTATCCAAAGGTCGTAAAATCATCTCTATCATTTCTTCCTTGGCTTCGGTTTGGTGGGGTGCACATCCTCAATCCCTTTTAACTATCTACAGAGCTGTCTTTAGAAGCGCGATAGAATATGGTTGTCAAATATTCCCAACCAACAAAAATAAAGATTTATTCAAAGCTATACAACGATTACAATTTCTGGCTATAAGAAGAGCTATGGGCTATCGGCAATCCACACCTATTAATCTTACTCCATGAAGCGCGGGAACCTCCGTTCCGATTCAGACATCAAGCGCTGTCCATTAAATATCTGTATAAAAATTTCTCACTGGATATGAACCCTGTCATTGACAGTCTTATTTCACTTTCTTCCTCAACCCTATCTAGAGCCAAAAGAATAGCTGCCATTAAATACAATCCTCTACTTAAACTTTTTATTAGTCGTAAATATATTTTAAATAGTATTCATAAATCGGTATGCCCTCCAGTCTTTTCATATGACTTTCAATCCTTTATCTTACAACCCAACTTCCTCTCCCTAAATTTCCCCGTACCATTGGATTCCCTCCAGATATTATCAATAACGTCTTTAATAGTGCCACTAGCATTTTTACTTCTAATGCTACTTCATTTTACACCGACGGTTCAAAGTCCTCCTCCACGCAGGCAGTCGGTGCTAGTATATTTTCACCGGAGCTTTCCCTACATAAAAAAATCAAACTCCCCCCAGAAACCTCGATCTTCTCGGCAGAAGCGTGGGCCATATACCAGGCTCTCCTCTTTATCCTTCATACCGATACTTATGCTTCTGTAATTTTTACAGACTCTCAAAGTGCATTGGATGCTATCTGTTCTCACAACATCTATCACCGAAATTACATAATTCCTCTCATCAAATCTAAAATTCTCGAAATCTACCGCAAAGGTTACACACTCAATATTATTTGGTTGCCCTCGCATAAAGGTATAAAAGGAAATGAAATGGCAGATAAGCTTGCTAAAGAAGCATCCACCAGTGGCTCCTCTTGCAACTTTCTTATCCCTTACACAGATTTATTGTCGGATGCTAAGATCAAACTCAAAAATCTGACAGATGATTACATGGATGAAACCTTCCGCTACAAAGGTATTAATTACTTCCTAAGATACTACAATAATGGAGTAAATCCCTGGTTCTTCAAACTCAGTCTCAATCGTGAGGAGATTGTTATCGTAAATAGAATCCGTAGTGACCACTATAATCTTAATCAAAGCTTACATCGTAAAGGATATATTGCTTCCAGCGCCTGTCCCTGCGGCGATCCTTATCAAGATATAAATCATGTCATCTTCTTTTGTAACCACACCAGAGCATACGCCTCTCCGCTCATCAAGTATTTAAGACACAGATATCCTTTTTATCCAATCGACATCCTTCCTATCTTACAGAATCCTTCTCCCAAATTGTGCCGTCTTCTCCTAGCCTTTTTTAAATCTATTAAAACTCCAATTTGAAAGGGGAAAAAAAAATAATAATAAATAAATATTTTTATCCTCATAATCCTTCTTATTCCGTGCAACAGTCTTCCTCCTACAAACCAGTTTCAAAGTTGCCGGGCTCATCAGTAGCCCTCTATAGGAAGTTCATCCAAATCTTTCCGGCTTGTGAATTCGGAGTAGTCACACACTACATACAACAGAACTCTTGGCCGAATCGAACCCGACGAGGAGATCGGGAGCCATAAATCAAAGAAGAAGAAGTTCTCTCTGATAACACACAAGAAATTGACATAGTGGTTACGTAGTTTTTCCATAATAGTTTATTCAAGTTTATTACAGTTTATTACAAAGAGGTTGTGGTACTTTCGAGGAGAGCAGTTTTTTTTACGCGATGGCACATATCCCTTCGGAGCTGTTATCGCATCAACAGAAAGTATGCAGGCTGTATAAGCGTGCCTTTCGTTGCATAGAGGATTGGATACATAACATAGATGAGCGCAGGTATATCGCCGAAGATAAATCCATTCCGATTAATTCAATCGGTGGAAACAACATTTTCAATTAAATTATCGCTTTAACCTAACCTAACCCTCCTTTCCATGGGATCAAACATGGAAAGAACTTACTAATTATTCTATTCATATTAACCAGATACAAAAGATCAGTTAGACTTTTATCGACCAAGTTAGAATTTTATCAAAATTGCCCTGACAAGCAGTAATCGGTTCGAATAAAATAATATCAGATTGCTCCAGAGAATAGACGAGAATGATATAAAGTACACGTAAGATGAAGAGTCGATCTATCAGTGAGAGGATAATTCGAGCTCGTAGAAACAGTTCTATAGTTTAAATCCATTGCGTCCAGGGAATACAAAGTTAGTGACAAACAATTACTGTAATACATTTTGATTTATAATTCTTTTACAGGTACGAGGCTGCCTTGTTGAGAGAACGCTTTGATAAGAATAAAAATATTAAGGATACGGTTTATGCAAAACATCTGCTGGAGGAAGGGGAGAAAGAGCTCTGGTCCAAGCAACATTATCAACCGATAACGTTTGCCAATTCAGCGACAGGAGGGGCATATGGCCGGGAGAGCGAAGTCCCAGATTGGGTCTTGGATAATTGGCATCCCCTGGAAAAGGCCATGTACCCTAAATACTTTGCGCGTCGTGAACAAATGAAGGATGAATACGAAAAGTGGTACTTTGAAACCTATCCGGAGAAGAAGAAGATTGACAGTCACTAGACACTTGTAAAATATATATATATATATATACCTATGTTGTATCAATGCAACATTATTCTCTTGTAGACAATATTAATGTAATATAATATGTATTGTTATATGAAAGTGTCTTCGTTATATAGACGGAATATTCCCATCGTAAAACGCTCCACCTTACGAGAATCACCAGCATACTGTTTCATACACGTTTATTATATAATTAGAATACATAGTAAGCAACCTAGCATATCTCTATTCATAATTTAATTCATTAGACAAACAACATATGTAATACTAATGCACCACAAAGTAACATACGTGGCTCGAAACTTTCCCCAATTTGGTCGAAATTTTCTCCAGCGCACGGACATACAACATATAAGAAATTATTGCGCTTGGACGTTTCTAATTTCGAATGCACGTGACACGAACAAACGAAATGTTTATGATTCGTCCATTTATTTGTTTCTGTGAAAGAGTGAAATACCGAAGTTAAGAATATATCTGCGATATTTCATTTGCAAAATTAAATACATTACTTTAGCAGCAAATTTCTTTTCGTTGCTAAAGTACGCGAATTTATTCGTGTCGTAATGTAATATAGTCATAATTACAACTATCTTAACAAACATATACGAATATTTATCATCAAGGCTTACATATACATTGCTACAAAAACGATGAGTCTGTGAATTAAGTCTAAAGTTGCCAATAGGTTTGTATTGTCCTGCATCGTCGCTCATGGACGTTCGTTTAGCGCACGATTCAATTGACGTTCTTGCGCGTGATATTGAATTTTATTTTACCAACTTTAAACTTTAAAATGTATCAAAATCTTCCAGTGTTTGAAATATTTAAAATGTTACAAGTTTTTGCGTCCAATTTGCAAATCAGATGGCATAATTCCTGAAATATTATATGAATGTTGCAGAAATGATTACTTTTGCAATTTTATCATCTTCATCAAAAACAATATTATCGATTATTTATGCAAAGAGTTAGGAATTGTAATATGTGTGTACATGTATGTGTATATATATATATATATATATATATATATATATATATATATATATATACATATACATATAGCGAGTAGTATTTTTTAAGAGTATTATATATATATATATATAAATAAAATATATGAACAAATGTTTTTACCTATGTTACAATTCTTTAACACTGATAGATTCGATTTCGGAAGCGACGTTCGGAAATGGAACAAAGTAAAAAAATGTAGAATCGCTGTATTTGTGCTCTTACGGGAGAATTCGTGCGCCGCGAGTCATTTACGATACAATGTCATTCACATGATACCTTGTACGAAATTTCAGTTTTTTATTAGTCGCAGTAAATTAAAATCGACAACTAGGTAAAACTACATGTTCCATTAATCAATACAACTTCTGAGTTTTTCAACATGTATCTTCCACATAGCGCAGCTCGTAGAATTATTTTAATAATCACACCAGAATATCCTCGTAACGAGGCAAGATTATACATGGAAAAAAAATTAAACTAAAATAAACTTGTCACTCTTAAATCAAGATTGCGACATAGTTACATCGTTCCTAATCTCTCGTCTATCTTCATCATCTTTTTCTGTGACTTGCTATTAGGACATAATGCCTCTTTCAGCTTCTATCCTCTACCTTAATTTTTTTCTCAATTTCTGCCTCAAACTTCCATTTATCCCAATGATATCGCCTGGCTTCATTACATAGATTGGAAGTCCGTCGTTACGTGATTAGGACTAACTGGTGGGCGGAGGTGGCGGCGGTGGTTGCGCTAGTAATGTCGGCAACGTGTTGAGGTCAATCCCGGGTGGCGCAGGAGTCTGCTGCTGGGGCGGAGGCGGGACCGGGGCAGCCGGTGGCCAGCCACCCATCTGTTGCGGCTGCCAGCCACCGGGGAATCCCGGAGGAGGCGCCGTGCCCGGTGGTGGTGGCCGCATCGGTCCATGCTGACCCTGCTGCCACGGCGGTATGCCCATCCCGGGTGGAGGGATCTGCGTGGGCGGCATTTGACCCGGTGGCGGCGGTTGATTGTTGCCGGCCATCCACGGCATTAACGGCGGAATGTTGGGCTGCGTGGTGGAGCCGGGTGGTGGTGGTGGCGGTTGCATCACTCCCGGCGGCGGCGGCATGCTCACTGGTGGCTGCCATTGCATGTTCATGTTGTTCATTCCTTCGCCTCCTTGGCTCCACGGTGGCGGTGCCATGCCCGGCGGCGGCATCATCGGACCGCCCTGCATCATTTGTGGCGGTGGATGTGCCGGAGCTGCCATTAACGCGCGAGGTGGTTGTTGTCTGAAAAAGATAAAATTATCGTGTTCAATTTTTAGGTACTCTTAAAAAAAGACGGTTGGAAAAAATGTAAAGGAAAGAAAGATCAAATGTACCTGTCAAACAGTCCAGGATAATTGGGATTAGGAGTCTGTCTGTTTTGTCCTGTTTTCGATCTGTCCGGTGGTGGACCTTCTCCCAATTCTGCCATGAGCGACATGTATTCCTCATCTATTTTGGCCTTATCTCCAGCTTGTCCCATTCCTCCCATTCCAGCGGCTGCCGGACCTCCTTGGCCGGGTCTCTTTGATCTGCAATCTCGAGCGATATGTCCTGCACCGCCACAACTTGAACATACTATGTTGTTCGTCACATTTGGTTTATCGGGACACTAAAATTTCCATCGGGATTATATATTAGTTATAGAAATAAGAAAAAAGTTCTTCCGCACAAAATATTCCGACAATTTCACAAACCAGCCAAGACTTGTGATCCGAAGCTCCACAATTAGTACAACGAGGTCCATCATTCTCACGTAATGTTCCGTTTAATAAAGCTAACTCGCGTAATTGATTACGACGCAAATCGTTTTGACCTTCCGGCACTTCCACGCCTTGCCGAATAATTTCATGAATCTGCATACACAAATACATTTGTATCATTTCATTTATCTATTATATTAGAAATTCGATAACACGTACTCGTTCCACAGCTTTCTTCACGGCATCTAAATTGTTTGCGGTAATGTATGCATGTAAAGGTTCATCTTCGCCTGGTAAAGGTTGTCCATCTTTCCTGCCAACTTTTCCTTCTTTCACAGAACCTTTTCCACGAATAATAATCTTTGCGCCAGTTTCCTTTTCCATAGCTAAAAGAATTTAACATAAGAGATGTAAATTAATATTTCTATGCATTATATACATACACACATAAATATATATATATATATATATATATATATATATATATATATATATATATATATATATATATAGATGGATAAGTTTACACATAATCACATCTATAAAATGCATTTTTTTACAGTAGTGCTTACATTTTAGAGTATTTCCACGCGGTCCAATAAGCAAACCAACAAAATTTATATCAGGATGCTCTTCCTGAGGAATCATTACTTTATCATGCACTCGTATTATCGGTGGCCTAGAAAAGAAAAAGTAAATATTGAGAAACAAACATATTGTAAGAAAATTTAATTAGCATAGAAAATATAGGACAACTTTTATAATGTCTGTATGACTCACTTGTAATCTGGTGGTGGCTTGAACTCTGGATTAATTTTAAGGATCTTCTGTATCAGATTATGACGTTCTTCCTCTAATTTACGTCTTGTACGATATTCTCTCGTGTTCAACCGTTTACCATCGCTACTGTAAATAGGCTCTGGGGATGGCGATCTGAAAAATAAAAAAAATAATACCATATCAAGATATAAATTTTTATCAAGATGGTACTAGCGTAGCAAGCAACCTGACCCTACTATGACTATATGAATATATATAAGTGGGGAAGAACCGTTGATTTAGAGCAGAGAATTATGCGTGTACAGATCTTTATAAGACTCTGACAAATAAATCATACATATAAATATATATAAAACTTTTCTTTTGATACTGATTTTACTTGATTTCTTTATAAACGTGATACCATCGGAGAAATTTAATTTCTTAATAAATTATAAAATTTATATAATATAAATTGTTGAAAAAAATATTTCGTGTTTAAAATTTTATCTACAATATTCGGAAAAGGCTATATATCTTGAATAATTTATAAGAAAAATTCTAAATAGTATTCAATAATTTTGCTTCAATGATAATAGTATGTGTAGCAATGGGTGTTAATATTAAAATATCAAGATCCAAGATGTATTTGCTAGAGAAGTCACTGCGTGATTGTATCAGTTTGCTTATGTAATCAGTTATGTACTTTTAAAAGCTACGAAAAGATTGTGTACTACAGAATTTCCCAACAGTGCCAAAGTATCGAAATAAAGAAGAGAAAAATTGTCGCTGCCATATATAGCATAGCTGTATATTTAGTATTCTATAGTAGGCAACCACTGGAAGACTGCGCGTTTGTGCATGGCAGATATCGGTATGATGTCAGCTGCTAAGACAGATCCTGTGTGATTATTAAGAAATAATCTTTTGTATTAGTTATAATGCAATTGGTAAGTATGTCTTACTATGTATCAACGGAAACACAATGATATAAAAATAATGGTTCCAGCTAAAATTGGAAAAGTTTAACAACCTATTGGAATAAATTAATTTATTAGAAAGTATATGTATTTATCATTTAAGACCTGTACCTGAAAGTAACGTTAGATTCTTTGTTACGGTACGAATAGGAATTTCAATAAACTGATATTTTCCTGAAATCTGCTCATTAAGATTGTAATTAGCAACAGATATTGGCAAGTCGATTAATAATCTTCCTATTGGCATCAAGATTATCGTAACAATTTTAAAATGTGCCGTGCAAATCACGGCAGTCTGAATAAAAGGACAGAATCTCACTCAAGATGACCCATGCATAAGGTTGTAGATAATACAGTGAAATATCGAGTAATAAAATGTCTGGTTGCTGATACCGCACAATTTTTAACCGATTATTAGAAAAGAATTACAATAGGTCACCTCAGAGTTATTCTATGTGTGCAAAAATGTATCTATATCAAGACATATGAACTAAAATACCCACTGTTCTCTTTAAACACTGCTACTGACACAGCTCAATGTAAGTCAAGTCGTGAGCTCGCGCTCAACATGTTACACCCAATTGGTAACGTGAAAAGTTGAAGGGTTTAATTACACGATTTAATAGCATTGCAGCAGTGTTTAATAAAAATGAGATATTAAAAAAGATTGATTAGGGCAAACCAATACTATCAAAATTCATCTTCTGTGTTGCATGGGGGCTCTAATCAAGCCCAACGTTTTCAAATGGACATCGGTATTCCCATACTACGTGAACCTTGGAGCCAGAGAGATATCTTTTAGGGCTCCTGTATTACGGGCTGCTGTATGTTCAGTAGATAGGTATTGTAGATATGTAATGTTCATTTTTGGTATGTAAGTTTCTTTCAAACCTTTCCTCGGGGTTAAGTGGAATTCCAAGGTCTCCAGTGCGTAGCTTCCTGCTGATTTCCTCAATCTGCAGCTGAACTGTAAACCAACGGGTTAGAGGGGGCGGAAACCCCAACAGTTAGATATTGCCAATTTGCCGTATACATTCTATAAAATAAGCATGTCTCAGAAAAGTAATAAGGTCGCGCACATGTACATTTGAACCTTATCTTTCCAAAGTCAAAAGCTTGCGACGCTTTGTATGACTTGTACTTTGATACTTGATTATTTGAAAAGTACTGCAAGATATACAAGTAGAAAAGTTTGTTAAATTATCACGCATGTCAACGATATGTAATAGTTTGTTCGGTGGCTCATTCAATGAAATGTTACGTTATTGAAACGCCGCAACGATCGGATTATTCAGTTCGTCAGCAAACGTGGCAATCCCTCTTGCCAAATTTGATGAATTTATCGACAGTTTTCAACAAGTCCTGATGCTTACCTCCAAAAGAATTTTGAATTTTCATCGATATATACATTATCATACTTACTTATTACATTCATAGCCCTCTACTCTTATAAATTAGGTTTCAGAAACTTATGTACAGAAGCAAAATATTTGAAACGGTTCCCTAGCCATACGTTCTAGCGTACTAAAGGAGCGCTACATAGTAAGCGGTTAGAGACGAGAGAAAGAAACTTACAGAGATAAGCCCTCTCCTGATCAGGAGTCAGATTTGTCGGTAGGACTGTAGGCATCCCTGGTATAAATGTTTTGTCATGTTCACTACCGCCCCATCTAGTCTTTTTCCTCTTCTTACGTTCTCCCTCTTTCAAGTCTTTGTCCTGTTTACCATCGCCTGCAAAGTAATCCCATTCACAATTTCAAAACCGTTATCGTTAAAACAGCGGAAATATCTTACTTTGTTTGCGGCAATTTAACATGAAAGAAAAAAACAAAAGTTCCTCATACATTACATCGTGGAGAAGAAATAATAAAAGGCTTTAAAAAAAAATTAAAGGCTTATAAAATAAGTGTGTAATTAGGGAAAAGGAGAAAAAAAATGGAGAATTCGATTTAATCTGCAAACGTGCAAGAAACGTTTGCCGCTTTTCGCACGAGGCAAAAAAAGAAAGGTAGGAAGAAAAGGGAAAGGACTTACCTTCCGCTTCACGTTTGCGGTTCGCAGCTACAACGCTCGCCGTGGTTGCGCTCGGCTGCGTGCCGTTGGCGATCGCGGCACTCACCGCGGCGGCGGCGGCCGCCGCGGCCGCTACCGCCACCGAACTCATGCCCGCGACGTTTTGCTGTTGTTGCTGCTGTTGTTGTTGCTGCTGCTGCTGCTGCTGCTGTTGTTGTTGTTGCTGCTGCTGCTGCTGCGCGTTCTGCAAATAGCTCGGATTCAATAGTGAGGTGAAATTCCGCGACTGATTCATAGCTGTTTGGCGTAGGGACGCTGCGCCGGGCGTCGCACTCGCGTAGTCACAGTCACAACGCCAACAGTCAACACCCGACACCGTTGACGCTCAACAGTCGACGCTCAGACGACAGACGCGAGTTTCCGCACGGAGAAAATGGCGAGATGGGGTCCCGCCGAGCTTGCGAGCTCCGAGCTGCACGAGCTACGAGGGCACCGTTAACACACCTTCGCTCCGACGTATCGCGGCCAGACGTTAGCCGCGTATCGCCTCTCCGGGCGCGTTAGCAACGGCCGGCCTGATTCGCGCGCGCGCCCGGCGGCGAGCCAATCGCGGCGCCACACGGATTACGGTCCGTTTCTATCAATGTAAATAATTAAGTTATCTTGTTTTACCGATCAATGTGATTAGTTTCTAATTCATTAATTCATCTTTAATTAATCTTTAGGGTGTATTTTCACCTTTCCAACGATTTTGCATGCAAACAGACGAAATTCTCACATACGAAATTTTCAAACACACGAAACTTTTTTATTAAAGTATCTAAGCTCATTCCAAAAACACAGTATTATTCTTTAATGTTAACTCTAGTGCGGAGCTAATTTGTTTTACGTGAATGATTTCATGAGAAACGAAAAAAAATTGTTAAATTATCGGTGGAAAATCGGTGGAAAGGTAAAACATAGCAGTTGATTAGTTCACGTATGTACACATTGTATTATTGTCTGTACTTTGATTCTGTAAAAGAATTTCTATATCTGTAAAGGCAATGAAAAGCTTAAGGGGATGCTGGAGTGACGCTCGAACTTGATCGAGGTCGATAATGTAGGTGGAATTCCAAGCTATAATATTATAAATTATCAAATTGTCTTTACAGAATACAAAATCCTTTTGCAGGATTAAAGTACGCGAAAAATGAACCACGTGAGTATCGACTTTACATCAAAGACGAAGAAAAATTAAAAATTTTGGCTCTATTTTATCAACTTTCACACGCCTGTCAGCATAAATTTTTGTGTCGCAAATACGTTTTATTTAGGCATCAAAGTCTAATTTTATAAACTTAACAGTGTTTGTTTGTGTATGCGTAACGCACTAGCGAGAGCTCGCTATAGAGCGACGTGGAAGGGACGAGTGAGTGAGTTGCGGTGCAGCAGTTGGACAAGAATAGCGATGCTCGACCGACAAATAACACGACACTTAACGTTACAATAATTTAATACAGAACTGATAATAACATAACATAAGTAATTTCGAAAAGTATAATCCGCGACACGGAGACTCCCGTCGTCGGAGGCTGAGCGACGACTTTAGAATGCGAGAACGAGGGAGCCCGGAGCTCGGTTCGCTCAGGGTTTATATACGAGGCAAATCCTCAATGTTGAATCGTTTGAACTATCACGTACGATTTTCAGTAATTAAGCTCTTCTTAGAATATATGTACGTGCGTCGGTAGAGATAAAACGATCCAAGCGCAGGTGTTCATGACTCACAAGAGCGGATCGATAGATGCAAGGTCAAGAACGGCGAGCAGCATCTCACAATTCAAGATGCAACTCGATATAATAATTATCGCCGATGTCTTCAAAAACTGCGGCGCGCAAAGAGATTGAATGGTTGCTTGTGAATTCTCGAACAGTTTGCGTTATCTATGTGTCTGGAAATTCGAATTTCGTGAGTACAAACTGTAGATCTTCTGTATCAAGCAAATATTATTACGATGTGACAGCTTCAGACTCCATTTTCGACTAAGAAATGATAAAAATATCGCAAATTAAAAATTTGTTCCCGTTTTCGACATAAACTCCGCAATTCAGACTGAATTTAATGTGCTTTAATTCTGAAGAAGGATTTTCTAATCTACAAAACCAATAAGAATTTACGTTACAAAAATTATTGTGTTTAATGGGTAAAATAGAAATCACATTGATAGGTAAAACAGGACAACTTAAGCATCCCCTTATTCTAAACTTTTCATTCTGTCTAATTTTTTAAAACTAGAGAAAGATAACAAGTGAATTAAAGTTAACTTGCATCGGTAAAAATAATACATAATAATCCAATATTCGATAGAAGAAGTTGGCACGTTCGCATGTAGGTTTCGTTCCCCGATTTCGAGACTCGAAAAGCTCTCGTTGCCCAATCGCGGCCGAGAGTTTCAAAAGGGCAGCCTGCGCTCTCTCGAGAATCGCCGTCGGGACCATCCACGATTGGCCGTCTCGCTCGTGACTGACCGACGGCGACGCGCGGTGGCGCGCTTTTCCATGCGCCGCCGTCGAGCGAGACGGCGCGACAAATGGGAAGTGCGACCGCTCTCGTTGGAGCCCCGTGATGTAACGCTATACGTGCTATACTATGCTGATTGCTCGGGCATATTGACGCCGGCGGCGCGGAGCAGCGGTGATCATTTGGAGCGTGGTGCGCGCACGGGTGTCATGAACGGCACCTCGCGCTCGCGTTTCTCCACGATCGTCTGAGGTAATCGGCAACCGTTTCTTCTCGGTGACGATGCGCCGCCTGTCTCGTGCACTGTGCCGTTGACGCGAATGCGATGACGATGACGACGACAACGCCGACGATACCACGCGACATTCGCCGACAGTGAGTTCTCGGCGACGCGGACGACGGCGACGGCGACGGCGTCGGCGATGTCGATGACGCCGCGAGTGCGGAGTGACGATCGTGGAACCTCCGTCGCAGCCTGAACCGGCTCAACCGTACTGTGCGCACCGCCTCCGGATCTCCCTGCGCTCTCCTTCCCTCTTCCGCGCGACGATCGGAACGTCGCCGTTGGGGCGCCGGACGAAGCGGCCCCAGGTGCAATGGCAGCTCACAAGACGGGCGGGCAGAGCGCCCGTAAGAAAGTACAGGTATAATTCGCCACCTTCGTTGTCTGCCAAGCTTTTTATCCTCAACTCGCGAGCAACTTGCCGATCTTTGTAGCTCGGCTCTCTGACAAAAAAAAAAAAAAACGTGCCTTAGGCCCAATTCCACAACTTATTTTAACCGAAGTTTAGCTAACAATATCCAATAGGAGTTTTATATAAAACAAACTCTTCTCTTGGATATTGTTAGTTAAACTTTGGTTAAAGTAAGTTGTGGAATTGGGCCTTATGTCTATTTCTACCAATAAAGATTAATTTTAATCTCGGTTTAACTTACTTTCTATCTTTTTTTAGTCCTAAGAATTAGAAAAAGATGAACACTAAGTTAAACCGAGATTAAAGTTAATCTCCATAGCTTGGTAGAAATGGACATTAGTTTCTTTTTTACATAGTCTTTTTTACATTTGTGTATTATGATAATACAGGATGAAAAACAATGAGAAGATTGTTTTCCATGCTAAGAATCATATTTATGCTATAAATGCTAGAAAAAATGTCCATTCTTTCACACTAATTAACAGCGATTGCATTGGTTCTCTTTCTGTCTTGAGATACTAAATTCGACATTGTCTCCGAACTGTCAAATTTGCATCTGCAATGAAATTTGGTTGTGTTCATTCAAACTTGACAATGTTTGCCGTGATTTCATTGACGACAATTCGTCAATGAAATGAGAGACTATGTCAACTTAAAAAAAATCTGTTTTCATGTCAAGGTGTCTATGGTTATAAGAGACGAGGTAGAGAAGCAGCACAGGGCTGGCGTTAATTCCTTGCAGTATGATCCAGCTCTGCACAGGCTATATTCCGCTGGCAGGGACAGCATCATAAGGATATGGAACTGCAGAAATCTGAAGGAGCCATATATCCAATCCATGGAACATCATACAGATTGGGTTAATGATATAGTGCTGTGTTGTAGTGGCAAAAATCGTAAGTACATGCTTTCCCTGCAATATTCTTGTTCGACTTCGAAGTAGCTTTATAATACTTGTATTAAACAAATATATCGTTTATATGAAATAAAACTCCTACTCCCTCTTCCAATTTCTGTCAACTTTGATATATTAATTGTTGTCAAATCTGTGCAGTTATATCAGCGAGTTCCGACACCACCGTCAAGGTATGGAATGCGCATAAAGGTTTCTGCATGTCCACCCTGCGTACGCATAAGGACTACGTCAAAGCATTAGCGTATGCCAAAGATAGAGAGCAAGTTGCTAGTGCAGGTCTGGACAAGTCGATATTTTTGTGGGATGTTAATACATTGACTGCCCTTACGGCAAGTAATAATACAGTCACAAGTACGTAATCCTAGTCGTATGTATGTACATCTCTTTTACACATCTATTAATGTGCTCGAAATATCGTTATTGCAGCATCGTCCCTGAGTGGAAATCGAGACTCTATATACAGTCTTGCCATGAATCAGATCGGCACGATTATCGTGAGTGGTAGCACGGAGAAAGTTCTTCGAGTGTGGGATCCACGATTTTGTACCAAACTTATGAAACTTCGTGGTCATACGGACAATATTAAAGCATTAGTCCTGAATAGGGACGGAACGCAATGCTTATCAGCGAGTTCCGATGGCACTATTAAATTGTGGTCACTTGGCCAACAGAGATGCGTGCAAACGTTTAGAGTTCACAAAGAAGGAGTATGGGCGTTATTGGTAATTACATGCAATTGCTGTATAATAAAAATTCTTCGTTATTTTAACAACCGCTATACAGATTGCAGCAAAATCTCGTATGTTTTAGGCAACGGATAATTTTAGCCATGTAATATCCGGCGGCAGGGATAAGAGAGTAGTAATGACAGAATTAAGCTACGCAGAGAGATATACAGTTATTTGTGAGGAAAAGGCACCTATATTAAAGATGGCTATGACGCCAGATCAATCTAGTATTTGGGTTGCCACCAGCGAATCAACCATTAACAATTGGGTAAATAAAGTCATCATGTTTTCACCAAGTCTTCAGAGAGAAAAAAATGTAAAGCGAATATTCTGTTATTTCAGCCAATAAGCCAGAAAGATTGGCAAGAATTGGGAATCGGAGATTGTTGCGATTCCGCGAGTAATGTATCGAGTAATATTTTAAGGAACGTTGATCCTGCACAGAAAATATTAGGTGGCCCTGCCATAAGACATTATCATATATTAAATGACAAAAGACACGTGTTAACAAAGGATACAGAAGAGAATGTTGCACTATATGATGTATTAAAAGCATGTAAAATAGAAGATTTAGGCAGAGTCGATTTCGAGCAGGAGTGTAAAAAGAGAAACAAAATGGTGTATGTTCCAAACTGGTTTAACGTCGATCTCAAGACAGGGGTATGCATCTCGTTGACGAATCGATACGTCCAAGGGACAAGTCAGTTCTAAATTTTCTTCATTATTGCAGATGTTGACTATACATTTAGGGCAGGACGAAAATGATTGCTTCTCTGCATGGGTTTCCGCCAAAGAGACCGGTCTAGCGGAGAATGATGCTGTGGATCAAAAAGGTAATTAGCTATTTCAGCAATACCCGTGGTATAGATTCGATAATTTGACACCCCATCTATTTTTAGTGAATTATGGGAATCTTCTGCTGCAAGCGTTACTCGAACACTGGTGGAGACCGTTGCACGCCGATGACGAGAATGAGGGCAATGGCAATGACGGAAACGTTCCTATGCACACGAGAGGAGGAAATCCGTACTTCTCCGTTCCTAGTCACACACCTGTTATCTTCAGGTATGCCAAGATTGTTGTAATTGTTGTTTCATTAACTACATTATCATATTATTGTACTTTTCAGCGAAGTGGGAGGTAGAACCATCTACCGACTATTGGTTCGAGATGCCGCGGGAGAGACTGAGGGTGTGCTATTAAATGAGACCGTACCGCCGTGGGTGGTGAATATCGTCGTGGACAAGAATCTTCCGCAGTTCATTAAAATACCTTTCTATCTTCTTCCACACGCCTCTTCGGGTGTAAAGAGCTTGAAAAAGTATGAACCGTGCCTTCAGATCTACGAATCGCGCGATAATACGATTGAATAATAATATTGTGCATTGTTGTCTTCAAGGGATCGTTTGATCGCAAATGATTTTATACAAGTGCGTAAAGTGGCCGAGCATGTTTACGATAAAGTGCTCGGTGCAGGAAGCGACTCGGGTTCGGTGGCCGGTGGTGGAAATACAGTTTCCAGCGGGTCTCCAGCAGGCGATAGAACAAATACAGACTCCAATGCTGATAATTCTTCGCTGGCCGAGGAAAAAGTTGAACTTTTATGTAACGATCAGGTCTTGGATCCCTCAATGGATTTGAGAACAGTACGTATCGAGTTGAATTAACTTTTTGCAATCGTTGAGAGAATGTCTCACATGCGTTTCTCTGCTTCTCAGGTTAGACATTTTATCTGGAAAAGCTCGGCGGATTTAACACTTCATTATCGTCCTGTTAAATAGTTAGGATTAACTACATTACATCATGAACCTTTACAGTGTGCCTGGTTTTATACCATGGTACGGTATGCTACATATACTTTTTTTCTTTGAAATTTTTTCTTTTGATTTAAAAGACTTAAGATTTATCTATTTCAGAATAGTGGAAAATACATGGGCTACTTGCAGAATATGGTACCTTGTGCCACCTTCTTCTTAGGAAATGATCACCTGGATTTAACGAATGTTTCATGTCAAGTTGAAGCAGGAGCGAAAGAAAGCGAGGCGTATTTGGAGTATTAGAACAATGTAAAGTTCTAAGGCAATAATGTGTGGAAGTATTAATGTAAATTGCTCACTTTTATACATTCTTGCATCCTGCGGCCAAATTCACACAACGGAGCATTACTCGATTAATCTGCTTGAGAATATCATGCTTTTTGTACCTGGATATAGAATTTAAAGTGCTTGTTGTCAGCCATATATCGTCTTCCCACTTCAAAAGTATCGATAAGAATGTATGGCACAAATGCAACACAAAAAAAGAGGGATAGATCGCATGGCCGAGAAAATTGTTGGTTTCGTTAGGTCTAATGGACCCAGGTGATCCTCACAAATGCTTCTCAAATTTCTTTTATTAATTCTATTTTAGCGGTATTTCCTAATCAGTACCTAGAATTGTCTTCTTTTAGTATTGTAATAAAAGTATTGAATATTTATTGAAGTTGAAGAAACTATAGAATGCGTTTTGTTATATGCATGCATGCAAAATGTGTACTCCACACCTGCCTTGTTATATTAGAGAGTGAGAAAAAGAAAAAAATTATATATATATATATATATATATATATATATGAAATATATATGTATATATATTACAGAGAGAAGAGAGATATGTCAATTTACCATTAATCAAATTATATTTGAATAGCCAAATTAGAAGTTCAATATTTCCTATTGTTCATATAGGAAATAAGAGAATGTATTTATCTGTAATGTAACAAGGTCAAATTCTGTCCTGATCGAAACTAATAAAATCTAAATGTGAGATATATACGTATATTTAACACCAAAAATTAAATTTTATAAGATATAAATATCATTAATAATATAATTATTGAAGGATATACAGTATTCAACAGAATTTGATCTTTGAAAAGATTTATATTATAATGAACAAAAATTATATAGTTATTTTTAAGTTAACATCCAATTTTTTCTAGATTATAAATTATGTATATACAAACACGACTGTGAATAATGTCCATTAATAATAATAATAATAATAGTACGCCGTGTGAATAAAAGTTTCAGAACAGATCATAACAGATCTTACTGTGCAAACAACTCAGAGCCAATAATGTTTGCTGTTAATGCAAAGTGTTAAATTGTCAGAAAAGAAATTATACTAGTTTTTAGTATGCTCTGTGAGATAGAATATTGTTTACGTTATTAAAATTGTGTGTGCATGAGAACAATCTTTATAAATGTAAATAACATTTTCTCATTTTAACTGAGTAATTACAATTTTATCTCTTATCAAGTTTGGGTTCACCTTGGTTTGGTAATGCAAATGCTTTACGTATGTACGTTAGAAATTATTTGCTGTTGCTTGTTTTCGTTTTCTATCCAAGTATATATTGTTAAGATATGTATGAGAGAGAAAAAAAAAACTTTTCTTGAATGAGTGAAAATAGTATGCGTGGCTGGTAAAAATTGTATTCTAGTTAAGAATGCCTTATTTGTTATCTTTACACGTTGTTTCAAAAGAAATTGTGCAGTGAACTTGTATTTTTTAAAATCGTTATTAAATCTTAGAATAATTTTTCAAACCAAATGTAAATTAGGTCATAATGTGGAAATATAGTTATACTTTAAACATCTCGATATGATGTATAACAAAAAATGAAAATTGCGAATTGCCTTCGATTTGAAATTATTTCAATTATTTATTACAACTATTATGATTTTATTTACGTAACAATTATCTGTAATCAACTAATTGTTTAGTTCATTGCATAGTTTTCTGAAAATGTATATACTAGTGTTCTCTACATATAGATTTCTCGCATAAATGGTTAATATCATTTTTATTTATTTTTTTCTTTAATATTCACTTTAGATTTATTACTATAATGCGAGTAATCAAGATGTGCCTGATCATAGATCATAAGTTACAGGGGGCATTTCATGGCTTGTATTGATATTTAAAACAGCCCATAGTTACAAGATAATTAACATAATTACATTAACATTTCTCTTTTACATTATCAACTATAAATTCTAGAGAAGTTACCACATAATTACAATAAATTTTTATATTCTTTCCTATTTATTTTTGTAGCAGGCAGCATGTAATTTCATTTCGTTAAAGACGGTAAATTTAGTCGTTTTATTCAAAACATGACGTTTTTGCACGGAAAAACGATGTATTGATATGAAAATGTGTAATAGTGTAAAAATCAAAATATCAATTTCATCTTTCTCCAATCTATGTAAAAAGAAGCAAAAAAAAAATAGCAAATCGGGTGCCAAATTTTATACCGAAAACGATACTCACAGAGCACCGTATGTTTTTGACAGGCAGTATTCCCTTTCTGTAAAATTCCTTTTTCATTATTAGGTGCAGGTTTTACCGTGGTACTACTTACGACATAAGACTATGTAGCGAAAGATTAAATTTATATTAATAATAATAATAAATTTATAATTTTAGAACGATTAAGATTATAGACTAATATCGTCTCTATGAAGGATCGAATGCTTGTGTCAGATTGTTAATTTTAAAATAACATTTTACGCTGTCTCGACATGTAAATTATTAAACTTTTCAATGTTAAACTGAAACAGTCAAATTTTCTACAATTTTCTACGAGTGTATAACGAGACGATATTTCTTCGAATACTTTCATATTTATCTTATTACTTTTGTAATACTACTGATATTGTCTCTGACGAAATAGGCGACAAAAGACGACGTATAAAGCTCCATATCAGAAAAGAATCGATATTCAATTTTTATTTGTATTTATTGTGTCTATTTTACAATACGGCATCACTCCCGATTATAGACTAATCAGTATTTATGTAAAATATAATTTAATATAGAAAAGAGATTGCATCGCACAGCGATATTTGAATAAAGAATTCTATTGCTACTTACGCGCTTAGTAATTTCGCTAAACCACAAATCTTCAAATAATTTCATCGAGAATACTCTCGACAGCTTCCACAAAAGAAGCGCATACTTTTGCCGGCCTCGGAGTAATCGTGTTCTCATCCCCTGCTCGGTATTTACCGGTTTGTACCAGAATACCTGTAATCCCAGCTGCCTGCGCACCAGATACGTCATCTCTTACGTCCTAATCGCAAAAAAAATTCACATTTGTATGCACATAAAGAATTACAATGATACATATAAAAAAAAAGTAAGACAATATCATTCGAAACTTATTACATCTCCAATCATTACAGCCTGTGCTGGATCAATCCCCTCTAAAGCTGCCTTGAAAAATCCTATGGTCGGTTTACCAACAACCTCTGCTTTCACACCGCTGGAATACTCCAATCCTTTGATGAAAGCCCCAGGACCTAGAGCTAGACCATCGGGGCGCTTGTAATATCGTCCTTCGTGAATGGCTATGAGGAACGCACCGTTCAAAAGCAATCTAAAACATTGCATATATCATGTCGTTTGAACATTGTGATTTAAACGATAGAGGTGAAAGAAATAGAAAGAGATGCAAGACTACCTGAATGCTTTGTTCAGTTCGTCATAGTTGAATTTGCTCGGTGCTAAGCCGATCACAACTGCATCAGGTGTATCATCGGTTTCTAAATCTTGGAAATCCTCCATCGCCGCTGGGTCAATTAACAGCAACGGCTTCAATCGCCGAGAGCGAATTAATCTCCTCGCCGCCGCTAGAGAACTGAAGATCTCCTCCTTCCGCAAGTCAAATCCAAGTTTCGTCAGACGCTCGTACAAGTAATTACTCGATTCCTTGGTAGTGTTGGTGACGAATTTAATCGATACGTTTGCATTTCGTAGCCTGCAACGTGAAAGTAGATAAATTCGTGATTTCGAAAAAATAAGAGGTGCATTTGATACTAAAGGCAAATCATAAGATTGTCCTATCTGATTAATCGTGTAATAATTCACGAGAAATTATTTTACTCTCTCTGATTCAATGCCTTTGAGATATTTGTTAAGTACAAATAGATATTAAATTAATCACGAAAAGCTGTCATTAACAAATAATAGATCCTTTTATCATTAAATCAGACTTGTACATTTTTATGCAGAGCAAGTAGAAACTTAAACTAAAATTGCAGTCTCATTTTTACAGAGATTGCAAATGTATGTATGTATGTACATACATACATACATGCAACAAATAATAAAACATGTGCAAGTTAAATACTAAAACAAAAAAACAAAAAGAGAAGAAATCTAACCTGTTTAACGCTTGTATCGCACCCGGAATAGCCGTGTTATCGATATGCAACGTTCCACTGAGGTCTATCAGCACCGTCGTGATTTGCCTCGCCATTATTATCTCTACTACATTGTATCTACGTTTAATGAAATATATCTTGCATATTTTTTTCGTAAGTTAAGCTGACGAGTACACGCGCATACCGGCCAAGTCGCCTTAAAATACTGAACGTGTTCGGACGTGTTTCGACGCGAAGGGAAATTTTAGAAAATTGCTGATGCAATCAACCGATTTTGTTTAACCGATTTGATTTTGTATTTGGCCATATCGACCCAGGAACCGAGTGCCATTAATAGGAAGAAGAAGAAGTTTTCTCGTCAATTGTTATACGAGCAGTTATTTAAGGCGAGATAGATGCACGTACAATTAGACATTAGCGAGAGAGAGAGAAAGAGAGGACACAAAACTGGGGTGACGAGTGACGAGTACCAGTGTCACCAACTTGGACGATTTGAAAAGCAGCGCGTGCTTTGCAACCCGGGCGAAACGCACGTGGCACGTAAGCATGGCATTGTCCGGAGACACAAAGCAGGTGCCGTGGTTATCTCCGTGAGTATCGACCGACGAAACGAGACTTCGACGTATGAAAGAGACGGACGATAACGAATAATCCATTTGCTTGATCCCAAGGGCAGAATGGCACGACGTGTACAGGCAGATTTATTCCAACGACGCGCTCGAGCAGGCAAAGGCCTACGAGTCGCTTTTAGCGTGGAAAGCCAGGTGATGCATCGTTATGCAGTTACACTCTCAGTTGGGAATTCATCTGAAAGTGATATAAGTTACTTTGTATTTACACCAAAACTCAGATAATTCTCACTTGTGACATCATGATTTATTCAAAGTGACAAAGCTGTTATTAACAATACAGGTTTAAAACTTGTCTTTTAAAACAAGTCAACGAGAGTCACTAAAGTACACAGTCTCGAGCTTGTGCAGATTATAGGTAAAAGCTCAGTTGAATCTCATTTGTCAGAATGAAAAGAAATATTCAACAGCGGCATTTAACTGAGTCATGACGTCACAAGTGAGAATAATCTGAATATTGGTGTAAATGAAAAGCATCTATAGAATGTACCTATGTTATATTTACAGGATGCCAAAGCTGCCAGTGGGTGTAGACTGCACTCTGTCAATTTTGCAAGTGTGCCTCCGCGATCGCGAATGGACATCCAAGATTGACAGCGGCGAGCTACCCATGTATTGCGAGAATGACCTGAGCTTGATGTACTCGACTACGATAATGAGATTCTTAAATCACTTTTTCAATATAGGGCATACAAAGCAGACGTCCATGTTTAAGATCGCCAGCCAACTACAAATCCCAGAGTGGATAGTCAAGTTGAGGCACCAGACTGCCCACGGATACGAATTGCCCTCCATTGGAGTCTTGAGGATAGCAATTAATATATTGCTGCACTGGCTGCACGTACGTCTATCTCTATTCCCTGTGAATGTAAGCTCAGTTAAGTCTAATTGTAAGTTCTTATTCGAGTATCATCTCAGGACGAGTATTGGGCGCCTGAGGCAAGCACAATGGAAAGATATTATACGAAAGAAGCTGATGCGTTAGACGAGGAACAAGTGTCTCGAGTGCAAGATTTTACAGACATAACTGAACTTTGGACAGCTGTTAGTTTATATGTCAATGCTGGTTATACATTAGTGTCGGATTTACCAGAGACACAATTACGGTATATCCTTTATTTCAAATTACAATTTTCAAATTCTTCTGTTCTGATTAATGGCTTCTTTCTTTTTTAATCAATAAGTTGATATGTACATGGAATTACAAGATATTGCCAAGTTAATTTGTCAATGTTACTTTTCAGGGAAATATTGCAAGATTTACGTACATACTTGGTGACTCAGTATAGAGCTAAAATCTCGGACAGTGACGAGAATGAATATATATCTGTTTACAAAAAAACTATAAAGATCGATAAAGAATATAATTTGCAAGCTGCACAAGCTCTACTTTTAGCCAAGATATCTGTGGATCTAAATGAATCCTCAAGTACAATACATGAGAAGAGCGATGCAATTTGTAGTGCATTATGCAAAAATGAAGTTTTTCTTCCAAATTTAGATGACATATCTTTCGTGAGAATTTTTCGATTGAAAGATAAAACTAAAGCAAAGAATAAAATGTTGAAAAGAGTTCAATTGCCGCTCGAGATAATTCAATTCTGGAAAGATATCATTTTCTTGTTGCATGAAAGAGGAATGTTAGAAATGTTACTGTTTAAGCTGCTCGATATCGTAGAACAAGAACGTGAGGATGAAGAGAGAAGACATCTCGCTGCGTTATGGATAAATTCCATCTTTTGTAGTTTTGGCCAACTGATTATGGCCCAATCTATCTTTCATACGCTAGAATATACAATGCAAAAGAAAAGTGGAAAATTAGACATGAAAATTTCAAGTCAACGTATCAAAGAGAATTTACAAGAAAAATATCCATACTTGCAAAACATCTTGTGGTTAGATATATCAAATACCGTACCGTACTTTCTTCGTGATGAAAATTTTTTATCAAGACTTTTATTAAATACAAACAAGTTCTCTTCGCTATTAATTGATCCAATTTTCAAATGGTTTACATCGAATATAGATGAGCAAACAAAAGCACATTTGTTGGAATTACTTCTAACTTACACATTCCCAGAATATGACAACGTGAATATGGACAGCAACAATGATGTTAGTAAGATATATACTGTCCAAGATCTCGATCCAAATCCAATAGAAAATGAAATGCAGATACGTAATAAAATAAAACGTGCAACTAAAAAGAAGACTGCTCATTCGTTGGCAGATCAAGTAATCCGTAATTTACATTGGAAATCAGCACATGGTATGTATTTATAATTTTTCAAATACATATATAATAATTTGAAGGATCAACATTTTATCTCATTTTCAGATACCTATCACTGGGCTGGATGTCCTATTGGGTTACTGCCATGGCAGACAGACTCGTTGAAAAGTTTGAAACCACTCGACGTGAATCCATCAAGACATTCTGTTTCAGTTCTGGATTCTCAAATAGTCGCCGGTATTATAAATCGTAAGAACTTGAAAATGCAAAGTCGTATCAAGTGGGACAATGTACTGCGAAAAAAAAGGAGAATAGAGAAGAAACGTAACACAGGTGTTGTGAATGTTATAATGAACAGAGCATTACAGATTGCTAAAACCCAAATATAATGTAGTTATAAATGTAATAGAACATTGTTTTGTCTATCGTATATTGCTTAGGCCAACAAATAAATTTTATGTATTTATATTTATGACGAAGCTGTCTACTTGGAACGTTTATCATATCAGCGATAAATACAAGATTAATATTAAATATAGAAAAAAATACTTTCTAATATACATATGTCACAGAGGAAAAATATAAAAGTATTTCGCTATACATTTGAACATATGTGCACATAAACTATAGACATATAAGAATTATATCCATTTAAATAATATCACTTATCTATTTCCTTCACATACAATTATCATACCATAAATAATCAATTATATTAAATTATATAAGTTATATATCTATGTATAAAAGTATTAAGTTTTTTAGTATCACAACATATCCAAGCACCATCACTTCGAATTAAAGATTTATTAATTACATTTAAAAAAAAGGACAAATGCCGATGTTCAGCTACGATATCACGTTATACTAAGATATACTTTATAGTTTCATTTGTTTTACGAAATAGAGTTTACGCATATATAATGTACATATGTTGTCTTTGGTTCTGAAAAATTATACTCCGAGGAAAATCGAAAGATACTAAAAGTACGTATTGTCGTTTTTGATACTTGTACTCGATATTTCAGAAAGAATAGCTAAGTTGATCTGTGGTTTTTGTTTTTCTAAGCACTTCTTGCAAATTTTTGTTACTTTCCAAACCAAATACATTCAAAGGTAATCGAGACATCACTGCTATCCTGAAATCATAATACATAAAGTAAGAATGGTAGAGTAGTGTGAATCTCGGGTAAAATACAATCTTATGCGCCTTGCACGATTACCTTCCACCGGACACATTGTAAAGAAATCTCCAATAGGATGATCGCAAATTTTGCGGTTCCAGTATAGCTGCATGGAAGAGAACTGCCGTGCTAAAGCAATACAAAAAAATCGCGAACCACTTAATTTCAGGTAATTTCTCATTTTCCACTGCATTATTCCACAACAACTGAAACAGAATCATTTTACATCATAATTTATTATATATCATCAATATACTATACAGTAATAGAATGTATTAATAGGAATACATAATACCTGTAGTGTCTTCCACATGAAATATAAGGCTACAGTAGTATTGGGATATGCCATAAACGTTACACTTGCGACAAGTCCAGCAGGAATAGCGTAAATGTGCGAATCTTTGTGAAGAGTTCTTCTTAACATGCATGACACTAGCTACATAAGAAGCGGAGAAAAATAATAATGTTAAGCATAAAAATAGTTACTGGCGAAAGACGTTACAATATCATTCGATATTAATTTTAAAATTTGCATAGTATGCAGAGCATGACAATATACCCTGTAAAGGCCGGTAAATCCTCCAAGAAACACAGCCAGATTTATATTTTCTCTTTGAAAGATGGTGGTTTTTAATAATTTCGGCTTCTGAAGTAATCTTTTAAATTGAAAGATTAGTTTAAGCGCTATTTGCCCGCAAACACCATAACTGAAGATTCTTGCACTATCCTTTAAGTAGAAAAGAGAGTTAATTATATATCGAAATACAGAATATTTCCATATCGCAGCTTCCTCACCGCTAAAATATAATATGCACAGCTATAAGGATGCGGACACGAAGCATCCTTACTTTGTGCCTTTAAGCTATTAATGATATACTTATATGCCTCAAAAGATTTCCACAGAATACTAAATTTATGCCTTGCAGAACGCCTGCGTATATTTCTGTCATTCTCTTCGTCGCCAGTCTCGGTATTTCTCGAAGATGTTTCAGGATGCGAATTTTTCTTTGTAAGATATTCAGTCTCTTCATACCGCCCAACAATCATCCTGTTTTTTTAATTCACATATACAAATATATATATATATATATATATATATATATATATATATATATAATAAAATTGTACATATATATATATATATATGTGTAAGTATATCGAGCATGTAAATTCGATACCTTAATATTTTATATATTTGATCCTGCTTATTCGTCTTTGACCGGAAAAAATACAGTAACACAGCTACGCTTACAGCAAAAATGTAGACTTGTCCTTTTGGAATAGGCGAGAAATATCCTCGCCACACACCCATTTTGAACAACGTTTCCGTTGCCTAGAAAAAAACGATAATGATAATGTATATTAGCAATTTAATTGTTACAACATTCACTTACAACGTTTGATACGTAGAGAGTCAATAACGTACGCCTAGAGGCTCTTTCTATCATAATGGCAGAGAAGTTAGCTAAAAAGGACGGAAAAAAAGATACGGTCGGCGTATAAAAGCGTCCAAGCATTCGCCTGAAATACAAATACTGATATAATTATATCTTTCAGTGCTCATATACTTGAACGTATTATTGTTCTCGCTGATAGATGTTTCTTGAAAATGGTGAATAATAAAGTGCTTGATTTGATTTTATTAATGAACTTTTCCTAGGAAATCCAACTATATTAAATAGCCGTATTTGTTATTTCTTACCTTAACAAACAAATAAACAACGAGAAAGAAAAACCATTCCATGAAAGAAATGCTGAAGATTGAAGGATACCCAATATAGTCTTCTTGATGTCTTCTCTCGATGGTATTTTTCTTCTCATTAAAAATGCAATCTGAAATGTGACAAGGCAATCAGGAATAATAAAAGTGAATATTATAAATATTAATTATATTTATAATATTCACTTTTATTATTCCTGATTGCCTTGTAATTATATTTGTATCATTATAAATTACATTTACATTGCCATAAATATTACATGTATCGCGATAAAACAAAAAAAAAATTCTTGTAAAGAATCATTTTGTAGTTAATTTCCACTGTTAATTCTCATAGTTAATTATTATTTACAAACCATTGTTTGATAAATCTAATTTGCACAGACTTGATTTATTTTCTCGTCTAATTTTCTTCTTATCTATTTCAAACATTTTACAAGGCTCGCACTTTGCAATAATCTGTCGCGCTGATGATAATGAGCCATTTATTTGCATTGCAATTTTCACGTACTAAATCTAATCTTGTTAGAAAAGGGTAACTGCATAGCAAATTACGAAATAGATTACAAAAATGATAAATAGTCGAATATGATCCATTGGTCAATTCACGATAACTGAACAAAGGAGAATACTACCGCATGTTTAAAGTCCACACAAATATCTCAAGGCTGTTTCAAGTCATAAATCAGGCATTATCACGGCGACCGTTTATAATTAAAGAAATTAATAAAATTTTTGGATAGAAAATGCGAAATATGTACCCACAGCAAACACAAATGTAGCAGTTACATAACATAGATGTAAATGTTATATGTAATGTACCTATTACATCTATGTTACATAACTGCTACATTTGTTTGTTGGGTATATATGAAAAATATATAATGCAACAATCAATACAAGTCTAAAGTTTTAGCACCTTTCTTTCTTGAGACGTTACACATCAATATAATTTATTGTATTCTTAAAATTGTAATCCTAATTTCGAGAGATTAATTTATTTTGCATTATTTTTATAAAATGCTGGGTGATAAAAAACTACAAGTTTGCTGTTTCCTCATTCCAGGTATCATTTATTTCATCATCTTTCGACACTTTTTCTTTGAATATAACATGATTAAAAAATGGAAAAAAAAAGAATAAAAATGTAGTCAAAAGGCATAAAAATGTAAATATATAAATATATAATACAAATATATGGTGCTGTCAAGACATTCGCCGAAATTGTAAATTTCGTAAATGAAAAAATTTATAAGATTGAGAAATCGACACGGACATGGAACGGACACTTTATGCTTCATCGATAAGTTTCGTAAATTTAAAGCTACTCTGACTAAACCTGGATTGGATGGATTAATCATCGACTTAATTGGCAATTAATTTAATTACAGCGGCATCGCTACTAAATTTGTCATCTCTAATCTTATCTCTTTCATTTTCGTTTTCGTTTCACTTGTTAGATGTGTTGACAAACAATTAAGTTTCATTCACATTAACGAAATATCGCAGGCATTTCCCGACAAGTGAATTGGAGCTTGGAAAATCATCCATTAACTTGAATGCTCGCTCTCCTTTGCCTTTCCTCGTCATTCCGTGACAGGAAACGTCGAGCGACCGCGCGGATCTCGCGGATTCGCACTCAGCAGTCAGCTGCGAGTTCGTCCGCACCCAACCGTGGGCGCATTAGGGCGCGTCGCGGTGCATCCGCACTGAATGAACTCACGGGAGTGCGGGTCAAACTGCATGCTGAGTGCAACCGCACCGACCGCCGCCGTGTCGATGCACCTGTCCGAAAAGGGAACGAGGGAGAGAACGCACCCTCTGACACTCGTCTCCAACGACCCCGGCGAGTCTGGACACCCTGACGAAACGGAGAAGCGAAAAAAAAAACAGAGAGAATCGTACGTACGACGTAAACGGTCGTGTATATCCTGATGGATTCCTGCAAGGTGTGCAGACCGAGACCGGTGGACGCACCGACGCACGAGTCCGACCATGGGTGAACGTACGCCATGCAGGGCGCCTCGGAGGAGCAAAACTTGCTGAGTCGCGCGGGCATCTTCTCTGCGGTAAGCGATTGATCACAACGGATCACGATGATGACAACGTTAGCGTAACACACCGCGTGATGTCACGGTTATCGGTCGGTGCCGAGCGACTAAATTCGGCGCATTTCAGAGAGAAAGAGAGAGAGCGCACCCGTCGCGTTCACACTCGGGGAAAATTAGGGAAAATCGACAGTCGATTCATTCAACGTGACAGAATCTCACGTGACGTCGTCGGTGTTGTGACACGTGCTCTCGTCGTCCAGATCAGAGGCTGTCGCTGACGACACGAGACGAGAAGGCGGGAAAGGAGAGGGGAGAGGAAGAAAGGGAAAGAGAAAGGGCGCTTTTCCAAACGCACGCGCGCGAGTCAAGAGTCTCGGATAAGATTTACGACGGATAAAACGCGCCACGAGATCACGCGAGATCAACTCAGTCGTGTCGACTTTGACTCGCCGAGCGACCGTCGACGACTGACGGTAATAGCAATAGCGCGATTCTTGCGCGAGCAGTCCACTCTACACGGACACGGCACCGCGCACTCGCGTGCAATGTGTAGGCGCCGCCGTCTCTCTTCCCAGCTGCGCTTTTTTCACGTCTTCCTTTTCTCTCTGATTATCATCTATCTCGTTTCCTCCCCGTCGGTTCCTTTGGTTTCGCCAAATTCCAAATGCCTAGGTGCGCGATACGGCTGGCCAGTGCGGTATGGCCAGAATGGTCTTTGAGTCTGAAGTTAGGCACTCCAGTCCAGCAATTCCATTCCAGCTGTCCAATAATTTCAAAATTCAATTGTAGATTACATGCATATATGCAGATATGCTAATTATTAATTTATGCATCAGCGTTATGAATATTAAATGCACTATCAAATGAATGATGAAAAATGACGTTACGTAAATGCACTGCTTGCTAAATATACATATATATGTATAACAGGGCGGCAATATGTACGTGCGTGGTTACGCCTTGCAAAAATAAAAAATTCTTTCCCTCAGTTATCGGATATAGCTATACTCTTTTTCTATCACATTCTATCACGACGTTTCTTCGCACATATTTCTTTCGCCTTTGCTATCTGTTTGCATTCCGCCAGAATTATCGTTTCTTATCTCTCGCTCCGGCTTTTCATCGATATACATGGTGCAGTAATGGCATTCGAGAATAATCGAAGTGAATACCGGGAACCAGGAGGTCAAAGTTACCTGCGATTACAAAAACGAATGCGCGATTAGCTATGCCGTGTTGTCAACTTTTTTTGAGCGAAGCGTGACATATTTCAGTCAGTAAAATATTCCGCGCATACGTAGCTAATGTTATTATTTCGCTATATAATTGTATAAGCACATATATACATATATATATATATATATATATATATATATATATATATATGTGTATGCGTGCGTGTGCGTGCGTGTAAATGCACAGTTGGAATTTTTCCTTTTTCAAATTTCTTGGCGAGATTATGCATCCTTATCTACTTAAATTATTACACCCTTGTACCGAATGTATTGGCAAAATAAAAAAAAATATGTCGAACAAATCATGTGAGATGAATTTACGAGAAACGATCTCTCGTTTCTTTTTCTTTCTTACAAAAACGAACAGTCATAGTTTGCTTTGAGTGATCAATAATTATCGTAAAATTTCAAAAGATTCTATCTACAGTTTTACGCGTACGTAAGCGTTTTCTTACGTACGTATATAATTTTATATCAGGTCAGCTCCAATGCTTCCAACATTTTGCTTGCAAAATAAATCCCTTTCTCTCTTTCTCTTTCTCTTTCTCTCTCTCTCCCTCCCTCCCTCCCCCCTCTCTCTCTCTCCTTTTATCTTCAGCGTTTTTCTTATTTTTTTGCTATCATTTCATCAAATCAAAATTTTGTTTTTAATATCATTTCTTCAAACATTTCTCGCGATTGCACAGCACGTAAAAGTGACAAGCGTGATTCTCCTTTGCATTCTGAATTGGAGATTATATGTCGTCTAAAATCGACTTTAGCGCGTAACAAGTGCGTTTCGCTGTAACTGACAAGCGAGCGATATGATTGCGATTATATTTATTTTATGCCGATACATTATCATATATGTAAGATATCCGGCGCAAGCTAAACTGTTCATCATCTATTTTTATCGTCCGAAATTTTCACATATCGAGGGAGAGAGAGAGAGAGAGAGACAGAGAGTTATAATAGTTATTTTCCATTTACACCAAAACTCAGATAATTCTCACTTGTGACAGCATGACTTATTCAAAGTGACAAAGCTATCATTAACAATACAAGTTTAAAACCTCTCTTTTAAAGTGAGTTAACAAGACTGACTACAGCACATAGTCTCAGGCTTGTGCAGATTATAGATAAAAACTCTGTTGAATCTCATTTGTCAAATAAAAAGGAATATTCAACAGATGTATTTAATTGAGTCATGACGTTACAAATGAGAGTTGTCTTCCACACAACAAACTGTCTAAAATCTTATGACCCGATTTTAGACATTTTTTAGACATTTTTTATTGTCTGAGCTGAATGTCGGTGTAAAGGGAAAGCAACTAATATGTAATACGAAAACAAGAGCACTGATTCTCGCGATCCGTTCCAGAATCCGTCTCACGTGTGCGAGACAATGCGATTCTTCATTCCGATCATCGGACGAGCCCGAGACGATTAGATAACAATACGCGGAGAACGAAATCATAAAACAGACTTATGGTCTCTTATTCGAGTCAGGATGAGAAAGCACTTTTAGTATATTAATAATCACTGATATTACAAGGTTTGCGAAATCGTCGTTACGTCACACGCTCGATCGCGTATGCGATCGCAGATTACTCGGGACGGAGACCAGAGAATTCTGAGAGAATTAATGGATTCTGCCGAGTGCGGTGTTATAAATTTTGTCAGGAAAAAGGCTGTATATTTGAAATTCGAATACCGCGCAGCCTCTAACAATGGCTGCGTTCAGCAGAAAAAACTGCTTTGCAATTGTTGTAAAATTCGCAAATTTCATTGGTATATACTCTTAGATTTTACCAAAATCAAGAGCATACGCTAATCAGATTCACGATTTTTACAACAGTTGTAAAGCAGCTTTTTCTGCTGAACGTAACCAGCTGGCTCGATGTGCAACGCTCTTGTCAGATTGTCAGTAAAACGTGATAAGTATCTTCGCAGAAATAAAGCGGAAGAACAAAAATTATAATGACATCAAAATAACACTAAAACAGTGATAAAATAACATAATAATGAATATTTTAGTGTCATTTTGGCATCTTTGTGATTTCTTATTCTATCTAGGAATCTGCTGTCACAGATCGTGATGCTAACGAGCTCGCGTTTATTTATTTCACGGAATACATTTGTACTTTGCCATCGCCGATTATGTATATTATAAGTACATACATATAAATAACGACATGTAGGAAGGAAGAAAAAACAGGAAAAAAAGAGCCAGCATTCTAATGATATCTAATCGAATGTTTTTGCGATTACGAACTTTGTATAATTTCATTATCAGCTGCTTGAGCAAAAATGAATATTTCATGCGTTTCGTCGCGTTGAGCCGTGAAACGACATTTTAAGATAAATCCCAAGATCTCGGTCATCTCGCCATTTCTAGGCTGAGAAACAGTTAGGAGAAAAGAGTCTAACGGAAGAATGCGTTTGCGTGTTGATCTACACGTGAAATGCATTCGCAGCTAAGTTATTAACGCGATTCTTCAACTCTGACGAGAGTGGGATTCTATATAGCTCAATTATCGCAAAGTGTCTCGCAAAGATTCGGAATGAAGATTAAAATCATATAGACAATTTAATCGGCGAAAATAAAAGTCTTTTGTCGAGTTCCCGGGAGTGCAGTTGGCGTATCGAAATCTTTATCACACATTAAAGCATCGGTTCGTCAGAAAAGCGTTTATTCGTCAAGTAATCATATAGATAGATCTAAAATATGATATATACCTGAAAAAGCAATCACTCGCGATACATATCTAGTCTAGATATAATAAAAATTGCACGACATCCTCTCTGCTTTTCGCGCTGCGGCCTCTCGGCGCGACCTACGGCGCCATCTGTATGTCCCGCGCGCAACATGTTTGCCAACATGAAAATGCGCGACAACGTCGGTAATACAGACAAAATCGAGTTTTCGCAATAAATAGAATAAAGAAGGATCCTTGATCATTCAAAACACTCACGGAGGAGGAATATAATGTAATAGGGGATCAAGTCCCTTACGGCGAGGGCTAATGCAAAGTACAAAGGGAGAGATTAGCGAGGTAGCGCATTCGCTCTCGCTGCATATCTGCCACTTACGACCTTACTCGATATCCCTATAAGTAGCACATGATGGAGTATATATGTTTTATATACGTTTCCTAAACGTTTTTAATATTTTAAATGCGTTTAGGAAACGTATATAAAACGTATATACATATACTCCATCATGTGCTACCTGGGATCGATAATGTATATATTTGCAAATTGACGACATTTTATTGTATCTCATATATACATAGTATAAGAATACGTACAATTATACATTCGTACTACGTATGTATAATAAATTATTGTTAAATCCAAAGTATTCTGCAATTATCTAAGAAATACAAAATATCTATTTGTGATATCTGTGATAATTTACATCGCAATTCCTGTTTTATCTCTCATGTAATTCATCAGAGAACTATATATTGCTGCGGTCAACTTGACGCTACAATGCTTTGAAGCATTTTTCTTTTCCTTTCTTTCAATGAAGATAGAAGGAGAAAAAAAATGCTTCGAAGCATTTGTAGCGTCAAGTCGACCGCAGCCTATGACACTCTCGTCTCATAATTTTCGATGATAAAACAGTGATTGGATGAGTAGAAAAGATTATAATTATGAAATTTTCTCAATTATCTAAATATACGAGATGAATTTTCCTCAAATTTTTCGTTCGAGTATGTGAGATGTCGGCTCGACAATGAGAAGCGTGTGTAATGTACACAAAGTGAGAAAGTATTCTTCATTTAACTGAATATTTCCTCTTATTTTTAAACCTTTAAACTGAATTTGATGCTTAAAACCATGATGATGATGTATTAAAAGCCAGAAGCTTAAAGAATCAGTTTTTAATATACGCCGTATAAAGAGTGTATATTAAATTGAATATTTGAGGTTAAAATGCTGCTCGCGTGATTCTGAGTGAATAATTTTATATTTGGCGAATATCATGTAGTATTAAATGGAAACGATTAATATTAATTGTAAATCTTGTAAAGAGGCAATCTCTTGTAAAATCTGTTTAAAGTTATAACAGCTCTAATCTGCGACTCCAAACCGCAAACTCATCCATCGAATAATAATTTTTCATTTAAGATAAGTATATATTTCAAAGTAGAATTATTAAACTCGTTCATTTTACATATAAATCAGGTTGCATAATTTATGTGACACACCCAAGTGCTAGAATATTGATGAAATAATATTCAAAGATTGTAGATATGCTATTATTAGAAAAAGATTAATAGATTTAGATTAAATAAATTTTCCACTGATCTTGATCTTACAGATTGAGTACTCGCTATTAGTTTTTAGACGGATTACGAATATCGAGCGACTCAGTGAAGAGGAATCATTGTTTATTTGGATTACAATTGGATAACAGGTAGTTTTCCAGAACAGAGATAGCCCTGATATGTCTTAAATGTATATATAAGACGGCCGAAAATGAACGTGCGTAGTAAAACAGCAAAAGCTCGTGTTGCATGTACATACACTGCACAGATTATAATCGAATAAGTAAAATCTGATTGTATCTGTCAATCCTTATCAGCGACATATCACCGCTACCGCTTTGGCATTATCAAATATTGCATTGAACGCATAAGAAAAGGTTGTAAGTGCTTAACTCTCGACAAATTATCCTTTAATTGATATTAATTGATTTGCACACCCTTGGTTTTCTTGGTTGTTAATAAGATATAAGCAATCAAACGTAAGGCGAGTCACTTGAATTCAATTTGAGAGATGGAATTTTAATTATTTATTTTATTGATATTAAAATCCCTAAATGCAAATTGTGACAAATAATATTTACATCTTATAGCATTAGTAATAACAATAATAATAATGTTCTTTCATTATTAATATTTCATTATTACGAAATATTGACCGCGTCTCAGTTGCACTAAATTTGCATTGAAATATTATATATATGTGGTATTTTATTATTAATATTTATTTCATTCTCTTTTCCAGATCCTGAATGGTTTTATCTAAGAGGAAAACGCAATCCAATAAATAAGTTTCCTGGAATTCTTTCCAATTCTCATTTATTCACGTTACATTAATCACAAAGCAATCGTGAAGATGACTGTCGGTCTGAGAACAATGGGTTTCGTGAAATTAAATCGCCGCGTCCGGCAGAGTTTAAATGTCCGCGAGTATGGTGAGTAATGCCTTTTGTAAATGCCTTTGATTAATTCTTATTATCTTTTATCATTAATAATCACATATAAAAAAACATGAGCAAGTTATTGATCTCTTTAAAATTGTATCAAATTACTATCAAAGACGGAAAATTTATACAAGCGTAATTATTCGCGATTAGAAGCTTCACAATTAAAATAAGTCAGCAATTGAAATTATAGAATTACACGTAAAATACATAAAAAGTTATAAATTACAACAAAATACAACACTAAATTGTAAGACGATAAGGAAAGGAACTTTTGGGATTGCTACAATTATAATTTAATTGTACATTATTCGTGTCCAGATTCCGAGTAACATGGATTGTCATTCGAATCTTTGGTGTAATCATTTTGCTTATCTCTGACAAGGCAAAGAGTGAGAGATGAGAGCAAAACAAATATTTACGTTAACTAGTCATGCTACAAAACATTGTAATTTCCTATAAAGTGTCCACTTTACATAGTCTAAATGAAAAATGTAACGAAAACACGTTAACTTATAGTATCGTACTCTTAGAATCACTGTGGCCTATTTTAATTGCATTAATATTGTGTGTGAGAAGAGTAAAAGACCGTAAGCAATAATATCCGTTAATTAAAACTTTTATGAAAAAGCTCGCAAATATTTGAAGAGACTGATTTAACGTTTCTTTATTATTACCTGTAGCGGACAGAAAATATACGTTTGTACCGCAAATCAATCTGAACGTCAGAACAAGCTCCGGTGGTTGACGTCGCGTTCAATTGCGCATTTTTCATGTTAAACGACGTACACATAAGACGCACAAGATTGCTATTATCTCCCGTGAGATTACATAAACATACAGACCATCCTCGCCGCAAAAAGGCAACGTAGAACGTTATGCGATAGAAATGGAAGAGGATGCAATATCGCGAGATGCGAATATTATGTTGACCGACCTCGGAGACGTAAAAAACCTATAAGCTTCAGTTGTCTTATCGCATTCATATCAGTAGTTCAAAGCAACAAATACGAAACGTTACGGATCGTTCCAACTAGATCGCTGTATCGAAACACAGAGAAGCAGAGTGACTCGGATAATCTGTTCATTCGTACGTCGAAATGAACAACATTTCACGTATTGTTAAGATAATTCGCGTGATTCATTAAGCACGTTCCCTTTTGTTCAGCTATCGAATACGCTTTGTATACGAAGTTGATAATCTTTTTTTTTTCGTCGGTATTCCGCAGTGAGCGATCAGCTTCTCGCGGACGGTGAAGCGAAGAGGCCAAGGATACTGTTGAACATCGATACCAACATGCTGAAAATCGGTTTTCTCGGCGGAGGAAAAATGGCCCAGGCACTTGCCAGAGGTTTCATACGAGCGGGTAAATAGCTTTTCCTTATATATTTAACCGATATATATTCTTTCGTTTATATAAATATTAAATATATTAAACATTTTAACGATATACGGACTATTGTTTAATTTGATTTGATAGATGAAAACGTCTTGAAATATTTCTTTTTTCCACGAATTTCTTTTACAGGTTTAAGCAAGGGCGAAATGATGCTAGCCAGCTGCCTTCCAAACGACACTGGGAGCATTGAAACATTTAAGGTAAGATGATAAACTACACTAAAGGAATGAAAATCTCAAGAAAGACAGACCGAAAGGCGCTCTTTTTGTTTATGTTGCTTGATAAAAATGCCGCCGGTGATAAAGCGCGATTTCTTGTCATAATGAATAATTGACGATAATAATCGGTGATGTAAATCTTTCTTTGTGATATCTGAATATGAAAAACATTTAACAAAGACAAAGGATATTTGCGCTTATGTCATACAATACTTTAAATTTTACAAACTTTGGAGTTGATAGATTAATTATCGATTAAATCGAAAGTTGTTATCAAATAATATAATTAATTATAGTTGTATTATTTTTAATTGATTGAAGCTTAATAGAATGGCTTCTTTCAACATTTTTCAAATAAATCGTCATGATAAGATTTATAATATTGATCACGTATTAATCTGTTGCATATTTACCGATAATCATGTGGTATTTTTTGTGGCACTATTGATTGTGTGCATTGTGGCACTATTGATCGTGTGGCATTTTTAAATATTTTGTATTTATACTGTTACAAATATATATGCGAGTTTTAGAATTGCGTGCGTTTCAGTTCTATTTGTATTTACTTAAATAATATCAAATATACCAGATATGCGCGAAAGAATTTGTAGATGCAGATAGTAGAAGTTCATGTTCCGATAGATAAAGATGATCATTTATGTCTCGAGATAATTATCAAGATAAAAGTAAAGATAATTATACAAAAAAATGACGTTTTTAATTAGATTTTGAAAAAAAAGAAACATTTCAATTTCTCGAAATAGTACGTTTCGCGCTGTCTGTCAAATACGTCATTAGATGTATCAGTAACATAGATATCTAATGAATTCAATGTTTTTAGGAAATGAAATCAAATACTGTTTTTACGAACGTACCTGTCATCGATCACGGCGATGTACTAATCCTTTCGGTAAAGCCGCAAATTGTACCAAAAGTTTTACCAGAATTCAGGCCAGATGACAACAAGAAGTTACTTATTTCTATCGCCATGGGAATCTCCTTGGCGTCGTTAGAAAAGGTAGCACATCTCTCTGTCATTGAACAAGAATTCGTTGTCGCTTATCGTGCAAGCTGTTCATAAAGGAAGAAAAAACAATCATATTAAAGAAAAATATTTTTAGGCACTGCCAAAAGAAACACCCGTGATAAGAGTAATGCCGAATACACCTGCATTAGTCGGTTGCGGCGCTACGGTGTTTGCACGTGGAAAATACGCGAGTGACAAGGATGCCGAGATTACAGAAAAGTTATTTTCTGCTGTAGGTGTCTGCGAAGAAGTCCCGGAAAATTTCATCGATCCTGTAACTGCCTTGGCCAGTTCCGGTCCTGCCTATGTTAGTAAATCTCCCGATTCCATTAGTTTATTGCAAATAATTTACAGTAAAATTTCTATATAAAGAAAATAATTATTACATTTAAATTTTGAATCTGGAAAATAGAGAAACAAGAAGGGCAGTATTTTTACATTTTATAAATTTCTTATTGCACTTTGCGCGTCGCATAATTGATTCGTATTTTATTAGCGGTTTTTTTATTTTTTTTAAACTAACCTTTTTTTATATTTTTAAGAAAATGATTAGCATTGTGTTAACGGAAAATGTGGGGATTTTTTTTAGATATATCTGATAATTGAAGCAATGGCCGATGGTGGTGTCAAAATGGGACTTACTAGACCCCTTGCATATAAACTTGCAGCGCAAACTGTTTTAGGTGCTGGTACCATGGTACGTGAGACAAATCTTCATCCAGGACAGCTTAAGGACGATGTAACTTCACCAGCAGGTCAACATTTTTCATCAACATTTATATATAATAATTAAAATCTTAATTTTTCTTCTGCCAATATACAACTTTTTTTTAATTCTCTTGCAGGCTGTACCATAGCTGGTATTCATCAATTAGAGAAACATGGCTTAAGATCGGCACTAATCAATGCTGTAGAAGCGGCGACGCTTCGATGTAGAGAAATTAGTTTGCAAGCAGAGAAAAATTAGTGGTAACGAGTGGTTGTCATACTTTTACATGCTTTTTAAAGAACAATACGTAATAATATCCATCCAAAGAGTCAAATAAGGCAGATAATTATATCTGGAGACACAAATCTTAATTAGATTTTAGAATAATAGAAATATATCCTTGTTCTATTAAACAGATATATTTTTATTGGTATTTTTAATTATTTGAAGAACATGATGACATGACTATAACTTGCTATATTATAACTGACACAATCGATGTGATAATGATTTGTGATAATTTAAAATTTCAAGGAATATTATTAATTATAAACTATAATTGCACTTAAAAATATTGCTAGTCTCTCTAAAAGCTTGGTATAATGTCGATAGAAACTTTGTAAATAATTTTAAGCACTAACAGACTGGTTTTTTTAATTATTTGGAAGCAATCTATTCTTAATTAGAAATATAAAAATCGACAATATAGATTAAATATTGTTACTGTTAAATACATTCAAATGATTTTAAGAGAAATTATTATTTAAACACATTAATCTTATATTCATCAGTTTTTATAATTATATAAATAAACAATTTTAGCTGTATTTACAAAATTAAAACTACTACTATCATACTTTTGTTAATAAATGTAGCAATTTAAATTATTAAAAAATTACATTGTAAATAATTAACGTCTCAGTAAGACTGATATTTAAAAATTATTGAGAAAATGCAAGAAAGCTTCATTTCTATCTAAAAAATATACAAATATTGCTAATCTATTGCAACTAATTTTTTATTGTATATATTTTAATAATATATTTTGATAATATATTATTATTAGTTGATATTTGATTATGTATATATCATATAGAAAATTTATTTTAATTATGTGACGTTTGTAATTTTTACAGTAGAAACTCTTGAAATTGTTAAAAAATAAAATTAAAGTTTTCTGTATAGAAAAAAAGTGTACCTTTTCAATTTATATCACACATCTGTGTATATATATTACTATATCATTTAATAGTTTTTAACTATAATCAAGTCAAATAATAGTCTGTCGGATAATAAATTCCTAAATGTTGGAACTTGTGTTGCTTTGTTATCATCGAGCACCAATACGAAAACTTGTTAGTTGTATACCAATATCATTCAATAAATCCGTTTCTCGCATTCTTTATCTCTTTCCTTCTCATTCATCTCATTCTTCTTTATCTCAGCTAACGCTTCGACCGCAATTCCTTTTTCTTTTATAATTAATTTAAACACGTTTAAATCCAAGATTAAATTCTGTCTTAAACATTGTTCTATAATGACTATCTTTCACTATCTCACTTTCAGGAACACCCTCCTGTGTACACTTCGACACGTAAGATTTATACATTATAGTTATACTTAGATTCGAGTCTAAATAACATTTACCACTGTGATCCTTGGGATCCGTCTCAGCCGGGTACGACCTAATGTGTCGGCGCACTCGCTCTTTCACGTCCTCGCTCTTCTTATTTTTCGACAGATGCCTGCCTCTTTGATCTGGCCCAATGGTACCATTTGGTGACATTCTTTTCTTCATCATGGCATCTCGCACAAATTTCTCAGACATTGCAAACGTACTGAGAAACATGGACTTGCACACGGTAATGAATTTATCTTTCAACTGAAAAAAATAAGTGAAAGTTGTTTGCCGGGGATGTCTCGATATAGGACGTCCTGACTCAATGTCACGCAAACGAGTACATTGTTTCGGAGATTCTTTGATAGACACAGCGATATACTGCTTTCGCTGTTGCCACGTATGGATCCTCCAAAAGGTCTTGTACAATTCCTCGCGTTCCTTTTCGTCTATCTTGTCCACGCAACGCATGCGACAAACACAGGGACGTCCCATCTTTTTAGCTGGCATTATTTTCCCTGAAAAATGCAAATTATCATTTCTTGTCTGTTGTCTCAACTGCGTTTATCGTCACTACCTCCAACTCCGATGTATTCCTCGCCTTTTAATCTAGCATTTTTCTTCATGTTTACTTTCCACTTTTCGTGCTGTTTTGTATGTTTTATAGATTTCTTACGTTCCTTCGTCTGTTTAAGCTTGATTGAACTTTCTGAACTTGCATCATTGGGGAATTTGCATCACTTTCTGGATCTCGATCCATTGTATTTCCTGTACAAATGCACACGTGCAATGGAATTTAACGAAGAATTGAAATACAAGCGTCAATTTATTATAATTTCAAGCTATTGAAATTTTTTTTATAAATTTTTCTTTGGGAGACCTATTTGGAACATGATAAAAATACCTGTCGACAAGTAAGTTTCCGCCTTAGAATCCAATGTCAAATTTACATTGCCAGTAGCAGTGCCTTTCAACCGTGCATTTATCAGCAATTCCTTAAACTCATCTGTTGACATAAAAGACAAACGAGAGACAAGTGACGACAAAGTGTCTGCGGTATGTCGAATGTATAGAAAACCCGAGTTTGAGTTTACCCATGTCGCTGGTTTGTAAAGCACACCGCCGAGAGTTGCTTGCTCCATTACGCGTGGCTCGCATCCACCGGTGAATCCGCTTCTTGCAGCTCGTGTGCGTCGCGGAGGCGAGAGCAAATTATGCTCGGTGTGAACGACACGAAAAGACAAGCAAGCCTAAAGGATATATAAAGATTCTATCGCGGGACAAGTTTTAGCGCCGAAAAATCCGAGCATTCATGACGACGAAAGCGTGGCGGACGTTCGTTTGCGTCGGGTAAATTTGACTCGACACTGAATGTATTCTGCCTCAAAGGGGACTTGTTGTTCGCAGCATAGTGGCACGATGCACGACGAGGAGATCATCATAGTGTAGGTACATACAGTATTTTGTCGCGCGCACGAACGTTACACTGGCTGACTGGCGGTTGTGAGATGCTGCGAGGTCAATGATTTTAGCGGGAATCGCATGCAGCCAGAAAGCAGCCTTGTGTATGTACTAACGACCTCTCACGAGAGAAACGGCTAACCTGACAATGAGATCAATTAGCAGATAACTGAAGAACAAAAAATATCGCGTCCAAGTGCGAGAGAAAATATTTGCCGGATTATAAATTGAGTGAATTAAACGGTGTGAAAAAATGCGCGGACGCGAGAGTACATTTTCATAATTGTCAATTAAGCCGAAGCCGTAAATAATTACAGAATATTGACATTGTCGATATAAATTTCTCAATTATCAGTCAAAAATATTAAATTGACGATTTATTACTAAGCATACATATTTTCAACGCAATATCATTGTATATTGTTGCATTTGTTTCGTAACCTCTCGTACGAATCCTCGATGTGGAGAGTAACAATAAAAGCAGCAGTTTTTAATAAGAATTTAATGTTATTATGCTTCTCCGAGAAGGTGACGGTGTGGCGGTATACATATGTATATGTGCTCAACTCTAGCATGTTCAAAAGTATGAAATGCGTATTCCTATTGGCTTTTCTCAAGTTTGTCAAATTTGTTTTGGCGCTAAATAGTAGTTGCACCTTTTGCACAAACTTTCGCTCTCCCTGTTCTTTTCAAACCCGCACACCCATCTCGTATCAAGTACACAAAGTGCAGCGATAATAAACGCGTCTAATAGCCGCGCTGTGATTGGTTCAAAAGTTTCGAAATTTCGAGGCGAGACAAGTTGCCGATAGTTGGACATTACGCGTCGCGGCGGAGAGAGCGACGGCGAGTCGCTCCGTGCTTGTCGTGAATATTACCGTGCAAAAATCAATCCCGCGCGCGCGAGGGATTGTCGCGAGTGCTCACTGTGATATGTCGCAACGAGTGCGACCGTTATTGCACGCCTGTACCGCGATATCAGTACCGCGCGAGAGGCCGTCTCTGTGCGCGCGACTCGGCATCGAGCCGACGTCTACGGATTTTCGTACTTTCAACCCGTCAAACGTGGAAATCCATACGCCATCGTGACTTTAAACGTGCATCTGTTCTATTTGTGACAAAAAATTCAATCCCAGACACAGTTTGTCGCGAATAATACAGTTTAGTGAGGTGAATGTGCAACAGTTTCTCGAGTGAGCTCCGCGCGATCGTACCCGAAGATTCATAGACAAACCCGTCGTGATTTCAGATCGCTCGAAATTCTCTCCGCCGTCATTTTTTTCGAGGTTTGGCGAGATTCGCTCGATACTTGCGGGACTTTTATCCGGAATTGGGAAACCTCGTTTCGAACGTAAAAATAGTCTTAATTGTGTAGACTTTGAGTCTGTTTGACTCGGAAGCCTCGGACACGTCATCAAAGCCTTGGACACGTATCTAGACCGTCTGTAACAGAGAATTCGTGCTCAGGTACAGTTTACCGCGATTAATATAGTTTAGTGACGCAAATCGTGCGAGAGACTCTCAAGTGAACACTTCGTGCGAGATTTCGTGACGAGTATCGAGCGGCAACTGCGAGATGTCGCTGCGAGTACCTCTTTCACCGCGAGAACTACGCCGGGGTCTACGTGATCACTAGCGGTCCGCCATCTTGCGAGCGCGCGCGCGCGCACGCGCGTGCGTTGTGTATATGTGTGCCGCGGACTTTGTTGTGCGCCTCTGAATTTTGATACGCGTGATATGCGTGAACGTAAAGGGACAGGCGAGGCTCTCGCGGAAGGCGTTGGACGTAGGTGACGCAACGTGACGATTCAGCTCCGAAGGCGGCCACGGCTGCGGCTGCGGTGAGGGACGATTCGCCCGGGACGGTGAACGACGATCGACGGCCAGGGCGTCTTCGGTGAGTCGTCGCTTTCTATATTCACAGTTTTATCGCGCGACGCCGCGTACTGCGGCCGGAGCGGAGCAGAGCGTAGCGACTTGTCGCGAGGAACTGTCGCATGTCGCGGCATGTTCGCGCCTCGAACGGTCCGAGGCTCCCCGCCTCGTATTTCGCACCTAACTTTACCTGCTCGTGTCAGCTGGGCGTCCGGATACCTTAATTCTCGATGTGCCGGACGACCGGCACGCGAGCGCGAGAGATCGAGCGCATTTCGTAATTCAACTCTGACATGTCACAGAGATCCTTGGTTTTTTGCTGGATAATTACATTGCAGCGAAACGGGACGCCTTACGTCAGCGCACGCATGATCGACGACGCTCGCGTGTGCGGGAGAAAAATAAGCACATGCCGCGCGCGAAGCAGAGTTGCACGGATTACTTTGACGCGCAGCGGACGTGATCTCACTTCGTAAGAACTCGGCGTTCGATCATGTATAAATATGTGGCATGTCGTACCGCCCGACGTGGGTCACTTTCATATTAGATCATCTTACGTGTATAATATAATACGGCACGGTGTGTACCGTGCCGTACAGCAAAATTCCTTATATGCGGATTAAGCAAGAAGAGAAATCCAAGACACGATCAGTAAGGGATGAAGAGAATTTAGGATTAAAGACATTTAGAAATTAGCTTCCAATAAAGCTTCCAAATAGAGAAAAGTCATGCGTCAGATTAAATTTTTTTATTCCGAAGCACACTTCTCCATGTTTTCCAGTTAATTTTCCCTCTCCTAACTTGTCGTGTTTAATTTGCTCTTTGCTCGAGTCATTATATCCAGGTTTTAACGATCGTTCCTCAAGGTTCAATTAGGAGTCACTCACAGAGCCTTCGATAGCTCAGTTGGTAGAGCGGTGGACTGTAGTCGGATACCGTCGAGAGAGATCCATAGGTCGCTGGTTCAAATCCGGCTCGAAGGATTTTTTTTCCCCATCCGCGCGATCTCTTTGCTCACGCGTCTCATTTTATCGAGACTTCTCTCCGTATATGAGAAAAAATACATCAAGTGTATATTTGTATATTTTAAAGAAGAGAAAAATAAGTGCTTTTTTACATTTTACATAGATGAATATTTGTATACAGGAAAAAAATTGTACTGAATGTGTCCATTCAGTAGAGAAACGTCAATACAATGGTTCGTTGATACTTTAATGTTGTGCAGTTGTATGTTCGCTAAATGTATCTTATATTTCGTAAACTTTTTGGGTCTTGGCCTACTTTTCATCTTTCTGAAATAATTGATGCGATTGAACTGCGATAACGAGCCTGCGAATATGAAAAGAAGAAGAAAAAGAGAGAGGAGAGAAGCTGTGAAATTTAGAATTGTCTGCATATTACAAAGATATTTGCTTAACTCATGCGGCCGCCGGTGTAATCTAACTTATTGTTAGGCAAGATGAGAAATCACGTTGTTATCGTAGTTGTATGTCTGCCGATAGCAACGATATCGCACGATGCGCTGGCACGAAGGACACTCGTAATCTAAATGGACGAGCTAAAAACGGACGGTTAGCGAACGAATGGGGCTATGAATATTCGCGGTTAAACGGATTAAAGGGCCGAAAAATATCCATATTATCGGACATATGGGATGGCCATAAGGCGCGCTCTCGCGCGCGATATATATCCCTGATAATTTATAGCCGCGTTCTAATCGTCTTTTCCAGCTATAATTTATTACTACTCCATCCATATTTATTGGCGCTTCGGCCACTGCATTCTGCCGACCATCAGATTGGTTATATTGTTGGCGGCTCGATACACACTGCAATAAATTATCCAGCGCGCGAAGGCGCGACGGCTGACGCGCACTGATAGATTGCGGTAGAGAGGAGAAGCGATTTATTTAAGCAGTGCGGTATTTTACGCGGCCCATTGCAATTTTCAATATATATATATATATATATACAGTATACATATATGATTTGGAAATGCAGTTGGTATCGCGAATTGCGAATTAAAGAAGGAGAAAAGTGCGCTAGAGAAAGATCATCTTTGTGCATGAAACAAAAATAATTCAATCAATGCTCCCCAAAACGTGCTTTGGTTGATCCGAGATCCTCGGTTATAAGTATGTCGCGGATAATCTATTAATAATTGCTAAAAAGTACAAGCATTTAGAATTTTATTATACATATTGTATATAAAATCTCGAACGGCGTAGAGTGATATCAATGAACTGATGAGAGAGAGAAAATTATTCATAATTAATATTTGTCATTAACTAGTGGCTGAAATTACGAGTAACGTCCGACAACTAAAATTTTAGCGATATCATTTCGGTTCACTTACTTGATTTTACATCCTGATAATATTCCTTTATTGACAGCCCATCGTAAATTAAACATTTGTACTGTAATGCGGTTCGTGCGTAGCATCAAAGCTTCACGCATGCGACACACATACTTTGCGTAATTTGCGTGGACAAACTCCAACTGTACAGAGAAACCGTTTAGTTTATTTCCGATTTCTGCTAATATATCGCATGCATTATTATGTGACACATTTTGCATTGATTGAACAATACGGTGCTTCACATGCCGTGAAAATTTATACTGAAAAAAATTTTAATATCTATGATGCTGCAAACATTGATTGACGGCTGGTAATTAGTAACACAATTTTTATTTTTACATACGTTTAAGATATTGACGGGTAACATGAACGCGAAATTTAATGATGTGTTAGAAATTTCCTTTTCTCTCTGATATAAAGGTGTATCAAAATTCGCGATAAATATTTTAAGGAGAAATTCTTTGTAACATTTTCAGATGAAAGTTCAAATACGAAAATGCCGAGGCTATAATAGTTTTCAAATAGGAAAGGTTTAAAAATTACGAATAACAGGATTAAAATATCGCGCGCTCAGGGATGGAGCAAAATGGTCAGCAAAATGGACAAAAGTGCTTCTATAAACCGACTATACCTCTGACAATGATAAAATTATTGAAAAAATACTCAAGAGTTTTATTAAGATTCTATTTCTGTTTATCTGAAATAAATTATTAAAACAGATTTTAAAATCTGTTTTTATAATTTATTTCAGATAAACAGAAATAGAATCTTAATAAAACTCTTGAGTATTTTTTCAATAATTTTATCATTGTCAGAGGTATTCGGTTTATAGAAGCATTTTTGTCCATTTTGCTGACCATTTTGCTCCATCCCTGAGCGCGCGATATTTTAATCCTGTCATTCGTAATTTTTAAATCTTTCCTATTTGAAAATTATTATAGCCTCGGTATTTTCGTATTTGAACTTTCGTCTTAAAATGTTACAAAGAATTTGTCATTAAAATATTTAACGCGAATTTTGATACACCCTGTATACGAAACGAATCAATTGAGTTACGACCTGAAATCATTTCTGCCGCCAACTAAAACAATATACATACATAAAAAATAGTAGCTTTGGGCAATGTTCATCATGAAAAATATCAATATACCGATGCCTTTCGCACGCATCGAACGCATATAATAAAAAATAAATAAAAACATAAAGAATAAATAAATAACCATTATAACAGTAAAAATGAATAGAGAAAAAACTGCTGCAACTCAAATGGTTGCATGATTCATTTTCAAATAGCTGCGGTAAATTAATTTTTTCTCTGCGAGAGAGCAAATACGATTGAGGTCGCGTTAATACGATGAATAATTAAAATGATTTCACACATGAAAAAAAATGCTATTTTACCGTGTCTACGGGGGCGATTAAATTCGCAAACGCGTGACTCTGCCGCTTCTTTGACGCGACGCGAGAACGCGACGAGGGAACGAATTTATGAGTGCGAGGTTCGAGAACGAACGGTGCCGGGGTCGATTTCATCGACGACTCACGTGGGTGTGCACGCGCGATATTACGTTCCTGTTCAGTGGCATAGTGCGTAATCGGCCGTTAAATTCGCCCGGTGTCGGCATGAACGACACAAAACGATTCAATTAGCGCATTCGGCTTCCGACGCGTCACCGCATGCGACATCGATACTCGCGTCCGGTCGTTCTCTTCCAATTTCGTGCTCTCACAAGGGTACGTTGCACCGGTGGTCGTTTATTGTTATTCAAATGACGAGAAGCTGCGTCCGAAATAATTTGATCGACGCGACTGAAATTCCGGCCTGCCGGAACATTTGACGCGGATCGTCGCGCATACGTTAACGGTACGTCCGCAAAGGGACAAGCCGAACTGTCGGACGTACGTTTATTTAATATTCCGAGTATTAATGCAACGTGCGTTATCGTAAGATCGCGATGCCTCCGAATTAGCGGTCTGCACGTTTCGGAAATGTAATCCCCCCCCCCCCTCCCGCGATTGCTACACTGTAAACTCCTATGGGTTGCCACTGCTCCTATTTAATATTCGGTTAATTTGACTAAAACAATAAGAATAAAATTAGCGACATATTGAGTAAGCCTTACTCAATATGTCGTTAATTTATCTAACTTAACTTCCATGTTAGTCAAAATCTTACCTTCCTTTTAGTCAAAATTAATGAAATATTGAGTAGGAACAGTGGCGATGGAATAGTTACTATGGAATAGTTAAAAATCACTCAAACTGAGTATAATTCAAAACCAGTGTACAGTGGCTGGGATATTGACGGTCAATATTGAGCATTCTCATTCGGGAAGGCCGAGTCTTCTGTAGTGCGAAAGCCAAATCTAACAATTAATCAAATTTACTTGCAAGAATGCAAAATTTATTACTTTGTCGTAGAATGAGTAGATATATTTTAACGAAACGCGAGGCGATTATCCGGTTAGTATTTCCAAGTATTGTAACTGCGGGGTCTTTAGGTCTCATTCGTGTCGGTTCTCGATAGATTTTGTCTCATTGCACGTGACTACGTGATCATCGCCGAAAGATATCATTTATACGCGAGGATCCATGGTTTAGAGAGTGCATCGCGTCGGCAACATGAATTATTAACGACGGGCTTGCAATAGGGAATTCCCATGGTGCGCCAAGAGACGCGTACGTCGCCGAAACTCTGCGAGTTGTGTTATTAGTTCCCGCCATTGAAAGGCATGGGTCCTCTCATATCGCGTCCGTCCGATTATCCTGCCTGCTATACAGAGCGATATCATTTTCGACAGACGCTGAGAATCGAGACGAGTTTCATTCTGCTTTTGCAGATAAAAGTAAAATTTATTTCGTGCCTTCGAGATAATTCGATTTTTCTATGGATTAGAGATTGGACACAATGGATTTTATCTAAATTGCTGCTTCATTCATTAATCGTCATAGAGTATAATCGTGATATATGGTCTCTTGTCAGAGAAGATGAAAGAGTAAATAGAAAGTATATACATATAAAAATAATTAATCATATTTGATCGGTTGTGCAGTTTATGAGAAAAAGTAATTTTTTACTATAAAGGCGACGAGATTCTGTTCAAAAACATCAGAAAGTTTAGCAATAGTTTGCAGCAAATTTGACTTGAGATGAGAGACTATCGCAAAGTGCAAGTTGCGATAGAAAGGAATTTTTTCAATTTTTTAGAATGTATTAACATATTTGTATCATGCAAAAGTTGAATCGTCCTGTATATTTGAAAGTGCCACAGGGGGATAACGCGGATGGATGCGGACGTCGACTTACAACCTACTATCCGGATTAACATATTATCTCTCGTCTCAAAGGGCTTTTCATGTCATTAGGTAAGGTGGATCTGCAATAACAATGATTGTTGTGCTTGAGGGGTTTGCCGTGGGCTACGCGCCTATTTCCTCGCAATTTCGCCTTTGGAGCTGATGCATAATGTATAATTTAATTTAATGTAATACCACAACGTAATGTCAGCAAACGCGAGATATTACATCGTAAGCAGAGCATAGTTGATTGTTGCTAATTGATAGCATCGCGCACAGTGTTCACGCGACAATAAATTTATTATATTGAAAATATTTTAGAAAAATTTGTAAATTTTTTTATAGTAAACATTACATTTAATAACCTCATTAATTAATGGTGAAAGAATTGTGCAAACGAGAAGTAAAATATTGAGTTTTCGTATAAAGTGTATTAATATTAATAAATAAGTACGTGTCAAATGCACTTTTGTTGAAATATTAATGTTTCTCCTGGCCGATTAAAAAATTTTCAAACATTTTACGTGACATGTGAAGGTAGATATTTCTCTAATTAATTTTCTTGAAATATTAACAAAAACATATACTCATGACCACAAAAGGAATAGCTTTATCTTCTTGTACAACCATGTTATTAAACTCATCTCACTGTCGCCTGACAACTTAGCTAGCCAATAACATGTAGATTAGAGCCGAGACACGTCGGAGCCTCGGCGGTATTATCATCTTTATCGTGCAAGACAAAGAACGAGGAATATCGGCTCCGTTGGCGAACGTGCGAAAGCATCTTCTCGGTCACGCTCCATTTCATCCCGAGTTCGCGTGCCAAGAGTAATTTACACGATCGTGTTGGATTCGTAGCCATATAGTTTCACGCTTTATTCGTCGAGATATGTTCGAATGGCATTTGGCAATCATGCTTGGGAGGCATCGTTATCACGATTATATCTAAGTGTGAGAAAAATTCTGATGTATAAATGGATTACTGTGCGTGTGCTCCGAATAAAATTTTTTTCATAGGCGGAGTTGTTCAGTTTGAAAAGTCAGAAAAATGTGTGTGAGAGAGAGAGAGAGAGAGAGAGAGAGAGAGAGGGGGGGGGAGAGAGAGAACAGTCAGAACGAGGATGATTAGTGACAGAATTTCATGTAACAATTAATTCATAAGAAAAGGTTTCTGGTACATGTAACTGAGTTGCTAGACATTTCGCATGGTCCGTGCAATTTTTCTGGAGGGTTGCGTGTCCGAAAAGTTGGAATTATCACTATAATAATGATTAATAAAAGAATCTTGCGTGATAGCCATATCTCATACAAGCAGACCATCGAATATTTTTTTGTCGCTACTTTTATTTTATTTCATTAGATGAAACTTTGCTCAAGATCGATCTTAACGATGTAAATTCGTCTCGTCGCTTCTCTGCGCGTAGCATTATGAATAAGATTATACATAAATCACAGCGGTGAAAATCCAAGTAAATAAATTGCATCACTCTTGAATGTCTGATGTACTCTAAGGGAAGCTGTATTCTCTTTTCAAAGAATAGTCAAATATGCGAAACTACGTAGAAAGCGTAAAGAAAGTTGCTGCATATCGATGTTACCATCTAGAAACGGAAAAGATACTCGGCTAGAAACCTCCTTGAGTCAAGTATTTCTGGGTTCACCAAAGTACGTTCCACTTTACTAATTATGGCTAATCAAAAGCAAGTGGAGAAGTGCCGATGACACAGCTATAAATGCATTTCGTAGATATATCTCGATTACTTCTATTACCAAGATACATTCGAGATTCTGAACCGAGATGTCAAATAGCGAAACAAATTATAGTTTTCAAAAATGTTATACGAATAAAAATTAATCAAAAAATTGATTATCCATTAGAGACAAATCTCGTTAGTTTTTTAGCTAAGTCAAAAAATGGAATATATATATATATATATATATATATATATATATGTATATATATTCTAAAATATCATAAATATCGATTTTAACATTAATTAAATGCATATTTCAAATCATTCATTTTATCTAGAATATTAATATGTACAACTCTATAAAGAAAATAGAAAATATTACATTACATTTTATTGTATAGTTTATACAATACTCATGTTTTCTCTGATTATTAAATAAATTAATTTAAATTGGCATAAATAAATAATATTTCAAAAGTACTTGAGTAAATGTTGCTGTAGGGCTTTTTTTGGTTTTTAATTACTTAAATGGATAAGTTTTAACTATTTTATCTATAAAGTTTTATCTATAGAATACATCAAACGTACAAGTTTTAAATCCAATTTACAAGATGAAAATCGAAAATTACCTTGTTTATAAATTTATTAGAATTTATTATTAATATATAAATAACTTATGTGCAGCACAATCTAATTTCTTACTATATTTGAGACATGACGCATGTCAGTTATCGTTAGTCAACTAATCAATTATAGTTCAGTATTGCATATTTTTCTACACTATGAATAATCTTGATATAGTATAATATTTAAAGGTGATGCGATTTTCCAAAAAATATTTCTAAAAATGCATTTAATGATGACATTGAGATATTTATAATGTCTATGAAGAAAATGAAACTATATAATCAAAGGATTATGTGATAGTGCAACGTGTAATCTCTAAGTGGGTTGCGCCGGAAGTTGATCGAATTCTCGAACGTGTGGGCATCGCGTTAATGAAATCGTCTAAGTAACGATCGCATATTACGCATCTCTCGGTATATAAAGTGTGATCCTCGGGATCTTTACTGTTATGCAAATGGAGAACGACGCGAACGGGAGCCAACCGGGTGATTCACGAAAGCGTTACGCGACGTCGGGCCCGGTAACCCCCTAATTTTAATTAAGATCGCTATCAATTCCGCCCATTCTCAGCGTGGCTGGTGGCTCCTTGTTTCCCCGCTCGTTTCACTAACCCACTTTGGCAGTTTCTTTGTTACGGATTGCGTGTATTCCCCGGCAAGGACATCGAGGTATATTACCGGTGATGTAAAAGCTCCTTCATTTTCAACACGTAGGAACAAGCACGAATATTCGCACAAGTATCAAACTTGTCACCGCAACCGATTTTATGACGAAATGCTTTTGCAGCGATATATATATTCGAAAATAGAACAATGCTCTCTTTTTTTTTTTTTAATAACCACAAGCAAAAATTTCTATTAGATATACGTATGTTTTATCTTGATTAAATTGAGTCGCGACAGACATTTAAAATATAAACATTTTACTTTATTTCAAATTATATTTGCTTAATCTCTTTAATAATAAGGTAAAAAATCTCGTATATTTCTATCTAACTTGCTATTTCTTGTTGTGTGTATTATATGTATGTATGTACGTGGTCATATGGCAATTTGCTTGTACGAAATTTATGGCTCCCAATATAGATACAAATGTAGGCATTCCGGAGCGAATCTGGCTTATGAAAAATGAAATTTACGCTTAGGTACTTTATCATACAAATGTATATATAATGTATAACACGATTGAGATATATTTCTTTTCCGTTGTGCAGTTATTCGCCACTCACTTTCTCAATATTGGTCGGAGAACGGCGACGTTTTCGATTAGACGAAAGGATCCCTGTCCCGAATCGATTGAGATTGTGTCCTTTTCATTCTGTTGCCGGATTCCGACGCGCAATCCGGTTCCCAGTCGCATCCCAAACAAATATCAGGAGCGACCAATATTGATTCTGTCGTTCCTGCTTTTCTGCTTTCGGCGTTCCTTGCTCGTCACACATTTCCTGCAACAATGGCTCTGTTCCGAGAGAGAATTTATGTCCGCGTAATAAAATGCCGTAAAGGCTTAATCCACGTCTGCGGATATCTACGTGTTGGTGCGGTTTCACTTGCTAAGGCCACCTGTTCTCGAAGACTTGTATAGCTCTTTAGACTTATATGTACGTTTATTGTTTCCAAACTAGAAAAGTATAAGATTGCAATTTTGTTAAATTTGTTATTTGTTTAAAATACATACTTGCAAATTTCCCGGAGAAGAATTCGTTTAAAGTTTCCGAAGAGACTTTTATAATTGGGCAAAAATTTCCATTAAAAAAAGTAATCCGAGTTAAATTTTCATTAAAATATCGATAACGCTGTAACATATAAGTTTCTTACTCGATAATTTATTTGAGTGATTCATGAATCTAATACATTATAGGAGCAAAGTTTCTGTAGAAACATTTACTTGAAGCATGCAAAATTTTGCAATTTTATCAGCTAGGAGGCAAAATCATTTTGTTATGCGGAACTAGACGAAATAAAACGTTTCATCGGGTATAAGAGATGACAAATCTGCTGATGCTGCGAATATATATTCGACCGTGCTGCGCGGCGATGCAATGGAGGCTCGATTTCAATTTTCCGCCCTTCGGACACAGGCTGCAGCAGGTTGCAGCTTACAGCATCGCACTGCAATCGGCACTCGTGCCGATATGCGGTGGTACGAACCAAGACAATATTCCGTGAGGTGGTCCTTCCCTAATGGCTAATAAACCAGTTCTCAATAAATTTTCTCTCTCTCTCTCTCTCTCTTATTCTCTCTTTCTGTTCGCCTATTCTAATATCCACCTCCTTCGTTCGCTCTACCTCGCGTCCGTGCGGACACTCGTCTCTAGTGGATATTCGGCTCGGAATGGGCTAGCAGCCAATATCGAAGCGTTCTCTTGATAGTAGTAACCGTCGTCGTTCAGTTTCCACATGCTGTCTCTTGTATTCGCTTTCGTTATCATTTTACGCGACACGGCGCGGCTACCGCAATAAGACGAGCGCTATTTCAACGCGGTATCCAGTATTGTAAAGATTTGAAACATTTTATAAAATTTTGAACAAGAAGACTTTCGAATGAAATTTCAAGTCAAATTACTTTAAACATGAATGCTAATTTGTTAACGAGAAATATTTGGCGTTGTAAAAAAAAACATCGCAATGTTATCATCCTATAATAGATAAAACAAATTTTAATTCCGTAGAATATTAATCTCTAACACTGGCAAGAAACGATTGAGAATTGATATTTTTTCCCTTAAGTTATAAACCGTAATAATGACATTGAATGATGCATATTGGTAGAGCGCGAAACATGTTGAAAAACTGAGAAAATGTAGAGATTGCTCCCTCGATAAAAATTTCATGGCTTTAATATAAACGCGAGCGCAGATATTACGCAAGAATATTACGCAAGAACATCGATCGCTGATAACGAGTATCGGGATGACGGCATGACAGTTCTCGAATACAAATTGACAATCAGACGAACATTGTACCGTACCGTACCGACGAACTGACTTCAGAAGTTTCCTCGGCAGCTTCGTTCGCGCCGACATTCGTCTCCATTGAATATTCACCTCGCTGTCGGAAGCCAATATTGAACTTCCCGATAACTGCATTCCACATCATGTATCCGAGTTCTTTGACCGTTAATTAACTAAAAATGAGGGGTCATTTGAATTTTCTTGCATTCTTGATTCTCAGATTTGCTAGGAAATTATCTATCAGTTTGATCGACGGTACAATATTTTCCAAATGATTAAGCCACAACGTACAAATGTATCAATAATGTAATATAAAAATTTATTACAAATTAACGAGAGAATTTGTGTGTTATTTTTTACATGTGTTATTTGTGATAAGTTAAGTAAGAAACATTCGATATACATGCATATAATAACTGTTATAATTAAATCTAGTAGTTATTTGATATATAAAATGTTTTTTTCGAAATAAATAATTTAAAATTATTCTAGATGTGAAATACGAATTATTTACAGACACGAAATGTTTGTTATTTTCATTATAAAACATTTGCTATGACAATGTAATCCGGTCGATAGTAAATCTTGCGGTATTACGGTACGATGCATTTTGCTTGCTTTCGCATGGAGAAACATTGTGGAAGTTTCAAAATCCTCGCTCTTGTTCCATTTGCGGATACGTTAGCGATCGAAAGGCTGGTAAACCAGCTTATCTCCTACAGAGTATTCGCTGTGTATTTCCTGTGTCCAGGCATCTGATTTTGCATCATAGCGAAGCCTATTTTAAATACATTCTATTTCTAAATAATATCTCGTTATTTCTAATTCGAATAAAATCTATATTTAATGTATAAAATATTTAATAAACAATATTTCCCGAGCTGAAAACAGTGGGTTTCTTTTTTTTTATTACATTTATAATTTGAAATAATTTCTCTCGAATACTAAATTGTACAGAAAGAACGTTAAATTTTATAGAACGAACCGCTAATCTGTTTTTCACACTCTGAGCCTGTTTGTCTCGATTATTCCTCAGAGTCGCTGTGTGTTATATTGCATCGCAAAGCTTCAACATAACACGGTTTTAGAAATTCCTACAAACTCGTCTTCAGACAATTGGCTAGCCTACCTCATTTTCTTACTGTAGCAAGGTACCGCCCGGGGAAATACCTTCGATATTTCGGGATCGAAATCTCGTCCGCGTCGACGCGCACTTCCGTTGGCAGCAATTTCTCCGTCACATCCTTCTTCTTTTTCTCTCTCTCTGTATTTTCTCTCGTTTTCTTCTTTTTCTATTCCGCTCTCCCGCTGGTTTATGCTTCTTGTTTGACTATGACGTACGCTCGGATTCGCACTCTGGAATGGAATTGTTCCTGGTTTGAGAAATGTTTTTGATGGAGGGTACGGTTCGCGCCGATGAAAGAAGTTACCAAATGTCGCATCGAATGCGTTCTTTCCACCTGTCACATGTCGCACAAAACGTACAGGCCATTACGTGGCCTTGGTATTAGATTCCGACACGTGAAATGACCTGTGAGGTTAGCAATTGTGAACCCGTTTTCACAATTTTGACATAACTAATGGAGTTCTGGCTCACCAAATCACCAAAAGTTCCAAGTTCCAATACAATTTTAAAAGAGGTTTGGTAATTAAATATAAAAAATATGCACAAAGCATATTTTCTCTATATAAAATCTGGTAATATAATTTTTTTTTCATTTTAATCAAAATTGATTTATGACGCCTTCCAATGAAATTCTCTGAAACGATATTCAGAAAATGTCAGATTCGCGAAAAAAAAATTTTATTTGGTTAAAATCTAGAAAATTTTCACGCGAAAAAAGTTGCAATAACTTTTTCATGTATTTTTATCGTTTTGAATTTTAACTGTCAAAACTGTTAAAACAAAAAATTGTTTTTGAGAAGTATTTATCAATGTTTTAAATTCCAGCAAAACAGAAATGATTAGTCTTACATAGATGTAACAACAAAATACAATTTGATTTTGAAAATATAGTAACGTGCGAATACATACATACATACATATAGTATATGTATATGTACATACATGTATAATATGTATGTATGTTGCATATTATAAATTCTCGTAAACAAAATGATGAATTTTAACACGATACAAATAATTGTAATTACAGCGTCCCGTCCTTGTCAAAGCATCCAGTGTTTTATCGAGTCTTCCGCTAACATTCTTTCCTCGTAGACGATCGTTACAGAGCTTTGTCCGGCAACTCTGTTTAGCGTCGATCTCCGGAGGCGATTTAACCCGGAGTAACGGAGTAAACTCCGCCGTTCTCTCTTGTCTTGTCGGGTTTTCCCCGAAAGTTACCACGGCGGAACTCAGAACGGGAGATCCTTAACGATTTCACCGGATTCGAAGACGCGGCGGTGAATTTAATGCGGGGGATCCTTCGTCGTGGCGTATCTGTGTGCCGCATCGTAAAACCAAAGGGAAGCCGCGTTTTTTGCGTGTCGTTTTGCAACGACTCGTTTGCATTTCATTGCAGTTTTATGCAGCCGCGGGTCGGCCATCTCGCCTATCTTTTACAGGAAGCCCCTTCGCCTCCGGTTGCCACGCTGCTGGATGCTGCTCTCTATTGAATCAAAATTGATCCGGAAGTCGCTTGGATTCGCGTCTTCCACCGTTTCGATTCGGTAGCAGGCGATATACGTACAGTAGACTAGGTTGCACGCGCGGTATATAGATTTCCCTGTGTCGAGAATAAAAATAATGGATATTCGCCGTTACAATCGAATAAAGCCTGCCATTTGCAAGAATAACTTTTCCATCCGATCGTTCGATGTCATTCACCGGCAATTTTAAGCGCGACATTGATTGGAGTAATAGCGATACTACGTTTAATTTAATCTAATAAAATCGTACATATCGATGTTTCGAGCCGGGAAATTTCGCTGGCTCTCGTGTCGCTTCTACGAGCGAATAATTTTCGAATTAAGTTAGATTGCGGCCTATTTATCGAGTTTCCAAGCATTTATGTCTATAGAAAATTAATTGACTTGCTAAATAAAAAGTTTGCATGGTTATCTTCATATTAAAACATACATTTGGTTTTTAATTATGTATTTCACTTGCTTTCTTACTGATCGAAACAAATGATTCTATGAGGATTACCATCAATTTAGAGTAATTGAAGTAATTACGCGAGTAATTACGAGTAATCAGTTGTTTACTGATAATATGCAATAAATTATAAGTGGTACATTATCAAAGTAGAAATAATTATTATTAATTTAATTAAAACAAGATAAACATGTACGTACACATTTCAGTTTGTATTTATGATATGAAATAGTTTACTGTTTATATTAAATATTGCGATATATTATCGCTGTAGTACTTGGCGCATTATACATATATGTATTACAAATCTTTATATGTATATGCTGGAGGGCATGCAGCAAAGGGTGCAATGTACGATAAAGTTTTGGAAAGACAGATTCACATGCAAAAATTCGTAAAATCGTTAATCCGTGAAATACGCACTTAAACGATTCTCCCATAAAATTTCCCTTTGCTCGTTTCGATTTGTCTCAATTTCGTCGTCATTGGAAGCGTGTAACATCTTCGAAGGTCCTCGCAACCGGAAGAGTTGCGCTATAGGTACCTATTTCTACCTCGCGTCTCGTTATTCGCTGTTTCCTATCTGCGCGACCTCCGGTCCGCGGCGTGCATTTGCATGGAGACGAGTCCCGTTTGCTTTGCAGGATCCTTTCAGAGGAGATACCACGATCGAGAAGTAAAAGGGACAGGACGCGTTCGATCGTGATCCATAATGCAAAAATATTTCGTCCACGTTAGATTTTCAGCCATGCCGTTTCTCTTTTCAGATCCAAATTTCGCCAGTTCGCAAATTGAGTACCTCACCGTATTCACATTATATGCATTTCCCTGCAATATTTTAATAACACAGAGCATTTTAGCATTGCTTTTATCATTACACCGAAATTTCTCTGTCCGTGTTATTTTTAGCCAACTAACCGAAGAAACTGATGTGTCTGCAGTCAAAATATTACGTTCGAAATTCGACATTTCGATTGGCTTCGAATTTCATGTAAAAATAAACCGCGTGTTTTGATCCGTTTCGTTTTTTTCATGCCTAGCGTGTTTTATCGGATATTATTACTGTGAAAATAGTTTTGATTTTTTATATATTGCAGGCGAAATTTAATTTTTTTTAGCGTGCCCCGTCTCTCTGTAGAAGTATATCAACTATGCATAACGGTCAAAATTAAACTGGGGAACGATGCTGTAAGCTGCGAGAGACACAGTATCAGCAGCTATTTTCGACGTTTCACGCATCGCGCATTGTCATTTCGCATGCAGATTTTTACGTTGCCACGAAACTAGGCGTGAAGGACCGTTCGATGCGAGCGATGAATGATGAGACGCCATTTGGGATGCTTTGTGAAACATCGATCAGGAGAAGAAAATTGCCGGCGCCGTGGATTTGCATATTCGAAATATGTCGTATGCATATGCAGCAGGATCAAATGCACTCTTGTTTCCGCGATGCACGTCACCCTCTTGTTCCAGCCTGGCGTTTTCCGGCGCGTTCGCGACTCGACCCGTTAAATTGCATGGACGCGGAAGGAAAACTATACCCTTTGCCTGTATATGCTTTGCTAATATCAACTTCGCTTTATTTGCCATGAATATTCAGCGTATGATAAGCTGTAATCAACTTTCAAAAATCTCTCAACTTGCCGCGTCTATCGAGATTATCATCGTGTAAGCAAGCAAATGCCTCGTGGAATAACATTTCCATAAAGTTTCCTCAGTGCTCGCGGCAAAGAGTATTGTACTGTTTTGTTCCGACTATAATAAATAAAGGAATAACAAAAATCAGCCTATTTGCGCACGCGTGCACTGACACTGGCACGTACGCGCCGCGAGCAAATAATCGAGATGCGGAGTGGATGCCGATGCGTCCCGCGTATGTGTTTCTCCGCGATGATAGGGAAGACAAAGGCGGGCGAAGCGAAAATGGAGGCATGCTGGGAAGAATCGGCGGGGCGAGAGAATAGTCTGACTACGAAGGGACGAGCGCGGTAGTTGATTTTCAGTACAGTCGATGCTCAAGCCCCGCGAGCGTATGATATCGATGCCAAGTAAACAAAAACACAGACTCGTGGGAGTTTGGCGATAGGGTTGCAAGAGAGAAGGCAGGAACGGGAGGGTAGGCTGATGGGAAGGACCATCGGGGATGCTGTAGTTGTCGAGTCAACGAGCAGAGAGAGAGAAAGAGAGAGAGAATGCCGTCGGTGGAGAGTTGCCGACAACTACAGGACAGGATATGCCAGACACGTTTCCTCTTGGTACCACATCCACGCAGCCTGTTTCTGGATAAATGTACAGAGTGTCGCGATATGAAAGCAACGGGGTTGTTTTGCTTCGGGTGGATTTTTCTTCGGAAACTCGGCGGAAGTGCATGGTAGCCTTAGGGAAGGAAACGGGGGGAAAGAAGAGGGACTGCCGAACTAAACTTTCGACTGCGGAATTTGTTGCGATATAAAGAGGTTTTCCTTCAAGAGGTTAGGCCATTCCTGAACATAGCCGAAAAAAACGATCAGTTGTCGGCTATTTATACTCGACTAAATGAGACCCGCGAAAACATTACATTTTTAAAATATAACATACAAATATGTTGAATATATAAATATCACATTATTACTAAGCATGTATGTAATATTTAAAAACTAGGATTGCGGGGATTGTAATTAAATTAAAATTGATATCAGATATCAATATTTCACATTTCGTAACGTGAAAGCATAAAAAAAGCATTAAAAAAGGCAAAACGAAAAGGAGATGGCAAGAGAAGCTTGTTCCACAGTATTTTTAAAAATTTTAACACAATTATTTTTTATTATTTTTATTTTCCGCCGCAAAAATTAGATGACTTTTGTTTTTTTATTTTACAATAGTTTTACCAAAGACAGTTCAATCCTAGCCTCTCACTGTGCAAAATGTTATCGAATTTCAAAGTCCGTTCGGGGCGGTGGTCATCTTCCTGTTTTACAAACTCGTTACCATCGAGTTACCGGCGTGTTACGGTGATGAGCTTCAAAAACGATTCGTTTCGCGGCGGGAAAGAAAAATGAGAAATATGTCGACGTATAACCTGGCCGAGCAGGTTTGTTATCATCCTCTCATTTATCCAGGACTTGGTTGTACCGCGCACTTGGTCTCGTCGGAATCGGAAAAAATTTCGCCGACGTTTCCGTGATCTACCGTGTCGATTTAAAATTGATGAATGATAAAAAGTTACGCGAAACGTATGAATACATAATGAGAGATTTCGCATACGCGAAAGATGTATCGAGACGAGCTCGCACGACGAGTTATCACATGAAATGATTTTAAACGGAATGAAATAAAAAGGAAACATTTTTTCCTATTATTATTCCATGATTGGAAACGAAAGAAAGACAATGTTATGTTTGTGCAACGACAAAATTTGCAGATTCGACCTTCTCCATCTATAGAAGCATCTCGCGCCAGATTGTGGTATTGATAATATGTATAAAAGAGAGAAATTAATATTTTAAGGACAAACAGGGAGAAGGGAATTCTTTCAACTTTTAGTATTTGCGAAAAACAGTTTTCAAATAAAACAGCAATCGCGGACGATTTAATCTTATCTCTCCTTCTCCTTTCCCTTCTCCGAGTTTGTCCGTTTAAATCGTTCCTACACGACTCGAGAGCGAAAGAGGCTGACGAGCGAGTGCAGTGAAAGATTACACCGTGTAAGATCAGAAAGCTAACGAGCAACGTTCGTTGAGTCGATGCCCCTGTAATCGCATTTGAACTTCTAAGGCTCTCTAAGCTTCCTTTGAAAGGCAACGCAAGTTTCGTCGCAGCGTGAATCTAATCGCGACGTACGGATCTTCATGATACTTATTGGATTACTGTGAAAATCCCGCTTTTAATTCACCTTTTCACTTAGTCAATGCTTAACCATGTTATGACATAGCGTCATTTCTTCTCGCTTTAGTTTCTGTTCTCAACTAATTTTCACACATCGCTGATTGCTTTCCTAAAAAATTTAAAAAAAAGTTGATGAAACGTAACGTACGAGCTGTATCCTTTACAAACGTCCGTCGTTCTATATAATAATGGGACTTGTGAAAATTGATGATGAAATAATGCGATTGTCATTAATTTTCAACGGTGTGTACATTACCGATTAATTTCTCCATGATATATTTATTATCGCGATTCATATCCGCGTGTGATAAGGGCGACGCGCGAATCGGAACAAAGTGCATTATGCAACAGCATCGAATTGTACTAAATTATTCGGTGTTACATATGCGGCGGGGTTAAATCCGGACATTGCAGCCGCGTAATATCGGAACATCTATGTTCCGACGGGGTGCAACGGCGCGATTCACGCGATTCTCGATGGCTAGGCAAATCAAACCGCTAATATTATAGCATTTATTATCCATGGGATTTAAGCGTGAGGAATGAGAAACCGCTAGTGAACGATAAATTGATACTAGACGATATGCCGGCGTTATAATTACATGAAATCGATATTAATCGTGCAATCGAGGAAATGCATATTTTTGCCCATAAGACTGATACCTTGCATGTATGTAATCTTTTTCAAAACTTTTTTGATGATTAATGCGCTGTAAATCCATACTATCCATGAAATCCATGAAATATTTAAATGAATATACACTGTTAAACTCGTAGTGTTAAATTATACTTAATTTGAGTCATTTTTAACTATTCCGTAGGTCGCCATTGTTTCTACTCAATATTTCATTAATTTTGACTAAAAGGAAGGTAAGATTTCGACTAACATGCAAGTTAAGTTAGATAAATTAAGGCTTACTCAATATATCGCTAATTTTATCTCATTGCTTTAGTCAAATTAACCGGAATACTGGATAGGTGCAGTGGCAACCCATAGGAATTTACAGTGTAATTGATACTTGAGTGCGAAATTATTTTAGTCCGATTTTCGATCGACTGTCTGAATTGAAATTCGTTGATAAAATACGAGCGAGAGTCTGGTGCTGCCCGGTCAACGACACGTCTGGACGTGCAGCCAAGAAGGAAGAAATGTATTACGCGCGCGCATAACAAGCAGGGTCAAGTGAAGAGATCTGGAGTTCGACGATTCCGACCAATCGTATCGGTCCGTGAGCATAAGTATATCTACTCTGGCGGAATAAATTCTCGGGAAATATTTGTCGAGCTCTCTTGCCGTGCTCCAGGAGAGAGGAAATATCCGTCTCAGAAACGAAATAAGTCTTTGTATACCGTACCTGAGCTCTTGGATAAAGCTTTTCCTTTCGATGCCGCTCGAATGAGAGAAAGAGCGAGAAAGTAACGCCTGAGTTAACACGTGGATTATGTGAGTCACTACGAGGGCGTTCATTAAAAACTTGGCGGCACAACTGCAAAAAATAATGATTCACTTTTTATGAAATTTTTATTTCAGCGAGATTATAATACATTATTAAATAAGTTTTGTTATTTAAAAGACTTATTCGAGCTTCTATAAATAATTATTCATATCATAATTGAGTATTTGCGAGAGCGGAAAAGGGAAACTGGCGCGAGTGATGAAGAGTGGCGAATTAATATTACATGAATTTATATTAATCTTTCATACTTTGATGTTACTGCTGGTAATCTGCGCGGCAAAATTGGTTCCTTTTTGGAGCGTCATTTTTCTTGTTAGCGACGCGCGAAAGACGATCTCGAAGGAAAGGTACATTAAGATACTCGAAGAGGCACTTCAAAGCGACAGCGGCGGCAAAGCGACGAGCTCGTATCACGTCGAAGGGCGCTTAATAAAGAGTGATTTTCCTTCGTAAAGAGTATATCCACCAGGATGGGGCTCTTTAAGAGCGATCCACAAGAGGAAGAGAGAGAGAGAGAGAGAGAATAATCTCGCGTTTATCGCGGTAGAAGGGCAAACGCTCCGAGCGATACCGGCGGCGATACATCATCGAAATTGCGGCTCGCGATAAGAGATAACACACTTGCGTCTCGTATTCGCTTGCGTAAAAAGGTCTGCACGCGACGCGACGCGCGCCACAAATCTCTCTCGTCGATCCTTGGCTCCCGGGGAATTATATTGGAATACATCGCGTATATCGCGACGGAAGTGGAGTTTTCTTCCACCTCCCGAGAAGGTATCGATTAGCCAGCCGCGTATGCGGCACGGAGTTGCATTTTTCTGCACGGAAAAGCACGACGCGCCCAGCGCGCGATATTAAGCCGCCCTTGCGTGTACGTTCGCTTTCTTTATGGGTATCGGGAACGATAAAAGAAAAAGGAAATCACTGTGCCCGCTCTCGCTCTCTCTCTCTCTCTCTCTCTCTCTCTCTCTCTCTCTCTCTCTCTCGCTCTCTCGCTCTCTCGCTCTTCCTCTCCCTCGAGATTGGAAAACACGGAAATTTATTATTCTGACATTTAGAGCGCGACAAAAGGGAATTGAATTTCCCCGTTCTTTTTTCACTCGCCCGTTTCTGCAGTACCAATTTGCATGTTTTCAAGCGCGACTACGATAGACATCTATTCGATGAGGTGCGTCAGGACCGCCTCGGGACAGAGAATGATTGAATATTAAAAGAAATGAAATTTGAATTATAATTGAAATGTGACGGAATGATCGTTTGCGAAGAAATAGAAAAACGGCGGGCCGTATTTCAGACTATACTTGTGGAATTAATTCGCAATCCGAGGGATTTCGTTACTCCCGATGGCTCGCTTACGACGATGACGACGACGACGACGACGACGACAACAACGACGGTGGTCCGACGGTTGTTGCACGAAAACACGTTATTCCGGCATGATTCCCGCGGTAACGGCCGAATCAGAAACTCCAACTCAATTACTGCGGATTAATTGATTTACATATCTAATCTTGCGTGGTGTAGCGACGTAAGCAAATTCGGAATTTCGTTGACGTTTGCGAATTGGAACGCGTCGAATCGGATTTATGCCACGCGCGCGCTGTGTATGCACTTATATTAAGATCATCGGGATCAAAGTTGTTGTTATTATTACGAAGGGATGGATCCTCTCGAATATAATGGGCGAGTACGAGCCACGAGCGCGCGCCAAGAAATTTAATTAGGATCTTAACTTCGCACAATGGATACCCCTTGCGTGTTGCGATAATTATTATAACGTAAATTCATCTTCGAAGATAATTACTTTCGTTACGCATCGGGTAATAATCAACTAACGGCGGTAATAATAATACAACAACGGATAGTCAATCGTAATTATCGCGTATCGCCGTAACGTCGAAAAACACACATGCTCGCTAAAGGAATTAAATCTGATGCGAAATAAAAGCCATAAATTTAATAACGTTTTAACGAAGCACTCAATTTGGTGCAAAATATTCCGTTTCCACAGTCGTGATCTCTGTGATGAAATAACAGTTGCCGTGAGATTGTATTAGTTCCGCGCGCGCGCGCGCGCGTGCGTGTATGATCGCTATTTTCGAACAAAATATTTTCACTATGAGACTCAAAATTATTTTGCTGTTCGCGTGCCGAAATAATAATCACAAATTTTAGTCGCAATCTCCGTTTGTCACGTGCGACGAATATATAGAACAGCGCAAGACGTCGCGTGTCTTTTCGTGAGAATCAAAGATAGCGTTAAGAGGTCAGCGACTTTACGAACGCTCGATTTTCCTTATTATTCCATCAGAGCTTTTACCGGGCGTGCGCTCTTTCCCTCTCTCGCGTCTAGACGAAATAAGCGCGTCTAGCATTCTTATTTTTAGGACCTCTTTAATTGTTAGCTCGAGCTATCGCTCACTAGCGCTATGTTCCCAACGATCCACGCCTCTCTTAATTTTTACATCGCGACGTTAAGTCTTTTTTAATTGAAGTATGGATAATATTTTGCTTAGAGTCTGGGTCAAGTGCTTGGAAGACAGGCTCTAGTCCCCTGAGGTGCTTCGTAGGACAGCGCGCGCCTGTAATTGGGGAAATTAATTAACGGTCTATAAGCGCGCGAGGGCGTCGCCGTGTGTTTCACGTGAGCGCTTGTACGAAATTCACGTGCCACGGGGGACGTTTACGGAGCTCTGATGTCCTTTCGTGGTACGACACACGACGACTACGGTACCCTCGGTACGTCGAGCAACAACCACAAAGCAGTTGTTGCAGCGAATTACGAGGCGTGTACGCGTCCCTGGGAATTCCACCGCGATGCCATAATGCACCGCCCCCGTATTTACGTTAACGCGTTGATTACAATCGCGCGACATTATTCCACGCTTACTTTTAAAGCAATTGCAAGGAAAGAGCTGTAATACGAGGAACCATTGTCGCTAATAGAACGTTATCGTAATTATCGTAATAGCAATAATAACAGCAACTTTACGATATTCGACACTAAACGGCCCGGTAATTAAAACTGGAATTAAAATTCTGAAAAGGTAAAGACCATTGGAATTTAAATGAACCAGGAAAGCCAAGACTTTCCTTATAGAATTTCCTATTACAATCTTACAATTAGTTCATTTCTCGAAACTCCATCTCAGAAAAGTCAACTTTGTTGAAGAATTTCACAATTTTTACAAAGAGAGTCTGAGGAAATTCTGAGACATCGTTAGTACAGAGTATCTCCCTAATTAAGAAGAGATAAGTGTAGATATACTCGATTCCTAAAAATTGTCGGAAAGTTGTACAAGAATTACGTTACAATTTATCGCGACACATGTTTCACTGTTTCATTATTTTAAAAACGTTTTCGCTGCGTAAAGATACGATATGAAGAAAGTATTGCAGCGAAACACTTAATGTTACATAACGGAAATTAAAGTTTAGGAAATGTATCTTGACGATCTTATTGTTTTCCTGTGGAACGTCCTGTGTGCGGATACACGTGTAAAAGCTCGCTCGTTGCGGTCTCAGATGACCGTAAAACGCGTAACGGTATGGCGAATACGCCGAGTGCATATGGACGTTAAATACACGGGATATGGGACATGCAGGCGACCCCTTAACGGGGGGTTCATTCCGCGGCTTTGTCGTGGATTAACTCTTAACTTGAGCGCGATGCGTCGCTTGGGGATAGCTACGACATCCGATGTTCCCTTTGAGAATTCTGTTAAGCTTGCGTGGTCCACACAAACGGCCCACTTCTGATGTCCCTCGAGAACCGGTGGTGCGGGCTAAGTCGCCTTTGTTAAGCCCAGTCAAGGACCAGTTAGCCCTTGACTCTTGATTAGCACCGCGGGTTATACTCGCATGATTAGTTTGTCAGTATATTTGTCCCCCTCCCCCTCTTTCTCTCTCTATGGTAGGAGGGGGCGAACGTCTCAACAACAGTTTCACTTGAAAAGACTCAACAAACAAGATCACGACTCTTGATGTTCATAATAATTTGGGCATGTTTGAGATATTTGACTAATAAAGCGCTAAACAGCGGTAAAACAGCGTGTGTTAAATCAGTCGGGCTCTCTAGTCCGATACTTTCCGAAACGTTAATTACGGCAAAGCGTTTTGTGCGGAAAATTAATGCGACGTGTGTCTAATTATGTTTATTCATATTATTTTGGATTTTACTATGCAAACTCACCCGACTGAATTATTATAATTCGTCGCCGGACCAGATGAAAGTAGCATCCTCTATTTCATTTCGTACCGCTCGCGCTGCGGCTATAAATCATATCCACCGGTACAATTTGCACTATATTACCATACAGATTACCATAACGTGGCCGGGACTACCAACGACGACGACGACGACGACAACGACGAACGTCCGCGCAAAAATTTTCAATGGAAGAAAAAAAAAGCATATCCATTTTCGACGCCGTGTAATGACATTTCTAACTCGTTTACGCAAGGCTGACATTGTAACGATATTGCAAGCACACGTATTGCAAGCTTTATATTCGATCGGCGCTGTCGCGCATAATATTACGGAAGCTTGTATTGTGAAAGAGAACGCTCTCTCTGTTCAAACGTTGCCCTGTTCAATATTCCAAATTCCCGAATACGATGTAACGGAAAGCATTCGAAAATACGCCACTACGGGCCCTTTGAGGATTCGCGTTCGACGAGCCTCCGTTAAAATAACGTAACCGTGCGATGGTCCAACCCAATCAACAGTGTCCCGAATTTTCCCCGGCCGCGGCCGAGGGAAAATATTCACGTCGTATGCATGGAATGTCGTCGTGCGCGCGGAATTTCGGCGAGAAAATAAAAGCTACGCGCTCGCGCTGCTCTCGTGCTCACGTGCGCGCCTCGTCGAGATCAAAAGTTTAATTTATTGCCCGAGGCACGCGAGCACCCTGACTTTCTAGATCGAATGGCGGATACGACTTAAGTGCTTTTATCAAACGTCCCGCATTACGGTGACAGATTGTTCGCGCACTGTTCATACATTCGCGCGATCGCGCACGAAAGCTTCAATTTATACGTTAGAAGCGCGTTAGAGTACTTTTGTGCATGTACATAAACGAAAGCAATAAGCCGTAAGTTTAACTAATGTTGTCGTAAATTAATGTTAAACGAAACGTGCGCGGTATGTCATTACACGTATGTACATTACATTACGTTAAATGTAATCCTCTTCTTTTTTTCTATGATTTATATAAATTTGCAGATCTACATACTAAATTATAACACAACATCATGATTATTGTATTATCTCTTCTAATTAATTATTATTCTTCTAATTAATAATAATAATTAATAAAGCGAACTAAATTAATTAAAAGAACGTGCATCAAGAAGATTAAATTTTAAATATATTTGTTTGACAGTTAAAGTAAGAAGAATTATTTAAATAATTTTATCATTATATTTATTATGTTTTCTTTCTTTGCAATGTAAATTGTTTACTTCTTTGATTTTCCTGTATTCCTTCAACTTTGTAATTTTCAATTTTCACGGGCTAATTTCAGACTTAAATAGAATTGATCTAGTCTTTCTATCTGCCCTTTGTGCGGAAATTTACTCCCTATTTACACGTATCGTTTTTCCTGCTGCTATGTAACACGGCCATATAACCAAGTTGCACTCTCGTGTATAGACGATGCACACACATTATTCTCGGTTATACGATGCGTCTGTCGCGCTATACGCAACTGTGTGATAGAATTAATTCTAGTACACAAAATACATTTGACAGTCTAGATTTTACCGCGGCGCAAATAAAAGCATTAATATATTTTGCGAGAGGTATTCGCGCAATAGAATTTGGCAAATAATAAATCTCGTTTTACACCGTTTCGCATGGGCGCGAATATAATAAATAAATGACAACAGAAATATGAGAGCACATACATCGGTTCAGTGGTATAGTAGTCGTGCAGAATATATTTTCAGCTGTTATGTTACGTGTGTATATATTTTTATTATATCTAACGTATGGTAAATGGTTATTTTTTGCGATAAATTCCTTTTAAACTCGAAAATGTTGATAAAAATTGAACATTTCTGTCGCGAATGTCAATCGATATTAATATTTTTAGTAATGAAGTCTATTTCTCGGGAAACCATAATACCTACGCTATATCAATCATTAGTCATTAGAAATATTAATAAGAGACATATAAAGATTAACGGGGGATTCTGGTGTAACAGGTAAAAAAAATAAGGCGATTTTTATGAATTTTTTTCTAGAAAACTATTAATGATATTTAAATGAAATTTTTGGGATAAAAGAAGGCATTCTTAAAGTACCAAAAAATTTTGGGTTTTTTCAATTTGCTTTACTATATTTTAATAAATAATTTAATAATCCCGACTCCTCCCTGCGATCTACTGGTGAGCACGATAACTTGAGAACTAATCAACCGATCAACTTCGTTCAAAATTTGTTCAATTTGTTATAAATTTCTCTAGGTACTATATCTACTTAAGAAAAAATAAATAAATTAAGAAAATTATAGCATTAAAAAAAAATTTTTTTTAACATAAAATTGATCATATATTGATAAAATAAAATGTTATAAATAAATGCAATAAAAATAAAATGATAGGTATAGTATCTAGAGAAATTTATAACGAATTGAACAAATTTTGAACGAAGTTGATCAGTTTATTAGTTCTCAAGTTATTGTGCCGCAGTAGACGGTACATCGCAGGGAGGGGTCGGGATTATTAAATTATTTATTAAAATATAATAAAGCAAATTGAAAAAACCCAAAATTTCTTGGTACTTTAAGAATGCCTCTTTTTATCCCAAAAAATTTCATTTAGATATTATTAATAGTTTTCTAGAAAAAAATTTATAAAAATCGCCTTATTTTTTGGCCTGTTACACCAGAATTTCCCCTTAAAAATATCTCTTTCTCGCGTTATTCTACATATCTCAATCTTGCAGAATTCGTTACTACTAACATAACCGTCCAGTAGAAATATCGTATCGGGACTCTGAAGGGCATGATTTTCCGCAGCGCGATTCCGAATCCGTTTTGTTCTCCAAGACATCTCGCATCGTTGATTTTCCAAGTCGATTCGTTACCGTCACCATCGTCTTCACTGTGGAAGAGAGAATCGTGTCGGCGAAAAATCCCGGGGGGATAGCGCCTGTCGTTGTGGTCACCGCTACGTAATGTGATATGCTTTCAATTTTTGGAAAAAAAAAACTACCGAGCCGCCGGAAAGGTGTGAGTATCACAGTTTGACGGGAGTCACACAGCGCGGCTCCTCACTCTCCTCTTTTCCTCGCCCCTCCCTCGCTTACATGACCACACTAGCGAACAAACACACCGGAAGCCGCGGATATATCCCTGCGGTCATTGGCCGGCCGCAAAACCGCGAACCGTAACTCAATTAATCCGGATTGATCCGTCGGTAACATCCGAGCGCGCGCTGCTGGCACAGGACGATTGTGTGTGTTTGTGTGTGTGTGCGGATCGATTAGGGGAGAGAAAGAGAGAGAGAGAGAGAGAAAGAGAGAGAGAGAGAGAGAGGAAGGAGGGAGGGAGAGAGAAAGATGAGGTGACATATATTCTCTGCTCGGTGATTATCTTGCGCCGCGATAATGGCAAGGCGACTCACATTCGAACGGTCCTTCTAAAACCGCAATTCGAAATCAACCCTGCAATCTTCAGGAGAGAAATAAAAAAACTGAACCGAGATTGAACTCTATTACGTTGTCAAGAATATACTCGTGAGAGAAAAAGAATTTCAAAAATTTATCTCCGATTTGAAAAACTGATATGAAAATCTGGCAATTATTTGAAATTTCTCTTAACCTCTGCCTTTCTCTCGGTTGACTTTCTTATTATAATTAGAAATAGAATATTTAACGGTTAATCTTTTCTGCTATCGTCCTAATTACACTACAGTTGGTTTCAAAAAAATAGCAAGCCATCTTTTTTCGTCTTATCGTTTCATATTCTGATGTGTATTGACTCTATTAAATTTTTATATTTAAAATTTTCTTTACTCTTGTATTTCATCGTCGACTCGACATGATCTCTGCTATACTTTTAACAACGTGTCCTGGTTAGACCATTAAACTATAATTTACATCTCTATGATACATAGCTTCCCATTAATTGATTTTTATGGATTATACACGTCCGCTTAAATACACACTCGAGCTTTCTGATTATTGGAAATTGTGATAATTTATAATACGCTTATTATGTAAGAAATTAATTATGCACGCGATAGATAAACTAACGGTAACAATTGCGTCAATTATAATTAACCTGTCATTATTATTCACCCTGTTTATTCGCGGGATTAAATGAAAGTGTGAGTTATCACGCGTCGGCGACCGAACGACCGTTATTCAACGCATAAGCTACGTGTACGCATCCTGCGCTGATTTATTTCTACGCCGGGCAATGGAAATATCGCGACACTTTCGCAAACGACCTCATTTAATACTGTAAACATAGTAGGGCCGCACACGCTCTGATAAAACTGAACGCTGACATCTTTTATTCGTGCAAGCGTTTCGACCATTCGCAATTGCAATTTCGTTTTTTTCGCGGTGCACCAACCACACGGACGCGCTTAAAGGATCTTTCTCCAACTGCATTGATTGCGATCGCGCGACCAACACCTCCCGCACAATTTTTTTCCTTTTCCACACTTTTTCTTTTTCTCGCACAAAGTCCCGATGGAAATTTATATTTACAATATCGCTAACTAATACCCTTTAATTAAAAACTAATAATTAGAACAGGTTTATGAATGTTACACGCGCGCATTTATTTTTAATTTAAGAGATATGATTTTAATATTGTTGCGATATCGCGATGAAAATATTCTCGTTCACGCGGGTGCTCACACACAATTAATTGAATTTATCAATAATTGCCTTCCTCGATTTAACGGTGCGAATAAAATGTCGATATTCGTTTATAATGATACGAGGATAATATGACGACACGAGCGTTATTTTGCGACCCAGCGACTTTTATACACGTGAACGTTGCGACGTACGATTCGCAGTCGAAAATTTTTATTCGAATCGATTCAACTCGTAAAGAAGATTCCGTTCGGATAAAAGCAACTCTCTTTCTCTCTCTCTCTCTCTCTCTCTCTCTCTCTCTCTCGACGAATGCATATATAGGAAAGTACGGATAAGGAGGAGACTGCGGAAATGAAGATAATAAGTAGAGTGAAGCACTAGAAAATCTCACCGGCGAGCTTCATCCTAAGGAGAGCCGAGATCGGAGGTCGACATATATATCCGGATATCGTACAAGGAATATTAAATACCAGCTCTCTCTCGTAATATATTCTTCCGCTGGGTCTCTCTCTCTCTCTCTCTCTTTCTCTCCTTAAAGTAAAAGTTTTCACTGTTTTATGAAATCAACGTAAATGAAAATGAATATTGCGCTCACGCGTTGTTACAATAGCGATATGTACGGTTGTTAAATCCAATTAAAGCCGTACATTTGCCTGATTTTGTATGGAAAATTGATCAGCGCCTCGCGGTCTCGCTGTCGGAAGCACACCGAAAAATACGTACATTACGGGAGAATAATGTTTATCAGATGATCGAACATCATATCGTACCATCAACACGAAATATGTTGCAGTCCTTTGTATACACTGCTGTGTATCATTTCTGTGATTCATGTCCCGCTTTCCAAGTCGAGGGGAGCAAGTAATATCCAGGCATCACTTTCTGCGCAATAACAATAAGTTCGCCAATTTATCTTGGCCCCGAATTTCGCTACCCGTCCCAGGATCTCTTGAGTTTTTCAGAGACGCTTTAAAAAATGGCCGTTCCCCGGGCATGTCGCTACCCTTAAATGGCATGGCGTATGAATATCTTTCGTCGCCGTAGTCGGATCAGATGCACGGACTCACCGCGAGAAATCACCGTGCGTCCGTGAGATAAACCGGGCTCGACGGAGAGCGAAGAGGTCCCTTCCCGCAAATCCGTGAAGGGAGAATCCGATGATATGTCACACGCTGATCCACCATAACAGAGACGTCGTCGCGATTTAAAAAAACACCCCCATTTCAAACGAGAGACGCGTACATGTATTTAGAATGAAATTGCCATTTTTGTCCGAGCGTAGAATTTTTGCTTACATAAAGATAACAAACGACGATCAACGACACCGCAAATTTTTTTCTTCGGATAAAGCTCGATGAAATATTCCCTGAATATTTCTTAAGCAAATCAGAAGGTTCATAAAGCGAAAGAATGAAAACTGGAGTTCCGGTGAAAACTGAATTTCTTTATAACGCGTCTTTAGCGAAATATTACATGCATTTTTAAAGAGAAATTTAACAAGACATTTTCGCAAGAGTCATCTTTATAAATATAAAACGGCTGACGTTATTTTAAAAATTAAGATTTAATTGCTAAACGGTAGCACTATAAAGCGAGTCTCGTCGGCATTTCGAAAGACGGCGACCATTGTTACAAAGCAGCCTGGCGTAAAGTCCTAATTTAAATAAGATGAGGAAGCGAGAACAGACTCTTTTCCGGCGTACGTTTTTGCTTTTCTATGCCGCGGGGTAAACTCCTCTCGCAAACGCCGCGAGACTCGTCTGAAAGGCAATTATCTAGAAAGACAGCGAGGATTGTAGATTGTGGAATGTGGATTGTGGACCGGGCGGGGACACGTCGTGAAAACGACTGCAGGCCGGTGGAAATTACGGAAATGTACACGAGCGAACGAATGTGTGAGAGTTTTCGCTGTTAAATCTTACTTTCGTCAATTTCCACATCCTGGCTAATGCAAGCGGAACGTTCATTGGCGTTAATTTAGTTGGATTAGTTTCATTGTCAGTCAAAAAAAAAGACGAAGGGACGATTTTAAATCAATTTCATGACATGTCTGTGCTGTTTGTCCGTTCGATTGTTTCATTCTCCATCGGCAATCTCACTGGCGACGGACTTGCCTTATTGTCGCTGCCCTCATCGACACTTTTCCCTTCCTCGATAATGACAATGAAAAAAACAGGCCGGTACTCGTCTGTACTTGTAGGTATTTCGGCAATTTCTGCCTCTCTCGATGGAGTTTGTGTCTGCCGGGCGCGCGATTTCTTCCATTGTCTCAGGCGCGTGTCAACGTGAGAGCTTGGCCGAGAAAGAGAACAGCGGTACGCACAGGAATGTAAATGAAAACGGTAATGCCGATTTAACGCGTCGTAATACGGCGCGGCGCGTCGCGTCGGCCCGAGTTTTCCGCGCGCCAAGTTTCTACGAAATGCACAAAGTTATCGGGCTTACAGTGTACACACGCATGAGCCAACGACTGCTGCATTGTTAATTCGTTCAACTTAATATCCTTATCGCTTTACTTAATCAAGAATGCACTTGTATACGCACTAAGGGGATTTTTGCGTATAAAGAGGACATCGAAGCGCGTGTTGGAAAACGCCCGCAGTACAATTCCAGAATGATTTTGAGAATATAATGAAAGGCAAGCAACGTAATCCCCTTTTTTTTGTGTACCTATGCATTTCTATTATAATTAACATGTACATAAATTAATCGTTCGCATTGATCCGCGGATTCTGCGGATCGTATAACGTTTTCTTCGTCCGGCTGACTGGAAATAATGATTACGCATATAATACGATGTAATTAAACATGCAGGGTCGGTACTTAGCGATACTCAAAATGTAACGCGTAATTGCACGTGATTTGTAACGAGCGGCGTTCGACAGCCCATTAAATATAAATGAGTCGTAACACAGTCGATTGTTTGCGCGCAACGTTGGGAAACATTTTTAGTCTCCGTTATTCTCGTTAAAACGATGGACACAAATCGCGTTCTCTATCTGAAATTTTCATGTCGAATCTAAATAGGTTCCTGACACCTACGTTTCGTGCATCAGTGACGAGTCATCTTAGACTGCCAAAATAGTGCGTAATAGGGACAGGATAATGAGCAGCCAATCGACTGAATGTAAGATAAACCGGCGTAGGTAATTCAATTTAGGAGACGTCTGAGAGAGGCATATTTCTTATTGCGGCCTCCTCGGCATTTATATCGCGATCAAAGAGACATTGAAACAACAGGAAAAGAGCGCCGTCGTTGCCGTCCCCGTCGACGTCGACGTCGGTGTTGGCGTGGAAGCGCAGCAGAGAGCAAAGGGAAAGTACATTTTCATAATCGAGTCAAGTACTTTGCAGTGCGTCTATTCCAGAAATTTCGCGGAGGGTTCAGCGCGCGCGCCCGGTGTCTTTTACTCTATATTGCTATACATATACATATACATATATATATATATATATATATATATATATATGTATATATGTATATATATGTGTATGAAGGAAAAGTATCTTGAGTCAAACGCAGTGAAAAAGATTATTGGATTTGCCAGAGATAATGGTTGTGCCCGTCGTGGTGCATTTCTTTCGCGAGAGGCAGAATCTTTTCTTTGTCTTTCTTTTTATCAGTTTTTTCGTCCCTTTTTTTTTACCTTTATCGACATTATAGGATTACTGGGACACGAAAGTAATTTATGTCCTTATCGCTTTTCCATTCGCGAGTAATAATCTCGCTCGTAATTAGCAATCGCGATTTCCGTGGGGATTGCATCGATCTCATTAAGCTGTTACGAAATCCTGAGAAGAGATGACAGAAGGACTTATCGTGAGCTCGTAACTTTGTCCTCTGAACACCATTAACACCGATATTTTTATTTCGACCAATCTTGATTTTTTTTTACGTACCTTTAATCCTTAATTTTCAAACGGTACCTATATTAGACATATTTTACTTTATTTGTGATATGACAACAGCTTACAGTAGGTAAGCAATAAAATTTACAAACAAAATCTAATCTCACAGAAAATTATAATCGATTTTCGAAGAAACGGAATTTACTTGTATAAATCGGTTCAATTTGCTAGCTATGGCATGACATTTCATTATTTCACGTCTCATTTGTCTACATTTTATCACAACTAATTTCATCGCAATATCATTGGTCGATAGAATAAGGATCACGTAGTTTTGCCGAAAAGAAGCGGAATAAAGCGAAAATACTCTCTCGTTAAATCTCGACGAGCGTCTATTCAAGGAGCTTTGAAGAGCGTTTTCGAGCGGATGATAGAAATAATGGTCGATTTGTCCAAATTCCCGAAAGTCCTGCTTCCTACTTTGGAAGGAGCGAACGATCGGCGCGGAATAGAATCCCGTTCGCGCGAGACGGAAAATAGAGATTGTGGCAAAGGCGAACTTGTTGCAAATTGCATCTTTTCTTATTTCGTATTCGTTACGCGGATTTCCCTCGCTTGCGTGTAAAACCGTCATCCGGCCGAATACGCCTCGAACGGATCGATCGAGGGATTTACGAGATTTTACGAGAACGTAAGATAAACCGGCGTCGGCACTTTCTCTACGTGCGGCACACCCACGTCATCTGTTTTGTAGCAGGAAGGGAATTAATTGCGCTAAGGATGTTCGCAGTTCGCGAAGCGCTGCGAGCGGTATTGCAAAACGGGACGCCCGTCCCGCGCAAAGCTCCTGCCCCAGCTAAGTTTAACTATTTTGGGATAACGAAAGGCTCATTATATATTACAAGACTTCCTTCGTCTTGTTGCGGAGAGTTTGATAAGCATTGACTTAAAGTTCCGCGCGTGAAGCGTCCTGACAAGGGGTCCCCTAACTCGGGCAATAAACTGGATTTCGCAGTTTCTATTGAATAATCATAAGTGTAATACTTTGCGCGCTTGCCGCGTAATCCAGCGTTTCACGCGCCTGAATATGCATGAATCTATTGCGAGTCGTGCAAGCAGGCTGCTTGCTACTTAAAATAATTTCGCGAAACACTTTGCACCACGCAACAGCTAATTTTCATCGTCTTTCCGATTATGCTTCTGAAGAAGCGACCGAGTTTTATCCCACGACGCCGTTATGCCCATTGACTCTTTATTTTTTTCTCAAATTTACACTCTGGAAGAATTTTTTAATCATATAACGCGGCAAACAACTAATTCTTACACACGTGATGTAATGTAACGGAGAAATGATATACCGTAACGATTGTAACGATGAACAAGGTCATAATTTTTTTTACATAATTTTGTGTAGTTTTATATTGTGAACATCTTTTGGCAAAAATACTCCTTCCGCTTACATACAACTCGAAAGCTAACTCGAAATCATTAAACTCACGTGCAACATATCGCGTGCAGCATAGTTAGGAGATCAAATCAGAATTCACCTCATGACCATTGTAAGACAAGAAAAGAAATGAAAAAAGAAAGATGATAGACGAGGGCAGTTTCGAATCGACGTTTAGAATAACTTTCAAGAGTTTCCTGGAGTCTTCTCGATATATTTTATAGGAAGACGTCTTTCGTCTTTTATACAAAATATAGTCTAATTTATATTTACAATATATACAATAATTCTTCCATAAAGATTTTAATTTTAATTTTGATTAACATTTTTCAATTTTAATTAAATATTTTAACGTTAGTTAAATATTTTAACTCTAATTAAAATTTTAATTAAAATTAAATCGTGATCCGATTATAATCCGTCAAAATTGCTATTCTTAAGCTATATTATTTTTATTATAAATCCACATTCACACTTTTTTTTTCGCATTAAGTTGTTTCGCTATACGTATAAATATTTCACTTATAAATGTGTTATCTGCCAAGCCTGGTGTGGGTTTGAAGTTAAAAATTTGAAAACTCGTACGAAAGACATTGTTTTTTTTTGTACTCTTAAATGGTATAATTCCCTTCCTCGTACCGTACTATGCTCTCGCGGTAACGTTACTTTTTACATGCATTTCATTAAGCCCCGTCCCGAGTCTGCCACACATTTGCATACCGCGAAAGAGTATGCGTAGGTACGTGACTAATTGTGAACAGCATTAAAAGGGCAAAATTTACGTGTCACGAGACGGCAGGCGCGATTACGGAAGCGTAGCGAGGATGACGACAACAACGACTACGACACCGACAACGACGTCGCGGGAGAATCTCACGTTGCATGCGTAAAGCTGGGGATCGCGCTATCTCCCCCTCCCCTCCGACTTCTCCGTTTCGTACCTGCTCGTAATCCCCCCTACCTTCCCTTATTTGCCCTCAAGGCTTCGGGCGCAAACAGCGCAAGGATTACACGCTGTTTGCCGTGAATTGAAGCCACCGTAAATTCCGCGGTTTGCCGACTTCGCGAAGCGAACGCACTCGCGATACAGCGCTCGACGCCGAGCTGCACATCGACCTGCCAAAGTACCGTGCGATCCGACGGGCTTATAAAAGCTATAGATGGATACGGAAATATGTTGGAGAATTAATAGAATTACGGCAAGTCCATCTTCTGCGGAAAGCGTGCATGCGTTTTTTTTTTTTCCTATGGAATACCATTTTTCTTTTCGAGAAATGTCAGGTTTTGAAAATAATGTCTTTTTTGTATATTTGAACGCTAAAGAGAGCTGGCAGGGTTTCTATATCGTCCCCTGTGACAAGCGAAATTTTATTAATGGAATGCCGAGCGCTTTTCTCGCGGCAGTCGGGCGCGGGCATTTGTTGTCACATATAGATCGCTGATGTTACGCAATATGTGCACCATTAGTCGACCATTTCTTTCTTTTATACTCGCGAATAGAATGATTTCATTGTGCGAATACGGGTCGCGTTTCCGGGTAATTCCGGATAATGATCAAAGCTCTCGCATCTGCTAATAACTGCATTAGTACGTTATATATATGATAATTAAACGTGCATGATGCGTCGCGCGCGCGTGCGCGCGATAAGTTCATTGATTTTATATCAGTGTTTATATTCGAACAATGTAATGATAAACTTTATCCTACAAATTGTTTATTGCTTCCCTTTAAATATTATATAATCACGGATGAAAGTTTATTTAGTTATTAAAAATTATTTAATCACTGAACTTTTCCTATATTTGTTAAAAGAGAGTTTTATTAGCAAAATGTTTGCGCATATTATTCGAATAGTTATTCAATAATTCCAGGAATTTAGATGCCGTGTATTTTAATACATCTTGATATTTTAGTTAAACGTTAACGTGGTCGTTAAAAGTTTTCCAACAAGTTAACATGCTGTTTAATAGGTAGACTTGTAATTAAATTACTATTAAAAATGCGGTTTTACCCTGGTTGTAAAGCGAAAAAACAAAGGGCGTCCGCTTTGAATGGAAAAAACGGTCGAGTGGTTGCGCTGACAAGAAAAAGGTGCGCGTCGTTCATTTTCATTCTGCCCGAATACCAATGGCTCGTTCTCACATGGAGTTCTCATTAGAAAACTCGCGAGCAGATCCGATCTCCGTTAATGGAGGCGAACCACCTGCCTTTTCCATTGCGAAAATTTGTTTTCGTCCCGTTCTTCTCCGAATCCACGTCGGCGTCGCGAGAGTGCATTCCCATCGTGGCTCCATAAAAAAATCATTTGATTTTCCGAATGTTTTAGCCTGCCGACCGAAAAGCATGTTTGTGCTTAGTGGTACGTTCTTTCTTTTTACGTGAAGCGAAATCTGTTTCTCTTTTGTTTCTACCGCCAAAATGAAATTACTTTATTTGGCGCGTAAGGGAAAAATGTAAAAAAAAGTTTAACAGAACAGTTTAAGAGGACCCAATTTAAGAAGAGTCCTCGCTTTCATTTTTATTCCGAAATATGTATTTGAGAATATCCAGTGGTCGTAATGTGCATGCTCAATTACCTTCATTGTCCTCGCGATCGATACCGACACAATCGATATACAATGGGCATTCTCGTTTGTTTGCCAACCTTTGTGGACACCCACAAAGCGGGACGCGACGTGCTTGAAATTACCAGTGTAATCGACAGCATAGATCATTGGTACGTCTCCGGTAGTAAACGAATGGTAACAGAATGGTATTCGGGCAGCGTAAATCCCGTCTGATCAATATTATCGCCATTTCCGCGGTGGAAAAACTGTCGCTAGAAAAGTGTACGTCTTTTTGCAGTTGCTTTGCTTTTATCGTGTATCATTATTATCATTAAGTGCATCTTGGTTAAACTAGACTATGAATTTTTCTACTTTAACCGAATTATAATTGTAATTTTACGTTTTGAGCAAAAATTTTTATCTGAAAAAATGTATTGACCTAGTTAAAAGGCCTTCTACTATTTCTATTCCAATTTTAATCAGTCGTCCTTAATATCGAGCCTCTCGTAACGTTTTAAAAACTAAAGCAAAAAATAGCAAATAATTTTCACATCTTATTCGTTACGTTGTGATAATTTGGTACAGATAGCTTAATATACCTACAAGTATATTAAAGATCGCGGAAAAGAGGCAACAATACGTCGCGACACTCGAGTATTGATTTGACACGCCTCTTTTAAGAGTGGATTATTTTTCATTTAATTTACTTTTGGTATAATGCAATGGTTTTTAACATTTTATTAATATTTAAAAATTTCAATTTGGAATGGAAAATACAACAGAAAATAAACTATAAAATTATATGTGTAATCAAAATATTTACACATTTTATATATTCTTATCAACATAGAGTTATGAAATTGTACCATTAAAAATGTATATAATAATACAAAACATGTTCGCATGACTTTTGAAATACAATATAAAACGTGTAAATAAACTATAAAATCATGTGTAATCAAAATATTTACACATTTTATATATTCTTATTAACATAGAGTTATGAAATTGTACCATTAAAAATGTATATAATAATACAGAACATGTTCGCATGACTTTTAAAATACAATATAAAACGTGTAAATAACTGATATATTAATAAATGATACAACTAATGACATAAAATTTATCATCAATTATCGATATGAAATTATAAAACTCATTTAGCTTCATATAATGTAAACAAGCGTGATCGGAAAAGTTATTAATTTGTCAGTTATACCTCTTAGCCATAGGAGAGAATATTTCGATTATTAGTACATACCCGTGAAACATCAAAGATCCTCGTTTTTACCATAAAAAGATGTATTTCTTTCTAGTAAAGTTGAAAAGTTTATAAAATCTAAAGAGATGAAAATGATAATATCATAAATCGCGTATGAATATTACACAAAGTTTTGATATTCAGTATAAAAGTCGTAAAAAAGTTTTGTGAGAGAAAAGTATCCCCCTATTTGTAAATTTCTTAAACGAAGCTCGAGACGAGAGTCGGAAAATTATTTTTGTTGTGCATTCGGTGTTGTGCTGCGTATCAAGAAGTCGGACTGTGTGCGATCTCTTTGTAATTTCAAGATTCATTCAGCGCGGCGCTATAATAAAGTATTCGTTCTCGGTTTGCATCTCGCGGTTTCTGTTTCTCCCTGCGAGTCTCTAGCTCGGCCTAAGTAAATACTTGACGAGGTTGCAAACCTCAATATTGCGCTACCTTCGCGCTGCAGACGACTGTGCATACATCTGTCGAGCGAGCCGAGCGAACGAGCGAATTACGGATGCCGAGTTGGACCGAGTCGTGCTCAGCATCATTCGAGCGCGTTCTTATTCCTTGCGACAGAATTACCTCGTAGATTTTATTAACTCTAAAACCACGTGTGACGTGTATAACGTATCTTGATTTTGCAAACAACAAACATCCATTTAGGCACAACTTACATCTCTAGAAAGATTTATTTTTACCAATATTTTATCATGATTATCTTTACATGACTATTTTACAAAGAAAGCGAGATATATCTTATCGTTCTCGACACGACGGCCGAATTGCCGAACGATCTTGGAGCTTATTGGATATCGCTCCATCTTCCGTGTTAGTTTATCAAATATATATCGTTTCCGTTTGGCAGGATAAATCTATCAGGTTCGCTTTGGCGCAAATAGATGTATCAATAGTCCTCTTTCTCTCTCTCTCTCTCTCTCTCTCTCTCTCTCTCTCTCTCGGTCTCTCTTTTTCTTTCTTTTTTTGCTTGACTGAGAAATGATTTAATCCATGTTCAATTTCGCCAGATTTTCGCAATTTTATATATGGGCGAGTTTTATTTCTCTCGTTTTTAATAAAAAAGAAGAAACCCCATTGTTACTGTACATCGTTAACGAACTTAAACGAAAATATTACCGTAATTTCATCGAATGAATTTTGAATTTTCGACTTTGATTACGATAATTGGAGAAAATTTACGCGATGTCTAACTGCAACGAGTATAAATAATGTAAACATTGTGAACGTTGCGTGTCTGTCTGAGAGCAGTCTAATTATCGACTCGCTTCGAATACACAGGTTTAACGCGTTTATTTAGCAGGCTGATATCGTCTGTACAGTGATCGCGTCTCTCTGCCGCGGTAAACGAGGTTTCGTTAGGCAAGAGAGAACTATCGTCGAAATGTTGCTGCAGCTCTTTGTGCTCATGGCGATTTTGCGGAATTAGTTACGAATTACCAGGCGAATTACAATGATGGTTTCCTCCTGTCTCTGACAATCTCTGGTTACGGCACGAGCAGTAATGATGAAATAGGTAGTTTGATTTCTCGCTTGCGTACTTTCTAATTATCTGCGCGATCGGTAGTGCAGCATCCAGGTGAAAAATGAACCCTTCAAGAATGCACGTTTCTTTTCTCGAGTTATCATGTCGAAATGACTGAAAAACATTATTAATTTTTTACTTTTGATGAAAAATTAGGGAGATAATTCTAAAATTATAACGAGTATGTAAACGGAGCATGGCCAAGTATCATTCTCTTCGCTATTCTTGCAGAGAGAAACGTTTAAGTAGTAGAAAGTATTAAAACGTTGAGATATATTTCAATCGTACAATGTTAAGATAAATTTGGAAGGTAAATTGGAAAATGTATTAACGTTGCTAGTCGGAATTTGTGATACGCAATTTGATCATTATTCGTAAAATATCCGTTTCATAGCAATGTTGGTCACATTATTCTTTCAGCTTAATCATTATCGACAAATATCATACAATTGAATAAAACTCGTGTCAAAGGGAATATAGTGCAGCGGATTTAACACGAAATATTCATAAAATGCTTTTATCACGATTCCCTCGCGAGTATAAATTATCGCACAAATCACAGCGATCTCAAACGTAAATTAGACGAATGGCGTAACTTGGACTCAATTCAATCTCAGCTTTCTAAGAGGCTCTAATCCATCAGTATAATTAGGGAAGAGAACCAAACGGCCAACTAAAAAACCAGGCGTGATTGACGATAATGCACTCGCTTTCTTACCACGAGATATGAAAAAAGGAGATGGATTACCGTTCAAACCACTTATCGTTTTAATGCATTGTTAATTGCCAGTTCAAAATATCATTGCAGTTATCCTGCAGATCGAACATCATGCGGGAGACTCGTTAGAAAAACTGTTTTTTTTTTTACAGTAAAAACCAATTTTTTTGACCGGTCCCGCAAGTTGATCAATTCATCATATCGGTGCAAAGCGCTTGTCGTTTATTATATTTTTAAGGTAATCGGCGCCTGTCAAAGCGACGAATCTGTCCAATTTTTTTTTTCAACGAAATATTTTCAAAGGCTACACGAAAAATGAGAGAAAAAAAGAGCACGTGTGTCACTTGGTACGAGCAAAACCGCGGGGCAAAAACGCGCGCACCAAAAATGCGAATTAATGTAACGCCTCGCTCGCTTCGTTTTTCCCCCCTTTTTTTACGCTTTTACGGTATGTTTGGCGTCGCTGTGTTCGGATTCCTGCATGAACGCTATTTTCGCTTTTGAGAATCCTCGGAAAATTTCACAACGCTGCGCACGAAGGGCTTCAACTCGCAGAAATATTTCTCCCGGTGGAGTAATTTAGTTGTTACAAAATTTTTGCGGCAGATTCGCGTGCCGGCGATAAAATAGAAATTTAACCGGGTAAACGTGTCTCACTGAAGAATTCGAATCGTTCTACTTCTGTACTTCAATGATATCTCATTATTATTTGCAAAGAGAAATTATCATGTTAAAAATTAATGCCTTTATAATGTCTCTTACTGCTTTGAACTTTTTATACATATTCGAATTTCGAGTGTTCTTAATCTGACAAAAATATTCTGTAAGTAAGTTAGATTTTGAAATCAGATCGAAATTCCAATATTTCGAATATCCATAGATATAAGAGAATGTAATAATATCGTGTCTTAATAATACATTATATGAGTGCAAAATATCAAGCTAGGGAAGCTTGACATTTTGAATTCAATTGAGAAAAGATGGATTGTTATTTATTTTGAGCGATAAATGAACGTATTTACCAATGTAAAAGCTAATTAACTCTCATTGATAGTGTTACTTATTTACGTATATACAAACGAAATCGATCGGGCGAAATAAGATGGGTGAGACGCGATTACATTTATGATATACAGGCATAATTTTCGAATTCAGGTACGGATGAAACTTCCGCCGAAACTTCGTATCCCGTGAGAAAGAGTCGTCACGATAAATCTCGCAAGATATACGGAATAACTTCTTATTGCCGGAACTCTGCGGGCGTAAATCTCGCTCTCCCTGTCATCGCTAATTCTGACTACGGCGCGTCACATTTCGAATCGCGAACCAATTTTCCGAAAATCGACAAAACTCGTAGAACTTTTCCCTGCCATTAGTGCTTTTGTTGAACTTTGACCATCGAAGCGTTTACCATTTTTATCATCGATAACGTCGGATGAGGAGAATCGATATTACGTGCAAGAAGGCAATTTAATTATATCATTCACGATAAATCTCTTTGTGATGAGAAAAATGCTAATCGCCGTAAAATCAATCGGCGCTTTTCAGACTCATCTCAACCAGGTTAATTTCAGAAGTCGAAGCACGACGAGAATGCACAATCGCGCACAAAAGTTCGTACATAATATATATCAGGGAAATTCTGCTCGTATGTACCTACTCTCTCGCCCGCTGCCGCTTGCCTCTGCAAAAAGCTGTAATGGAGTTTCGACGTTTGTCGGCATTGTTTCGCTATTTTGTAAGCCATCGAGAACGCGGATCGTCTCTAACGGATTGCTTGATTTTACGGAACGCCGAAGGGCGAAAATGCAAGTTACAGCAGATGGGAACGTCTGTGTTCGTCTGTTTACAATCCTGGAAAACGCGCCATTCTCTCTCTCTCTCTCTCTCGCGCGCGCGCGCCGTAATCGTCTCTAGAAGCTCTTTGAGACTCTTCGGAACTCCACTGAAATCGCAAATGCTTCGCTCGATTCTCCGCCCTCACGCTCGTTGTCGCAGCTAATCATTCGCGCAACTAATTAGTTCTTGTGCGTTCTCTAAGCGGATTTAATGTCGCATGCGTTGTAATCGGATCTTCAATATCATTATTATGAATTTATTATATACATATATATAACAAAAGTTTAAATAAAATCGAAATAAATACCGGAATATGTCCAATTTCAAAAATTTTAAGGAAAATAATTCTGCAATTTTTCTTACTTTTCTCGTATATATTGATAATTCTCGTATATATTGATATTATTGACTTGTTTCTTATCTCACATGATATCATTTTTATCTCACACATGAACGTATATCTTTATAAGATTATATTTTATCAGATGATTGTTGTAAGATGATATATTACTTTGCTTGGACTCTTAAGTTTTGTTAGGTGCTTTCGATACTATGGCGAATTGTAGAATATCGATAGATTCGAATCGGATTTGACTTGGGTAAATTTTTGCGATACAATTGATTTTTCTTACCTCTCTTTCTCTCTCGTTTCTCAAATTCAAGCAGCGATGCAGCCGTGCTTGGTAAATCGATTTTCATAGATATATGTATATAGGCTTGTTTAGCCGTGACAAACCAGATTTTCGTGTATTTCGTATCATCTCTCGGGAATTCAATTCGATTTGTCGAAAATGTTGAAAGGCAAATCGAAGTTTTAAGGAGATTATTGGTCACCGATACACCATTTTTTTTAGTCCGAGAAACGAAATACGATTTAAAAAATTCTATTTACCGTACTGAAAGCCCAAATTTTGATTACATATAAATTAATTATCTGTTTGTAGCAGATTCGATTGTGTACTCTAATTCGTTTGTAAAAATAGAAAAAAAAGGATATTTATAAATGAGAAAATTAAATAAAACGGTTTTTATATTTATCGAGTTCGAATGTGTATAATGCCGCAGTTTAATTAACTTTCTTTCGTAATATTTAATTCCAGTTCTTGTGACGAAAGAAGAGAGAGAGATTAGTAAAGACTCGAAATTCCATTAAGAAAATAAGAAGAGGAAGCGGACGGATAAAAATTGAAAAATGGATGAAAATCAACAACGGGGACCGATATTCCGGTCGCTCAACTGCCAACACCAATCCTTCGTCAGATTTATTAACACGACACCTCATGCTATTACTTTATATTGGATGGATTATCAAGGACAGGCAGTTAGTTATGGCGATCTGTCACCTGGGGACTACAAAGAAATAAACACGTTTCAAACGCATCCGTGGATTTTCGTCAATAAAGAAACGGGTGTCAGGTATGTGCATAATAATCGTTATCTTCTCGATATTATAATCGGCAATAATCCGATAATATACAATAAACTATTTCTAATGAATTGTGAGTATAATCGCAATTTGTAATAGTTTCAATAATGGATCTAAAAAGATATGAACTTTATTATTTTGAGAGTAAACCAACAAACGTTTGTATTGTAGGCCAGTATTGTGTACTGTTTCATTCTTAAAATGCTGAGAAACAGATTTATTATCCATACTCCTAAAGTATTAGTTAAATTATTTTATGTGTATTTAATTGCACAAATTATTTTGTCAATAAAATTAACATCTTCGAGGGTTCGTTGTTCCATGTTTCTCGCAGAGATTCGAAAAGAGATTAGTAAAAGAATTCTATCTTGCGCTCGTCGTGCTTATGCACAAATTCCGAAATACTTTCTTCAAAATACTTCAGAAAAGACAGATTAATAATGCTAGGGCAAAACAAAACAGGTACTTGGTGGACCAGCGCGAGGTTTTCTTTCCTTCGCCGTGGTTTGTTAATTACCGTGGCGTTGGATTACCGTGGCGCGGACGGAACGAACTGCAACAAAGAGTTGAGAGGACCAATGTGTACATCGTGCTACCGATGTTTACTCTGCAAGAATTGTCACTAAGAGTCATCAAAAATTGTCTTAGGTACGACTCGCAGGCTTTCCTTCTCGACATTCCACGAAGTCTCCAGTTAGAGCTCTTTGCGATGCTACCGAGAAAACCCTCTGTATCCTCTGCTCTCACCTAACGTGCCATCGTTTTTATACGATTAGGATAATAGCGTGCGATTAAGATAATAACGAAAGAAAAATTGGGACATTAATAACTTTTGCAAAAATTAAAATATTTTACGACTCCTTATTCGCTTTTATATGGACAAGAACGAATTTTTTCTTTCTTTTTTTTTTATAAGTACATGCACAGCCATATACCGCATATTATTTAATGTCATTATATTACATGCAAAAGTGTAGTTCTTAAAGATATATTTATGGAAAATTAATTTTTTTTGTTGGAAAGCAAAAACGACATTTTTTTTAATGCAGTGCATCGAAAGCGAATAACTTTTCAGAGCTTTAAGACTAATTGACGAGTGTATTGTGTTCGACTTAAATTTGTAATTATAAATTACAAGAAATTTAAAAAAGATAACGTATATTTGTAAAAATTACGTTAGTATAATAATAACGGTCTACAATTAAAAATTTCATTCTAAACTAAAATGTTTTTTTCAACTTGAAAAATATTTCAAAAAATTGTAATCTGAGAGAAACATGTTTGCACAAAGTTGCCATTTTCGTTCGTTACGGGTATTCATTTTACGAGCAGATATGCAATAAATTATTAATTGGTATGTTGTGAATATTCTGTATTGTAAAGTCATATTTAGAGTTTAGAGTATTCGGCTGTATATAATACAAGATATGTATCACTGTTTGACAGGAATAAATTTCACAACGAATCTCGTTGATATCCTGACTCTCTATAACGATTTTGATTAGATACGCCACTCAGGAAGTTTCAGGAAAATCGTCGATAGTAATCCGAGCTCGTTTCCGCAATTTGTTAGCAGAGTTCCAAAGGTATTAACCGGCTCCTCTTCTGCGCCTCGTCCTTTTCGCTCCTTTCACGCTCCTCTTGTTTTCCACGTGAACTCGATAGATATCCCGAAAACCTTCCTTCCTTCGTTAATTAATAGTTAGTCAAATATTGAGCACATTCAGAAGGAGAATGTATAGTGACGCCGTCGTCGTTGAAATGTAATTTTTGTAAAATATGTCAAGAAATGTTATAATAAATATATGTCACGCTACCACAAAAAAAATTGTACAGAAAATATATATTTTTAAATAACATCTGACTCTAAAATGATTTACACACATTGAAACCTTTAGGAACTTTTATTTCAACGAGCCCATATGAATGAGAACTCTCCTCTCATGTCCGTTAAAATGAAATTTCAGAGTGAAACTTGATAAAAATTCAACTGCTATTTCGCGAAACACGAGTGGATGAATTACACATTTTTACTGCGTCTTTCGTGCATACATTTTTATTATATGCTCATATAATGTACGAAGGGATCACAGGCTCGGAGGAGAGAGGCGTGTGGAGAAGTGGCGCAGAGAGGGCTGTCGGTAAGTCAATTTCCACCGCGGTTATTCGAGTAGTCAGCAATCGATTAAACACGCGCTAAATGGACTCTGGTCACTTCCTCTTAATCCATCCTGACCCTAATGGGTTTTAAACCGTCGCGGAATGTCATCGGACGACCTGTCTGTGGTCGGACTTATTGCCTATTCCGGATTAATATCCGAACATAACATAAATTCCGTGCTTTGATCAACCGAGAGTATGTCAAGTTGACTCTTAATTAAAATCTCACCATCATCGATAACGGAGTTGACAGTTGAGAGAAATAAAGAGCAGAATTTTAGATGTTGTGTATAGTGTGAATTTTCCGAGAGTGCATCCTCACATTCGCCCATGATGCTTACGGGACGCAACAAAGAAAAATGGAGAAACCGGGAAGAAAAGATCATGATCTTTACGCTATCATTCCGTGCAAGAATACGAGAGCAGAGAGAGAGAGAGAGAGAGAGAGAGAGAGAGAGAGAGACAAAAATTGCGAAACTAAGACAGATCGTGGGAGCTACTAAAAATTCTTGCCTCGTATAACATGTACAATCGAGATACTGATTGTAAATCTTGAACAAAGAACTAATTAAATATGAACAACATAGGAGTCGAATATCTGTAGCGTGCCAACAATTCCCAAGTCATTCGCTGCTCAAAAGTATTTTATCCAATTTACAATAATCAATTTTCCAAGAACAATAATAAATAAACGTACGATTTTGACGTAGAGAGTGTATCAGAATTCGCGTATTTTTTTTCATACATATGTATCCTTTTTCACGTATAAAAGTATACGTATAAAAGTTTTTCTTTTTTTACTGAAAATGTAGCTGGCCATTCTTTATTTTTTAAACGTACCGGGATGCTCGAAACTTTAAATATTTCTATGCGATTGCAGGAATCGGTCGTTTGGAAAGTTCCGCCGAGACGATTTTATACTGGGACGTGCTTACACGTATCTCTCGTAAATTTCGCGGTCTTCATTGCGTACGGATTTACAGGTTGACCTGTACGGCTATTCCCGTGGGATTTAGCACGGTTAACTCGTTAGTTGATCGCGATCGATCGCAAGTGGGCCAAATTTAACGGTGAATAGGAACTCCTTGCCGTCTATTCCCATGGAAAGTCTGCTTGGCTATAAATTTGGCGATAGTTAATTCTCTCGCGACAATGACCAATACGCAAACTTAGAGCGTGAGGCGAGTCTCTCGACGCGCGCGAACTTTGACATTTCGATAAATATCCGCGATAAGAATACCTAGCTTCATCGAATTTCGCTCGATTACACACATTCTAAATTTTTATTAATAAACCACATTTGCAACAACCAAGACTTTAATCGATTAACTCAAATTAACCGATTCGCGTCATTGATGCTTCTTAAAAAGAAAAAAGAAAAAACCTCGAAACGTGTCGCAATTTTCGGCGTTTGATTTAAGCGTTGATGCGATCGCTGATCTCGCAGTAACCACTTTGAGAAGAACGATCCTCGCGGATAGCAAATGCACTTGGCAGATTCGTGGAGTTCATAGCCGAAGTTTGTTGTTACACGAGCACTTCGACGTCGTCGCCGTACCAGCGTACCCGCGTTCCGAAGCTCGAGGTTTAATACTGGTTTAATCATGACTGGGTCCGCAAAGTTCGTCGTCTGTGGTTTTTGGCTGGCGCATAATACGCCCCCGCGGAAGATCGTACAAACAGCGCGCGGCGAAAACCGCACGGTTCCCCGAGGTGCAACCATTTCGATTACAACCGTGAAACTGCACCGCGTAACGGCGCAAACCGTCATGGCGATTGCAGCAATAGCATACCGTTACAATGCTAACATGCAAATAGTTATGCTACCCAGCGAGCTCTCAATTTTTGAGGACCGGCCGTTCGACGCGTACGAATCGACGTCAATTTGCATCGCAAAAAACTTTTCCATTTACACGTGAAACGCACGGCACGCGACTAATGGATTTGTTAAACAGGACAAATATTGCTTCTCCGAAATTGACACGTGATATATTCTCCTTTTTTAACATATATCTACTCATCTATAGTATTTAGCGAGATATTATACGTTCTAATTCATTTCAAAGAATTATTCAAATGTCAAGTATGGATATTATCGAAAAGAAAAATGTATTTATTTCTCATTATTTTGAGATGTGTATTCGTTTAATTTATATAATTTTAAACTGCGACGTGAAATTGCATTGAATAGCTTTTGAATATTTTTATCTCGTAGAATGCTATGTTATGAAATATCGTTACGTACATATGGACAAGATATGCGCCATGAAATTCGAGAGCTTGCCCATTAGTTAGGAATCTCCGTGCACAAAGCTGACTCAGACGTATTAATTAACACAGATATGATTATATAATTTACATTTGTTAGCACATTAACGCCATTTACGAAAATTTCGTAATAGAAAAATATCAAAGAGAGCATCAAATGAGTGGATATTCAGTCTGTCCTGAAAATTAACTTGGATAAAATAATTGTCTGACAACTTGTATGTATGTACACAACGTTAACGAAATTTAATATAATATTAATTATTATTTTATTATATTTTATCTGGAAATGTGTTAAAAGATAAAATAAAATAATTATACAGAAACCTCGCCATCGGCATTCTCGACCAACGAGAATCTTAAGAAATATATTTATAGAGCATAAACAGTATAAAATATACTGTGTCAGTAAGCAGTTTTGCTACACGTATGCAAAATAAATTATTAATTTTCTAAAAAAATATCGCAAAGAGAATTATTAGCATCACTATATTGTCGCGTGTCATGTTTCCACGTTTTCCTATTTTTGCGCGTCCACTGTTCAAACATTGCACCGTTACAAATCAAATATTTGCAATTGCATATATTCGTGAGAAGCTTTCAAGCTCTTTTGTTAACAGAAATCCAGATTATCGATCAGTGTCGTTATCGTAGAGAAAAAAAAGGTATAAAATAAATAGAACCGTCAGCTCCGTCTTCAAACGTACGCTCGGCACTTGTGTTTTGTCAGACTTTTCTCTCCGAGTGGTATTTTTAAATTGTTTGATTATCGGTTACCTCTTGACTCATGACTATGCGCGATATTAATTTAACGATACTATCCGCCTTTTCTTATCGTTGTAATTACATACCTTGAAACTTATTTTTGCAATAAGATAAATCAGTAAAACAGTTTGCGATTTAATCGGCAAAAAGAAAAAAAATCGATTCTATTCTCAATCCTATATTTATTTTTTTAAGAACGTAATGTAAATTTTTTTAACTTTCCTAGCTTTATTGATAGGTGGGACCACACACACACACACACACGCATACGGAACCATAAATTCTCGTAAAATATTCATTAATTTAGAGGGTTAAAGGGATGGAAATTAATAGTTATTAAGGCGTCGTAATATGAAACTCTGTTTTATTACATCGCACCGTCGACGCTTAAGACAAGCGCTATATCGCCGCGCATCCCTTGCAGATACGAACGAAAGGGAAGAGTAACTTCTTTAAGCAGGTTCTCACTTGATAGCAAGTTCTGAGAATCGTTCCGTTGCAGTTGGAGCAATTAAAACCGTACATATATATATATATATATATATATATATATATATATATATATGAGATATTCTCAGAGCAATTAATTCGTGTACTTCCACTTAGAGGCGCATTATAGCCGAAAATTTCAAAATATTATTTATCTTCCTTTCTGATTGAGAAAAGCTCATTATCCTCGTTAAATATATTTATTTGATGTGGAAGACGACGTCCCACTTATTATGCGATATTTTAAAAGAGATACACAACCTTTTTAAAAATTTACTATAGATTGAGATCTTTAATGAAATTTTGGCTTAGAGACATAATTGAAGAATTTCTCTCACCAAACGCCGATAATCATGTTGAAACTTTAAGTATGTTCCTTACTCGTAACTCGTTATCGAAATTAAATAAAATTTGCGGAATGCCGCGGTATATCGTTGCCGCGCAATACGTCGACGCGCATAATGCATCGAGGAAGAGGCCATGGCATTTCCATGGCAAACGGCGAAGCGAGTGTCGAAGTCACGTCGCCGTAATTAGTACGGCAATTAATTAGCAATCGGTGAATCGCACGGGGCGAGCGCGAATCGACCGGCGTCGTTGCCAGGAATGCGACAACGGCATCGTGCGACGCCTGCGCCGATATCTAATTAGAAGAACAACCCGTCGCTACGAGCGCGGCGTTTTCTCGTAATTACTCGTAATTAGTCGCTACTTGTAATTGGTAATTACGATGTATTCGTAGAAAACACGAGGGTCGGATTTTGTACCGATTAAACTTCGCAATCGGACGTTATACCAAGAACGACGGTAATTTTCTGCTTTCAGCGGAAATGCGATTAATATTTCAATAAGTAGCTGTCACAGATTCTAAACTGAATGTAAATAGCTATTCGTGATTACACGTAATTGCGAGAACGACGGAGTGACTTGTTAAAATTATGACCATTCGTTCAGTCGCTTCTTTTAATTAAACCTGGTCGTACAACTAATTATCGTCCCTATAATTTATCGCGCCGCGCTTTGTTTATTGTCCTAATTTACTTTTCCGGATCCATTTGTTAGTCTCGACGTTATACGGTATAATCACACGAGTGAGGAGATTGAAACGTGGCTTATCCTTCGTGAGTCTAAAATCACAGATTTCAAAACAACTCTCCTTTGATCAGGTTCCAATTTTGTCAATCTGTCGTTCTTCTCGCACAGGTAATTTTAGCTATGATGATTTCGATTACAATCATTGTAAATGACATGCGAGAAAGGCTTCGTGCTGTATACATCGAATTTCGAAAGATTCACATTACAATTATTAGTAATTGATATTATCACATTGATATGATCACATTGATATATTTCGAGTATAATATGCGCATCGTCAATCCGACTCTCAATGAAATGATATCTCAATAAATTGATAGCTTAAACTTTAATTTTTCAATTAAACGTAACAAACAGAGAGTTGCACTGAATTATTCCCTAATAGCCTCGAACAGAAATCAATATTTATATGCTAATGTAATACTTGTTAACTATGAGCGAATCTAATTAAAAAGTGACGTTCATTCGCACGTCAAACGACACTGAAACTTTTTTCCGATTCTTCTTTCTTCATCATTCGCCGCGACTTTTTTTTTGTCCTTATCAAGAACTCTTTTCGTTACCGGTATACTTATCTACACCTGACCTCTAACCGATAATTAATTAATCGTCCCCTTTTCAAGTTCATAGGAATTGATCCTCGTTAGCCCGATGCGGTTAAGGAAAAACCGGAGGATGAGGCAGAGCCGCCGTAACAGTTCGGCGTAAAATGGGATATCTGCTCTTTGCCGCTTTGCCTAGAGAAATTCCTTTTCACTGTCTGGCGGATTCCATACCGAAATTCCACAAATTTCCGGAACGCATCGAGAATTCCTGTTTCTTTTATCTAAAATTGCAATTTTAAGTGACATTCTTTTTCTTCTTATTTTGAGTCCTTTTTAGATATTCAGATTTCATTGCACCGATTTATTAATACTGTGTAGGAAGATTCAAAGTCTTTTTATTCACAGATTATTTTTCGTTAAATCATAATCCTATTAGGACGGAAAATACTTTACAAGTTTATTTTATCTATAATAATACATATAATATAATATTAAGTTTCTTAACGAACAATCGGAAACAACGAAATGATATTTCCGATAAAATAGATATAGTTTATCACATTCAATGTGGAATATTCTATGTCTCTCGCGGCAATACAATATATTTTAAATGAGGAAACAGGAATAGACTATTGACAGCGATTAATCTCTGCGGTAACGCTATTATCTTCGAATTGTAGTTGTCGATAATAAATTATATATACTGCGAACTGGGGTGGTCCAGATATTCAGACATGGTTAAATACGTCCAAAACACGCGAGAATTTCTGCAAGGCTTTCTTTAGTTCTCCTTTTATTCTCTCGGAGGAGAAACGAATTTTTCAATTCATCTATATAGGATCTATATCTCGCGCGCTACATTTGCCCGAAATATCTTATGCCCTTATCCGTAATTTTACGCGACTCTGCTGAAAAAGGATATACGAGGGAGGTACGAGAAAATAAGTGTGCATCGTGACATGACAAGCCTTTTGAGAAAGTGTGCAACCCCCGAGAAACAAGAAACTTCCTAAAATATTCCTAGCTGGAAACGCTATTAGGTGAACCGGCATGTGTGCGCGTACGTGCACTTCGGCTCAGAGAATACTTTATCGCGCATGAATAATGTATTCAGTCGGTGCTGATAGCATAGACCAACATTTAGGCGGCTTCGACCAATATTGATACACGCTTTCGACGTGCGCTCTTGCGCCTCTCTCATGCTGTCTCTCTCACTCTCTATCTTGCCAAATTTCTGTGTATGTGGATATATGTGTGTGGGTGTGTAATGTAGAGCCTGTATACATATCTCGTCCGTCCAGACGTTCGGCCTGGTCCAGCACGCGGTTCATTAACGATCTCCTCTTTCTCATTTTCTTCGTCCCACTCGCTGGTATTTAAATGACGCACGCGTATACACATCTCCGGGAAAACGAGCGACACGCACGGTGGTTGCTTACGTGGCTGCTACTGTGCCCAACCTGTAGGTAACTAGCTTCCAGTAAACAGTTCTCCCGTGCAACGACGGAAACCGACCGTGGATGCTGACGACTTGTAAATATTTGTGACCATACTGCATATACCCCGTCAGCTAAAGAGAGAGGGAGAGAGAGAGAGAGAGAGAGAGAGACCACTGTAACAAGTATAACGCAATAGTGTATTGTGCAGCGCACTACGCTGGTCGCGTTACGTGACAGAATTTACGAGTCCATGCCGTGTGAGATTGCAATATCGATTTGGGGCAATCGAGCATAAGCACTCCTTCATTACAACCGATTTGCAATGAGAACCGTTAGCAGCATTCGGTTGCTACTTTATTTTTTATTTTGCCATTAATTTTTCTCAATTCTTTACACGTTAGATGAGAAAAAACGCGCCACGAGAAGGCATGTAGAAAAACTAACCCCAAGTTCTCCGCACACAAAAACAGGTATCGCAAAACTGCGATTTTCACAGCCGGCCACAAAAAGGGAAAGAAAATTGTTTTATTTGCAAATTATTATACTTTAGTTTCTCATATTAAAATGTTTATCTTAATAAAATCGGTGTATCGCATCTTGTTTAAAGATACGATTTCGCGCGTGATTTAAACGTCCTGAAAAGAATATAAATCGTACAGACTCCAATATGCTAGAATTAATTTTCTTTTGATAATGATATCGGAGAAGCAATGACTTCCGCGTTTTGTCAGCGAGTCGAGGTCGCAGGTGAAAGAGTCACGTTGCAGAAGGATGCAATTCCGGTTTACGTCACAAATGACAACTGATAGAAAATCGTAGGATATTTCAGAGACGGTAGAAGCGATTTACGTAATGCTCCGTCGCTTCCACAGCGGCGCTAACTGAACCTGCGAATAAAAGTTTCGAGCGGCGACGAAGGGTTCCATTATCCTCTCGTTAAACTTATTTCCTCGTCACCCCCCTTCCTCCCCCTGCCTCTCGAGCAGGGGAAGACTCTTTCCTAAGAACGCGCATAATCGCGACATTGCGTCAGCTGTCTTTTTTTTTCTCTTTCCTACCTCTCTTTCTTCTCTCTTTTTCTATAATACGTGATGATTTATCTCGACAACGGCAGGATAATTACGCGCGTCGGAGACCTTTAATTTGCCGCGCATCCCAACCGCCGTGAACGAAAATAGAAAGTGCGCGCATGTAATAGAATCCGATTGTTGTAACAGGCGCATTCGTTCGGGCTCATCTGCCGATCCGTTCGACACCGGAGAGACTTTCTCTCGTGACGCGATGCGACGCGATACGGTGCGATGCTTTTCTTTGTCTCGCGACGCGGATGAACTTTAGCGGGGGGGTTCAGGATGTACAGAAGAAAAGGATTTAGAAAGGAACGAACGCGACATTTGCTCACGATGTGACTGCGACTTTGACACACAAAGGGTTAAATCAGCGCGTGCCGGGTCAGTGGTTCGTAAAACAATTATTGTTCCATTAACGGAATGATACTCTAATACACTCACGAATGTGTGTGTTTGTGTCCAGAAATTTACGTTAAAATATGTTGCAGCTTAATCTCTGACCATGTGGTTTTGTTGCAATTTAGTAAAATTACATGCATTTTAATTATTAAGTGATAATTATATTAATGATATTCTCTCTCTCTCTCTCTCTCTCTCTCTCTCTCTCTCGTTATAATAATAGTAATTTATAAATGGGTTTTCTGCAACATGGAGATACAACAATTGCGTCTTGAATACTATAATGTTGACGATGTTACCAGAATTTATGTAAAAAAGAAGTTAGAAGCGGTCTCGCACACACATTTGTTTATGATATAAATGAAATAACATTAATTACAATGAAATCAATAATTACATTTTCAATTATTATAATTACACTAATCTGTAAATGAGTTTTCTACGAGAGAGAAAAACACGTTAATGCCATTCAGCTTTAATAATTATTTATTGCAATAATTCTTTTTTCGCCTCACAAAGTATTCTTTACAGATTATTTAAATTAAACAGACAGAGGAATGAATACTTCCACCTTGCTAAATATGTATTCACGAAAATAAACATTTAGCCAATGTAACTGCGAGAGCATAAAGAATAAAGTTATGCATTAATTATGTAGCTATAATTAGCACAAAATGATTGAGCCTTTAATGAGTCTCAATGTTTGCTATGTTTGGTTGAGTACAATTAGATATTAGTATATTCTCGGACAAAATTTTTGCTGTGCCGCTTTACGCTGGGTTATTATTGATATTTGTTCGTGCCTTTCACTTTATTGCTCGACAGATTAATGAGATATGAAGGTGGCACCAATCGTGCGGGAATTATCAATTATATTATTGTAATTACGACTCAATTACAAATGCATGCTTCCATGCTTCAATCTCGATAGAAATATAAATTTTATTTCGATCGTGAAAAACAATCGCTCGCTGCGAAGACTCTATTCGTCGCAATGTGCTCGCGATAACGATTCATCTAACCGGGTGGCGAAAACTGGAATAAAATTTCGTCGGGGCGGCGAATTGGAAATAAAATAATGGCGCCGTCTCAGCCGCCGTGAAACGTTTATTAGCTGAAATGTCGCACTCCTCTCTGTAACTGCTCCCGACGTTTATCGCCGACTGTTACTTTTAACCACGGTAAAGTAATCCCCGCGGAATATTTGAACCCTGACTGCGTGCAGCAGCCGTTTTAACCCTCATTGTGGCGGCATAGTTTGATGAGGGCCGTAAGTTCGTGTCGACGTTTTTACCTTCTCCTCTCCAGGCTCGCGCACGTGTGCATCTCGCAAAGTACAGCAGTATTCAGCAAAGTACACCATTTGCATACGGAGTGCCGTAACATATCATGTTCCGAGATAGACCGAGGAATATCAGCGTCGTTGACGTTCGTCAGCAATGCGCGTTTCTCCGAGAATGAGCAGGGATGACATGCGAAAATAAATGCTACAACGTTAACGTGCTAGAGAACATTTTCCGATTATTTAACTTTCCAGTTGAGCTGGTAATCTTACGTTTATTAAACGTTTATTAACGGTTTTGCAGGTATTAAATAATTTATAAACTTTGTTAATAACCGATACAATCGCTGATCAGAAAACAGTAAAATGGATGAAATCGAATAGAAGTAGTCGTTGTATTTCCTATATAATGTAATTAAATTACATTGTACATTTTTATTGTTGGCAGAGAGATATATTAGTTTCTACGTGATGAATGTATATTTATCGGTAAATTATTTACCTTTATACAGTAATAGAAATAAATACCATTCCATTCTTCGCTGCCGTTCATTATTCACCGTCGTATATTAATTTTATTTTGCATGACATTCTTTGTCTCGGGCATAAATACGATTAAAAATCAGACGAGCTTTCATAAAATCGGGAACGCGGACTCGGCGCGATGAAACCGGCGCGGGCGTCGAATAAACGCGAGAGACTTAAATAGCATCGATGTGTCGTGAGTGCATTCATCGTTCCGGTCGGCTCTATTATTCGCGCTCGCGTTTGACGTGTCAGTAAATATAAATCACAGCCGGCGTCTAAGGAGCTGCCGGATTATTGTCCGTGTTGCGTCGACTGAAGCCGGTATCCCAGGAACACACCGGGAGTTCTTCCCGATGACAAACGTACATTGTTCGCCCCTCCTCCTCCCCGCGGCATTGTTGCCGCCGCAACAATGAGGCAATATATACGAATGTGCCCGGCGCGGTACCTCGGTGGAAACTCCGACGGCGACTAACGGGGTGTTGCTTTTTGTCCCGAAAATGCAAATTGCGACTCCGCGCGCGGCGGTCCTTCCGACACGACTGGAATTAATCAATTCTCCCGTACTTGCACTGCACTTGGTGCAATCCCCGCCTCTTATCCGTGTTAACTGCTCAAGTTATGCGATTAATGCTCTTATCGTCGCGTTCGACGACGATGCGATGACCTCACACGATCGAGCCGCTGCCGGAACCCCGTCGCACGAACAAATCCTAACGCCTATATGTGGAAATACATTTTCAAGTACACTTTTTGCGCCACGTCGCGTCTAGAAGCGCTTTTCGCGCACGGAAAAGCCGCGGCGTTGTTTTACGCAAGAGGCGCATTCTTGCGGCGTCCGCAAAATCGGGAGCAACTGGCGCGGCGGGAAAAGGCGACCGTTTATCTTCCTCGCGCCGGGAGAATGGCGAGGCAACTTTGTTAGTGAGAATTAGCTTCTCCCCCTTTCAGGAAGGAAAGTTTTCTCTCCTGAAAACAACGTCGCGGCACGACGATTTCGGAGATACCGAGGAAAAGCTCGGAGTGCAATGCGCCAAATTCGTTAGATATATGTATGAGATAATCGTAATTTATTTTTCGCAGCAAGAAAAGAGTGTAACGAGAGGACGCGAAAATCCGAGCAACGTTAGCCCGTGAACCAATTCGCGCGCACGGATATTCCTAATTTTAATGGAAATTCCGTTACGCGCTACGTATTTGTCCGTCTCTCCCCTGCGCGCCTCGCGATTACAAAGGACGAAATTCCGCGAATGAACAAACGGAACACAACCGAAGCGAACTCTTGCCGGATTAAGGGAGTGATTTCCGCGAAATTGCAGCTGCTCCATGGCATAATAATTCAAAACTAATTGCCGTGCTTGCGGTAATTATTTCCTCGTGTGCGCCAAGGGTCCCTCCTCGCGATATCGTCGGCTACACTTTTACAAGATAATGACCGTTGTGAAAATTTTATCACGCCAGCTAATTCCGCCTGTGTATGCCTGTGATCCACGCTTTATTAATCCGCGCAGGCTGCAATTTTTTCCATCGTAATTCATTTTATTTGGTGACGAACGTTGTATTAATACGTAAATGTAACAATATGTAATAAACATTTCATTTTTTCAATATTTTGCATTTTGTAAAAATGAAAATTTAGCTTACACTAAATTGTCAACTATAATACTAATATCAATATAAATCTGAGTCATTGATGATTGTGTCTGTATATTAAATGTATTATTGAAATTGCGTGCTTATTATGTATGTCTATTTTTTAACTCATCAACATTTATTTATAGATCTAAAGCGACAAACTTGGGGATAAAAATTTATTTTTGTTACGTTTTGTACGGAGAAGTATATTATTAAAATTCGCTTGGTTAGAGCTTTCGAATTTGGAATTCAAAACCAAATCAGATCTTAATGAACAAACCATTATTCGAAATGGAGATGAGTTGATCAACCATTATCAAATGATCATAGAGAGGCATTATATTTAGTGTGCAACGCGCATGATTATTCATAGCTGCGCCGGCGCTCCTGTTAGCTTTGTTCTACTTTGATTTAGAAACGATCGATCGCTCGGTTCAACATCGATAAATGATGTACCGCGGGAAAGAGTATAACTCGATCCATGCTGTCACTATTAATACCAAATTCCTTCGGGATTTTCAATATTTAAAGCGAAATGGTAATGTGTTCTATAAAGCAGCATAAAACTGCGCTATTGTGCAAAATCACGCGGTGCAAAATTTTCGACAAAAATTTCGTAATACTATGCGGTTAAAGTAAAACATGTGAATTTCCAATTGAATAATAAAATTTCGCAATTATACGAGAGTTTACGTGCGAGTGCAAAATTGGTTAGGTAAAAAAAAAATGGTCAGATTGAAATTAATTTACACATTTAATCTTATTACATAAATTATATTCATAACAGAGATTTTTAATGGCAGATCAAAATTATTGTAATTTGCGCGGGATTCAATTCTACGGCTTTGCCTAGTATTTTCGGGACTAAGGATTTTAATATTTTCGCGAGGAGATCCGAGATGTCACGGATCCACATCCCGCTTTTCCATCTCTGACGTTGAGCCGCGAATGTTCGGGGAAACGACAAGACCGTCTAATGAGTAGACTAGACCGTACACAGCGCGGATCCGTGAATGGGAGATAAGCTTAAGTCGACCATCACCGGTTGCTCGTCGTCGTCTACGACATTCGCTATATGTCCAAATTGTATGCCGTACATCGCCATGCAACGTACACACAGAATATAGGTTCTATTCTAGCAGCAGTTGCGCTCAGACATCTCCTCCAGGCACTCGAGGTTTATTGTTGGTTTCTCGGTGTTGCGGCGAGAACTCGCGCTATCTTCTGTTACCCAGCATCTGCCCGTCGGTGGGTCGGTCGGTCTTACGGTAATCCGCAATGCAATTTAGGAAAAACAACGTTTCGGTGGATTTAACGGCATAACGCTACGACAGTATCCGTGTCTCTTTGATTTTTTTTACGATTTTTTTTTACAATGATATACTCCACAGTCTTGCACGATAAATGAAAACAAAAAAGGAAGTGTGAGGATAATAGGCATGCATTCGAGAAACACATTAAGAAAAATTTCAAACAATATACCACTCTGTTGCAATTGTTTTTGAATTAATTCACATTCTTACAATTGGTTCTTTTCTTATACAAAGATTCGTCTTTAGATTTCCTTGCAAGATGGTGCAACTTAATTTTAATGATAGATCCTTGAATGAATTTGCAATAGATTTTTCTTAAGAAGAAGAGCAAGTCAACATGATTAAAAAAAAAAGTAATTTATAAGATTCTTTAAATGCGTGTCGCACATTAGCCATTTTACGAATAATGAAGTAACAATTAGAAAAATACTGAATTTGTGACGAAATTATTTGCCTATATGCACCTGCAATGCCGATTATGCAATGCGTTGGTGCAAGTACTTCTTACGGAAATGAATACGAATCGACGCAAATTCGCATGGGCAAGAAGTATTAATAGTATCAAACTAAAATTGCACCATGTGTCAAATAATAATGAAATAATCACTAATTAGTGCATTAATTTCCTCAAAAAACATTGTGAACGACACTACAAAGTACTAATAATTCTGTATAAAATCATCTAGATATCTGTTTAGAGAGATATTTTGTATTACGCATACATTCTATTTCAGCATGAAAAATCTATGAGGTAAACATGATGCGCCTCAGAGTTTTCAAAATTTGAACAAGACGTGCTTGTTTGATGATATCGCTATGTTAGCAAAGACGCATTTAATTCAATCTTGAGCGCTAGTTATGGACAGATAGTTTCGCAGTATTCATCCGTATTTCGAGAGAATGAAAGGATTAGTACTAGAAACCCAGCTAGCAATGAGAAGCTTGTAAGTACAAGCTTGGTTGGCCGTACGCCGCAGAGCTCACGGGGGATAGAAAACACAACGATAACGTAATCGGAGAATTTTCAAGTTTTTATACAAAAATCTATCTTATCTATTCTTATTGATATTATATCTTTGAAGAAAATTGCCAAATGCAAATAAAACAAAGTCGATAGAAGAGAGATAGAATTTAAAATTATTTTTACTGTCTATAAAACTCAAAATTTACTCTTAAAAGTTCGATAATTGAAAAAATGATAGGAATAATTGTACAATAATAAATTTGATATAAATACATGATGTAATTATTTTTTTTTTTCATTTCTTTAATTATTGAGCTTTAATAATGGATCTCGAATCAACGAGAGAAAGGGCCAAAAATTTAATTTTATATTTTATAATATAATTGATATAATATATTTTATAATATAATTGATGTGATTATTGATATGAAATAATTTACAACAATGGTTCTATCGGTTCGCGAAGAAATATTCATTTACCTCACATTTTATTTTGTTTCAAGTGATACGAAGTGATATAAATTGATAAATACGGATTGGCTACCATAGACTAGGAAATTAAAATTGGCGTATTATAAAAATAAATGCAACCGATAATTATTATTGATGAGCGGGTTATTATTAAATAAATCCATTGGACTATGAAATATTTTTCGTGCATTTAAACTTGTATTATACATACACCGATAAAATCTTTGAGTGTGTCATTGCATTCTTGTTTTATCGGTTTTTAAAATATTTAATCTTGAAAGATTTAACTTTAATACATATTCATATATATTTTCATAGATCGATAATCTCTGGAATTAAAAGATGACCTATCACACACATACAACAACGATATCGAGGCGCAACGCAAAGTCGTCCAACTGTATTGATCCGTAACGTACAAACGCATCAAAATTATTGCAGCAATAATTAATATTACGCAATAATTAATATTCTGAGAAATAATTGCATTGAGCTCATAAAATAATTATCGGTAACTCCGCAAAGCAGACAATAAAATGATAATAAGAGACTCACGGTTATTCCATCGTTGCTCGACGTCTTCTTCGTCCTCTCTTCCGTCGAGATGTCTTCTCTTCCTCTCAGAGTCTCTCGCATTGGCACAATATTCACTCGCGAAAACACAATTAATTAGAATCGCGCGACACTTTGCACGGCACTCTAGATGCCAATCGTACGCGAAACTTTACTGTATCGCGCGAGTTAATGATCGATTAAGATTCAATGAACCATGTAAAAATACGCAATGAGATCGAAAATGAACATTCCCGTCGCGTGTCACTTTGATTCTCTCCAGTGAACAGATCGCGTGAAAAACGTACTAAATATTCATCACACACAATATATTCGCATCACTAAATGTTAGAATCGGCAATAATGCGAATGGTAATTGCGTATCGCTCGCGAAGAGCGGCCGCGTTATGAACGATCGAACATTACGACCCGACACGCGGCACAATACTGTTCAGCATATCAGTTCGACTTTGCGACGCAAAGGCGTCCTTGCGTATGTACACAATAGCAAGTGCTACATTGACGATAACCAACCAAGACCGGGCGTGCTCCAAGGCAATATCCCCGAAAAATAATATTCATAACATTCACTGTGAAAATGTTATTTTTACTTAATATCTTCTTACTTCTTTTACATTGGTTTCTAGAAATAGACCATCCGGGAATACGTTACACGGTTGTGAGAATAGTGAAATCATGTATAGTGCATGCGTGCACGTGTATGCGAGATTTTACATAAATCGATAAGATTAAAAAGTCGCGAAAGATGTGACGATTTAAAATATTTTTCTTAATTTATAATATTATTATCACGCAATTTTCGATTCTTTCGCGATATAAAAACTTGAAAAGAGATATTACTAATTAATTTTTATCCTTTGTACAACGATAAATTTTATTCTTTGAATTATTTTACAATTGACTTATAATAACTATTTTTAGAATTATTAAGCGGATATTTAAATTAAAAATAGTAATCGATTTATTAACGTACGCTGTAATTATTATAACATAACTGCACAAAGGAAAATATGTTAAATTCTATTAATTATTAAAAAATACGAAAAATAAGGAATTTGACAATTTCATTAAATCATATTTCATATTTTCAGTACATATTTTTGCTCTTTTTCCTTTTCTAAAAAAAAAGTCTATTTTCTGTATTTATCGACTACTTTACTTACTCGTACTGTATAACAGCTATACATCCCCCCGAGGGGAAGGGGAAGGGGAAAGAGATACATGCCAGCCGTTATTCACGTTTGTCGTTTTAGCAGCTGCGCGAGTCGTTTCTCGTTGCTCGTGGTTTATCCGCGACTGTTAAGTGCCAAGGTACATCGAAAGCAGAGCTGCCCGCGCAGTTTGCTCGCATAATTCCCGAGTTTTCCCCGTCTCGTCGGATACACGATTAGGCGCGTCCCGCGAGGCGAGTACCGCGGCGTGCAAAAGTCTGAACACTCGTTTGTGACGACGACGACGACGATGACGACGCGATTATCTCATCGCGCGGAGAACAGCGCGCGTTAGATTACAGCATCAGTGCATTCTCTATTATTACTCTTGCCTACAGCATGCTGATGCTTCCCGACGCATGGACGGAATGAATATGGATTGTGCTGAAACGACAAGTTGCTTATCGGAGAGAAAACAGAAATTTTGAAAAGAAATAAAAACTCATCTCTGTACCTTCTTTCAAAAGTTAAATCTAGCGTCATTGATCGAGAAATTAATCATCCATCGTACTTTTTTACGTCGGTATGTCTCCTCGAAGCTTAACAAAATAAACTATTTTATCTCGTAATAAAAAGTTTTGCTGACAGAGAAATATTTATTTTTAAGAAGCGAGAGAGAAGGGAGAGAAAGAGAAATATCGTTTCTGCAAGAAACAGTTTAGACTTATTTGAAAAAGTGTCGAAGCGAAATATGTATGTATTTGAAACTGTAGAAATGGAAAAGATTCCGTGATGCTTTCAAGCCTAATTTTTCCTTTTTTTAATCAATTGCTACGATGCTACATTTCCATTTCTTATTATTTGTATTCTTTAGTAAAAAAGATAAAAAAGAGCGTGACGTTTCAACTGAAAGTCTTCGAAAGTATGATTGATAGCGTGCGGTGCGGATTTTACGCCGGTAAAATATTGCGTGGCGTGTTCCCATATTTTCTTCCGCGAGTATCATTTATTACGAACGAAAACGGCGCGTAACGTTTGATCCTAATGGTTTTATTATCTCCGTCGTCGCTTCTGTTTCGTTTTCTCGTGTACCGCATACATGCCCGGCCGGGACATCTGTCCATCCGCCACATGGAAAGCGTTTCTACCGCGTACGCTACTCCCCGCTTCATCCATATGCAATCTGTAAAGTAGCCGTAACATTACCCGCCACAGGCAAAATGGCGAATTATAGACGTTGATAGTGTGCGCGTATGATCTGTCCGATTTAATTCGTCTCTTCCTTCGAACAAAAACTTCTGCGCGTATCTATTATATTCTATCCTTACTGATTAATTTTTTCCTGTATTTCTCTCTCTCTCGAGTTAATAAATAAAAAATTTCCCGCTTCACCACTTAATTTTTCTGGAAATTGTTTGCCTATTAGAATATGCAGGAATTTTTATGAGCTAATTTTTTTTAATTATATACATTTTATTGACGTTTTCTTTTTCCAATTAAATTGTGCTCGAAGAAAATTTGGAATGTATCGAAAATGTGTTCTCTCGCGATCGTTACATGTAACTATTATTAATAATACAAATAATTTAGCATTTTTGAAGTTGTTATTTCAACAACCATTAATGAAAAACATGTACTCAATATCAGCGCTTGAATTTAGGTAGACCATTATGTTTTATGTATGTCATAAAATTTTTTCTAATTTATCAAACAAATTTTTCTTATTTAATAAACGTATTTACGCTTGCAGAGCTTAAGCGGAAAAAAATTTAACAATAAAAAATCAATAAAGAATCAATTCCAGATATTTCCGCTTAAATTAAATACATATTTAATTAATAATTGAAAAATTTTTGGTTACATGCTTTAAATTTCTCTCAACGAACCGAGTTAATATCGCAATTTCGCTTTGATAAAATCTGGAATTTTTTTTAAGTGGATAGCAATGTAAATTGGAAATCTGTTGGGATTTTTCGTACGTTGGATATTCTATACACGGATGTTAATACAATTGCATATGTAAATGTTTATACAACGTTGAAAAATTTCCATTCTCTCAACGGTCTAATGTAGCGAATCGGTTGTACGTTGATTAATCTATGACATCGTGCCCAATGATTTTTGCAGACGCGCAGATCATTAGTCAATTAATGTTGGTCTTGTCCACCGTAATCGCGTGTTAGCATGACATCCGTCGTAACAGAGACGCGCGGTAAACAGTCGATCGTGGAATGTTCATTTCCGCGAGCGTCGCAGGACAATGAATGCTAAACGGATCCTGCCGCAGGCCAGGCAGGATACGACTGACGTACATATACGTCCGCCGAGTGATGTATATACACGTAGTGGCCTGCAAATGGCAACTTCGGGATGGTCTACGCGCATAATCAGATGCAGCAACGAGCATTCAATTAACTCCGGTAAGCAATCCATTTAGAGATGAAAGGATGACTGCTCTGGTCATTCTGGGCTGAGAGAGCGGAAAAGTTTGCGCGAAAGCGATTGTACTTTAAACACATGTTGCAGCAAGTGGAATAAATCTTTATTTTTAAAATTCGCACGAGCGCGCGCGCGCGCAACACTAAAATGTAGTCAATTTTTCAATTCTAGCCAGCTAGCTTTTAACATGATTTATTCTCTCGTACATCCGTACCGAGAGAGCCTCTTTCTCTATTTTAGTTTACTGCTATGGCGATTCGATTACAATGCACTTTCTATTTATTCAACTTTTCAAAATGTGTATGTCAAAATGTGTATTAATGAAACAAAATAAACCTTTTCCGGTACGTAGCGAATGTAACGTTTAGAAAACTAAATTCGTAAACTGAGATACTCGAGTCGATAACCCGAATAATCCATTTTCCAAATAAAGCAACCACCGCGAGATTGACAGTTTTCCTCCTTTTGCGTTGTCTTAACCGGTACGAGCGGTACGAACATCTGACAATCGTGATATCGCCGTGCATTTTTCACGAGCGCACGCTGCCAACAATGTCTCTGAGACAGCCAGAAATTATTCAGCCACTCATCCCGCCGTTCTCGATTTATCCTCGGGGTCGATGCACTCGGCGCACATGTGACTATCCACAGTCATGCTTATACACATTCGCTAACCGCGAATGATATTTAGCGATGTTCCAATGCCCCGATCGCTCTCGCGCGCGAAGAATATAACTCCCGCTGAAAGATTCACACGTCGATTTTGACGACGTACATCCACACGCGCGCGAGTGCGCGCCCGCGTATATCAATCTTCCATTTCGATAAATGTCAAAGTTCCGCCGGACCGTTATTTGCGGTCATCTCATTACGAGTATGTGCGCGCGGACCTTCCGTGCATGGAAAACCACCCGAAATTAGCTCTCGCCGCGTTTCCCATACCCGCATTCCCTTCTTTTTTCTTCGCAAAAAACGCGCCTGACGTGCTTATATTTTTATTTCTCCTTTATTCCACAGCCCACTTGTACCTCTCGCTTTAAATACACAAAAGCGGTACAGCCGCGGTGCGCGGTGTAAAAAGCGCAGACCAATTTTGCAAGTGCCAAGATTTAATTGGTGACAACGCGGAAATTATGAAAAACAGGAAACCGCGAGAGAGAGAAGCTCGGAGGTTCGTGCGCGAGAGACGCGATTTTTCAGCCGGATAAGCATCCGGACTGGTCACTGTCGTTGCTAATAAGCGCTTGTTTCCCTGTCACGAAACGAAATCTCGTCTCTCTTGCTCGCGCATTCGCGCCAAAGCGTTGCGACGTGAAGTAGCGAGGGTTGCGATGCAAACGAGAGAAAAAAGAAAGAGAGAGAGAGAGAGAGAGAGGAGAAGGGAGAAAAAAAGGACGGTACTCGAATCAACTCGCGTCCGACGACTATTTGTCACGCGGCACGGCCCGCCGTTTCTTCATGAGGTGCTCGGTTTACGCATTAATCCAGCTAGATGAGAGAAAAAAAAATTCTGCAAACAGCGCTTCAACGTAGGCAGCCGCTGCTTTATCCCTCTCCTTCTCCTTCTCCCCCTTTTTCACCCTTCTCTTTGTATTCTGCCCTTCCCCCCCCCCCCTTGCACGCCCTTAACGCATGCCGTGCAACATTCGCGCGAGTCGGTATGACACGCAAGTTCGTAATTAAGTCGAGCTTTAATTTATCGCTTGTAATCCGTAATTGTCAACGGCGGGGACAGAAAAAAGCGTCAGGAAATAATAATGCTAATTCGAGCAAACATGTCGAGCCACGCCGAGATGGAGACGGATTTTAATAGCGATTATAATAAACGGCGGTAAACGATCGAATACGATAATCGTGTCAACAGACAAAATTAATTCAACTAATGTGGCTAATGTGGATGAAAAGACAGCGTAATCTCGACGCCAGTCAAACACCGAATTGAGCCAAGTCACTCTACACTCTTCGAATTGAACTGATTGTACTTTTTGACGAATACCATGCATACTGAATTCTTTTTTTATCGCGGTGAATGCGTGGTGTTTTTAATTGCCATTATTTAATAAATATAAACGCGAATAAAAGTATAAATGAATGGTTTCATTTAAATGCTCGCTTTAAAATCCATTAGTTTTCTGCCGTTGTATATCTAGTTTATTATTCGTCTGCCCGGATAGTTTTTATCCGTTGCCGTAAAAAATTCAGTATGAAAAACGTTTTCGTACTTCCCATACCATTACGCTCGCGTAGAACGTTTCAGTGAAATATTAAGCTGATGAACCAAATCGATCGATACGACAATAATGTAGGTACATAATCCGCTTAATCCGTAGCCAATGTATTCTAAACACATGAATATTTTGGATATGTATTAATAACTTATCGTCATTCCATCCTTGTTGTTTTTCTAATAAATAACAAAAAATCTACTTAAATTTGAAAGGAATACCTCCTCTTACTCCAAAGGCTCATCGTAAATACAGACGTTTACACCATAGTGTATGCGCTATTGCCGTTGTAAAAAGTTTTCGGTTACAACCGCACACATCCCGCCGTAGAGAGACGGCGCCGTCGAGACTTTCGCGAGGTCGTGAGAAATTAAAGTTTCGCGGAGGAAACTAGGTACGGGGATCCATAGCTCTCGTCTGACTGTTCCTTTAGTCCACCAGTCGTGGCGGTAGGAATATTGCAGTCGCCGAGGGAAATAAATCGTGCGATATGGGCGACCGCGCGCGGATTTTACGACGGAAGAACTGGCGATTCTAAGAATGCATTTCCGGTGTCCAAATTAATTCGCGTGCGCGAAACGTTTGTTCGCGTTTCTCGAGCACATTCGCAATCACCAGCAGACGCAAGTAGTTGAAGAAAACTTTGCTAGTCAAGAGCGACATTAATCAAATAATCTACGGATTAAATTGGTCCGTCTGATCTGCACTCTTTTGAAGTGACCGTAGATTTTTGACCACGTTGAATTCGCATTAGTCAATTTTATAATATATTTTACATTATATATAGGATATCCGAATAAATATATAATTAATATAGGAGAAATGTGACGTAAACGCAAATACAAAGTAAGTGGTACGGCGGTTTTCTAGAACGAACTTTAGTTCCAAATACCAGTGGGAGAAATCGAGGTAAAAAGACCGAAAGTTTATTTTGAAAAAATAAGAATATAATATACAGAATGCTGTAAAATTTTTAAATATAATTTGACAATTTTTTAATAATCTTTATAGTCATGGAAAAAATGTTTCTCTTTTACGCATATATGTAGCGTGTCTAAATGGTCCCTTTAATATATGATTTTATTTGAATATATTCCTGTATCGTATAAACTCTGCTTTAACAATATTAATCTAACTATAGAATATCTATTGATTTAAAACCAATAAAATGTATATTGAATATTATATTCGGAAATTGCTGCAAGTAAAAAGGATAAAATCATATCGCGTAAATAAAAACGATCAAGAGACTAAATTGTAATTGAGACTCGGAGTAAAAATTTTTTGAATGATTTTTTTCTCATGAAACCGATAATTTCTCTCGCGCTTATGCTTGCCGAGTTCACCAACGCGATCGCGCATGTGGTGAGCGAATTGAAATTCCGGGGATGAATGCATCTGAATGCGGACGCTTCGGCACTCGATGCAGCGCGAATGCATCACGTACGCGCCAACTGCGAAGCGTCGTGCGTACAAACGTGCCCGCGTCCACGTACGCACTCTCATCCCAGCATCGCAGGGAGGATAGTTCACGCGAGGGACAGCGAGAGAGGGGAAAGATAAGGTAAAGAGGACGAGAGACGCAGATTTCGCCGGAGCGAGAATGAGCGTGGAGAACTGACAACCATCGCGAGAAAGCAGACGCATGCACGAAAGCGCGAAAGAGAAAAAAAGAAAGAGAGAGAGAGAGAGAGACACGTGGCGTGTGTATAAGATGGTCCGCGTTTCAGTGCAGCTGGTCACTTACCTTTGACTTTTGGTCGCCATATAAGGCGATGGATTCATTCGTTTATTTTCGCTGCATTGGCTTCCACTATTCTCATTTGAGACAAAGTAGACAGATGACGAAGAAAGAAAAAAGCAAATATGGTATAAGAAACAACTAATAACACAACGTATGTAAAACGTATTAACATTCCGAAATAACCATTAAATTAAAGATATCACTCACAACGGTTGGCGCTCCGAGTTAATAAAATTTAAATGATTATCTGCGAATGTATATTTTACAAAAAAAAAGTCTCGATAATATTATTTTATTACGATTATTTTTGAAATTCAATTATTTTTAATCTCACGTTCCAATCGATATATATTTACGTCATATACATGCACTCAGAAAAAAGGTGGAACGAATACATTATTAAATTTAACTCTGAAATGCGTACAATAATAGTTAAATTATTAAAATAATACTAATAAAAGAATCTTATTAATCTTTTTAATATGTAGAGACAACTGAGGGAGGTATTCCTTCTCTAATTATCTCTCATCGAAAAATTTTCGATTGTACACACGTCGAAAAGCCGTTGCGTTTTTAAAGCGCAATATACGTAGGAATAATCCGACAAAAAAATGGTTGCGCGACAGCGAACGGGCAACAGAGCGGAAGGTGAAAAACAGGAGACGAGAAAAAAAAATAGTATAATTAATATACTCTCCATACTTTCCATTCCAACCCTCTCAATTATCGGCGCATCCATTCTGTCAGTGTCGAAATGTAGTTAATGAAAGCGAACGAGTTGGAGATCGCGTCCCCGTATAATATCACGATGGTGTGAGAGAGCGAGCGGGATTGCTGAAAGCGGGATTGTGCGTGCGAGAGAGAAGGAGCGAAAGCGAGAGCCGGAGTCTGTGGCGCGGATACGCTCAACGGAGACGAAGACACATGTACCCGCCGCAACGTGAGTCGCGCGAATGCGAGAGGACGAGACGACGAGAGCGCGTCGCGCGTCGCGCGGCGCAGCGTTGGGGGGGGGTGGGGAGTGGGGAGTGGGGGCGAGTGGTGGGGAGCGCGCGCGGCAAGGCTACGCGCCAACGCGCTACACTATACCGTCCGCGGCGTTCGTCCTTGGTCAGTCGGCTGCCGCGTTCCGAGTCGTCTGGTGTTGCGTGAGCGGGCCAAGTGCCGCGAGCCTCGCTGATACGAGCCGCGATTAACGCGTTCGCGATATTCCGAGTCGGCATAGCGACAAGCGGACGTGCTTCAACAGATTTACATGTCCCACGAAATCGCGCGAGAGAGCTTTACGGGAATAAGTGACTGTTAAGAACGGTCGGCCATAAGCCGCCGGCGTATCGCGTAACTGTCGCCTAACGTGCTGCTCCGATTTGTTGTGAATAGTTGTGTACGAGAGAGAGATTATCCAGCCCTCGATCTTTCGTGGCTTCCTGCATCGTCGTCGTCGTCGTCGTCGTCCCGGAGCTTGCGGCGTCCCGAAGACTCTCCCGCCATCCCCGAGTACTGAGCTGACTTCAGAGCGGTCGACAACAGGTAAGTGATTTTTCTATAGACTGTACAGCCCCGCGCGCTGTGACGCGTGCGTGAGCGAGCAATGTCACGCCGGTTAATGTCCACTTTCAAAGTCGTCTGAAAATGATCCGCGGATGAGAGCATTCAAGTTTTACAGCGTATCATTCTCAGGAGATAACGTTTACATTATATAGCATTACAGGTATTTAGGGTCGTTAGCAGTGCAACCGTTAATTGGTAATCTCCGTGTCCGGCCGACGCCATGCGCGATGTCGATTACGAATAACGTAAAACAGTCGCGTACGTAGGTATTACTGGTGTTGCAATTAATATTGCAAATTCCGTTATTAAACGCGGCAATTTCGCCAACAACGTAATCACGTACGACCCCCGAGTGATGTAAACATGCAAATTAGTCGTTACATCGAGCAATATCGTCGTCGAGACATTTCCAACCCGTGGCTACTCCGAGCTCCACGACCCGCGTGCAGCCTCACAATAGATTTACTATTTGCGATCTCGTTAATCGTAATTCGAAGAACGATTAATTAAGAATGATTAACCCCTGGTCTACAATCCTGCTTTAAGAAAATATTTTAGCTCTAAGCCGGTAAGCTGTGACCAATCACAGTCGAATGTGAGGAGAATAATCGACTGTGATTGGCCAAGGTTGTGAACCGCGCAAAAATTCGCGTAAAGACTCCCGTTTGATGATAGCTCCGTTTTTTTTTTCTTTCTCTCACTTGGAAAAGAAGAATCGACGCATTCTCGCGTGATTCGCGAAGGGGGAGGGAAAGGAGGAAGATCGATCGGTGAGACGAGATCTAGAGTGTGAGCTCTCGATTAACGAGTTGAAATGACGAATCGTCCTGTCGCCGTCGCGTCGGAATGACGTAATGCCGTATCAACGCGTTCGCGCATCGTAAGCCATCGTGCCGATGACCTGAAAAGCATGTTTCTCTCTCTTTCTCTCTCTTTTTTTCCCGGAGAATAGTAGCGCGCGGAGGTCTCTCCCCTTTGCCCCCCCGTGTGTGGCACCGTTTATCTTTCCGCGCCTCTATACGCACACGAGTCCCCCGTCGCCGGGGCAACGTGTTTCGATCGTTTCTCGAAGAGAGTTTCTCGAGGAATAACTTTCGTGTCGCGGTAATTCAAACGCGATAATAATCCCGTTTTTTGCGACCGCATCGCGACCCGCTTTGCGCGATTGTTGCAAAATTTTTATCTCGCGCAATCGAAGAAACGTCTCCGTCGAGAGAAGCCGATGCGCGCAAACGTTTTACGATTCGCACGTTTTGAGGCTTGCAGGGAGGTTCTACGTTCTATCGCGTATTTGCGATTACGACGAGCAAGATAATTCGCTGTTGCGATAATGCCGTAATAATTGGCAATTGACGTGGTTCCCCTTCCCACTTATTATATTGCAATACGCCGTGTGCGATACGAATCGTGAGATCATCCTGCAATTGACTCGAGATAATCAACCTTGAATGAAAATCACACAGCTGTGAGATTATGTCACACACGTTACGTTTCTGCAAGTAAAACATCCTTGCCACATCGGCTGAACTCAATGAAATGTAACTGTGTCGTATACATATATAGCTCGAGTATAAAAGGTTTAAAAGGAAATTTTAGAAATGAGAAAAGGTCTCTTGCAATCGTTTATTATTACATTATCATTCATTTAACATTGTCACAGAAGTAGGACAAATGTTTCTCTCGTTATTATATTTCTCCAAATTCACCATGATATAACACATTCTAAGTAAAGTGAGACTGTTTGAGAAGAAATATGATTGTATTTTTTTATGCAATTAAGCCAAGAGAGAAAATTGTTTATTTTGTAAAAAGGAACAGTGGTCTCTTGGTTTAAATGAGGATTCATATTTCTCCGAGAACATCTGCTTTAATTAGGGTATTCGGGGGTAAAACTTGGAATCTCTTCTTACCTCATTAGGGCACGTTGCAAGCGTGTGCAATGTTTAATATGCCGGAACATCGCAAAAAGACACCGGCTCCGTTTCTCATCTTATTTAGAAGTTTGAAAGTTGCCGCTCACTTTCTTCCTTTCAAAATTAGTTCACATTTGCGTCTAAATTACTTAGGGTACCATCAAATTGACGCTACCGACGAACAAAGTTCAGCAATATATATTTAATGAAAAGCGGTGCCTTAAGTTGGCGCAACTTTTTGAATTTTGTTATCCGCAGATCACCCTTCTGCTTTTTCCACTCGTCCGACACTTCGTAACATTTTTTCTTTTTTTTTTGCCCCCAAACCTCACGTGACTGCCAAAAAAAAAAGAAAGAAATGTTTACAGCGGGTAAAACAATGTAAAAAAAAAGTGTCAGAACTTTCGGCGTTTATAACTGTCGTTTTTGGCGCAACGAGAAAATGTCACTCGTCTAGTAAAACGTCCCAGTTGTAAAAATAACTGAAACAATCAATTTGTAGGAAACAGTTTTGACGTGTAGTGTAGACTACCATGTCATCGATCGTTGTATCGTTTCGAGATGGATGTGCGAGAATAAAGAACTTTGCTTCATCGCACACAACTCTCCTCCATCAAAAATTGTGTATGAAACATATACCGGGTGCGGCCCGAGTCTCCATTGCACTCACGAATTCTTGAAACACGTGCGAATGGCGACAGCTATGAGAATTGTCATGCTAGATGTAATTTGCATTTTGGAGTCACTTTGTAGACCCGACGTAACGTTAAAGTTATTGCGAATAATATCAAATGTAAACTTTGCAAGAAATAATGCGCTGCATTTGCATTCGCTTTCTGCAAAATGTAGCGCACTCTACATTCTGTCACGTTTTTTTCCGCTTCGTTTCTCATGTTTTACAGTTGAGTCTTTTTCTTCCCCCACGTGTCTTTGCGTATGCGAGATGTATGATTAATGTGTTTCTAAATTTCGAGCGCATAGACTCTACAAAAAATAAAAGAATGATTCCGTGCTCGTGGCGGCACAGAGGCTATAAATTGTTTCGACGACGCGAGTAATTCGGCGGAAATTGCTTTTAAAATTTTGTAATGCGCGAAAAGTCGTTGGATGCAGTTAGGGTCATTCTCCTTTATACTTAACTTGACGATACGAGCCACTGCATTCTCCCTACGCCCTCGTATTCCTCGTCGGGACCTTGCTTACCGCTTGCCGTTTTATTTCTTTCTTTCCCTCTCCCTCGCGTGTCGCTCGTTCGCCCACCCTACCTCTTTCTTCGTCGCCTTTCTTCCGAGCTCGGAGTCGGCAAACCTACGTTTCCAGCACGTGTCGCTCCTCGTTGCTCCCTTTCGTTCGTTACATGTCGTCGAGTGCGCGCTCGTGAGTTTCACGAAATGTTAAAGTGGGAAAGAAGGAACCCGCCTAGCGATACAGATAACGGCGTTCAGTTGCATCCTACCTCGTTGCAGCTTTAGCACGTCGCTTCCCGCGAACGATCGTATGATTTTCGCATTTCCTCCTTACATCTCGTAATCATGGAATATAAAATTTTTATTTGTCATGAATAATGCGTGATATTGTCTGTTTTGAAAACCATCAAATTTCGACACAAAATAATAGTACAATATTGAACGAATACACCCGATTCACATGATATAAATTATAATACGATGATAAAATTGGAGTGGTTAGTAGAAATAAAAATTAATTGACCCTGATCGATGGATTTTACGATTAGTAGTTTATTTGTATACATGCACAATAATAAGCTCTTTTAAACCTGTATATAATAATACGATAAAAATTTTTAAGACCAGTGACGAAAATATTTTTGTCAGGAATGTTTGTCGTGCTACGTAATTCATGCGAATATCGATCAGAAGCAAAACGATAGAATTTCCTGTTACGAGCCAATTTAACTTCACAAAATCGTTCTTTGCGCCGAGCAAGTTGCACGCACTTCCTACGAAAGCAGAATTGCATGCGTGACACGTATGCCACCCTTAGTAATTACTGTAACGAAACTTTGTGATAAACCTTGGTCGAAATATGTTCTTTCTCATTCGAATACTGACTTTAGCATTTGAATGCATAATGGCGAGAATTTTTAATTCGTGAATGCTGATCGTATTTAGATTATATAAAAGTTATGAAAACATTATCGTACCGAGATTATCAAATTACATGATTCCTTTAATATTTTTGTATTCCATATGGAATACAAAATTGTCTACTCTTTCTCTTTTTTCTGTTTTTAATAATATATTTTTTGTTCAACGAATACTGGGAAATTAATCACGCGACTACACAACACGGATACCCGACGTCAAAATCTGTTTCGTTAAGGGCCGTGTAGCGTCCCGTTCTCATAAACAACCTCCACGGTACGCGTACTCTTCCCAGCTTTAAAGCGCGCTACAGACCGGACTTTTACGACGAGAAATTTTAAGCATGCCATTGTCGTGTTGTTGCTCGCTCGTAAATAACGACTGCCATCGGTTCCCGGGACTCGATCTAGGCCGGTTGCGTTTGTTCAAACCGACTGGATAAAAAAAAAAACTTCTGTTTTATTCGTCGCGTCCCGATCATGGAACAGTGGAGAAAAAAAGAGTATGGCTGAACGGCCGCGAGATTGGGCTGGCGCAATCGGGGAACAAATCGCAGCCGGGGCGCGAAATTAGCTGAAAAAACGTTATACTCTTTTTTTTTTTTGCGGTTCCGTTGCACTCACCCACCGACTGGCAATATGTGTTAATTTCTGTACAATTTTGCCTTTCTGCTACGTTAGCGCAAAATATTATTTGACTCGAACAAACTTTTTGACTATTCAACCAATTATTCTTTTCCGTAGCGTTTCCTTTGGAACATTTGGTGTAATATTTTTTTGCTTTTCAAAGCATTGCATATAAACGTACTGGTATTGATGAATATAGAACACGAAATTGAATCATTCTATTTCAATTGAAATTTGACCGAGTGACGTATGCACAGATAAGAATAAGATATAAACATCTCTTTGCACGATCGTTAAGGAGAAGAGTTCATGGCTAATTTTAACATCAAGTAAGTCTATTATATCTGCAGGGTTTTATTAAATATGAAAATGGTTTTTTTTCTCATAATTAATGCAATAATTGATTTAAATTTAGTTTTTAGTTGAATGTAAACGTGTAATATAAGAAATATTTAGAGACATGTATACCCTCTGATTTGCTATAAGTCGCCCGTGCTCCTACTCAATATTCAGTTAATTTGACTAAAAGAATGAGATAAAATTAGCGACATATTGAGTAAGTCTTACTCAATATGTTGTTAATTTATCTAATTTAACTTTCATGTTAGTCAAAAATTTTACCTTCCTTTTATTCAAAATTAATGAAATATTGAGTAGGAACAGTGGCGACCCATGGAAAAAATGGACTCAACTTGAGTCTAATTTGACACTACGAGTTTAACAGTGCAGCATGTTTCACACCTATGTTTTGTTCATCATAAACGAAACGTTGAGCAAAACGTTGTTGCGTCATTCGCTTCGATTTCAATTTTTCATCTCCTCCCCGAGCCGTTTGACTTGCAACTTCTATCCCGCATTTAAAACGGAAATTAAGCGATTAAACGAAATTCACCGACGAGTGAGTGCTGCTTGTCTCTCGCCATTCTTGTCTTTTCTCCTTACTTCATATAGCGGTTTCCCTTTCCTTTTTCACCCCCGACCTCCGCCGTGTGCACGAAACACAATTTAACTCCGTCTAGGGAAAATGCGAAAATCTTGGCGAAATGCGGAAGCGCATCGCGGAATATTAATCGATTTGCGAAGTAAATCGAACTTGCGTCTTCGGCAGAACGGGAAGAGTAACATGTATGCGCGGGGAGGGGACTCGAATGAATAATGTAAGAAAGTGGTCGAGGAGACGCGACGATCTCATATCCTACTCCTCAAATGAACTCTTTGAAAAATGGACGAATTATAGAGATGAGTTAATATTTTTGAATTATAAGGAAATGAATAAACATTTGTCGCGTCATTTTCGTTGGAGAGAAAAATTGGCTTCGAAATGGTTGCAGCTTCCTTTTTTTTTTTCATCTAGTTGATGTCATATTTTATGTATCTGCGATGAATTTTACAAGGAATATGCGGGTCGTGATGATAAAGGCTTTCGACAGACCGTCGGCGATCGTATGCAGCGAGGTGCATCACGTTGCGCTCGGGGTCGGAGAGCTCTCGATGTGCGCGATGCACATTACGTTCGTAGGGAGAGAGATCGTGTAGCGTGACTTGAGACTTTGGGAATTCGGACCGCGAAAGCAATAACGCACCGTCACGGAAATGGTTCGCCACTGTCAGCTGCATATGCGACCGTCGCGTATGCATTCGGCAATACCGCCACATATGTACATACCTAGAGAGACGTGCAGCTGCAAATTTCACGTATCGACATATAAAGCACGCGGTACAGTTTTGATGCGTCGCGAAAAATCGATACGCCCATCATCCTGCGATCTGCAACATTTATACGCAAATAAATGCGATGTATCGCGTTTATTCGGTTTGAACAAAAACTGAGAATTCTGATAATGGCGTTTATAACGAGCTACACCTTCAACCGACAAAAATAGCGAGTTCGTTCGTTATGATTCTCATCGCGTGGATTTTTTCTGCCTTTTCAAAAGTTTCATCGAGAACATAATGGAACAAGTTGGAGATAGCATATTTTGAAAGTTTACACGGAGAAAATGAAATTTTTCTTAAAGAAAAATGTACTTTGCTCTTATTTGAGATACGTATTTTTTAATATTTATATAATGTAACATAATAATCATGAACATGTACATGCAAATATAACATAAATGATATTTAGATTAACCTTTTTTTTTTGTTATTTTTATTTCATTTAGATATTTGATAGTAAAATAGAATTTTTTTTTACATGAGGTTTAAAAATGTACGTTTAAAAATATATGTGAGGAACAGAAACACGGCAGCGAAAAAAAACAAGACTGTGAATAAAGAGTTACAGAAGAGATTCATAGATAAAATCAGCTATCATTATACATATTTTGATTTTATTCATTTATTTATTTGAATAATCTCACCTAGGAATGTTTCGCGATAATTGCACTTTCGAAGCAATTTAAGTGGTCCTTTCAGAGTCCGTACATTCGCGTATGCAAGCGCGTGAACACGCACAGAGGCAAAGAGACGAGAACGAGACGAGATGAGATGAGACGAGACGAGACACAGACGTGCGGCGAACTCTCGTCGGACGTGGTTTGAAACGCGGCACTCGCCTTCCGCGTCTTCCGATGGAATTCCCAGCATTCTCGATGTTGCACGACTCGTTCCGGAGAGCCCTCCAAAGAGGAACTCGCACGCGCTCGCGCGCGCTCGTATCAGGCGGACTAAAGCAGAATGTTTCCAGTCAAGCTACTCGACGTGGAATTTGATCCCTGTGAACGTTTGAAATCGCGACACACACACCGAGAGTGCGTTAGCTCTTAGCTCTCTCGAACTTTAATCTTTCCGCGCGCGCCCGTCACGTCCCTACCATTCCTTCCTGTTTCAGGAAAGCCCGTGCATCCTTCTGCTTTTAATATTTAAGCGCCACCGTGTACCGAGGGGACACTATCGCGCGGTTCGCAGGATGTACATTGAAGGAAGGTTGGCGGAAGTTTTGGATGTTGGTCGACGGACGTAGGACGACGCAGCTCCCGACGTTAATTTTAATCGCACAGGTAGCTTGAGGGACGAGGGAGAAATTTGAATGGCTGATTCTTGTCGCGAAAACCGCAATCGCGACCAGAATACCACAGAAAGAGAGAAAGAGAGAGAGGAGAGCTCGTCCATCATTCTTTCATTAGATATCATTTCAAGTACGCAGGAAAGTTGCAGCGTTAATATCGTGTGCGGGATCTTTCGGGGATTTCGGCGCCATCACGGCACGTTCCCTTAAGTGCTCTCTATCCGTCAATCGACTATTCATCCACCTTTCCGATCGCGCCGTGGCACGGCGCGGTGGCTATTACGACCCACACACTCGGGATCGAAATTAGAGTCGTTTAGTACAGCGATTTCTGACGTGCGAATGCGTGCATCTGTAGTTTCGCTCGAAATTGCGCCGCTCAAGGGCAGAAAGTGCCGCATGTACGTTCATAGCTGTCTGCCCGGGCGGATTATCGACGCGATATCTCGCGGTTTGCGGCGCACGGCCGCCCCCTCGGGTCCAGGCGGCCGTGCGCGAAATCCGCGGTATCGTGCGCGTTAGCATCATGCGAGTACCAAACGGAAGTCCCGTTTGTGATCGAATCGAGGGTATCGATATCGACTGGATATTTATCGCCGTCGAACGTTGCGTTTCGCGTAACGTTCATTCCCGTTGCCCGGCTCGCCATGCCGTCCGCGCTGCGTGCTTTTGGGCGCCGCTTCGTCTTGTTATTGCCGTCCCGTTCCGTTGCTGTTGCGGTTGCGAGCCCGACAGGTAATTCATCATACCGCGCGAGTACGCACGGCCGCTTCATCAACGATGATACGTGAAATTTCGCGGTCGAGAGTATCGAAAATGCTCGCTGGTTAATCTCGAAATATCATCGCACGACCGTTTAAAGCTTTTATTCTGAGAATTGCGGGTAAAGCCAGCCAACTTGGTACATGCTAATTATAATAAAGAATTAATTGTGAGAACGTGATGAATCGAGTTTATTAAAATATTTTTAGTCTTGTATCATTTTTTTTAGATTTCAGGAATGGAGCTTATTAAAATATTTTTAGTCTTGTATCATTTTTTTAGATTTCAGGAATAGCGACGGTAATCGTTTAGTTTTCTTTTAATACAGTGGTATACCGTTTTGTCTGTCGATGAAAATACGGGTTCAATGTTAAAATAGAAATAGAATAGAAAAGCTATATTATTCTACAAAATAAAAGTTTTGAAAATATCGGGTATATGAATAGATATAAATCTTAAAGATTTTCAATAGATTCTTAGATGTAAAATGAATGTACTCGGTAATGGTATTTCAAGTTCCTGAATTCTCTGTCGCTTAAAGGTTAACGAACGGTAACAGCGATCAGAGTTCGGAACTGACGTGGCGGAACCCGCTTTGGAACGGTTTGAATCGAAAGCCGCGCATTGGAGTTTCGCCTCAGCCTCAGTGGCTCTATCCTTTATCGGACCTAAATCGAAATTACTAAGCCACTGCGAAATTGTACACCGACGGGTTTCTGAGGGCGCGACGTAAAATCTGCATGGCGAATGTACGAGGGCGCAATGCGGGAGAATAAATTTACGTGCGGGCGTAGGAGAACAACCAAGATGTCATTGTACGACTGCGAAAGTGGAAGGAAGGGAGTGTTTTACGGAGCAGATACAAGACGTTCGTTCTTCTTATTTCCAAGTCGTAGAATTAGCGACTCGACTTTTTCCAAGCCATACGAAATTTAATTTCTAGATAGTCCGATATATCATTTGATAGAAGGACACGAGCTTATTTCATTTCAAATGGAATTTATTTTATTCTTACCTTCTCGATTATCTAGTTTTCGAATTTTCCTGCAAATCTTTCGTGAATTCCAAATTTTAGAAAATTGCAAAGTGCACGATTGGAAATCGACAATAGAGAAAAATTATTTTATTTTAATTAGGTGATTATTTGACACATCATTTTCTTTAAATTGTAAATTATGTTGTTCTATTCTAAAATCGTTAAATTATTGCATTTAAAGTTCTATAAAAATACGAGCTTTTCCGATGATGCCATATACGACGATGCGATATACGACGAAACGCAATTATTATTTATGTCACTCGCTAGAAGGCCGCATCGAATGACCGAGCGGCTATAAAATACGCTCGACGTACGCATAAAGTTACTGAAAGTGCGTGCGATACTGCCTGCTTTTTCTCGAACAAATTATCGGGTCGCATGCGTCCTCGTTTAATCTCGCTTTTGCATCCGCAGTGTCGCGCGCGCAGCCAACTCGCTCCCTTTTTTCAGATCGTACATCAGAGTTGGCGTATCCTTTTTTTTTCTGCATTTGCCAGCGTCAGATACACACGTGTACGTGTGCTATCCCATTGAATATGCAATGAGAATGTGCTCGGAAATTTCTCGCTTTTTCTTTTTTTAGCCACAGCTTTTCATCTCTTTCCACACATGTCTCTATCCACCTTCTTCCTTTGGAGAAGTTTGAACCGACAAGGCTTTCCGAATAAAGATGTAATTTCTGTAGATTATGGCGTCTGTGTCCCAATTTGAAGGGAAATATCGGCGGAATATCTTTGATATTTTCGTGTAACAATTGTAGAAAGACTTTCTTTTCTTTTTAGACTTCTATCTTTTCTCAGTTTAGAAAAGTAGCTCATGTATAAATATTATATATGTATATGTGACACTTGTGTGTTAATGTAATTAGTCTTGAGAAATGAAACTGGAAACTAGTCGTCACATTGTCAGCGACTTGGAATATAATATTTTAGAAGCATGCTTTTGTATTATCGAAACTTCTTCTTTTAATGTTCATATTTCATCGCGATATTTCGTGATAAAATAAAATAAAGCTTTCATGTTATGCAATACCTTTGACATACATACATATTGATATCTTTTATCGAATACTCGTCTTTATCGAATATTTCGTTTCTTTTTCGCTCCGCTTATATTAAATATATTAAAAATTGAGAGAAAGGCTAAAGAATTTCTTCTAAGCATCTCGGGCGATATTTTGTTGTTGTTGAAAAAGATAAAGGAAAATCAAAAGTGGATGTTATTCTGGATGGAATGCGTGCGGGCGGTAAAGGATCGAGCCACGGCTCTTTCTCCGGCTCGGATTATCGTGCAAGAGACGAGTAAAATACCAACTCTGAAGCAGGTACCAGCTCTCTCGTTATTTCACTAATTGTGATTCGTTGCTACCTTACCTTTGTTTTCGCCGCGTCTCACTTTAGAATTAAAACATCCACTCGTAGTTCGCTCCGATGGTCAGCGCGCTTCGCCTCTTCCTTCCCAACCTTTATTCACTGATCCCTGTACTTTCTTTTGTTTCTCGCGAAGAAGTCGGGGCGAAACTTTCAGGAGAGAAAAGTCTCTTCCCCGTTCCGGGTTAGCTCCGGTACTTTTCAGAAAACGTCGCCGACGGCCGGTTGCGGTTTACTTTACTCTTCGCCTTCCGTAAATTGTTCGCGTTTAACGGATGTTGCTACATCCGGTAAATTCAAGACTGTCATCCGGCACTGCTCGGGCAACAAATCTCGAGTTAATTAACAATAGGGTTCTGTGTCTGCTACACGCGGGCACGAATACCTCTGGATGAAGAAAGACAGAGAGAGAGAGAGAGAGAGAGAGAGAGAGAGAGAGAGAGAGAGAGAAAGAGAGAGAGAGAACTATAGTGCAGATTTAGAATAATTTCGACCGCGCAACAGCGTTATTACACGCGGTGGTTGCATGCATACGCTCACCGCAAGTGTAAGTGGTGTTACATACATTTTACAGAGTCGTAGGCTAGCACGCAATTCTCATTTATACTGAATTCGCCAGGGGGAAATAATCCGGATTTTATTTCAATGGAATTTAGCTTCGAGCCATTTCAAAATTTCGCATTGATGATCGAAAAGAAACAAAATTCCATGAAATCTGCTCTGGGGGAAAATTTTCAAAGGTCTCGTAGCCGAGAGATGCCGCGGCGCTTTTGCGATCATATGCAAAGTGCTCGGATTTCCATAAAGAACATAATTCATCGACACTGAACGAGTTCAACCGCTGAGTCATCACTTGGCAACTTTTACCTTATTCACCTTCACACCTTTGCACCTTTCCAATAAATCGGGGAGAATTTTCGTGAGCAAGATCGAGGCATTAAGAGGTATTAGCTGGCATTACTTGAATGGGGCATTACTTAATTAACATTGTACTAATACCTCCGTATTACGTAATATTCCCTGATTTAAATTATTCGATTTTAAGAAATTATTACCGCGCGAATATAGCAATTCCTTGAATTGTCAGATTATTATCAGTATAAATTATTTGTTTCCCATACATTATGAAGTTCGTGCACAAATTTGAATATCCATGGCATATATTTATATTTAAACGGTACGATAGTAGAACAACAGTTTATCGTCTGTCTTTATCTACATTATCGTGTACATTATCGTCTGGAGATTATTAATCGCGAGGCATCACGCGACCAGCGTGTAAATTGTGATCGACAGTTTACCAGTCGACTTACATCCGATCCGGGGATGTGTAAGCTGCGGTTTCGCCACTTGGTAATCCTCCTCAGTTATCTTGAATAGACCCTCTCCGTTTCGTAGCTGCTGATGCGCGATGGTGAAACTTGCGGCGATTCCCGCGGCGCGATGCTTGGTGAATCGCGCGAGTATGTTCGGCAGCTGATAGCCGGTCGAATCCTATTGCTCCTCCGCCGACTACTGTGCGCATTCAACAGATCCGTATCCCGACGATCGTCCTGAACATTCCCACCGATACTTGCGCGTTCGACCGCGATTGATTTCGCTCGTCCGTGATAGAATCCGCCGTTAGACAACTATGCTGCCCGATACGATACACCGGCGAATATACTGGCGCGTTCTCGCGTGATTCGGGGCCGCGATATTATATTAAGATCGCGGCGATAACGGCACGCCGCAACGAGTGGCGAGCAAAACTTGTGCAGTTTCCCGCTCCGCGTAATCGCGATCGTTTATGTGTTTAGTGGCGTATAAGCGGTTGGGCAAAATTTAATATACATGTATCATAGCTTCCTCATTCCGAGAAATGAAAGAATCTGTGTGTAAAAATGGAGTACGCGGCAAATCCAATTATTTGATTAGGATATTTTTTTACGTTGACGGAGGAAAAAATTTGAAATTCTGTAATATCAAAATGATTCACGTGCTCACTGCACGTAAAATAATCTGTTATCTTGTTTTATAGACTAAAAAATTTGATACTCTGTTTTATATCTCACTTTGGCAACACACACAGTCTAAACAATAAAACAGTTGATTTAATAAAATTTTTGTTTAATTGAATTTTATTCGCACATATTCGACAGAATTGATCTAGCAAAACGATTCGGTTAATTTTGACAGACCTATGCGATGCTCGCAGCTATTTCGGAATGGATCCACGCGGATTTTTCGGTGAAAAACCCTCTCGGCGAATAGCGATTTTGTCGCGGTTTTTTGTCCCATGCCTAGTTTCGTGAATGTGATACAAAAAAAAATCGTACTGAATATAAATGTGTCGGTGCATGTTCACCGGGCGCGCATTTATACTATAAATAAAATATGAAGATAACTACATCGTGTATATTGAATTAGATTTTTTTCATCATTTTATAGTTATATATAAATACATTTATCGGATCCTTTAAAATTATTAAATATATCATTGCTGATGATATACCTTTATTTCTTATAATACTTTTTACAACTCGTGAGATTTTTGTAATACATGTACATGTATATATTTGCCTGCGTTTTCAAACTCCCGTAGAGAAGTAAATTTGCGCGTAGTATTCATCTGATATACATTTATGCTTCATATGAAAGGAAAAACGGAAAAGAGATAGGTAGGAAAGTTATGGAAAAATGAGAAAATTAGGGAAGAAAGCTGTAATAAAGATAAGAAGTTAGAGGGAAAGAGAGAGAAGAAAAATAAAATGAAAAATAACGATGGGAAAGGGTTAAAGGGAAGGAAGAGCGGCGAGTACATACGCGGGATAAGAGCGCGGAGAAAATCGGGATTAAGTAATAGGATAAGGAAATGGCGGAGTAGCGTATAAGAAGAAGAGCGCGGGCAGTTAAGAAGAGGGAATGAAAAGAGAGTAAAGACGGATACGCATACGGAATAACATGCAACCCAAATTACGAGATGGTAGACCAAGATTTGCCATCTGCATTTACATAGTCTACGCGTATTTAAACTTTTCGCGTGGCTCATTTTAGATATGATGCAAAAGGGTATAGTAAAGTACTAGTTACCTAAAATGCCAGAATACATACATCTCAGATATGCGATATTAAAATACTCCATCCGATACTAAAACATTGCTCGAACGACATGTTCTTGTTGACATTGATTTTGCAGTATCTGAGTAGTCGCTACTTTTCAATTTAGTACATTTTATAAAAAATAAATTACATTAATTTTACTTTTGTAAACTTTAAAGATGTGATTGGCATTTCTAGAGTAAAAATTGAACAAGATAAAAGTATATACATAATAGATTTATTAGGCTAAATATATTTTAGTAAAAACAGTCGTAATTTTTGTATTTTTATTCCTGGATTAAAGTCATCCTCTTTCTCGTTTATCATTGTTAGTAGAACAATTTATGTAGTACGGTCTGTTTTACAATGGTAAATGATCGAGCGTGCAAAACGATACAATTACTACGCTGTTAGTTAGATGGATTCTCTCTCTCTTTTTTTTTTCATCGATGCGTACGCACTTTTAATCAGTTATTGGTTATGAATTAAATGTGATAATCGCGAACTAGAACCAACGGAGCGAGGAAGAGAGAGATAGAGAGAATTAACGGCAGTAGAAATTTCCATAATTTTCGCAATTCGTTTCTGGCCTAGAGCCCTCGGTGGGATGATGAGAGAGTAGGAGAGAACGGGGAAAGGCCACACGGGCGGGCTAAGGGTGGCGCAAAATATTCGCTCGTGGCTCTCTTTCATCTCCAGTTCCGCAGCAAAATGCAAATGGTCGCATTGTTCTGTGCAGCGAAACGCGGTTCCGTCGCGGGGAGGAAAGAGCGCGACGCGAGCTTGAAATATCGAAATGCCGTTGGTGTTCTTTCGACCGCCTATCTAGGCCAGCGATAGTTTTGGGTTTTGTTTCGCGATAACGCAGCTACGATTTGATGCTGCCAACGTTTTTATACACGTTCACGCGACACAAGTTCAGAGTTCCCGGGCAAAATGATATTTATCATTTGGTTTGCGGTGTAGAATCTTGTACGCGATTTTGCAATACCAAGCTGTCTCGAAAAAACCACCGGATTCTTTTTACTACAAATTTTTTACTCGACATTCAATTTTTCTCCAACGATAACGTTGAAATATCTAGTTTTTTTTCGAGCGAATGAGAAATAAAGCTCTCTGGTGAACAAAGTTTGAAAATAGGAAATGAACAAAATCATATTCGGAAGATATCATTTTTATTTTATTAATTTTTATTTATTTTATTAAAATTACTGAATTTTTTGTACGGATTGTAGGAGAATTTTTAGTTCGTACACACATTTTCGCATTTTTATGAAAAATTACATTAATAAATTATTTTCATTTGTATAGCGTATAAAAAATTTGAATATGAAATTTTAAATAATTATATATATACATATATATATATATACATATGTATATTATACGTATAAGGTACACTGTGATGCTCTCTTTCTTTTTATCATTATTTTTATATCCTATTATTTTATTTTTATTTTTACTAATGTTAGTTTACTATAATGTTGAAATAATTTTTTTATTAAATTCCAATTTGATTTGCGCTCTTTTCTCTACATACGCTGACTTTGCAATTCTGTTGGCTATCCATACACCAGAAAGGTTGACGATTCTAACTTGGTTGTCATCGGCCAGACACCGTTCTCTCCTGTTCACCACCAAACACTATCGCCCTATTCACCTTTTGTTTTACGACCGGAGTGTTACCTCTAGTCAAAGCTCTGGGGGGCTTTGTGTTCGGCTGCAATAACGCGTCTCTTTTTTACTTCGAATTCCAACGATTCTGCCATCGGTATTTTTGCGGGCGAAAAGAATAAATGGTAAAACGAAAACTTCTTTGCGCAATTCGAATAAACAATTGTCGTACGACAAGTAAAGGATAAGTCTTCAACTTGTATTAAACTACACTTTACGTACACATGTGTTGAAAACACATACAGCTATGCTATGGCAACTTATGCTTTGTCACGGCACGGTTGCTTGTTACAAGCTTGCATTGTTATTTAAGTTGTGAGGTCGAACATTTTAAGATGCCTTAAAGATAAGAAAATGGATTGAAGATGGGACTTTGGTTTCGTATCAACTTCTTCTTAGCTTCTTTATCTTATTGTTAGCGATAACCTTTTTCTCCAATCTCCTTTCCTCTTAAAAATTTATTTTAGTGAACGTGAGATCAAATACTCCGGCTGTACCGTTTTAGGATGACGCACGATATTGCCGATTTCGCGGTGCGGCGCTTTACTGATGAACCGTTCTTCTTGCGAAGAACACGAAAAACAGCGGAATAAGTTTCTTCCAGAAGTTTTCCAATATTTTGTCGGTTCCAACGGTAATAAGAACGGTGTCCACGTAGACCTTACCGTGGGATGAAATATGCGACTCCAGCTCCGGGGAGCGTGCAGGCGCGCGGCACCTCCATCTGCGGTACGGAGACCACTGCAATGCTCTATAACGTGTTACTGTTGCTACTTGCGCGTGGTTTTGTTTTACCTTTCTTTTCCCAGAGTGGCGACCGCAATGTTGCCGCGCTTTTCGACAGATTCATCGGCGCGCCTTCGCATTTGCGGGAAAACCCTTTTTTCTCTCGTTTCCTTCGCGCGAATTAAGCCGCGAAGCGGTAGCTTCCGACCTTGTTGCATAATTACGAAAGCACTTAAAAAGTACTGTTGTATATTTCGCGCGCGTACGGACAATCGTGCTTACCATTATTATGCATTTCATTATCTTATCTCGTTTCTTATACTCGGAATATAATAACCGATTTTAAGTGTTATAAGCGGAACAAAGAGCGCGCTTCTCTTTTCAGATTCACGCGTCGCTTTGAGCCATCCTTTCCTTAATTAACGTTACACGGTACACTTACTAACCTTTTCTGCATTTATCCGCAAGATATGGCTCCTGCGAGTAAGCCAAGTATTTTAATTAATTCACGATCCATCGCGTCCTCGTGACGTACGTCGTCTCACGCGCAACGGGGCACTTATTTACCCGACGTCAGGGTGCACCGTATGCACTTTGCGTGGATGCGCGTGTACCGAATTAATCACCCGCTCTGGCTGTGATCTCGAGAATTACGGATATTTATAGCGAAGCCGATTCTGATGCAAATGAGGAGGGAGAGGGTGGAGGGTCTTCCATCCCGATAAAGTCGTTTGCCCCCGCGCTTACCCGGTGTACCGCTTTAAATTATCTGATGCGCCCTCTCTTCTCCGTGGAGCGCGATAAAATCCCTCTGCTCTCCGAGTACTACGGCAGGCAGAATCGACAATAAAAATATGTTATTAAGTTCTCCGCGCGTTAAAAAATTGTTAGCGCGTGAACCGTGCAGCCGACTTTATTGTGCAGTTGATAACTTTATTCTCGACTATAATTTGAAAACTATAAAACTATAATTTGAATACGTCAGTATTTCAAATCAAGTAGAATTTGTTCCAATTTGATCAAAATTACCGTTTATCTTTTTAGGCAGAGAAAATGTACGTTTGTCGGGGGGGGATACACTCTCACATGTAACAATATTTCAGCATTATTAATTCAGTACTCATTTAACGTTATTAGATTCTGAGGAAGTTTCGCATTTCGGTATATTGGGCATTCGTTTGCGTGTTAATTTTAGTTTAATCCCGCAGTTTATGCATATGGGAAACCGATTGAGATACAATTTACCTAGTCCCGTATTCGTCGCTCGTCGCGCCGTTTTCCCAATTAGACGCGGCCGATGAAATTCGTCGTGCGAGCGACAATAATTTCGTTGCTAGCTCGCGAGTTAGCTTCCAGTCACCGGGGACCTTCGTTAAATTACACCAGCGACGTCTGGGGAGACGCGGCAACTTAATTAATTGCTACGGCTGCAGAATAAATTGTTTTACGATCATACGGTAGAAATCACGTTTTTTTTTTCTTCACGTGAGAACAAATAAAGGATGAACGATGAAAGGGGAATTTCGATGGTAATTACGTGATGTATTAAAATCCGTAAAGCGTTTGAGGCATAATTTACTTTTCTGTTTCTAGCTGTGATTTCGCCATATAATTTACGCGATTTATGGTCGGGCGAGTTTATCTTTTTTTTTTTTTTCACTTCTATTTCATATGTCTACCTCATTTGTACGTACGAATGGAAGTCTGATTTTTTACGCTCTTTTACCTCGTCTCGAATCTTCCTATCGTTCCTCTCCCTCTCTTTCCTTCTTTTTCTCTCTTCTCCAATCCATCCTTTCTCGAATATTTATTTTTCCTCGCGTTTGCTTGATCCGCGCAGTCATTATTCAACCACCCCCAATTTCCGGCCACCACTCGCGAACAAATGAAAATATTTGCCCGGGAGATTTGCAGGTTTGATTGCTGAATTTTCTCGTTGGTTTTCTTATTCCTGGTACGCAGCGGAAGCGTAACGCCTGCGATTTATTTTTGACGCAGGATATTACATGCTTTCGAAAAGGTAAAGTGGATGGATAAAATATTACTGCGTACACTCTCACGGAGCGGTGAGAAGGGGAAGAAAAGGCAGACATTCCATTTATATATATAAAGTGGCTCAATTCGCCACGATCATTTTTTTCTTTCCGGGACGTTTTTAGGATGTAGAGGAGGTTTAGAGAAAATTGAGAAAACTTTGGACATAAAAATGATTTACAAGTCATATGAAAAAATTATTTTTAATCAGAACGACGTTAAGATAAAAATTGATGCAATGTAAAAGCAGATATTAAATCGCATATTGAATAAGAAAAAAATTAATCAACGTTAATTTTTCAATGAGATAAAAATTTATACACACTTTTCTATTTCATCCGTTTATATTATGTAAATATATATACAGGTACATAGAAAATACCCGTACAAATTAATTTTTCTAAGTAGAATGTCTTTGTTGAAACTTTAAGTTTTCCTCAGTACTAACAAATTAGTGGTCAATGCTGTATATATAAACGATCCAAGAAGAACCGCGACAAAATGGCGCGAGGATAATCGGAATTGTCCGGCGCGATGGTAGGAGTCGAGCGTGTGGATCGAGTTTAGCATCAAACGAGGGTCTGTAATCCTAACTCGCTTCGGTCCGGGTCGAAGGATCTTGCGGTAATCCACGGCTAGAATCGAGCTTAAATCGCTTCTCGTGACACTAGCTGAACAATCCTCGCCCCGGGGCTCAGCATCCTAGACAGAGTGTGCTAGCTCGACCGTAAAGGACCACTGGAGCACCGTAAATCCATCGTCGAGCTTGATCCTGATAGCGAAGTCCCCGGCATTATCCTTCCGGAGCACGCGTCTTTTTTTTTTCCTCGAAGAACATTCGGCTCGATGATAAAAAAATCGATCTCATTGCACATGTAATTTCTTTCACGCTACACGCCGAACATACTGTTGTAACGATATCAGAATTGAAACGTTGGCGTTGGGTCTGGTACTCTGTTCTGTATTCGAGATCAATCCCTTACAAAGAGTCTTACAAAGAGATGTTATCGTATAACCCTTTAACTCCCAGATCTCTTAAACTAGAAAAAATTCTATCCTTTTAATGTATTATAGAAAATGATAAATATGACTTTTTAAGAACTGGATGAAAAAAACAGTACACCTGAGTTCAATTGACACATATCTAAGAGGCTAGTAATATAAAAAATTTATATGTTTATACTTTTATTAAAAATTTTTATGTTTTATACTTTTATTACTCTTAAATTCACTTTAAAGTGAATGTAGCAAATTTGCTACTGTGGGAGCTAGAGATAATTGATATCTATCGCTATGATCAATATTCATATTCGGCATTGCCAGAGAAGATTTGAGCAAGAGTGAAAACTCAAGTTTCACGTAAATAAAGTTTGTGTCGCGTCTTGTAAAACGTGCTCGAATCCGTTCGTCCAACTCTCGGCACTTCTCTCTCTCTCTCTTCCTTTATTCTCGTCATTCTACGTCCCTCTGCCGTCTCCTTCCGTCTTCCTATGTAAGCCGAAGTTCTCGAGTCGACGAAACTCGATCGCATACAATCGATAATTCTAACGTGAAATCGAGCCTCGGGGAAAAATTGGGAAGCGGAGGGGGCGAAATGCGGGAAATGGCGAACGATTCGTCTCGGGCTTTTTAAAATTAACCGGGGTTATGGCCATTGAGGAAGAAAAGCGGAAATATGAACTGACCAGCAGTAGATACGCTGTGGATTTTCTTTCCTAACTGCATGAATAGGAGAGGCATGGATACACGCTGTGATGTCAAGTTTTCTCAAGCGCGTAATTCCAAAAAAAAAATTTTGCGTTTTCCAATTTTTTATCAAGCGTTGATATTTCCTCCTATTAGTATTATACGTAAACAGGATTTCTGATATTCCGATATTTGCAAATTTATTGAAGGTCCACAGAGAATTTTGATGAAGTTAATGCTTCTTATTGATGACTTATTACATGCACGTTAAAAGATTTTTTATGGAAGAAAAGACTAAATAAATTCTTTTCAATTTAACATTATATTCAATGAGTCATTGAATGTTTTATGAAAAATTAGAGAAATTCGTATTATATTAGATAAATTTGTAATTTCAAGACTAGATTTCTCTCGAGTTGGAAATGGATCCTTCGTCCACGGGAGAGTTTTCGTAATGTTTAATTGATCATTAATACGCTGCACATTCCAATAGATGTTATAGGATAATTTATAAATCATACTTATAGACTACGTTTCTGATTTGATCTGAAATCGCTAACTCACGGCCTCTTCACTTCCTCGAGCTCGAATCGGACGAGCGATTGCGAACAATCAATAATCCCGTTTCTCGTGAAATGGAGCACGAGCTCGAGACGTGAGTTCCCGGTCATTTCGTTCGTCTGGAACTTTAAAAATTAACCTCGCGCGCGCTCGTGAACGACCCTCGTCGTTGCCGGAGGAAGGAAGGAACGAACGGACGGCAAAATAGATACAGGGGACACTCTCGTCGCCGGCGTCACCGTCGATTTTCTAGCGATTCGGACTGGGGAAACTCCTCGAGGCTCTGCGTTCGTTCGCTCTTTCGCCGATACTTGGACGTCGTAAATCTTGCAACGAGAAACTGCCTCCTTTTTCGTGCCCTCCTTCCCTCTGTTCTCGACGTCGCCGTTTTCTCGCCCGGGGCAAACGAAAGGAGGGGGGAAAAAAAATAGGGGAAGAGGGAAAGAGAAATGGGCGAAAAGAGAAAAAAGCTCGTGAAATGTTCTCGCTTGACAACGTGCGCTGTCGTATTTAAACATTTTGTAAAATTCAATCGGCCATCTCGGCGCGCTGAAAGGCACACGCGGGGTGACAGGGTGACACGATGTTATCGTTTACAGCCAAAGTTTTTGTAGCTCATCTCTCTTTCAAGCTTTCGCGATGATGGTTGCTCTCCACACAAAAACGAGATTTCGCGAAGCGCCGATGTTAATTCGCCGATATTAAATACGACAGTTTGTTCATATATGTAACTAAATTTATTTATTTCTGTTAGATTTTGATGTTTCAAATTTGAGTAAACACTTTTATTACCGTCGATAAAATCGATCGTGGCAAGATTTCAATTGCGCATTGTCTCAAGGTAACTTGAAACTTACAATTAGACATAATCTCTCGTGATGTTGGCAATAGGGGACCCGCGTACTAAATTAGCGGCCAAATAGCGTTCATTGTTGGCACAGGCCCGGATCCGATTTGCGTGGCCGCTGGATTGCCAGCTTAACCGGAAGGTATCGACAATGGCCGGAAATAAAAGCAGCCATTGTGAAGCCCACAGTCCGGTCGCATCGGGCCATACTGACGATGGCGGTGGCGGCGGCGGCGGCGGCGACAACGGCGACTTGGATCGAAAAGAAAAACGAGAAACGGCGGTTAATTTCCCATGGAAGTAACCGATTGCCGCGGAAAAATAGCGGGCGAACCAGACGCGCGGTATATATCACATCCGGTCGACGCCGCTGCTGACTGTTCCCCGGAGGCTGCGCTGCACACGCGATGTTTTGCTCTCTCTCCCTCAGGCCTGAACCTGAGCGCCAGACTACATTCACTTTCGAGGGTTATCAGGAGGTCCCGCGGGACCGAGAGAGAGAGAGAAAGAGAAAGAGAGAGGGTGAGGGGGTCCCGCTTTGTCCAGCGGATCCCATATTTCAAGGGACCTCGTTGAAAAGCCCTGTACCGTACGTGGAGTGTGCGCGTACACACCGTTTGCGTGTATATGACTATCGCACGTTTCTTTCCCTCCTTCGCCGTCTCCCTCTCTTTCTCTCTTCCCTCCTCCCGTCTCAGCCGTAGTAAGGGGGTGCAACATTGACAAATGTTTCGCCCACAAGTTTCCACCCTTCCGTCCTTTTTTTCCGTTCTCTTTTTCGTCTCTTCTTTACCGCCCGGATACGCATATATGGCATATACGCTTGGACCTATTCTCATTCCCCCCGTTTTAACGACGCATCTTTCCGCGCGGATTTCACGACGACCATGTATACGCAATCTTATCGTGCGAGAATTTTAATTCCCGTACAAATCGTGTCCTTCATCGGGAGTGAAAGGGAAAACGAACACGATGAAAGGACGATGGGTATTCCGCGGAGTAGGAAAAAGTAATTAGAACCGTACGTTTTTCTCGAACGGTAAATGGTGAAAGAACTTGGGAGATTTCTGGAAATGTATGTGAATTGGAAAAATTTATTCTCTTTTCATTGGCCGTCGTTAAAAGTAATAAAAAAGTAATGTATGAAAGATTCCCAATTCCACAGCTATTTATATTAATAAATGGTGTTGAGATAAAACCAAGAATAAAAACAATACACATAAATTGATATAATTTTTATTTCTCTACTAAAAGCAATGCGGTAAATAAAAGTGTTTAATCGAACCGAGTTACTTTTTAATTGTTAATAGAAATTAACTTTCAATGAGCAGATGAAATCTGACATAAATTCATATATGCGAATTAAAATTATTCTCGTGATATTTAACGCTGAATATATTAAGAGAGCGCTAAATAGAGTCTAGCGAAAAGTCGACAGGCGGAAACTCATCAGGGGGAACTCGGTGTTGAAGTTGAGGCCGCAGATTCCGGTGCACCGCATATTAATCAACGTTACCAATCAACATATCGATTTATCGGGGCGGTAAACATGCCGTTTCGCTTCGTATGCGAGCGAGCGGTTTTATTCTCGCGCGGTCCGCCTGTCCCGCCGTGGAAAAACGTTCACGTTGCTCTCGCACCACCAATTTAACTTGGCGCATTCCATTACCGGGAGCATACAGTTTCTGTTTTCCTCCATCGAGAGCTCCGGCTCGTAATTTCGGATTTTAACTGGCGTATAATCGTCGACGGTAACGACGCCGCGGGATAATAAATATTATCTCACTGACAGGTCTCCTATCTCTCTCTCTCTCTCTCTCTTTCTCTCTCTCTCTCTCTCTCCCTCCCCCCCTCCCCCTTTTCCCGTGTAATACCTTTCTGCCGCGTTGCTCTATCCGCCCTGCGTTTTGGCCGAGCATCGATATAGTTATCTCTGTTTGTTCACGCACATCCGGTTAAACTTGGCACGTTGTCGAGCGCGCTTTAATTCGCAGGAAACTCGCCAATCCCGCCGCTCGACGTTGACTGCGCGATATTTCGCGGGAGGGTGTCGACCGACGCGAAATAAAAGGAACAAGACTTTTGCGGAGAAGATGAAGTGAATTGAGAAAAGCAAATAATGCGTCTCTCAGGTATACCGGCGCGAGTGGTATTGGCAATTTGAATTAGTTAACACAGGTCACAGGCTACAGCAGACTGGTCCTTTCCGCGACGCGACGCGACGATGAGAATGTCTAAAATTGATTCAAGTGCAATCTAGTGATGCGTAATGTCAACTTAGTCGTTGGATCGATATTTTGGTATCGCGCTGCTGCATTCGCTGCTGCCGGAAATGGTCGATGTCGATCTATCTTGCTGTGTTTACCGAAACATACGTGTCAAAGCGCACGAAACTGTCGTCGCGAGCTTCGCCACCGCGTTATACAACTAATGCAAAATCGATAGTTCATTTCGCGACCGCCACAAGGACGGTTTTTGTTGGCTTGCCGGCGAGTGGACATACAGAGAGGTGTAAATTAGAGTGCACCCGTAATTGGATGAAATGCGATATTGGATCAAATGTAATATCGGCCAGCGGCAGGCGGCAGTGTCGCGACTGGTATGCACGCAGTCGCTGTGTCGCGTTGCGTCGCGCTGCGTTGTTTACCGCCGTCGATCCGTCACTTTAATATGCGTAATCGAATGATATAACGGTTGAAAGTCATCCTAGCTGGGCTTTCAATTAAATGGCTACCTGCGAAGGTGCATCCATGTCAATGCGGACTTTCGGCTCGCTGAGACGTCCGATCTGTCGAAATAATTATTTATAATTAATTCAGCGATTTGTTAATGTAGTTAACTCTACATGGAATACGGTTTCGTAGAGTCGGAGAAGAATGAAAGGAAATTCTTTGTAATGATGAAGTACAAAGTCATTTTTTTTTTAAATCACGTCGCCATTGATGCATGATAATCGCATCAGTACGATTACGATTAATCGCGATGATACTTGCACACGGTTTCTTCCGGGTTTTGAATCGACAAAACGCGGTGACGACGACGACAACGATCGGTGAATGGCGAAACGGAATTTTCAATCTCGGGGACCATCGAGTAATACCGACGCCATATGGATGGAGGCGTCTGCTGTTTTCGAATTCTTTCCTTTTTTTCCCCCCTGACTTCGACGTGACCGGAAAGACGAGGCGAAGATTGCGTTATGCCAGCGCACGAAAGAGACAAGGAGAGCGACGATACGCTCGGCAAACAGATTACGATAACGCATGTTTCTCGCGCACGCACGGACATGTGGCATGAACAGAATCGCGAAAGAATGACGAGGAAGAAATGTCGGGAGAACGCGAGTGACCGAAAAGGCGCGGCGTTGAATTTGCAAACGCGCTCCGACGAGTGAGAATTTTCGTCGCACGTCGGGAATCCCAAGTGATCACATTTGCGATTTGAATTCGCCTTGTTCGCCATTCGCTATGGTTTTTCGAATAGAGTCATAAATACTCGAATGTAATAGTTATCGAGTCTCGAAAAAACTTGAAAGTCAGTGCCAGGGCTCGCAAAAAAAAAAATCGTTCAACATATGTATTTGAAATGTTGGAATTTTTTTATTATCCCGTGCGCGCACGAAGAATCCGTGGAAGTTTATCGTTCCAAATTACAATTTACGAGCGAATAGAACTATGATTATTATATTTAATTATACGTGACGCATCAGACATCAATCGTGGAATTTGATACGTGGAAATGCACTTAATACTACAATACTTGCTTTAATACTTTATTTTACAATATTTTACTATGCAAAATAAAATCTAACAAATAAAAAGACCCTCCGTCACTTTATTCTCGTCTCGCACATTATATGTAGTTCGTGTAGAAACGTCACGATGCGTCGTTCCCTTTTCGGATCTTGGGAGGCTGTATAATGCTGCCAAGCGATAAATTAATCCAATCGTTGCACCCACGCGCGGCTTCCTCTGCGCTTTGAGTTCCATACACTCGTTGCCACGTCGCTCCAGCGTGTTATGCTACGCTTACGTATATCACGCGTCGTCTTTGCCATTCAATCTTCTCGTCTGCAAAAATTTTGTATAATATATCTTAAAATGTTCGTACTTGAAACAGAAATATATATCTCACTGTCGCGAATATCTTATTTGCAAGTTTTTTTGTTTAAACAAAAAATCGTAGTTATAAATTATGCACTTAAATATTTAATATTATTAGAATTGACGATTAATTCTTCGAAAAAAATATTAAGTTTAAAACGATCTGACAATCTCATTAAAATTTCCATATCTCTTTACTTAGTTTTATCATAAATAAAACTAATAATAAATCTTAAAATAATGCTAGAGCGAGAAATTATTATTTAAATACTTTCCAAGTTTACGATGTCACTACGTTGATTTTCCGTAAATAAGCGCTGTGAAGATTTCACCATGCTTTCTAAAGGTTCAGGTCAGTTAGATACTGTACGATGTTCTAAAATTAAAACAATATCGGAAATTGTGAATTGGACGCCCACGGCGCTTTGTAGCACACGTTTGACTCTCATCGTCGAAGCGGTCGAAGGTTAATATTCGTGAAAGAGTTTTGTTGGTCGATTAGCGATACGTTTCTACGAGGCAGAATAAAATAAGCCGCCGTTTCACGGTTTCGCGAGCAATTTTCCGCCTGGATGTCCATTCGCCGTGGATATTTCACGTGATTCTCGGTATTTTCATTCGTATTCCGGCACTGTCGGAAACTTGGCGATAATTCGATGTCTCGACGACTGCTACAACAGCAGCAACGGCCTCCATCATCATCGTCGGACCAAAGCGGCCTACGTGACTTCCACATCGCTTCCCACTATTCCACCTCCATTGTGCCCCGATTCTTCCCTGCCTCTCAGTATCGTAGCGCTATTACATAAAGTCTTATAGATAGAAATCCGCGGAACATTATACATTTTCCTCGACAATATAATGCCAAGTCCAAAGCCAGATAATACTTTCAACCAATTATAATGAAATATTTTTATCGTAAACTTTGTGGTTACAAAAATTTTCGTTATATCTTTTATGTCATTTTTTTACAATATATTCTATATTTTTACAGTAACAGTTATTTCTCAGATTTCGTTGAATTAAAATTGACATTATTAATTTTAAATAGATGCTTAATTAAAAAGAGAATTATTCTTAACAGTTATACAAGAATTTTAAATGGTGTGAAAATGTATGTCTCTCTCTCTCTCTCTCTCTCTCTCTCTCTCTCGTTATAATCGGAAAAAATGTTCTTTTTTTAAAAGATTTTAAAAGATTATACGCGAGACTTTATCGATCTGTTATGTATTGACTTTTTTATAATTTAAATGATATAAGTATAATACAATTTTGCTGTTCAGCTGATCTTCTTTTTTTTTTTATTTCTTGCATAACATTATAGCATGCAACTTTTCGATATCGACAAATTAATTACGAATTATTGATAAAATTATTTAATTTTTTTAAAAATTAGTATTAAATTTAAACTTGAATAAAGTTAACCTTTTTGTTTTATAATTGGAAAGTTATATGAAAATTATAATTTATTATTATTTTACTTTTTTAATATATTTTGAGATTTCATATTTTAAGAGAAATGAAGTTGTGTGATGTTAATAAACGTAAGAAAATAATTAGTCACTGCATTCTTCGCGGTTATTAAATTTGATTTTTTTTGTATAACAAAATAAAGAATTAAGAAGTAATGAAAAATCAAGAAATATCTTTTATTTATATATAATGATCACATACACTTATCTCTCTTAGAATATAAAAATTGTCATAAGATAATAACAATAAATTAAAATTTACATTAACACGTTATTATTAATATATCTTATTAATACATTAGTAATACGATATTATTACATTAATACATTATCTCGATTTTCGACACAAAAGCGCATATTTTTCAGCTAAATTCGATTAAATTACGGATCGACCATCGTGTAATTATGTATTGTATAATAGGCTATCGTGTAATCATACATCGTATAATGAGTTATCCATTCATCGCAATCAATTAAGAACACAAGGAGGAAAATATCCAATCCATTGCATTGTAAAATTTCAATTATTTAAAAGTGGTAACATGTAAGCAGGCATACAATTTTTGCCTTGAAACTTGTTTTTGTTTTAACGCTTGCTTCGGTGTTCGCGCAAGGTTGACGCTTAACGGTGGAAACTTATCATTTGATCGATGATACTCGAGCGAACAAGTAGCGATGTCAGTTAATACGTCTTCATATTCATACTTTTTGGAATCGTGGCAAATATAATAGCTGCGGGCGTAATTATTACGATTATTAGAATGATAAAACCGCGCGATTCATTAACTTCTGCGACAACTCGCATTATTATTCAGTTGCTATGCAGCAAGGTGCTTGTCGCGTGTGATAAGTGCGACGCAAAATGCCACGCGATCGTTATTACCGTAATTAACTGCATTTTCGCGAGTGATATTATTGTGTGAATGTAACGAAAAAGAGATGAGAAGAAAAAACAAAAGTCTGAAGAACATCGAGTAATGACGAAGCTATCATGGAATGTTATATTACTTATTATCTTATTATTCGGATAGAATTAATTGTTTAGGATTATTTGGTATGCGCATTAAATATAGGTTTTTAAATATTAATTATTTTGATCGCTGTCATTATATGAACGTGCCTGCATTTTGTAATTTAATATAGTTATCGTCTCAACTCTATTGCTGCGCATTATGAATGATAAATTATTTTTCATGAATTTGTAATTGTACTGAATGAGATTTTCAAATGTGTTAAGTTGATAGCGAAAAATTAATTTATTAATTTATTGTATACATATTTATTAATAATTTGACTTAATATAAATTTATGAAGTATGTAAAATAAAATTTTGAAATACAATAAATATATCAGAAGTGTCGCGACTTAATTTTGTGGCGAAACTGAGAGAATTCTCTATATAAATTATATTTCGAGGTTGAGCCGAGAATAAGAGGAAATGTTTTATGAACGCAAAAATTTATATTATAAAGGGTATTATATTTGCATGTAATAAATTAAAACAGCTGAACAATTAAAGTCGAATATATTGATTTCATACATATCAGTGACAAATGGCAGATCGTAATGGCGTAATTATGAATTTAAGAGAGAGACCATATACGAATGTTATTCTATGTATATTCTATATATAAAACGTTTTTCAACAATTATCTCTTTTAAACTGTAAATATTTAGTAATGATTTTCTCGCAAATATTGTTTTAAGTAAAATAAATTTAATTCTTCTTACAAGATAAAATTGATTATGTCAGCGTACGCGCGCGATGATTAAATATTAAAAAACTCATTAATTGCTTCTGCAGAGATGCTCTTTTTCTTCTTGTTGGCCCTGGATAAGTGCCTTGTGTGAAGCTACCTATAAAGTCAGACCCACCCAACCTTAACGTACAGGCACTTTACGACAAGAAATTTTGTTACGCCGCGGTACAAAATGGCACGCTGAAAGCATCCAATACAAAAAAAAAAAACGAACAGGTTTCTCTCGTTGTACTTTCGCTCGCGTAATTATTGTTTTATCCCAAACAACGGTTGACATATAATTTTCCGAAATCCAAAATAAGATAAATTTTACAACTGTTATAACGCACGCAGTAGATACAATGTTTTATGAACATTGTAACACCGTGTAAGTTACACCATTATCGTGTAATTCAAGAATAATTATCGTGTTTTATATTTGGCGACAGATGTTGAATTTATCTTATGTTGTTATTAATTAATATATATATTCTATTTAATGGAATCCGTATATGCGGAATGAGAATAACTCGTATGAAATAAAATGATTCGTGCGTAATGAGGGAATTTTATTTAATAGATGTATCGTTTTTATTCGTTTTTATGCGTTGGTTGGTGGAGAGGCGTATTTCAATGAAAAGGGATATGATGAGTAATAATTAGATGCTCGGCGATATAGATGTCTATATTTTTCCTCGTTTTTGGCAGAGTTTTGTCTGACGAACGAATGCATTAAATGTATCGGATGAATGGAAAAATATTCGCCACATTCAGACCGAATATTAAAAATTTAGAGAGACCAGTGGATGAGGGAAAATTAAAATTAATTTTAATTTTTCGTTGCACATGTCGGCGTGTCGCAATTAATGTGAATTTTATACGGAATCAACGCATGAAAAAAAAAGTGGTTATTCGCGGGAGTTATAATTTTACGTTTGTCTACGCTTTAATATACCTTTAATTAATGCCCCTGAAATATGTACATATCGCCCAATTGAAATAATAGTTAAAAAAAAATTGCAAATTTTCATAAAAGGAAATAAGTTTCTAATTTTGATTACGCGGAAAATTTGATCAAATGCATATAGGTAATGTTAAAAAATATTTTTCTCTCCATTATTATACCGAGAACAGGAAACACCGATATACCAATAGTAATTTTTTAGAGTTCGAGATATTTCCTTTTTTTAATGGTTCTCCGCACGTTGATTTACTGCCCGTACGCCGCATGCGAGTTTCAGTAGACGAGCGGGAAAGGAGGCTGGGGATTCTTGTTCTCGATTTATCGGGGTCAGAGATATCGATAAGACGCGATCCGCGACAAGAGTAACAACGCCCTGAGGTCGAACGGTTGCGAAAGTAACACGATCAGATTCGATTTGACTAACGGTTCCTTGGTGGCATTACCGGAATTTACAGAACACGCGTGACATATGTAAAAGCGTGCATACGCCAGGGACGGATTGTCATTTCGATTTACGACGGCCACTCTTCACTCTCATTTTCCTCGGATCTTTCTGAAAATTAAACAACAGAGTGCTTTCAGCCTTCATTTCGAGGCGGTAAATAAATCTAAATTTTCGAAACGTTTACGATTTCATAAATCTTTTATTGGTTGATTAATCCGTTCAATGGAATGCAGTTTTTTAAAAACATCTTTATTATCTTGAAACGCATTATTATTAATATGAATATTTTAAAATTATTCTTCGTACATCACATTATAATTTATGAACATTGAAAATCTATATTGCATGTGTTTCTTCCATTTTAATGCAACATTTTCGAAATATTTTTCGAAATGTCACTGCACCGTCTCTCATATTAATAATAGAACACTCGTGACTATATGAGGAGGACTAAACATTCAAATCACAAACAACAACATTATAAATTTGCCCTCCGGCAAAAAGAGACTAGATAAGTAAATGAAGGGGGAAAAAAGATAAAGCTTTATCGCTACAATCCCCACAACTGGGAGCGATTAATTTTTTCATTCTTTCTTTTCCTTTTTCACCGCGAACGTTTGTCGAAATTCTGCGATGGACCCTCGGACCGATGTATAAAAACTCGTTTCATGAATTTTTATGAACCCCGGCTGGTAACGCAAAACGGCCGGAGTCGTCACGTTGCGAGAATGTGCGGGGAAGGTAGTTAGCTGTCTGTCTCGTTCTCTGCTCTATGCATCGCGACAATCTCGGAAATCGCCGATGCGGAAAATGAGTTTCCGCGCTACCGGAAGTGACACTGCGCTCTAGACTCGCATTCGGGGGAAAGTCGAAAGAAATACGGATGGCGCGTGGCGTGGCGGCGGCGGAGGCGGCGCGCTTCGGTACACTTTGTACGTATTATCGTCGAGGATGTGTCTCGCTCTCGTCTCTTTTCCATGTCTCTCTCCCTCCCTCTCCCTTCCTCTCCCTTACTCTTTATTTATCTTATACGCTCTCTCACGACGTTTCTCCAAAGGGATAGAAAGTCCAGAAGGGAAGAGAGAAGAGAGGCGAGCGCATAGGCGGAGAATCTGGACCGAGCATTAAAACTTTGAAAATAACGGAGTTCCTTTTAGTGTTTCTGGGAGCTTTACGAAAGCCCGGCCGCCTGAAGGCGGGATACGAGCTCGCATTACTGGAGATTTGCTAGGGAAGAAAACCCGAGTTTTCGGATATTAACTCGCCGTTTTTACTAGGCGGAATGCTGTGGCTAACGCCTCGTAGCTGTGCGGCTTTTGCAACGGGATTCTTAACACATTCGGATGATCCTGTGCAACTAGGGAGCTAGTACAGTTGCATGAAACTTACAAATTTATATAATAATGATATTTTTATACACGGAATAGAGCATGCGCAAAGAATTACAAGTTTATATCTTTAATAATATAAAAGTATCTTTTATTGTAAATTTTTCAAGACAATGTTTTTGGTTACCGATTCCAACGGAAAAGGCGCGATAACCCCGAAAATCAGCGATAATAATCGCTAATTTTTTTTCATGATTTTTAATCATTAGAGAATCATTAAGATTAAAATCGTGAATCGCAATATATTTTATCAGAAATGAAAGGGCATGGTGTCACTGATAATAAATTCACGCACGTTTAAAATTCAACACATTTTTTTCCCGGCCATAGATTTCGCACGATCGCATAATATTGGCGTATTGACAAACGATCCTCAGATACGATTCCCACTGCCGATATCGCCATGGAATACGAGGGAATTCAGTGCCGGTTGAGTCCGCGGGCTTATATGCAGGCATGGGAGAATGGATTACGAGGAAGGGGAGAATTTGAGCTTGAAAATCTGACCGACGATTGATAGAGAAAGGAGTCCGCCTGCGATTGAGACTCGTTGGATGGTGGCGGATAATAAATTGGCCACGCGAATGACGCCAATTCAGCATTTTATGCTGGTTGCCAACGGGAGATGAAAGAGAAACCCGTAGAATCCCCATTACAGAAAACGTGTGAGAGCGATCATGCTTATTTCACCATTTAGTCGCAAGTGTCTTACATAAGAAGCATTAAAGAAAGAGAAAATTCTTGATTTTAATATTAATTATAGGTTTCTTTATAAATGTAGATGCAATCTTTTCACTATGAACATATTTAAATTATAAGTAACTTTTAGATTAAAAACTGAATAATTTCAGGTCTGTGAAATTGGTATCCCGAAATACGAATGTTTACAAAATCGATATGACATTTGCTTGTCCACAATTTGTCCACATTTGTCCGTAAATAAATTGCCTTCTGTGTACTTTGCAAAAAAAATCAATTTTGTAAAAATTTCATTTTGGGGTGCCAATTGCACAAACCTGATAATTTCAACAAGAAAATATTATTGGATTTATTTAGTTTCAAATGGATTTTATTCTTTTAATTTAAAGTTGATATTAATTCCTTCCTTTTCCTTTTAATTAATTCCTTAAATATTTAATATCAGATGTTAATAACTTTTATCGCAAATTGTAATGAATACATAACGTTATATTCAATTAAAATTTTTTAATATTATATAAAAGTAACGAGAATAATAAAATATAATAGTATTGGAAAATATGTATAATATAACCAACAAGAGAGTAATAATTTAAACAACATATGAGAACATAAAGAAATTTGTTTGGAGGGCGAAGGAATAATAATCTGATTTATCGACTTTCGTCTTTCACGTCTGTGGGCTCTGCTTCTCGGTAGATTTTATTAATCAATCGTAAGAACTGCAAGTTTGAAAGAAGCTCATCTTGCGCCGAATTTGAGACCGGTAGCAGAAGAATAGACATCCCGTCGAGGGAACACAGAACGCCACTCGGAATTGTTTCACTCTCTTGCCCAAGAGCCTCTCTACTTATCTAATTTACCTTCTTGTCTGTCGAATCTTTATTAAAATGCTCTGCGCGCGGAAATTCCGTCTATCGGAAATCGTTACGGCATTTATGCCAGTCATGCATTAATTTACACTATAATTAGCGTTAATTTACATAATCGTAGAATACACGGATAATTCCATTCTTCATTTCGCTGCAAAATTCGCCGCGGATGGGAGATAAAACGGAATAAAAATTTAAAATTTTATTGGCTATATAATGTAGACATTGGCTAGACACGGTATACTCTACGAATCGTTTGAAACTGCGATATTTGTTTTGAGGAAGAATGATTGGCTTTGGATTGATTAGGAAACATATACGGAGCCATGTTGCCATATACGGAGAGGAAATTTATGATTGTTCTGTATCATTCGGTAGCGTGTTATGCGTGAAAGGAACAACGGCTATCCGTTGATCCAGCAATGGATTCCCTTTAATTAACAATATAATCCCCATTGTTGGAGGTTCGATGAAGCGTGACCGGAGGGGCAACGCTGCACTTTACGGTGTGGTCGAGGCTCGTGAACGGTCGCTCGTAGATCCGTGGCCTAACCAGTTCGGCAACGAGATCGCGGCACGAGAATACGCGATAAATCTTCCAGCACCCGCGGCTGCCTGAATGCCGGAACACGCACGAGGAGCAGTCATTTCCGGTGGAATGCACTGGCAGGCTCGCGGAATAGTCGATAGGGGTGGGTATTATCGATCCGGCGACGTCGTGTTAAGACCACGAAAGACCTCGTTATCAGCATGCGAGGGAGGACATGGGTCGCTGTCATAATAGCGCGCCGGATAACGGCCGGTGGACCGCTGGGATTTCGACGGCTTATTTAAGACTGGAAGTCAAATCCAACATAATATTTGAAATGAATAGAGAAGAAAATTCTCACATATTCAAAACACGCATATTCTTTCCTTCTATCGAGAACTTTTAAAGTCTTTCATTTCTCGAAATGCCTCTTTACGCGTCAATTTGTCTGGAATCTCTCCTGATGAAATCCGGCGATAAAATCGTACCTGTAAAAACAGTTCAAGAAATACGAATATACTTTTCGAAGCTTTCTGAAGTATTTCCGATTAAATTCGATAATATGATAACATGTTATCATATTATAATAATGATATAACATTGACATAAAGGAGAATCAGTATTTCCACAGGTCTCTGAATATTGAAATGTCTTTTTTCTTTCTTGTATTCCCAGAATATATCGTCTCCGGCACTCTGTCACAGCTCAAATTCCGCTCTTCAATTAATGCAATGTTTGTTCAATAATTTCAACGTGATATCGATTGAAGGTGTTTGGAGAATTGGAGAAGGTGGTAGTCGAGCGCACGAAATGCCCCTCTTTTTTACTCGGTTCCCTCTCGGTAATCCCTTTGTAGCCCATCAGTGAAGGCGCACTCGGAAAGTGCCTCCCTTAACCACCGTTATTATTTATTAGCGCACGAGAGAGGCGAATCGCGCGGGTCAAGCCTCGTCGAAAACATTCACGGATTTCGGAACGTCGTCGCGGATTTGCAAGGGGTGCCGAGGGTGCGCACCCTCCTTCTCGTTTTTCGCAGCCCGTCGCCCGCCCTTCACGCACCCCTTGCCTGCCCTTCACGCACCCCTTGCTCGTCGCCCTGTGCGTGTCCCATTGTGACGAGTCTGCCGGGACGTATAGCCCTCCGTGTTTCCCTTTTTCCCCCCTGCGGCGTTCCCCCTTTTTTCGTACACTGTTGTGCGAGTATTACGAGAGTTACGAGCGCAGAGAGGGACTGAAAATCGCGCGTGGGCGACCAAATCCGTATCGCGCTTGCGGAATATAGGTGTGTCTCGTTAACGAAGACCAGGGGATGCCGCGGCGCCGCGCCATGTAAATGTTTGCAAAATTGTTTTTTTTCCCCAAAGTGATCGATCAACGTTGCTTGATTGTTGTTTGCGTTGTTTACAGAAGCGTTACCAGGCTCGCGCGTTGAGACTCGCGCGTACAAAGAGAGTCTGCAAGTCCATTTTTTACTATTATATTTGTGATAAAAAGCGACGGATGTACCGCAAGACATAGTGTTACGTGAATTATGTCCAAACGTTTTACGTAGAAAAAGTTGGAGCGTTTTTAAAGTTTATTTCATACATTTATCTAGATATATTATGTCTTGTAACTCTCTGATTACTGTGATATTTATTTGGCTTTTTCAATGATCAACCGACTATTTTCCTCTATTCTATATTCGATTCGATAGATCGGAAATTTATTTTATGCCAATCCAGGCATTGGCGAGATTTTTCCCGTTTTCTCGGCCCGTTCGGTCTGTTCGCCTCATCAGCGCGATAAGCAATCTGCCAGTAGCGCGATTCAGCATTTTGTACGTTACAACACGTAAGAAAACACGGGTCCCATTATACGATCCCGGAGAGAGAGGTCGCAGTCTGCAGCAGCCAGATAACCGAAATTGGCGGTACGATTTCGCCCAATTGGCCGCCAGCGTCGCCGTGAATTAAAAACCGTGTTCGTGAGACTTGTCCCTTATCGGCCACGTTTACCTCGCGGAACTGGTCTCTTGGAAGATCGCGATTAGGTATGTTCCACGTCTCAAACTCGTTAGTTCTAATCTTCCGTTATCACGTTTGCATAAACTCCCATAGACGGTCTCCACGTACATAAATGTAATCTTTTTGTAATTAATAGAATTACTTTAGAAATAATAGGCTATTTGGGGACGTGATAGGAGAAAAAGAAACGGTCGAGGAAAGAATTTGCGAGGAGAGGAAATTTGTTTTCGTTATATTATGTAGGGAGTGCTCGTATAAATCCGAGTAGCTCGAAGACAAATGTGCCATAGAAGTTCCTTTTACGGGTGCCTCCCGCTTACAATACCCCGTTTCACGGCGTCGAATCTTACGGCGGAACGACAAATAAATCCGCGTAACATTTACAATCCATAATCCGTACCTTTCCGTCGCGCACCTGAAATATCGGACAATAGAGCGAAACGACGAGTGGAAGAGGTACGAGTTTGCGCAGCCCGTATAGCTTAACCGGTAAAAGATTTTCCATGCTGGATCGTAAAACGCTCCCGTGCCCGCCGCCCGCCGCCCGGAGGCACGTATGCTCCTCCCGTTTATAGTTATTTATAGTTGTTTATAGTTTCGACGGGCACTGGCCAGGCAGTTTTCACTGGGCGGGCGCAATTTAACTTACTCTTCGAAGATTCTCTCGCAGAAGGAATCGACTGACGGTGAGGGGCAGGCGAGTTCCGTAAAACTGTCCAATATCATTTATCTGGGGAGACAGACAGGCTGGCGTATGACTCGCCTAACTGAAATCGAAACTTTGGACGTTTCCGCGAGCGCTTGATTGACGCGCCTGGCGTAATTAATCGCGAGGAAAGCAAGGCACTCCTCCTCGCATCGTGAACGTCCTGATTAGATTATCGCCAACGTGGATTATATCTTCGTACATAAGTGATTTGTGTGTATGTAGTTTACTATTTACTTTATCTTTATTACATCAAAGATTATCTTTACGAAAGGTTGTAACGGACATTAAACCTTTGAAAGTATTACACATCATGTCGCGATAATTTTATCGACAGGTCCGACCAACGCGAAATTGACCTTTTTCCTCGGGTAATGGGAATATAAGCTTCGTGCATTATTGATACACCCTCCCTTCCGCAGGAGAAGGGAAAAATGAAGGATGGCGAGGAAAACGCCGGATTGAGTGAGGGGGAGGGAGGGGAGAGGGACTCATTTTCTACATAATCGTAAGTGCTGTACAGCGTGGATGGCGACTAATGGAATTCTCTTGTACGCGATGAAGAAGTCGCCGAATGACGGCGAATGGGCCCCGGACCGGATACGAAATCGCTTAATAGGACAGAAAAACGCTCGGGACAATGAATCTCGCTGCCTTATGGTAATACCGCCTCTCAGCGCAATCGACGACGACGCAGCGACCCGCGTATCCGATAACGAGTGGACTTATTGCCGGTAACGATTGCCTCGGAACAGGTGGATTCGTTTTACAATAGCAAAAAGTAGTGTGGAGCCGAGTATCGATTGTTCCATCGTTCCAGCGCGCATCTCTGATCCGTTTAATAAAAACGACTTTGACGCGGTCTTTCTCGTCGTTTCGCGACAGCTTTATTTGCGCGCGAGCAAAATTTTCATTTGCATCCCTATCCATCCGTAAATTTCTCACAAATGCCCGCAAATTAATTGCACATTGTTTACGCTCGATCACGCTGGTCATCAATATGTGATAAATGTCACGATGCGACAATGCTAATAATCGTCTTCTCTTATTTCCTTGGTGTAACAGAGATAAATAATTTGAGTTTTCTCAAGTTTTCCCAGTAGACCGAAGTCAGAGAAATGAAAGCTTGTATAAAGAATGAATTAACATTTTTAAAAAAATCGCTTCCGTCGTTACCGAGGCATAGTGAAACAAGGCCGCGTTTTCTCGTTGACCCGAGAAAATAATGGCCTCCAATAATAGCGCACAATCATCGACGACCGCCATCGCGTCAGCACGAAAGTCGAGTTTAACTCCTCCGTTTACCTTCGCTTCACGTCCGTGATCTTTCCCCGTTATCCGTTTGCAATCCGCGATGGCAACTCACAATTTTCATTCTCATGATAGGTATCGTATAAAATCTTTACAGTTTGCTCTCAAATCTTGTGGTTAGACCCGCGGTAAACAATACTTTCGTTTGACAATCGCGTGCGATCGCGTGATTTTTCGCGCATTTTATCGAGATTGCGAGGTGAGTGCGAGAGACATAGATGGATGAAGGAAAGAACGAACGTAGAGAGACGTGAGACGGGAGGGAAATCGAGGGATAGAGGGAAAAATGGCTCGAGGATAGCTTTTGGCACGATAAGTGGCAAGAACTGAAAGCAGATCCGGATAACCCCGTGCCGCAAGGAAAATCGGAGAAACTAACATTCTCTCCGACAACCTGCGTACAACGGAATTGTCCGAGATGCCCCTTTCGCGATGGTCTCGCCTGTAACGAAGACATGTTCTACATTGGTTATGAATTTATAGACTTTTCCAGTTTACTTTGTAAACTAATCTTTGATGAATTTGTTTAGCGTTCTATTTATTCTTTGTAGATTTAATCATCAATACTCGAATCGCCTAAATTAGCTTTGTATTCTAAAAGCCTCAATTTAAATAACAATCAATTTTAGATATGTTCTTTAAATCGATAGTTAAATCTGGATCTGGGTTTGGAAATGTCAAGAGGATTGATATCTTTTAAATCAAGATATTTAAAGAATGAAAGAATTTAATTTAACAGAAAAGGAATTTAACAATTTAACTTCGAAGAAATTGTCGGTTAAAAAAAGTTAATATTTAATTCGATTGATATTGCGAAAATATGATTAAATATAAAATTGACTCTTTGTAGATACACCGTGCAAAATTCACACTTGAAACATATCTTAAATTTCAAATATTTTATTCCTAATTTTGTAAGTTTTATAAGTATAATATACTTTTTTTTTATATTCACGAATTATAGAATTCGTGAAACGGAAACACGCGCGTAAAGGAACATAATTTGCAGACCAGACAGACCAGTAACAGACTTGCAAGAGTTTTCTGAGATTCGTTTGTTTGCGCATTTCGAAAGAGACGCTATTTTGTAAGATTTGTTGCATCTGAACGTTTTCACGCGCCGCAGAGACGCGCGTTGCTTCCCCTTCGCTGATGCTTCGTCGTCCCTATAGCTTCTTCGGTTTCCGAATCAGTAGTTTTCAATATTTGACAAGACGCCGCGGGGCTAAAGGAAACTCCCATACGTTTGCAGTGGATACGAGCGATCGACACAGCTCGCTTACACGGCATCGCAATTCCACGTTGAGAGGTATCGGCGCGGCATAATGCAATTTTAGATTGAATATAACCGTATCGAAGAAAGCAAATATGTGAATAGCCAAAAATAGAAATGCAAATAAGTATACATATAATGTATGGCGCAAGAAGGAGAGTTTTCCTGTCTCTTTCTCTCTCTTTCTCTTTCTCGCATCTCAAATAATCGCATTGAACCATTGAAAAATTTCTCTAACTGCGAGAAATGCATAACCGGCAGCGTATATTGTCTTTATGACATTGCCATAATGGGCATTATGGCGTGACGCGAACTTCCTTAGCGCGGCTGTAACGCGGAAAGTTATAGAATAGCCTCATAGTTTACTTGAAGAGCAAACGCGACCGCTATTGTTACCTATTTTATACAATCTGCGGTGCGCGATGCGTATAAATAGGATGTGATACATACATACATATATATATGTATACATATATGTACATATATGTATGATGTACTTTATATTTTGCGGTATATATATGCGAACTACGTGCATCACCTCGTTCTGTAGAAGAATAGCTTTACATATCACGAATACGTTGTTACGTTACATCCGTAAGCGTCTCGCTTTTATGTTATTTCCCGCCTGTTTCCATTCTTTTATTTTATTTCTCTCTTCTGCGCGTGACCGGCTATCGAGAATTTCCATTGGACGACAAAGCCCTCGGAGATGCCCGGGCTCTGAGGGTCACGTATCCCTTGGGTGCCGTTCCGAGGAGCGCATACAAACTGCATCACGCGGCCCTTCGCTGATAACCTCTGACCCTGACAAGATTCCTCGCCACGCTCACGGACCGAGAGATGCGGCAATCCGATTTTCCTCTCTTCCGAGAGGAATTTGTTAAAGACGGTCCATCGTAGTGCAAACATTAACAGCATCTGTCGCCCGTTACTTGCCAACTATTATTTCCCTCTAATATTCACTCGTCGCCCGTTTATAGTTGCCACGTGAAATAATATTAATTTAAGTATCTTTGTTAATTTATAATATGGAAAATAATTAGTTGTTTATTTTCAATTATTCTTCGTTATTAAAGAAGTTTTAATTTCAGCTGGGCTCTTTGCCATAGAATTTAAACGAGGGTCGTAAATTAAAATGGGACTGGACATTGTCGAAACACCGGCCTCAAAGATGAAGACAATTCTCTTGATTATATATCATGTACAATCATAAATGCGCACATGTGGCGCATCGTCTATCCTATTGTTATACAATATACGTAATTACGCGCTTCCATGTACTCGACGTAATATTAACAACGCCGTCTATGATATCGCTCAGTAAACCCGCGGCGAATTACGTTATCTCGCGTTTTCAGGAAGCTCGCAGAAAAGCCGGAAATAACGGTCCTAAGCTCCTTTTCCACGGACGCCCCGTGTATGCTTTAGGCAAGGTCGCGTCGGCGGGGTTAAGTGCGATTAACCGCCCTTACGCTCGCGGTTTGCGAGCAAAAGGGTCTCTCTCTCTCTCTCTCTCTGTCTCTTCCCCGTTATATATGTATGCAAGTATGTGTCCGTCTCTAAGGGTCATAAGGTTTACCAGAGTTCGCCATGGAGCACTTGTATCGTCCTCGAAATTGTCTTCGGGGACTTGTCCAACTATCGAGTTTATCGCCAAGCTTTAGAATTTGCAGCGATATAAAATTAGTTATTTTCGCAAAGTGTTTATTGCGTGTGATTCGTCCAGATTGCATAATGGGGTCCGAGTTTGGTAACCCGCGACGACGCGAATCACGCGATCGGCTTGTTTCGCAGAGCGGACTTGTAAAATCACGCTTAAGCGACACCAGATCTGATTCAGTAAGAAGGAGAGAACGAATTGTGCAATAGGTTTAAAACTTTAATATTTTCCTTTGTAAAAAAGTTGACAACTATCGTGTGATATTTTAACTTAATGACGTGCTACTAATAGTAGCTAATAGCCGCAAAACAGGCTCTTATTTAATCAGTATACTCGGAGTTTTATAGTGAATAAAACTATTTTATAGTGAACAGAAAAACTGTTTTATAGTGAATAAAACGTAAAAATATTTTTTTAAATATTCATTGTGACTTTAAAAGCTTTTTGCTCTCTGATTTTATTCTACATTTATATATAAAGTTAGCCACCCCAATTTTATTCACTAATGAATAAAAATACCCTTATGAATGAGAAATATTTGAAAACAGATTTGCAGTAATGCATATGTATACATAATGTATATGCGATGTTTAATGAATATTTTGAGTGAATTAACTTCCAGGTTGCCTCGTTGTAACATGCGCGCTAATTACCCTGAATTCGACGTCGGTGAATTGCGCGCGCGCACGTCAAATTAGCGTCTTGACAGGTTAACGTTACGAGAGCAAGCCCTAATATACGTCAGTATGACGACGATATAAAAGTTTCTTCGCAAGACGGTAATAATTAGGAAGTTGCGCCGCCAGGAAGACGACGTGGCCACAAATCGGATGAGAGTTCTCATCGGAGGTAGATTTCGGTCTCGCTGTCTTCCGTGTGCTCTCGCTCTATTTCTCTCTCTCTCTCTCTCTCTCTCTCTCTCTCTCCTCTCTCTCTCTCTCTCTCCCTGCTTTTCGCTTTTAATTCTATTAACATAACCGCGAGAGATCGAGTCAAGAGCTCGCGTAACCCGAGAGTTTACGCCGAAATTTCTCCGTCCTCTCGGTTTTCTGTCTGTGACATGTGACGTCGCGACGCCTGCCTGCCTGCCTGCCTACCTGGCAGAGCTGTACCTTTGGTTGGTTTCCACAAGATTGGAATCCCAGGGACTGACTGACTGACTGACTGACTGGCGGAATGCATTGCAGAGAGAGCGAGAGAAATGAAGAGAAAAGGATTAAGGATATAGCAACGCAAAACATCGGCTTCACGATTGTCACCAACGTGACAGCGTCTTGGTGTAATGGTATTTATTGTTTATCAGGTGATTGACGAATACCGAAATGACATTTTCCACAAATGAGAATCAATATCTGAAACAGAAAGTCAATTTTACGATGAATTTGTCGCTTTTATTTGTAAGTTATAGCGCGCTAAATACCGACATATCAAGTCTGAAAAATGTCTATTAGGTAAAAGTAGTTTGTTAGATATTTTAAATAATTAAATTTATCAAATAATTGGCTATTGGGAAATAGTTTTTTAGATATTTTTAAACGATAATATTAAAATAGCAGCGCACAATTTCTAATAATTTTTAATATCTTTTTTTAGCCAAGGTTTAAAAATTTCACAATACTATTAGTGTCGTTCAACAAGTACAAATTGTTTGCGCATTTTCATTATCCAACTATTTCCATTCTCTACGAGATCGAGGTTTTATGTAATTTTATGTAATTTAACACCCCATTGAAGACGAGACTCGATGACTGCCAAGTCCTGAGCGTTAATAAACCGCACGCTCGAATTTTCGCGCTCTCTTGAATCTTTATACTTGGGTAAAACCGATGCATTCTTCTTCGGATAGCCAGTGGGAAAAAGAATTACGAAAGGAGGAAACAAGGAAGAAAGCGGATAAGAAGAATAGCTGCGGGAAGTTAGGGGGAAACGAAGCGTACATACATCGCAAAGTGGAAGGAGGGAAGGTACTTGCAATTTCGCGGGTCGATACACGAGCAAGTGGGAGATACTAATCTCGGCGCTCGTGTAACTTTTTCACCCTCCCCACGTCGGGAATGCGCGTGCATGAAGCAGGGCGAATGATCCTGCTTGATTATCGCGCGCGTGGCGTTCTCCCGTGCCTTCCCAGCCTGTTTCGTGACAACTCGGATTGGATGAATTAAGCCCGGGCATGCATGACTGCAAATACAACTTAATTTACATATAAATATGCGTTGACTATTAAAGACTTTAACTGAAGATGATTGGGTCGTACCTCTGCCAAGAATCATCGAAAATAATTGACGAAACGAGAAAGTGTCTTATCTTTCAGTTTCTTGCCATGTAAGAACTCTCGTTTATGTTTCGAACGACAACTGGAAAAATTCTTTGCCGCGACCATTATGAAAACATTTTGCGATATTAACCGTGGCATGAACAACGAATTAAGTGGATCACGGTCTTGCTAGCGACGAAACGAATTTTCCTGCTTATCAAGAGTTTAATCCCAGCGCGGCTTCTGCATTTCGGTCGTTTCCTGTTTACGCAAACTTAATTTACGGATAGGGATGAGAGGAAACGCGATTTATTTTATTTCCCGGCAATGTGCGACTTTTTTTTCATCGACAAGTTGAGAGATCTTTTCTCTCGCATGTCAAGCATATAAAATAAGAAAATGAGCATAATTGTAGATTTTAGCTTCTCGTGATCCTAAAGAATAATACAAGAGAATACATTAGGTTTTTGTTGAATCTAATAACATTCCTTTAATGCTTCTGCAGTTTTTTTTTGTTATTTATGAATAGTATATACCTCTCATGTAAAATCAACGTTAGGAAATTTACATCTCGAAATCGATAGTTCGAAAGAGAAGTGCATAAAAGTAACACAGTGATCGCTAAAAGGGATGAATTACTTAAAGTTTCTCTTTAATATCATTCTCTCGCCAATGTGCCTTACACTCTCTTTCTTTCCTGTTATCATACTTTTGCTTTGCCGTTTTCTTTTTTTCGCGGAACAATCTTTAATCTTGCTTGTAGCTGTACGGATGATAGGAGCGGATTTACGGACAAAAAGATTTCTGCCGCGAGCGAGCAACGGAAATGTACTTCCACGATGCCGCCTGAAACAAATCGTTTATTTGTCCACGTGAAAATATTGCTGTGCCTTTCCGGGGCAAATTGCGAGTTTCCGGCTGCTCGTTAAGATAGTATCGATCTCTTTCGACCGAACATTTAGGCGCGATACTCAATCCCTTGTCATAGGAAAGGCATACAGTCAGTTTCACAGTACCTGAAGAATTTGTTCCAAAACACGTGCGAATAATATTTCGAGAACAAATTGTGCGATCGATTTTTCTACTCTCGAAAAACCATTGATTTTCGAATAAAGCTTCACCGCGGAAAATTGAGGCAGATCTACATTACACATTCATTATATAATCAACCATGTGCAATTAATTTAGCGTTAATTGCGAACGTGCGCCATAATCCCGGAATTATCTCGTCAAAGAAAATTATGGAAACTAATAATCACTTAGACCGGAATAATCCGGCTGCGCAAGCAATTTTCCTAATTATGAATACATCGAGGATAATATTAATTACACCATGTGACATCATTTAAAATAAAATTAAACGAACGTGAATGATTAATATTCTGTATTGTTGTGTCGATATCGCGGTTATTTATTCTTACATTTCGTGCTGAACATGTTTTAAATATCACAGATGCATGCTCCGTCATTTTTCAGAGCAAGAGGTACTCTTTTTCGCGTGTCCTTTTTGCCTCTTTTAGCATGCTGTTTGTTGTCATTTTCACAAAAGCTTTAATCTCCATAAAGGGACGCGGCAAAGTAGTGTCGCCTTTCAAATTAATATTATTTCTCTAAAACATTCTTAAGCCTCTCTCAGCGAACTAGGATTATTACAGTACTTTGTAGATGTGTCATATAGACTTTTTTTTCGTACACACTACATCTTTTTCCCTTCGCATGCACAAAGCGTTGGGCAATCCGTAGCTGTGCATTATTTTAATTGCATCTGTTTAATGCGCAAATATCGCGTCGTGTTAGTTGCGTGGCAAGGGCACGGTGTTTGTAAATCACATATCAAACGTATCCTAAGTCAGAATTCAGAGATGTATTAATTTATAATTTCGGAGCTCCGTCATTATTACACAGTACAAAATTTTCGCCTCTCATTAAATATATACATACTTGGTAAAAATTTTTCACGTTTACACCACGAACTATTAATTATAAATCTCGGAAATTTGATATTTTCCTAAACCTTATTTTACTTTATAATTAATATGCTTTGAAATTTTCGCGATAATTTGATCGTACATTTCGTTTGGGTGTTTTGTCTGCAGTTTTATGCATGTCAGGTGATTCAAACGACCAGACCTCCGTGAGGTATATATATTTACGGTCATTCGCGAGAAACGCGCGCATGTATATTTCAATTACTAATAATTATTACGAATAAAACTTTCCGCATGTGTCGATAATAGTCGGTGTAAGCTGTTCTGGCGTGCGCAATGGACGCGGAATGCCGGCCGGCGGATCGTACCGTATATATCGGTTTTGTGTCAGTTCCAGCATGTCGACATACGGGACTTTCGGTCTACGATGTCATGAAACGATAAATTTTTTCGCTTATACAACTGCGCCCGTCGTCCCTTCCAACTTTGGGCGGATGAGCATACCGTTCCTAGGAAAACCGAGAGGTTTGTGTATATAAATTTTATTAGATTTTTATTAATTATCCGACTACGAGTCTCTTTCATTTTCATCCGACTCTCTGCGAATTTCTAATTTTTTTTTCCTCATCATTAGCGCAAGACTGTTTCATTCTTTTTATTACGAAACGCAATTTGAAATCACGTTTTTGTCAAGTTTCCTATAATATATATTTATAATGTATGCACACATTATATATGTATATGCATTACATGTTTCGTGAATTTTTAATCTTCTTTTCTGATATGAACTTTCATCGCATAGCAAGCACATTCGCGTAAATGTAAAAAAAAATTACTTTCATCACTCAGAGTACTCGTAAAAATGATATTGCATGGTTACAAAATTGCGTACCTTCCGAAAGACTTTTTGCAAAGTGATACTATGTTTCGTGGACACCAGCGATAATACGTCAGCCGTGCGTTTTATGTGCTTATTCGACATGCTGGAAATTCCGTAAATTAGAATCCGCAGACGAGCTGCACGAATTATGGAGCAAATACGCGGGATGTCGGAGGCTAAGGGGTATCCTCGGATAAAGCACGAACGGCGCGTCGGCGATTCGCGCGAGTCGGCCGTCCTCGGTTGCATTTATGCGTCGGATAAAAGCGCGGACTGTATATTTTTCATTATCTTGGTAGAAGCTCTCGTTTTCTCTCCTGCCCCCTTTTTCCCCCCTTCGCTCTTCTTTGAATTATTGCAGCGGGCTCCGTGCCGTTGCAATATATCCACGTTAACGGACATTAAAATCCACAAACAAAGTGAACCGCGAGGGATGGGCGGGTTAATTTTATTTCCTGACAATGACTGGTCCGAACTTTTTATCTCGACGAGAAGGGAGTGAGAGAAAGAGAGAGAGAAAAAAAAGAGAGAGGTGTACGGCTATTCCCTTCGCGTGCCAAAGTTATAGCGCAAAGATGGAAACCGAGGATGGAAAGAGACGGAGAGGGAATAGTGGATGGTTCTGGCCGATGTATTGCACAATCTTGTATATATAGTTACATCTTTGAGAAACTTTTTCCGGAGAAACTTTCCAATTAGTTTATTTGTGAAATAAGTTAAAGTTACACGCTGGCTGATTACGATATATATTTATATCGACAATTAGAACGTTTTCTCAAGAAATTTTTTTCACTAATTATAATCAAAAAAATACGTAGAGACTGAAAAAGATTTGCAATAAAGTTAAATATAGAAAATTAGATCAAGAAAAGCGGGCTTTCAAAATGTTTTCGAAAGCGAACTCTGATAGTCAATCTGCGACTTGCCACTTGGCAACTTGAAATATTGAAACGTCGTGACGCTTGTCCAACCACTTCAAAATCCGTCGGAAACTTAGATTACAGTCTCCATACCGTTCTGATAACAAAGTGCACGGTGAATTTTGTAAGTCCACGCTTTCGTTGACGCAAAAGTTGTTTATGCGAGCGTAAAAGTCGCGAGAACTTACTCACTTCTAACGTTGTCGCGCTCGACGAGGTATTCCCGAAGAATTTGCCCTTCGAAAAACTATTTCCCTCGTATTTCAAGCAGCGTCAATATCCGAATAGATGGAATTTCCGATAACGTGCGAGCACAGCTATTTGTATCATATATCTTTATCCAACGACTCGTTATATGGTACCCGTTTCTAATACTCGACTCTAATAAACGTCCGCAAGCCGCGACCGTGAAACGGAGGCGCCGTCATTGCAAAACATCTTCTACGTAACGCGGTATTGCGTTGTCTGCGATATTGCTTCGCGTCGGCGAAAGAAGTGTATCCGCGGAATATCAGCGTCGCGGCGGAAAGCTCCTACGTCTTCGCACCGGGCGAGCAAGCCTCGCGGAAAATCAGCGCGAATTCCCGCCACGTATCCGCACAAGAATCACCGCGCGCGATATTTTCCTCGCGTTTTCATCTTCCTTTCTTCTTTTTTTTTTTTCCTTTCCCCCTCGTCCTGAACCGAAAAATGCGCTTTCTCGTGGATTCGTCACACGTCGTCGAACGGCTGCGAACCTTTCGTGGATGCATTTGCACGTCGCACGTCAAGAGGGACGGAAAGGATGGAAGTAAGATAGAATGGAGACGCGAAGACGGAGACGTCCGCCTGGGCTGTCTGTCATCGAGCAGACATCGCGACGTCGATGACGAGCGACGTTGAACTGGAGCTGCTCGTAATATTCTTAAATTGTGCCCAGTGTCACGTAATGCAGCGTCCGTACTTAAAGCATGCTCGATAAAATCTGCAAAGAGCATATCCAAGATATAAACGCGCCCGAATCATTCGAGATTTCGCTTCGTCCATTTTAGATGTGAGTTGCACGTCTGCCCGAACGTTTCAGCGCTTCGTGAATTTTATTTATCTATCAAATATTAAAGGCGATCGTTTCTATCAATAGAATATTATTTCTTGTTCCTGCAGTTAAAAATATCCGCGTATTCCATGAATGCGCGTCTTACATCTCGCGTAAATGTCGGGCTATAAATCTGCAGCCGCGGAAAAGATTAACATGAATTTTTGCGCGAATGGGAGAGTTGCTTTTATATTGTGAAATATACTTTTTATGAAAATTTGAAAATGACATGAAAAGAGAGAAGTAAGACGGCGGTGAGAGGAAGGAGATGCACGAGCGGTAGCAGAATGCGGACGTCGAAGTTAGCGGCGCATTTGAATACACGAAGAAGGGGCAGAAGGGAGGGTGCGGTGGATAGTCAGAAAGGACATAAGCAGTCATAGCGATGAATAATACATTTCTCCGGTGGCCGGGCGATACATTATGCCAAATTCTCGCTTTCCTTCGCCGCCCGTAATGTTGCTTTAAAGACCGGCGGAAATCATGCCGAGTTTTAAATGGCGCGCGAATTAAGTGAAAGAGGAACGATGCGGCGACGAATAAATTAAACATCCACGGCAACATCCAGCAACATCGGAAAAGCGGTAGTATAGTAAATGGAAAAATTCCAGAATCCAGTTATGAGTTTCGATAGGATTTGACGCGAGAAGGTACCGTCCGCCGACAAATGATACATTTATACATTTTATCCAAGTCATCTTTTGAATCATTCAGAATACATTAGGCAACTGGAAGTCAAGTTGCGTAACCATAATTTAGTACAATATCGAAAGAAATACCATTTCTTTCGATATTGTACTAAATTATGGTTACACTATCGTAAACGATTGAAATGTGGGAGAATTTTAGAAAAACATAGAATTAGATACATATGAGAAGGATGTTTCTCGATCTGCTTGAAATCCACGAGAACCATCTAATGTAAATGCGCGATATCGACTTATGCAGTTACAATGAATAAAATAATAAGTTTATTTTCACATTTAGCGACTTTATAATCTTATTAGGTAAAAATTGATTCTCCTGAGCAGAACGAAAATATTCTCGTGCGATAACTACAATGTGGACATACATTTCCATTCTCAATCAAAAAATTCATCAGATAGTTTTGTATTTAATATTAGAACGAATTTCATTTATAATTTATTAGTATGCGAAATTGTTTTGAATTTAATGCGTTCTCTTTGATGTGCATTTCATCAAGTTTTTCACGTTTCTGGAAAACTTTCGCATCTCTGAATTTCATTGGCTGAATCAAGGAATTTTAATAAGTTACGGGAATTTTATGATTTTTGTTCTATTTTAAATTTATTCGACTATTATAAAGAAAACTAATTTTCGGTTTTATTTATTGTTTTAGAACCTCAATATACTATAGAAGGATTAAATTTGCCGCAAAATGTATGATTAAAATTACATTCAATGTTTTACATTTTTCATTCAGAAATTTCTGAACGCTCTGTATCTCTAATTTGATAAAATATGTAAATAATGGCTAATGTATGTTTAAAATTTCGTATTTCTGGTCGTTTTTGTGAGACTGCGAGTAGAGCGATGACGCAAAGTTATATGCCGCATTTGTACATAGCACGCGATAATTCCGTTTGTCTAAGCTGCTTTGAGGAGCTTGGGCATTAGGCGCGCGACTGGCAATAATTCTCGCGCTTTTTCGCGCGCACATCTTCCCGTGCATTTCCACATCGCCGAATGCTTTTATCATCCCCCGTGTCATCTGCCGTGTCGGTCGGGCGACAGGTAAAGGCGCGAAAAACTTGTGGAAGTAAGAGGAAAAGGGAGGCGGGTTCGTAAACCGGAAACGAACGCTTCCTCACGGAGACGATTACGAAACGCGTACGGCGTAGGAGCGCAGCATGTACCCGCTCGCGTTTAAAGCTTTTCACAAACAGCTTTATATTTTCCCTCATTTCGCTCCAATATTTTCCCTTCGTTCCTGCCTGTTTGTGCTCGTCTCATTTCTTCTGTCGTTCCTGCTCGTCGATTTTTATTTGACTTCTCCCCGTTTGACATTAACGCGTCGTGACGCTCCTTTGCGAAAGTAAGCGTGGCCGAACACGGCGGAATCAAATTTTCAATATACGTAATTCGGGATGCAATCTGATGCATCAAAAAGCCTTCCTTCGTGGAAAACATAGAATTGGCGGAAAATGGAAAAACATATAGCGCTCTATTTCTTCTCGCAGATGGAAATCTACTTCTCACAAATTGTGCTTTTTTTCGTACATTGTTCTCTCGGATTAATCGGAATCTCGGCGATTTTCTTTTTTACGGAATACTTTAAGGACTGCATTCCCCGAAGGGAAAAAAATCGCGCGGTAAAGCGGCGAATAATAGGGGCGGGTGGGATGCACACGCCTACATAAAAGTAGTTCGAAAATTTAATAAGCCGCGTCTCGGAGGTATTCCAAAGTGCGTCGGAATTCCGTCGGGTTAATGCCCTGTGAGCAGGGAACATTCTGAGAAAAAGTAACTTCAATATCGAAGGCCTGAGGTTCCTCGTTGCGCCGCCGATGCTTACTTAACACAACTCGCGGGTGCTCGCGGAGGCACGAAGAATGTCCAAAAATAATCCTCCGCCGATGTAGACTCAGCTTGTGGTAAACTCGGCTAAGCTATACTTTCCTCTTGCATCCAACATCAACGCTGTAGACTATACACCCCCCCCCCCTCCCTTTGCTCTTCGACCTTTTTCATCGTACACTTTTTCTTTAGACCCGATTCAATTTCTATTTCGAAATACTTTGCGATATTCTTCCACCACATACGTTTCCTTTGTGCATTTTATTTTTATTTACGAATGTTGAACTTTGAATCCGATATAATACCTTGATCCGACAAATAGAGATAATACACACTCGCGACATTTATTAATTTTACAAATGACAAGTGAGATGATGAGAAACATATGATGTAAAACGTTGCGTAGATTTTGGGGCAGTTTGGCCGACGGCGGTGATTAAGTCGCAATAATATTTCAGGGTTTCCGAGTCAGTTTATCCGAGGTCACTTGGCTTGACGCCGTTTGGCACCGGGACAGTTAATATTACAAGAATTCTCTGCATTATGCAGCTGGCGCACGGCGCTACCTTGTTTTTGGCCGGAAAACGACGGCGTAGCTGTTTCGCCCGGTGACATACAACCGCGAACCTTCCGTCGCGCATTCCGTCGTTGCACGTTTCGCAGGAGCGGTAATTGCGGCGCGTGTCGCGCATCGGCGATTTCACCGCGTTACAAATCGCGAAATTAGCGTTTCCGCCCCGGCGGGAGGGGCCGTTTCCGATTTTCGCGCCGGCAGTCGGCGGCGATCGTCGGTTCCGTCGCCGCTGACGATGACAATGATGGGCTTTGCAGCTTCAGCACAGAGATCGGAAACGTGCGCCGCGGCACACCGCAACGATCCGCTGGCGACGATGTCTCTATCGTGGCATTATGATGCTATCGAGCAAGTTCGGCACGGTGCATTTAGCATGTCACGTAATTTCAATACGCGGTATGGCATGAAGAGAAGAAAAGAATTTCGTAGAAAATACCGTATGACTATCCTGACGTACTCCAATTAACGAGACTTATAGTCTCGAGTTTAATTTTCGACCCTTTTATCTCAAATATGCCTCGATTTTATTCAAGATTTTATCCAAGAAAAGGCACTCTGGTTATTGCTTCCCAGCATATCCACTAGAGAAAGAAATTTAAAAAACAAAAGGGCTCCTCACCCAAAAAAAAATTTTTTTATATACGTAGAATCTTCTAAATCTTAGAGGATTTTACTCTTATATTAACCTCAAAAGGATTCTTTTGAAATTAATACAAACGAGAATATTTGAGAGAGAAAAAAATATTTTTCACTTTATTGAAAGAGGACTATGTTTGCTGTAAAACAGGAAGCTTAGAATATGAGATTATAGGGAAAATCACTTTGAACATTTTGGGTGCTAATGCAAGAACAGCTTCGTGATAAGAAGATCACATAGCTATAAAACAGTTCTCTCTAAAATGTCAATCACTAATGTTAGGATGACATGGTATACTGAAGAGGAACAGCTAGAATGCTACTAATTAGAAAGTTGCATTAACCCGATACGCTTAAAGATGTTCGCAAAAGACTCCGACGTAAATAAGCCGCGAATAACAGCGTCCCGATGCGACTGCGAGCTTAAATTATGTAACGCTTCAATTGGGGCCAGTAATTTTATGTACCTAATGAAATTCCGTCTGAATGATAATGCGCGTTTAATAATGGTATTAGGGGAGAAAAAAATTCCGCGAAGCGTCACGACGACCGTAATAAAACGTCGCGGGGAGACGCATAATACTATCGCTATTAACGTCATTCCTATTTCCGCAGGTCGTAAAATACAAGCAACCCGCGAATTGAATTTACATAACGCATGTACACATACACACACACACACACACATAGGCGCACGTACGTCCGTTTCAATCGTAAAAATGCAAGGAGCGCCGAAAAGTGGATGTTAATTAATGTTGGACGTCCGGAAATAAAAGGATGAAGAAACACCGGTGGTGGCAGTGGCAACGAGCGCCCCGTTCTTCCACCTCTTCCTTTTGTTCCCCTTCTCGGTTTCACATTTATATTAAAAGTTTTGCACGTTAAATCAACGCCGCGTCGCGTCGCGGGTTTATTCCCGTGATAAAACGTGTAATATAGAGACAGCTTGGTCTATCCGCGATGCACTACATTTACGCATAATACGAGAGCGCAGGAGACAAATGGGCGGTGGCGAAGCATAATGGTACAAAGGAAGGACGTAATAAACCACCCTGCACAGGGGACGTGGGGGAGGCAACGCGTCGTTTATAAACGACATCGTAGGTTCAACGGATGAACTTGCGGGATCCGTTAATTATTTATCGTATCGTTCGATGACACAGTTGTCGTCGGTTTATTTTGAGCAAACGACTCGGTAAGTTACGCCCGATTTTAACAAGGCGACGGCGTTGTATTGAATTTACTCATTTATCGCGTTTTATCCGTGGAAATATTAAAGTCTACTCGTCTTGTTAATATTGGAACTCGCTCGTTGCGTTTTATGAGAAGAACGTCTAAAATGTCTGCTTTTACTAACAAAGCACGGTATTTCGCTGTATTTCAATATGTTGCTCGAGGGCAGCGCGATGCATTAGTAGGCTAAATGCATTAATAAACTATGCAATCTCTCTCTCTCTCTCTCTCTCCCATCCACCTCTCATTCGCCAGATCAACGCGAAACTTGCAATTCTCGCATGCTTTGTTTGTTCATTTATTTGCTTATTTATTTAAAACACATATGAGCAGCAGCGCCGTGTCGCGAATTATGAGCGGCGCGGTTTCGCTCGCGAGCCTCGGAGAGCACAGGTGCAACCGCGGATATGCAGCTCGCGCCGTAATCTAAAATTCATTTTCCGAATGAATCCGGAATGAAGCCGATGCATCGAGCATTTCCGCCGGGCGGAAGTCTGTTACTCGCGCCGTGAAATTTCGGTGGCTATTCGTAACGTTACGTTTACGTACCCGTGCATGCGTGTGTGTGTGCGTGTGCGCGCGTGTGTGCGTGCACTTGTGTATCTAGTGCCGCTCACCTTGCAGGATTTACGCGCTGCTTCAAATCTCGCGGATTACAGCAGTGTGCTTTTACGCAATTCAGTACAGATGTACCGAACACATTAATACTATTTTCAATCTTTTATTTATATTTTATACATATGATTATGCAAAATATATTTTACTGCGTAATTATATCATACATAATATATACATATATAAGGTACGCTTGCAATATTTAATTTAATCATTCTGTATAATTAATGACAGCGTCGAGAGAAGAAAATGAATGCAATTTCAAGTCTCGTAAATTACACGGCTTCACCCAACTTTCCCAAGATATTATTTTTAACATTATATACATATATTACGTGTATGTGAAATATTTTGGATATTTTCTATAATTTTTTCATTTTTTCTTTGTTTCACTGTAAGTGAATGCAAGTTTATTATATAAAAGAAAACAGTTAATTTAATTACGATATTATCTTTTGTTTTATTTGCTTCTGCATAATCGACAATAACGTCGAAACATAATTTAAGTATTTTCAAAATGTTCCATTAGCGCGACTGACCCTTTCACGTGATTTAATTGAAAAGGGAGAAGACAGAAAGTCGGTGCAAGAAAGGTGACACGCATTCACAGCGCACATCCCCTTTAATTTAAAGAGTGCAGGTGGACATAAGAGTGGCAACAGAGTCGACGTGAACAAAAGCGTATAACAAAACACCGCAAAAACAGATGAAATCAATTACTTTTATGGAAGTACGTTGAAGTATGCTTTTACGCTACCTCTTCGCGCGCGCATTCTCTTTAATTTAAAAAGCGAAAAGGGCAACGCAGCGACGATGCGACATAAAGAAGCCCGATCGCGCAGAAACAACGTCGGTCCATTATTTCCTTGTGCTTTACCTTATGCATTGTGAGCTGTTCCTTCCAATTCGAAACCTTTCAATTCGATGAAACGTGACCACGTAAACGAGATAATAAATGTTTTCCCGACGAGACGCGGGATCACTGTTGGACACTGTTACGCGATCTTATAAAACGTTGAAAGTCACACGACGGGTCTTAATGGGAAAGAGTAAATCGAGTCGCGAACTCGGCTTGTCGGGCGAGTTACGAACTTCGTGTCACCGCTGCGAACAAGTTGCAGAAATTAAATAGAATGGAAATTAGAACCTGTCGCGCGCTGTGGCGATTCGTATCACACGGAGGATAACTTTAGTTCGCGTTTCAGTCGCGTTACAGCAAGACTGTCCGATTACAAATCTCGCTCGAAAACCAATCTCCAAATGTCACTTTTTTTTTTCTTTTTCTAATAAACTCAACGAAATTATCGAATAATCGTTAGCTCTTTTCGTAGCACTTTGCCTGGCGAATACGATAAAAGATTTGAGATATATAGTCGCCGATTAATATTTAATATTTTTTAAAAAATACTCGCATATTACTTCGGGGTAGAAAAGTATTTCTAGGCGTCAGAATATATTGGCGCCGATTTAACGACGTATCTTTAACGGTCGCTTTCCAACGCTCACGATGCACGGGAGGGAAAGGAGAGAACGTGGAAAATATGTGTATTGGAGGACAGCCTGCGCGCCGTCGTAGAGATGCGGAACACGCGAGAGAAACGACACCGCGTGCTGCGCGGTGGGCGCGATAAAAATCCGAGAAACGAGAAACCCACCGTGAGATAAAATGGAGAACGTCGGCCAGACGCAACGTTCGATAAGCTCATCCCTGGTGGACGTTCGCCGCATTTCGCCGCAGGTCGGACGGGCTCCGTGGATGTCGATAGGGACGAGTGGAGGGAAAAAAAGGGCCAGCTTGGAAACTGATCTGGAACGTTTTCCCCGACCTCGACTGTGCACACACGTCTACCCTCGGAGGAGCGGACGTTGAAAGCATGCTGCAAAGTGAACGAAGGAACACACACGATACAGAAACCGCAGTCCATCGTACATTGTCTCGCTTCTTTCCCATCTACTCTTTTCTCCGTTCGTTCTCCATTTCGTTCTCCAAGAGTGGAATTAAATTTAAACACACTAAATCCTCTCGGTATAATACAAATTATTACGAATAATTGCAGTCAATAATTTAAAATAAATAATTGATATAAATTAAAACACGTGGCTAATTGTAATCGGCGGCTATTGTAAATTGGTTACTATACTATACTAAATATATACATATGTATATGTATATATAAATTGAGATATGAATTATTTATTCTTAATTTTATATATTTAATTTATTACGTTATACTTTATTTGCGAATCTAATTTCAGATTGATTTCATTAATTGTGCTTAATATGTTATGTCATTTAATGTCTTTTTATGGTATCTATATAATTTGATTATTTCGTTGCCAGACGATATCTCTCCATTAATTTATATCGAACTGACATGTTTCGATTGCCTTCATTAGTTTGAGCGGTATTCGCGGGTGTTTCCCTGATATTAAACGACCGAACTTTGTGTCGTTGATGACGAGGGTGGAAAAAAAATTTTCCGCGAAAATCTCTGGCAGAGCAGGTTCGAGCCAATCGCGATGGAAAAACGGGGATGGCGGCGAATAATTCATCGGCTGCTTGTTCGCAGCTCGTGTAAACATCCAGCTTACATTCGAACGACAGCTATGTGCTATATGCGGAAAAGGTACATCGTGCTATTGTGCTACACCATTTTCATAGACGTTTATATCTCCACGATGTCAGCGTTGGTTTCAAACAAATGCGAGTTATGAAAGAAGGAAAAAACGAGAATTTTCTGTCGTTGGAATATTGATAAATGTAAGATTACATGATACGTGAGAGGTATATTAGCCGAGATTTGGGAAGGGAAATGTCACGCTCGTGGCTTCAGCGTGACAATTTACGATATTTGTTGAAGTGAAATTAATAATACTTTGAAAAGACACCGTGACACATTCTACGCTGTGCGTTTGGAAAATTTCAAAGTAACTTGACGCGTTAGCGAACTTACTTCCGGTAAGTTGTTCGGGAAGTCATTCGACGTCTCTTGTGATACCCGTCGCGCTTGCCTACTTATCAGGAAAATCAGCCTCTCCCCCAGCTCGAACTCGCTAACGAAATACTCCAGAATACTCTCGATAGCCTATATACACACAATATCGCTTCCCGAGAAGTTTAAGTTTAATTACCGGGAATACGCGCCAAGTTCGCCTCTCGTCTCACGAGGGCGGCTCTTGTAAGTGACCGCGCGACGCATTGAGGGCGCGATGGCATCAGGGAGTTTCGAAATTTCATGGGGTACATTAGACCGGTTTTCGAGAACTCGGTAGCTCCTGAGCAAGTCTACCTTTAATTCTAACGAAAGTTTGTGCACATTACGAGAGTCCGACAAATAAACTCTCAACTATTGGAAAAGGAGCGCAACAAAACGAGTATTTTATTTATATTTATATATTGACTAACTCTGAGAGCTCTTTGTTTTATTTATTTAACACTTTGAGATTTAAGATTTCATTGGTGATAAGATTGTTTTCGATACTAGACTTGTACATAACTAAAATAAAATGGATTTCAACTTTAGATATTTTTACATGACACGAAAGAAAGGCATCTTGGATCGCAGACAGATTATCGACGATAATACTTGATGAAATTTTCTTCGCTCCTTAATTCGTTCCAAATAGCATAAGGAGGTGCGTAAAGAGACGATCCAGCAGAGCGTTTTCTACTCATTTGCCCAATCCGACTGTGGCGACTAGGTTCAATGAGGTATAGAATCGATGAACTTAGTCGACGAGAATTTCTCGTCGGAATTCCGGACCGTGAGAATCTTGACGGGATCGGAATAATAACAGCCCCTCGGTATTAAATTAATTTAAGTTGGGACAAAATGATGGATATAGCGATGAAAGAAATTTAAATAGACGTAACTTTGTTCAAGGCTTTGTTCGTAAACAATTTATCCTGCGGTACGTTTCCGTCATTGAAATATTCGCGCGTCACTTGAAACAATTTTCCTCTAACACGCGAAAATTCGCATTAAAATGTTTTTCGAACGATACATTCCCGAGTAATTTTCTCTGTAGATGTTCACAACTTGTGTTAACAGCCTGTATTACTCCGAGGAATTAATAATCTGTACGAGTATTGAGCACCAGTTGAGTATTGAAGACGACGACGCGGTTGATCGCCTCCATTAATAGCGAACGGAAAGTTTCGTATACTGTAAACGCGGATCGATACTAACGAGAAGCAATCTCCATCGAAATAATTTAAGGGGACAGAGAGAGAGAGAGAGAGAGAGAGAGAGAGAGAGAGAGAGAGAGAGAGAAAGAGTCAGTGGGGCGTGAGAAGAGAAAAAATACAAAAAGCCAGGCGAAAGAGTGTCAACCCTTGGCAGAAACGCGAGCGAGCGACCCTTCGAAAAAGAAGCGAGCGGATGGGAGTCGCAAGATCGCGCCCGGGGTATATAACGAGTTCGAACGGGATCGGGTGGCGTCGCGCGGACCGGATAGACAAAGGCAGACGGAGAAAAATAAAGGGACAGTACGAACGAGACGGCGCGATCATCCATCCGGAATTAAATTGCCCGCGGGCGAGATGCTCGCGAGGCCGTGAAATTACCATTTTGAAGCTGCAACGCGCTTTGAAAGCCATCATTGGCGGCCTCTTTTTGCTCGCGCGAACCTGTCACACCGCGGTCTTCTTATTAGTGGCATTTACGGTCGTCCCTCCAAGGACCGGATAACGGACGGGAGATCGCGATATCGCCGGGGTCGGGATATTGAGCGCGCAATATCCCGATAACGTGAGTTTGGAGGTTCGGATTCGAGGGGTCGAAAAATGCGAGGATCGCCCGGCGATCCAACGTTGGTCTCCCGTTGGTTTCGATTACGAAGCAAGCTAGCTCTCGCCTCTCGCGGACATTCGCTGATTAATATTGAGACACGCTGTCGATGAATAACGCACGATCCAGAATCGAACAAAGAGGCGCGCGCCGAGCAGATTCTATCGCGCGCGAGAATCTCGACCCGGTTAATTGCTAATTAGCGCAAAATTTTCCCGGACTGGTATGCCGGATGGCGGAATGGAGGAAGTAATTTTTGTTTGAATTCTCCTGGTCCTGCTGGAAATTCGGCCGGGTTTTCTCCCCGTAATCTCGCCAAAGAACTGGCATTAATTAAGCACTTTTCCCGGAAGAAAAAAAACTTTCTTGTAGAGCGAATTACCGCGAGACGGGGCTTAAGTTCTAAAAGGAATCACGATGACCCACGAAAAAATGGTTACCGGGAGCAAGAGGAGAAAAAAGAAAATACGACGACACCGTCGCATTATGTAGTACTCCGCTTTTGTTTTGCAATAATGCGTATAGACATTTTCGAGAAACTCTTCAATAATTCTATAAATTTGTTCCCCTTGCTTGTGTGTATGTGTGTATGCGTCTAGCGGTTGGAAAACTTCGATTTGATTGGATAACTTGGACGACAATTTGCAGAGTGCTGTAATCTTTTATGACAGGTATAAGCCGCATGGCGCTATACTAAAGACACATATCTTACGTGTCTGATGCGGTTTATCTGTAGCGTACTATAAAATGGAGTTAGATTAGCGAAGCTAACTTTGCGGTAAGTGAAGATTGCAATATCCAAGAAAGTACTTCATTCGATCTTCAGGATTCCCATTAACTAGTCGATTAATCTTCCCGGCACTGCAATGCCTCCAAATGCAGAGAACTCCGTTTCGTAATGTTATTTCATTAATTTTTGCGAAAGTAATATTATTTAACGTTCTCTTTTGATTTTTAAATTTTTAATACGAAAAGATAGGGAGCTCTTAGGGATGAAACCCGCGTCCTCTCTAAGTATTCTTTAATCCGCCGTCGCAAAGAGCGCTGTCCCAAAGATCTGACAAAAAGCGTAGAGTAAAAAACCTGGAAAGGGAGGGAATGGGGAAGGCGGTGCGGGATCGAGTAAGTGAAAGTGTTAATAGAAAATGATTGTGACGAAAAGTCTGCGATTCGTTTGAAGTACCAGAACGAGTAGGAGATACATTAATGTCACCGAATAAAACAATGCGTGCCTTTTACGCGTGTACGTACATACGTGACCGCGGGTCACGTTTAATTCGCCTCAAGCTCAAGATTACCGGGAGCGCAGCAATGAAACCGGGGTCGAGAGGGGGCTGAACCAATTTACGGTACACGTAATTAGGAGAGGAAGAATGGACAAAAAAATAGCCGCCGGTGGAAAAACAGCGAGGATTGCTGTCATTTCATCACCACATTCCTCTCGCCGGTTCGCAAAAAGAATTATTATGCGCCGCAGAAGTTGTACATTTTTTCAACACATTTTCTCGCGACGTTTTCAGAACTTTAGTCGGTAATTAGTTAATTAGAGCCCTGAGGGCCAATAAATTGTAGCGCTAGCGCAACAATTAATTGGTTATATATTATTAATTACTGTTATATTACATTATTTAATTAAATAATGATTATATTTCATTCTTCATTAAATATTACATTAGTAATTTTTTTTGTGAACCTCTTCAATGAGTTTCAGAAATTATTTATAGCAATTTACATCGGAAATTATTAATTGTATTTAAATGAATAATTCAATTTGTGCAACTTAATGAGGGGTCATTTGAAAAAATATAAAATAAAAGAGAACAAAATGTTCGACGAAAGTGCCATTGGCATTAAAATGTACAACAATACTAGAGCTTTATACTTGGCAATACTTCTTCTTATTGAATTTGCTCGTGTCAGTTTCACAAACACAATCGACACTATAAACTTTATCGAGATGAGGCGCAATAAAGTCGTTTCCAAATCACTTATTGCTCTTTTGATAAAAGAGGCTATCACACAAAGTGTTTGCGAATGCTTCCGAAGTGGCCGCGATCCTTTAAGCGCGTAATCTCTTCGCGCTTTGCACGAGCATCAAATATCGTAACGCCGAGTTATTCACGTATTGACACGCTTCGCTCTCTCAATCCACTCGCCACGAGAACGGCTCTCGAACGCGGCCGCAAAGTGGGATGAGAGGGAGGCAGAAAAGCTACGCGAGGGTGACACGGGACGAGAGATCGGCCGCGGTGGCTTAAGAGGATGAAATGGGATGTTGGATGGAGAAGGCAGGAGAGAGAAGTTTACGCGCCATCGTCGGCGTGACGGAATAAATCGTCGATCCGACAGGTGTAAATTGTACGATCAGTGCAAACTCCAGTTCTCCGTTAGCCGCAACTTTTCGCAACACAAACATGAGCGCACGCGGATCTGTACGTTCGCGGTGACACATCATCATCCCCGTCCGCGGCTTTCGACGGCAAAGCTACGAGAGTTCCACTTTTCGTGGGAAAATTTCGGCGTTCGCCAAAGTACGCGGCTCCGGGCTCTCGCGTCGCTCTTTTACGGGGAACAATGGGTTGTCGCGGGAATGGAATCGAGTCAATGTGTGTTTGCAAACCGCAACTCCTGCTACACGAAGTTGAGATGAAACTTCAGCGGGACGAGCAGCTATATTGAAGTGTGAGTGATCGTTTGAATGATGAATAATAGTTCGGATAATTTCTTTGCAATTTTTAATAAGGAGAAAATAAGATTAAAGAAAATGGATAGAATTTTACAACACATCGTATCGGATGCACATGAAAAAAAAAGTTCATTTTCCTAAACTAAATTCATCATAAATGTATCTTCTAATATCATATATTTATCTCTCTTCGTGTATTGATCAACGCCAATTTTAGCAGCAATGTAATAAACATCTCCGTGGAGTTAACATTCCTTTTTCAAAACTTCGATGTAACTCGGAATAGAGTAGTTCTTTCTAAAAGAGTTCTACAGGTTCTGACATCTTTCGAAAAGAATTTTAACAATTTTTTTTGTTTCTCCGATAAAAGTTTTCTAAGTATTCGCGGATAAGAATCTCTCGGCATTTTTTCAATAGTTCTTCAATAGCGTTTCAAGAATTCTATCAGAAAGAATTCAAATCGTCTCTGATTTCCATCCACTCTTAAAAAAGGTGTGTTAAATCGATATTCGAAAGTCTCAAAGTATTGTCTCTTTTCCGCGATACTGACTGCTTTTCTCGCTTGACTCACTTCGTATTGCGAGAGTAACCAATAAGACATGAAAATTATTTGCTAATTTTTTGCTTTTAATAATTGCTTAAAAATAATTTTTTTGCTTTACTTTTTAAAAAATTACTTAATATTGAGCTATCGAACCTCTCGTAAGTTTTTAAAAACTAAAGCAAAAAATAGCAAAAAATTAGCATTTTTTTATTCGTTAACTTGTGATAATTTGGCTCAGATAGCTTAATATGCAGATAAGGCTATCAGGCTAAGGAATAATCAGAACGTAACCAGTAAGACAGTGAGAATTATTTACCAATTTTTTGCTATTTTTTACTTTTAAAAATAATTCTTTTGCTTTACTTTTAAAAATAATGCTTTTGCTTTTTAAAAAGTTACGAGGTATGTAAAAATAGCGTATGCTACTATAGTCAAATAAAACAGATATCCTATATCCAACAAATCTGTTTTTTATATTTTGTCGCTCAAAATTCTTTTCCATTTTAAAAAGAAATGCATTTTTGGGGGAAATGCCAAAACTTAATTAATTATTGAAGAAACTTGAAAAAATGAAATATTAATTTCACGTAAATGAAATTAATTTTCATATTTATCGTCACAAAATTTGTCTGCAAATACATAAATTTATAAAGAAAATTTATAAATATGAACAGTATTTTAATATTATTTATATGCACATACTTGGTCTTACTTTATGCATATACTTTGTAAGTAACATAAATCTCTTTTTAATTAATAGGATCGGTCGGAGATGAGGAAGGCGACTCTGTTAGCCGTCGTAACGATTTTGCTGGCGGTGACGGCACGCGACGTCGTGGGAGAACTTTACACCGCTCTGGCGGATATGGAGGAGCTGCTCGAAACGGAAGCTGTGCTGATCGACACATTGAACGGATACATCACGGCGCAAGAGCAACGATTGGCGACTCTGAGAAGGTAAGAAGCACCGTTATGAATCGGTCACGTGACGCGGAACCAAATAGGAAAACATGCGTTGCAGATGAGATTTTTTTGCGAGCACGGTTCTTTCATTTCCCATTAATTAAAACGTCGCATTAATTAAAACAACCGTTCCAACATAGGGCGGTGCGTCGAAACATTCTGCGATTAAATCGACGCTCCGTCGATCTCGGGATCTTACATTCTCCGCGTGCCCGTATTTTCCCCGAGAGGTTTTCAATACATTTCCGTGTCTTGCGTAATCCGCGCCAGAAGTCGTTTCCCGTTTTTACCGCGAATACGGGAGATTGCAGCCCTTTGTGTACCTGCTATTGGTACGGATACCCTGCCGTGCAGGCTGCGCCGTCGATTTTTTTTTTTTTATTTATTCTCCCTTTTTAACATTTCACCGAGCGTGTATATTCGCTCGGTGTATCGATATTTGATCAGCCACATGTAACGAATCATTCTGCAGAAATAATTTTTGCCATCAAGTCCTCTTTTTTTTTCGCCCATGCATAACAGTAAATAATCGAATTTGGAGCTCTTTCGGTTAGCCTGAATACCGTTTGACTTTATTGTAACATATCATGCGAAAATTGTTATCGATCGGCGCGACAGTGGCGTTAAGTTAATTAAACGCTGGTCGAATAAAAAAAATAATACGCGATATCAAAGTTGTACGACGACGATATCGAACATGAAAAGTAGATCACCGAGGCACTTACCGGCGCGACGGTTTCCCCGTCCGACTTCCCTGAAAAGCGGCCGTTAAAACGAAAGGTGATTAAGGAAGGAGGGCTATTTCATGGGGAGACTCTTTCGCGAATGGCTCCCGCCCCAATTGTCCTTTTCTTTTTCTTTATCTTCCCGCGGGTGCGATTTGGCATGCTGCCTGATTCGATACCGATGCCTTCGACCACCTTTCGCGAATAAGAAAGGAAATGGGGCGAAAAGAAATAAGAAAAGAGTGAATACATTAAGATCGAATCCGGATCCGACTAAAATCGGTAACACTCTCGTGCTATGGAGATAATCGTAAAGTTGAATCCCAAAGTGATCAAGTCCATTTACGGAACGTAATTTTATGGAGAAGCGAGGTAGCGTGAAATCTCAAAATTATCTCTTTACCAGTGGTTATAATCAGAAAAACAAGCTTAATAGCTTACAGAGCGAACAATAAGTCATTAGAGTTATCTGTAAAAATAACGCCATTATTTAACTATGTTAAAAGTCGCTATTGTTTCGCAACTTTCATTTCCCTTAAAAAAAGAACCGAATAACGAAACACTAAGATTTTATTATATAAAATAAAATAATTCGATCTGATTGAATTTATCGGTATTTAATTTTTCCATTTCGTCTGCGATTTAAACTTTCACAGATTTAATTTAAAAAAAAAAAAAGAACTTTCCGGACATGTGTTCTTTTGTTTCCCGGCTGCGGAACAGTGCACCCGTCCCGCAAACCGCGATGCCATTAATCCAGAGGATAGTTTAGGCATCTGTTGGGCGCAACGGGAGCAGCGAAACGAGTAGAATGCGCGGAACAAAAGTTTTCAGCAACATTTATGTGGGACGATCCCTCCGCGGAATTTAACACACGAGTCGACGACCGTGCACGCGCGACTCGCTCTCGAGAAAATCCTGTCACGGACACGCGACACGATGAGGAGGAGCGTGCGCCCGTCGCGTCGTGTCGCGGACGGGGTTTTACACCCCCCTTCCCCCCTCGGGTTCCCAATTTCTATGGCCATTCAAAAACCCGCCGATCGCAATCGGATCACGCAGTGGTCACGCACCAAAATTCTGCGTAGACTGCGTGTTCGCGGCTGCGGCTCGCGCTTCCGCGCAAATTTCGTTAATTCCGAATCGATCGATCGATCGATCGACAACCCGCGGACGGGAATCCCTTTTTAACACGTTTACAAATTGTTCGACGCTGTTAGCTGTCGGTGCGGTGTGTAATATGTACATATATGTAACAGCAAGAGAAATCCCGACGACTCGTCGAAGATTATTTGCGAAAGTTTCACGGACAAAGATGAATTTTTCACGGATAAAGATGTCGTCCCATCCTCGGTCAATGTGCGGAAACCGTCACTCGTAACTCTTCATTTCGTTCGAAATAACTATGCGGATGTGTACGAAACGAGCGAAATCGCGAATTAGACATCTCTCTTGGCTCATTGGTCCCGAAAACGCGCGACGTAAATGGCGATAAAGTTTCGAGTCCCGAGTCTCGCCTCGGAATCAGACCATTATCTGCCGAATAATTACTCATGCGAGCGGAGTTTGCCACCCACCGGTATTTTCCGAGCTAACGATAAATCAACCATCGTGGCCGTCCATCATAGTCGAGCTATCAAATATGTAGCGAGAGGAAAATCATTCGCCGAAGAATATTCGGCGATTCGAACGCCGTTTCCCTTCTGCCTGCCTGCTGGCGCATCTGGCTCTTCCTCTTTTTTTCTCTCCGCCGCGCCGTTCCGTTTCCCGGTTTGCATGGATGCTCAAAGTTCGGCGATTGCAATCCGGTCACGGGATGGCCATTTCATACGAGTGGAATTCGAAGGTGCGCAGACACACACGCCAACACGCCGCGAAAGCGAGCGTGTAATGGACACACGTACGCGAACCGATGGAGATAACGTACGGTTCCGTTTATGCCAGTGCATAAACGGTCATAAGCAGAGTGCATAAGCGGTTTTACCGCGCGGGCAAAGCGCACACTGTGCTCGCCCGTTTTATCTGTGAATCCCCATAGGGAGAACATTTTCGAATATTTTCGCCTACAATCTGAAAAGCACGCAAGATTAGGTTAATCTAATCTGTAGCTTTTAATTTATGTTGCTTGGAATTTTTAGAAATTTCAAAAATATGATTTATTTATCGCGCAGTTTTGAATTCTTGGAAAATAGAGAACTGCAAAGCACTATCGAATCCATCTCGATACATACATACACTGCAAAAAATTAGTATAAAATTACATGTAATTTTGAGACTCACTGTAAGAGTTTTAGATTGATTTATTTCTAATTTTGCAGTATAAAAGTAAAAATACTTAAAAATTTATTAGAAATTAAGAACTTATTACTTCTTACTTCTTACTAAAAAGTAAAACTTTTTACTTCTGACAGTTCTGACTGCAAAATTATAAATACATATACGTCAGTCAGAAGTAAAAATAAGTTTCTAATAAATTTCTCACACTGTACACACTATAAAAAACAAATTAAGGAATTATTTTTACTTTCATACTGCAAAATTAGAAATAAATCAATCTAAAACTATTACAGTGAGTCTCAATATTGCATGTAATTTTACACTAATTTTTTACAGTGTACATTGCACGTATGCGAAGAATTAATTTTACGTACTTAATTTCTTATAATGATGATGAAACTCATCTTTCACCCTGTTAAATTATATCATTATTTTTGTAGAGTACTGTTAGATAAAAAAATTTCGGCAGATTTCCATTGCAGTGAGTGACAGAGATATACATATTTGGCGCATTTTTTTTTACATTTTTGTGTTTTTTTTAAGCGTTCGAATTTTTGTCTGTAATTCGAGAAATATTTGGTATACCGGTTTGAATAAGCGTGGATGTAATTTTACCGGAGGGAAAGGCACGCGTGTGCGCGATACACGGTTCGAGGAGATTTATCGTTTTATTTAACGCAACTCGATAGAAACGCGCGGATCACGCGAGAGGACAATTGCAAGTTAATTATCGTAGGCTCGAATTTCCATAGTAGATTTCAACCAGTGACTGGTTAATACGTACACTTATACGTATATATACAGTTGTATGAGTTAATGTGTAATTCGAAATTGAGATTGTTCGCAATTCTTTGCTTTTTCGTCGACAATTCTATTGGAAATAATATTTGTTGATATATACGTATACAACAAAGCAGGCATCGTTTCGCTCATTCGTCCCGTGCAGTCGTCGCAAAGTGCGATACCCTATCTGTTGGGATAATTGCGCAAGTTCCGTTAGTCGTTCGCGGATATTAAAAGCGTCTTATCTCGCTCACGGAACGGGCGCTGCTCCGAGCAAGGATAGTATTTTCGGACGCGCTTATCCGACTTGGCGATTACGCGCACGCAAATTGGTGCGCTGGCTGATGCGAAGTGCGCCAACCGACGTCGAGGATTCCGCTCGCATTCGTCGATCGGGGCAACATCGTGCTTCTCATCCGCAATAAAATCGAAATTCGTTTCACCCGCCGCGCCGCGCCAATAACTCACTTGGATATCACGTAGGTGAGTTAAATACTGCGCGAATGTACAGCCGGCAGTGATAGTTTAATGAAGGGAAATGTTGGCGGCGGGTGAGCTGAATTTTCAAGCTAGGGATTCGTAGGACAAACGAGCCCGGGTCGAAACGTAACCACCGGAAGCGCCATTACTGGTATTAATAATCACGATTACGGGGGTACCGCTGGTCGTTGGAGCGCGAGGCTCCCTCGGGATGGCGAGAGCGTCGTTGTAATTGGCTCCGATAAGATAACAAAGTTCTATCACAAGCGCGTCCGCGCCCTGTAACTATTTGCTTCTAATTAAACGTCCCGCCCGGCGATCGATCTGTTTTTATCGTCGATTCGAGAGGATCGTGTAGGCGGACGCAGAAACGAGTCTTTCTCGAGTATCCTCATTTACCCGATACTCTCGTTACCTTTTATTAATTGCCATCGGTATTGCACGAGGTCTCTTTTTTTTTCTCCTTTCTCGTCGACTTTTTTTTTTTTTTTCCATCGTCCCAAAGGCCGACGATGGTACAGATCTTACTCCGTAGATGTTTGCGAACGAATATATAAAATATAATATAGTATACAGGCATACGCGTTTTTATACGTGATATAATTTTTCGCGTTAAAAGGTCGCTGTAAAATACGCCATCATTTTTTACGCTAACGAATTCTGCAAACGACGGCGCAATTTAAAAACAGGATATATCTACTCTGATTCTTTGGAATTTCGAACCGCGGATGTTTGCTTTGTGAAATGTGCACAAAGATCAATATTTGTCGAAGGAATTACTCGTATTCGATCATATCAAAATCATTTCTCGAAAATATTCGGTCGAGCTGATCAAGAAATGAAAAGAACCGTCGCGTATTTGAACATAAACTTACGTATTCACGCGTGTATGCTAACTATATTTAATTTTCCGATAATTAGGGGAAACACGATTGGAATTATCGACGGAATTTCAGTAATATTTCTCCTTTTCGCTGCGCACGAGAAATCGATCGCGTGGTATGCGCCACGCGAAATTCGACCCCCGGAATCGCTGCAATATTTTCCGCGATAAGACAGAATATTCAGCAAGCTTAAGATTTTTCAATAAAACTTGGTCCGATAAAATTCTAATCGGACTATCTGACAATAGAGCTTGTAGATATCTCTTAGCATGAATCGCGCAATTCAATACTATTAAATCCCAATTAATGCTATGTAAATATGTAGAATTATATTTTATATCTGTTATTTTTCTTCGAGTTATATATATCTTATCGAATTCTTCGTGTCTCATATTTCCTTGCATCGAATTGGATTAATGTAATTGTTTAAATTGTCAGTGTAATCGGATATTATTTTGCGTCAATGGAACTTGGTATACCTTGCAATATTCCTTGGACGGAAACCCCCTCCCCGCCCGTTCAATTAGCATCAGCATACGGATATTCTGTGAAACGATACTGCTAACAGCGGCAGATCCAATCGCACGTGAGACAAGTCGTGGCATAGAATTACGTATCGAATATTCGTGGATGCTATGACATCGAAGATGCACGCAGCATACGTGTCTGCGTGTACACGCGGCCTACGTGCTTTGCCTTTAGGCATTAGACAATACCCGGGTCGCGTATCAGTGATGTACCTGTCGCCGTTATGTGTTCTGATACACCATTGCCCCCGGGTAACATCGCCGTTATTAATACGAGATAATTAACACGCGACATTTTAGAAGCTTATTAGATGTTCATTAGCATAATGGAGTGTACGTCTTTGCATAGCTCGGGATAACGTCGGGCAATAACGTTAGAGCTCGAGGAGAATCGGGGAATGATAGGCTTTTCTACGAAATTATACTTTTATTCTAAATAAGAATAAAATTACATAAAATATGTATAATGTATATATATATATATATATATCTCTTGTATATCTTTTATTTAGAAATACATCTTGTCTTATAATCAATAATGTTAAATCTAAAAAAAATCTAAATACAATTCTCGCTTTGTACACATTACATGTTATATATGTATTATGAAATTATGCCCATATTGTATTTAAACATTTAGATAAAATGAAGAGCGTTTTAAGAAACTTAACAAATCGTTGATGTTAAATATATTCCTACTTCAAAAAATAGATTATACTTTCATGTCAATAAATGCTCCTGACAGACATCTTATTACACATACATAAATAAACATACAATTTACATATACAATATACATTATAAACACTCATACCATCATACAAATGAGATATTGTAGAATCAATGCACACGTTCAATGTAACAAAAATTCAATATAATTGCTCGTTTTACGGCGATCGATACGATCGAAGAATATACTGACAGTGAAACACAATGGTTTCAAGATTCTTAAAACATATCTCGAAGAAATTCTTGGCTTTCGCATTCTGCTTCATCATATCGGCCGTTGTGGTGGATATACTAATGGATACCAAATCGGTACTTGAACATATTGAACAAAGCACAAGGGCGGTGCTCTAGGGAAGAATTCCCTCGCGTGTGGATTTAAAGGCGATATTTGGATTTTCGAAACTTGATTCAAATGTGTCTGCAATTCTTTTCGGTCCATCCCATACAGATCGGCCGCTTCTAGATATTTCTTCCAAAGATCTTTACAACAACCTATAGTAAGCAGAGCGACTGGATCGCCTACAACCGCCACGAAACACTTTGCTCTTGTTAACGCAGTGTTTAATAAACGTGGGTCCGTTAGAAAACCATAGTCTTTGATTTTTACCTCGGCAGACGTTCTGTAACAATCGAAACAATCGTTACTCTGTCCAAGAATTTTCTAAAAGTGTTTGTGTCATCTGTATTAAAGTCGATACCTGTCGGATATCCTTGTCCGGACTGTGCTGATAAAAACTGCGGTGAATTGCTTGCCTTGGACATTCAACACCCTCTCGACAGACACGTCGAAAAGCAGGCGCTTGCGCAATTCGATTCGCAATCGTTGTACTTGTTCAGGATAATACGACAAGACTCCAATGGAGCTTTCGTTGTACGGGCCCCATTGTTGCGTCGGCCATGCTCTCCTCAATTCCAGGACACGATTCGCTACCTCTTCCGCCTCCGTAGCATGGTGATATCCCGTGGAACATGCAGCCTAACAATAAGAAATCGATCTGAATAGTTTTTTTATTCTCAAGTCCGATTGAAGAGTTTGATGCAAGAAAACGGTATTCTATATTGTCGAATCTTTTACAAGAAGATCTGACTTAAAAAGTTCGCAATCTAAGAATAATATACATTTCTTTGCTTTGCATGGTTCAAATATAGGTATATATATTTTTTTTTTAATTTGTAAATATGTACATTGAATGACAAAATAAGCTGAAATCGTACGAAAGATTCGTAGATAGATTGCACCAAACTTTTCAATTCCATATTTTTCGTGATGTTTTTAAGTAATCCGTGTACCTGTTCCTCCGCACCGTTAATAGCATAAAATATCAACGGTTTCATAACGGGGTGCCTGAGCAGTTGCATATTGGCAGGCTTAACCATCCCGTCATAGAACGTTTCGGACGTGTACTTGATTATATCCGCGTGCGCGCGATAGTTCTGACACAGATGTATCCGACACGGATGTTCCGGTGGATAGTATGCGTACATCCTCTCCAAAAGACTAACACCTAACCCTCGCTCGTTCGCTAGCACGCTGTAGATTTCCGGCGCGAGTTGCATCTGATCACCCGCCAAGAGCAGGCGAGTCTCTCGGTTCGCCAGAGTGAGAGCTATCAACGCCTCGCACTCCATGGCCTGGGCCGCTTCGTCAATGACTATGTGAGTAGGCGTGAATTTAAGACTCAACAGACAGCTGGATGTTGCCAGGGTGGTCACTATTAGACCGCAATCTTGAAAGTCTGCCGCAACCGGGTCGCGGAAGTGACCGTGCTCGTCCATTAGGCAGTATTTCCGCACCGTTGGATGCACCTAAACCACGCGAGAATAACCAAGTCTCCATTGACATAGTACTCCCTGCAATACTCAAGAAACTAGGCAACGCTGTTCACCTACCGTGTTCAAAGCACGCAGTTTGTAATATATCCTAACGGGTTTAAGTCTGGGATGTTTGTCCTGATTGTACCAGATATGGAAGAATTCCTTGATGTAAAGATCGGCGGCGCTGTTGCTATGCGTACATAGAAGTATCTGATTGTTGGTATTTTGTACGAGCATACGCAGCATGTGCGCTATAGTGAATGTTTTCCCCGTGCCAAATGGTCCCAACAAAAGGACTGGTGGCGAAGAACTCTTGATCGATAACGTTATCGCGGTGACTGCTTGCTTCTGTTCATGATTGAGCGGCGAGTCGAGAAGTAGACTAGAGAGGATACCAAGATTACCAGCGTCAACCTGCAGGAAGTCGCGGATAATTTCGTTGTCAGTCCTGCGGTGTTCGTCCATCAGAAACACCAAGTCCATATCCTCGAGACTGTCCACCGCCAAGCGCCACTCGCAAAAGTTGAGACGGTTCAACACAAACTGTATTTCAACTTCGATCTCGTTGTGCGCCACCAAATCCCAAGAAGCCACGCATTCTTTGCTCAATCTGACGTATACGGAGTGCGAGCTTTTGTCTTCGATGTGAGCCTCGAAGACCTCATACTCTGCTTTCTTGCGCCACAACTTGAGCAGTACGCTATTACAACTGCGCTGCAGGAGTCTGCCGCTTTGCGTATCCTCCAAGATGTCTCGACTAAGTGGGATCTGCAGTGGCAATAAATTTCACGCGTTGAATATAAGCAGATGAGAAAGAAGCGGATTATTGTTCGAGTTTAATTGAAGATTTTTAATTGAGCGAAAACTAAGTAAATTTAATAGAAGATACGCACGAGATATTTAGAACTTTACATAATATGTATAAGTTTGCAAGTTGGAGGCAAATTGTAAAACGAACGAGCAGATATAGGAAGCAACATGCGAGAGCGCGTAAGTAGGGAGTAAAAACTGCGAGAAGAATCTCCTAGAAGCCAGAAAGAATCGCACCTGAGCGAAGAGCTCACCCGGCGGCGTGTATTTGGCGATGGTGGAGCCGTCGCTGTTGAACAGCACGTAATGTGCCATGAGACGTAACCAGGAAAGCTGATTGTATCTCGAGAGCTGTTCGTGCCGGGCGATCTCTTCGAGGGTGATCATCTCGTGCATGCGACCCCGGTAGTTCCGTGGCGTCAGCCGACTGTCCAACAATGTATTCTGAGTGAGAAGAAAATTCTGTCTGTCCGGATATGGGTAGATCCGCGACAGCTTCATCTCCCGCGGATTGGCGTGCGGCATAAAGGGCGAATAGAATTCGTATGGATTCTTCCATCTCGGCGGTATCTGCGTGTGTTGATAATTCGTCGCCGTCTGTATCCGCTCGTAATCTCTGATGTCCAAATAGTCCGCGCAGATCCTCTGGAGAAACACCGGGCGGTTCAGGAAGCCAAAAACCAGGTTCTGATGGTACGTGCCGTGTTTCTTGGCGGTGAAACCGACAGTCACCAGGTATTGTCTCTTGTTTTCTCGAGAATTGTCCGGACAGGAACTGTGCCATTCTTGGCCGTTCGTCACGCCGATTTCTGCGCCATCCTTGTCTTGTACTGACTTCAGGAAGAAGTTACCTCGATGATCGTCGGATATCAACGCCACGTTCTGTAACTCTTGACCGCCTTCGGGACCGAGGATCGACAGAATAGGTGAATTGGAGTAGCTTAAGTAACTGCATTAATGTGTTGCCTGCTGGGGCGGGATACAATTTCTCTATTGTTCTGCGCATTGACTCTTATACGTGTCAAAGTAATCGAAAATAAATTGACAATAACAAACGAGAAAAGAGGAACTTGTTGATTCTAACTTCATTATACCATTAAAAGATTCATTTAAAAATTCTTGGACGAATATAAAATTGTAATCGTGCATACATTACATATATTATTAAATTCGGAAACATTAACTAAAAATATTATTTGTTTGTAAATCTGCCACCGCCGGCAAAACAATGTTGCCTTCGAACGCAAGATATTTCATCAGCGACAATCGTGATTTACTAACAGGACACGACGCCGGTATCGACGAAGCCGGGTCTTAAACATAACTAGCCGCTTTTCTGCGAAGCAACGAGCAGGCCGAGCAAACGAGGCGCCGGTCTCACTTACCTGTCGTGAAGATTTTGAAATTCCACTCGTAATCGCCTCTCTTACCAGTGATTCTGCAGTTAGCACTACCGTACAGATAAATATTCACGTTGACCAGCGGCTCGCACGTGAGGCACGTGTCCGGATCGTTGGATCTGAACCAGCCGTATCGCGTCTGCTCGGGGAAGTCTGTGAGATATGGCGTGTTTCCGTTGCTCATGCTCGACTCGTGTTCCGCAGCCGCCATGATGGGCGCTCGCGGTCGACTCGCCACAGGAACTCGCGTCACAGAACAGTCAACCGTCACGAGACATCATGCGGCTCCTCTCCTAATTCTTTCTCTCTCCCTCGCGTGCACGCGCGCGCGCGCGCGTGACCGCCAAACGTCTTAGATTTTCGCGTCACGCTGACAAAGACCGGCACGTCGACTCCGTCATCGTCCCGTCGACCATTCGTGCGACGAGTTGTTTCTGACTGACGACGCCGACGTCGTGCTCGGTCGAACCGCGCCAGGCGGCACGCATGCGCGAGTCGCGCGGCTCGTTACCGACCGCGGATGACGAAGAGATCTTCATTATCGGTCGAAGCGCAGTCGGTAACAGGGACTTACACCTTTGTAATCCTTCTCGCTCGAAATGATACGAATTGAAATTTGCCGAGAAGAAATATTGGAATTGATATTAATTTTATATACCATTAAATATTATAATTCAGAAATTTTGATAGTCGCGTCGTGTCACATCGTACATACATGGTTCTGACCTGCGTTAAAAAGTAATTTCGCCGTTGCTCTTGGGCGTACGTTTGAAAGAATAATCGGCTAAAGCGGGGCGAGTTTTCACGCCGCGCGAGGACATTAAAATTGAAGTTTATGAATAATTTCCCCGGAACGTTGCAACCGACGCTGAAGGCATTTTCTTTTTCTTTCTTTCTTTTTTTTTTTTGTTCTTTTTATCGCGACATAAAGTTGCATCTGCAGGATGGAAAGAGCTCCGCGTAACGATAAATTGTCATGCAAATCCTTCGGTGCCGGCGACCGAGTGACTAAATGACGATCGCTATTATCCTCTCGCGGGAGTTCCCCCGAGAGGGGTTGAAGTAGTGAAAAAGGGGGCGGCTGGAGACGTAGGAACGACAGACCCAACTGTCGCGTCGCGTCGCGGCGGTGGATGGGTTGAAAGCCTTTCCTGACTGGCGACCACTTTGCGAATGGTAGTTTTTCAGATAGTATGAGATGGATGAATAAAGAAGAACGCATCGAGCTTTAATTATCAAAGTGATTTAACGGGGTACCATTATGACATGGGTTGTAAGAATGTGGAGAACACGTGGGGAACCGGGCGAAACAAAATTATTCATTACGAATGTATATCGCGGGGCACGATGATCCAACTAAATGAATATACAAGTAGGATTTACATTTTTATACACGTGTTTTTGTGTATAATTTTTTTTAAATTTAATTATTATGTTATTATTAAATATATTTCTACGTATTTTATATTGTCTTTCACGAGTGTTTTCATTTTAGCGACGCGCTGTAGTTTTGTCACTCCTGTAGAAAACAGCAACCCCAACAACATGCCGCGATATCCGCCACTGTCTCGCGCATCGCGTTGCTACCGTGTATGTACATACGCACCGAGCTATTCCATTTGTGCGACTGACGCGAATGGAGAAAAACACTCTCGAGAGTGTCATGAAAGTTGACCAGAGGCGCCGGTAAATACGGCATAAAGCGCGCTCGATGTTCATGAAGAAAGAGAAAAGGGAGATTAAAGTACTTAAAGAAAGCGGGGAAAGAAGGAGAGAGAAAGATCGAATATCCGGGAGCACATTCTTTCGCCGCGAATTTAAACCAGATACTCGTGCTTGATAATAATTACGCTATAATTTTTTACGACGCAGTTGCTTGCCTTGCACGCGAAGCGTTTTCCGAGACCGACGTAAAGCCCGGAGTAAATTCATTCCAGAGCGTAATGAATTTTTTCCCTTTCTTTAATTCAAGCTTAGCGACTCCCTTTGTCCTCGGAGTTGTCTTCCCTTGGAGTTTTAACCCGTTCGTGAACTCGGAGAAATTAACGCCTCGCCCGCGAGGTGGTCAAGAAAATCTCGGAGCTCGAGCTCCGTTAAAATAATCTCTCAGCGAGATCAAAGAAGCGGACGCTTGTGCAGCCTCGATGCCGAGGTATCGCGGCATCTCCGTATAGGGTACGGGAGCGACGTCTGCAGCCGCGTTGACGGGGAAATGAGGGATGGCAGCGAAAACCACGACAGAGGCGGAAAAGCGGACCGATCATCCTTTTCGAGGCGCGCGGACCGTCATGCCGCGTATCGTTAATTAAAATCTGTCGTCGGCGACGCGCGGCCGCTGCGAGAATGCGCTGACACGACAGCCCGGGAGGAACGGGGTGAAAAATCGCGCTAACGAGACGGCTTTCATTATTGGCTCGTCGACGTAGCAATACAGAGAACCGTGTATCGTTATCGAAGGAGGAACAAGGGGGCGGGGGGGGGAGGGGGAGATCGGGCTTGTCTTTCGCACCATGCTCCGTTTTTAATAAAGCCGTATCGAGATGTGTCATTTAGCCGTAAGCGTTCTCCCCAGGCATCTCTCCCGAATCACGTTGGGGGGAGGGGTGCGAATGGCGTGACGTACGCCTGAGATAAAATTGCCAGGATAACCCGTTCATTTTCAGAGGAAGAAGGGGGCTGATCCTGTCACGCCGAGCTATCGTGCACAACGTCGAAAACACGTATTTTTCTTCTTGCTCGACAACCGGCGCAGAGCTCTCCGATGTAATTAAATAATTAAATCGAAGATCGACAGTTTATCCGGAGTGTAATACATATATTGCAGAGTCCCTTTTCACGTAGCGCCGGAAGAGAACGGAGAACGCCTTAATGAAAAATTACTGAGATTCTCGAGAGCGAACGTTGCGTTTTCGGCAGTGTGCCGGTACGTTCCGCGTATATTTTTACGTGCTCATTAATTATAATTGTCGCGTCGATGCACTTAAGCGATCGTAAATAACGTGCGCACCCCCGGGAGGGATGGAACGGATTAAGATCCATCAGCGCGACGGCGCAACGTATTCGGATGTTGACGGCTCAGATTTATTCGGGGACCATAACGAGTGCCGATTGCTGGTGCTCGGACGCGAAGCACATCCCGCTGCCCGCTCGCGCACGTCGCGGCAGCTGCGAATGTCAGGTGTGAGTCGTATGTCGCGGAGATGAGATAAAAAGAGAGAAGCGTCCAAAGTCACGCGCACCTGCCGCGTTTATTCCCGTAATTTATATGACTCCTATCGTTCAGACACCTCCATTAATGATCGACTTATCGTGGATTGAATAACCGAACGCTTTTCAATTTACGTCGTTTTGTTGTTTAGTAGAATTATGACGAGGAAATTAGAGAGCAAACAGGAGTGCATCTCACAGAGAGGGGACAGACACATCTGTGACACATGCAAAAAAAAAAGTGTTTTACGTTCAGTAATTTTCCTATAATCTATAATCTTATATTCTAAGTTTACTATTCCTATAATTTCATATGCTAAACTTACTGTTTTACAGCAAACATATTCCTCTTTCAATAAAGTGAAAAATATTTTTGTCTCTCTTAATTATTCTTGTTTGTATTAATTTCAGAAGAATCCTTTTGAGGTCAATATAAGAGTAAAATCTTCTAAGATTTAGAGGATTCTATGTATATCAAAAAAATTTTTTTGGGTGCGATTTTTCACGAGATAATTTTCACGAAAAAAATTGTTGATGAGAATCGGGATCGAATTCAAGATTTACCGATTATGAGTCAAATCCCTCTACGGAGAGCGCTATATTCTCGATGAATTATTTATTTCTCCCTCGTTAATTTGCAAAGAGAGAATACAGACAGTTTACAGACAGAATATTGTTACAAAGAATGCAGGGAATATGTCTCCTCTCATTGAACGTATCTCTATAAGAGAAAAACAAATCATAGTTTCTCCGACTCGTTGGTGAGAAGCTTGAAACTTATGCCCCTCCCGCGGTGATGCACTTCTGTCACGATTTCTTCTTCGCCGCGAGATACTGGAGATGTCTCGATCAGACCTCGTTGAGTTTTTAGCGCGAGAAAGTCTTCTGCGCCTTGGCTATACATTAAACGCGAGGACGAATCGACAGGAACGTCTATTTCAGAGATTCGCGGCGCGAGATAAGTCGTCTCTTTCTCCTTCCCTCGAGAGAACGGTCCCGTCGACATCGTCGAGGACAATGGTGTCGCCAGGTGTCGGAAACGTCTCTCTCGTTCGCCGCGGGGTTGATATCACGATAGAATCACCCCCCGATTGCAATTTGAGACGAAACGGGATGTTCCACCTCGTTTCCTTTTTCCGCTGATAAGAACAGTTATCATATATCGCTTCTCTGTTTTTTTTTTCGCCCTCTGTCTTCTCCGCCGCGCGACTTTGAATTATTTGATTATCATGGAGATATTAATTGAAGAATCGAAATAATAATTTTTTTTATCTGATTGATTCAGCGAGAGAATCAATCTTAAGTTTTTGTCTCGAGCGTAAATCGATTTCATCTTCATTCCTATTTTCTGTCCAATTGATTACGTATAAGATGTCTCTCTGTGAATTTTTTAATTAGTTTAAAATTAAGTTTTTTATTTCAATTCGGTAAAAATGTCGAAATGCGTCAAAAGCTTTTTGGTACATGGGACAAAATTGGAGGAAGATCGGAACAATGCGAGAGTTGGTTCCAAAAAAAATTGATTGCTAACAGTGTGAATTAATCCAAATTGTCAAAGACCATGCGACAAAGCCCGTTGTGAGTGCAAGGGCATCCTGTAGAATTTTTGTCTGTGGATTCCATTGTATTTAGAAATTGATTCAGCTCGAAATTTGCGCATCGCAGCACTAGTAGTAGGTGACTTATGCAAGCAGAGACCGGTTTGATAATCTAGAAAGAAAGTTCTCAAACACTGTCTAATAAATTACACCGTGCCATTAGATCTGACCTATTCCGCCACTGAATCTAATTTAATTAAAAAATTCTCGTAGTTATAAATGGCAGTAGGTCAGATTAATATCGACTAATAGTTTTCGACCCTGTCAATCGAAGATTGTGCTTTTCTTAGCTTATAAAACAGAATAATTTAATAAAGATATCGCTGATGCAGTTTTTTCGTGGCCGAAAACGATTCGTTCAATATTTGGATTTATTTAAGAATCATTAAGGTCAATCTTTCTTTTTTAGATTATTGACATAATCCTTCTTTGAGGTACTTTTAATTTAATAGGAGATAAATTATTTTTGTTATCCTACATTATGTCTGTATAAAACATAATATACATATAATAATATAATAAGAAACATTATATATAGATATATAATTCCTTCTTATATTATGTTTCTTTTATTACTTTATACAGATGTAATGTAGGAATGCATCACGAATTGAATCGCATTTGTGAAAAAAATTTAGCACGTGTGGCTCAATAAAGCATCTTTTACATGCTTTATTGCGTTTCTAGCGGCGAGCTGTTTTCTAAATTGAATTCAAACGAGGCGGGTGGTAAAAGGATTTAGTTTTTTCTCCCAACTTTTTCCAGCTGATTGGAAAATGTTTCCTTTCAGAAACGTAGAGGATTACGCGAGGGAGCACGAGGAAGCGTCGAGGAACATTCAGCAGTACCTGTCGAATCCCATAAATGCTTATCTGCTGGTGAAACGGCTGACCACTGACTGGAAAAAGGTCGAGGAGCTGATAACCGAGGACGTCGGCAAGTCTTTCGTCGCGAACATCACGAATTCCAGGAGCGATCTAAAATTCCCGACCGACGAGGACCTGAATGGGGCCGCAGTCGCTTTGATGAGGCTGCAGGACACGTACAAGCTCGAAACCGCGCAAGTTGCGAAGGGTGTCCTGAATGGGGTGCAATACAGTACCGGATTGACCGGTACGTGTAACATCCCCCTTCGTCTAAACTGTATGACTCAATTTATTATGTTATAGGCAATCCTTACACGAAATCCTGACACGTCAAACGATCGAGAGTAAAAGTAAATCCCAATCTGCATCGAAGACATTATTTAAAATAGCATGGAGATGTTTCTCTGTCTGGTTCCTCTTTCTCTTGAATATTTAATATTTAATTAAAATTTATACAAAATTCGCAAGACTATTGCGAAGAGCTTGCGTTGTTTCTAATATAACAATGTCAAGTTTGACAAGGAGAGCGGGTTCGCTGCAACACAAAGAATCACTCGCGTAAAAATGAATTGTACAACGTACCTCTCCGTTTATCACGATTATTTGTATGAAAAAAGAGAGAGGCAGAGTTTTGTGCGGTGCGGGGAAAGACAAAGAGCGCGCTTTGCGGTTCGCAGGAGGAAAATTAATTAACGAATTAACTTTTTCACTATCAGTATGTGCCACGCCCGCGCTATTGCGTGCTTTCCGCTGCACGAGCCGAATAGAAAGAAATTCCATAGAAACGCAATCCAGATTGCTCCGCGAAAAAAAAAAGCGTTCAATGGAATACCGGATATACGCGTTCTCGTGCGCGTCGATAAATATCGTCTTCTTCATTTTATTTTTCACTTCACCGTCACGTGCGATAATTCTACGTTTCAGCCAGCGACTGCTTCGAACTGGGCCGACAGTCTTATCACAATCGCGACTACTATCACACGGTGCTGTGGATGCAGGAAGCTATGGACCGTTTGCAGGAAGAGCAGAACGCCACCACCACCTCCAAGCCCGACATTCTGGAATACTTGGCATTTTCAACGTATATGCAAGGTTCCGACAATAAATTATTATTATTATTATTATTATTGTTATTATGCATGTCGCGAAGGGCACGAGAAAATTTCGAAGGAAAGAAAGTCTGGCAGCACGTTTCAAATATGTTATTCCGTTTTTATCGCCGGCCAGGTAACGTCGCCCGCGCTTTAAGCATGACGAACGAACTGCTCGAGCTGGTCCCGACACACGAGAGAGCGTTGGGAAACCGCGCGTATTACCAAAAGGAGATTCAAAGCAAGGCGAGTCAATCGAAAAAGAAGCGGGGCGAGGACGGAAAGGACGACACAGCGATACCTGAACAGGTACCAGCCGCGATCGTAATCAGCTTCGTTAAGAGGCTGTTGGAGATGCAATTAAAATAAAGAATCACGGAAATGTACATTTTTAATAATTATTGGATTTGTTACAAGAAATTAACTTGTCATTTATCTATAACGTATCTCGTGATTAGCGCGAAAGATAGCGCCAAACAATGGAAAACTTTTCGTCGGCTATTATTTTCGACCAAGCGAAATTTCGGAGATGGCAAGGCGAGTTTTCCGCGAGCGTCCATAAAGTTCGTTATCGCGCTTGCAGAACTTCACTGTCGCCGAGGAAAGGGTGAAAACGTGGGAGGAAATGACGGAGAGGGAGAGGTACGAGATGCTTTGTCGCGGCGAAGTATCTATTCCGCCGGAGGTGGAGAAGAATCTCAAGTGCCGTTACGTCGACCGTGGAATTCCCTTCCTCAAGATCGCGCCGTTCAAGGAAGAAGAGGCGTATCTGGATCCGAGAATAGTTGTTTATCACAACGCGATCTACGACGAGGAGATCGAGACGATCAAGCGGATGGCACAGCCTAGGGTAAATAGTCGCGTTTACCGGAAATTATCGCCCGCTGAAACGGGCCGAACGCACGGCGGCGGACGGCCGTCGTGTACATCGCACGTTTCCGCGAAATTGCGGAAATTCCTCGAGATAATGGCAATTACGTGTTGCAGTTTAAGCGCGCTACGGTGCAGAATTACAAGACTGGTGCCTTAGAGATAGCGAATTACAGGATCAGCAAGAGCGCGTGGCTCCAGGAACATGAGCATAAGCACGTAGCGGCGGTGAGTAAACGCGTGGAGCACATGACGAGTATGTCCGTGGAGACGGCCGAGGAGCTTCAGGTCGTTAATTATGGCATCGGCGGTCACTACGAGCCACATTTCGACTTTGCCAGGGTAAATTGACCATAAGGAGCAATCAGGGTGTGCTCTTCCGCGCGCAGCTATTTGCAGCGACGCTAATTAATTTCATTTTACAGAAAGAGGAAACGAATGCGTTCAAGAGCCTCGGGACTGGCAATAGAATCGCAACGGTTCTCTACTACGTAAGTTTTAATTTTCTACGATTTGTTGCGTGTTGCATGAATGATGATGTAACATTGTCTCTCATTGTACTAGATGAGTGATGTCGAACAAGGAGGCGGTACCGTATTTACCGCCATCAATATATCTCTCTGGCCGAAGAAGGGTAGTGCAGCATTTTGGCATAATTTGAAACCTAATGGCGAGGGAGATTTTAAAACTAGACACGCGGCTTGCCCGGTACTTACGGGATCGAAGTGGGGTATGTTGTTGAAGCGTTTCTTGCTCTGAAAGTTTAATATTTCGTTTTACAAATATTATATTACAATTTATTTTTATTTTCAGTGGCAAACAAATGGCTGCACGAAAGAGGTCAAGAGTTTCATAGACCATGCACGTTGGAGAATCAGGCGACGGACGAGGTGGACGTTAGGCACTGAAGAGAGCGTTCCTCGAGTGTGACAGAAAAAATAGAAGCGGTGCGATAAATAAGATAGAAGAAGTACTAAAAAATACTTCGAGATTCCTACTCCGAATAAAGAGACATTTTACTCTGAGAACGGCAATTCCGTAAGAAAGCGCGCGGTACGAATTGTCGTTTAAGAACGTGTAAGAACGTTTCGACCCGCGTGCAAAAAGCGACAGTGCAATTTAGAGTAGATAGGTAAACTGCGAGAACGCTGCTTGCGTTTACGAGAAAGAACCATCACCGCCACACAATTCGCGTAACTTAACATTCGTGCCGCAAACCTGATCTTTCTTGCTGGTTTACTGTGGGACACGGTCTCACATTACGACAGCGATTAATGTTTTCTTAATCTTCGAGATATCCGGCTGCAGGCGAAAACCAGTAAGAAGCAACAGAGACTCTCCGAGCGAGATTAATTGACCTCATTGTTTCCCGTGCGCTTTTTCCTTTGAAACGGAAATCCCGTAAAGCAGAGATTGCCGCCACGCGAATTGCGGCAATTGCGATGCAATAAAGTTACTCTTCACAGCACTGATCTGTATATGTGTTCTGTTTGTAGTTCCGATCCAGCATTGCCTGCAGTTTGTCATCTTGCAGTTTACGTCTTATGGCGAATACGTAGCATAATTATTTGGAGTTGAATGCCGAAATAAACGGCGAGTGTAAAGTGGATAAATGAAAGAATGAATCTCAATAACTTTTTCGCTTGAAACAAACGAAAGAGGAGAGTAAAAGAAAAAAAAAGAAGAAAACCGTATAGTTGCATCAATTCGCATTACATGCGAAGTTTTTGTCGTTTAAACGGACTATCCGCAACGAGAACGGGACTCGCTCCGCCGTTCGCTAATAACGCGTAACGTTAATTGTTTCTACGAAAAAATAGCCGATACGCTAATACGATATTACACTATGCATCATAGCCAAAGCAATAATAAATTGCGCACATTTTGGCCAGTCTCCCCTTATCGTAGTATATAGTGCGACGTAGAGAAGCGAAGAGCGCGATGTAATCATTAGCCCGTAGATTAATTGTAATTCGAGCGTGATCGTTAACGCGATCCACGAAGCCGTATCTCAACCCCGACATTATCGTGTTATAACGAGGTACTTCCGCTGAGATGCTCCAAGACCGAGAATCCTATCGTGACGGATCGTTTTTCGTCGGCTGTAAATAGCGGATGCCACGTTGATCCTGTATCATCCTATCCTTCCGATCAGGCTGTATACGAATCATTTGTATAAAGGTGGACGACGCTGTCCAACGACAACGCTGCGCTTCTTGACGACGATGTAGTATACATATATATATGCATATATATATATATATATATATATATATATATATATATATATATATGTATACACACACACGAGGATAATCTTGCACTTCGCATTCAAGATTGTACCCCGATTGTAGCGGTGCTCAAATTATAGTTAATTTTATTTTTATTTAAATGATTAAGAGAGATTACTATACGAAATATATTGTAACAAAGATAGGAAAAGATGCTTATATGTTTCACATACAGCACCAAATGAATGAAAGAACGAGTCTAATTGAGAACCATGTTCGAAAATCATGTAATTACTGGATTTAAGTTTTCTTCTTAAGACTAGTATAGTACATATCATTTCTTACTACTTATTTTTTAATTTAATATTTGTGCTGCACTACAACGTTTATATGTTTTATTCATGTTGAAAATTTGGGAACCGCTGCTCTATGGGATTATAGATGACCGAAGCTCGTGGTTTCGAGTATCCCAAATCGACTGTTAATATTTAGCACCAGCCAGCACCAACGTGAATATACGAAATATGCTCCCAATCGAGATTCAGCAACGAATGTGCGCAAATAATATCTATATCAATCGATTAGCACAATTATCACATATAGTATATTATTTAAAAATTATACCTTGATAAAAAAAGGTATCGTTTCAGTTCATTAAAAATTTCATATAATGATAACCCTATTAATTTATGTTTTGATCATATTTACTCATCTACTAGAATCATATGGCGCTTCAGAATTTATGTTAAAACAACTTATATATATATATATATATATATATATATATATATATATATATATGTATCTTTTTAATTTTCTAATTTTCAATTTTTTAAAACGATACTCTCTTTTAGCAGTAATCGATTTATTCAAATATATTTATCTGGCTCTAATATTGACTGTATATCTCAGCTTAATTTTAACAATGGTACAATTATTTATATAAAGTAAAATTACGATGTTACATTGTAATTTTTGCACATGTTTTTGAATTATAATTCCTTTTCGCTTTGTCTAATTACAAATCCAATTCATTCATATTAGGTACATTATTAAAATTATCATTAAAACGGTAAAAAAAACTCAGTTTTAAGGACCAGCGCGTTTTTACAAGATAGAAACATGTATATTAAATAAAGAATAATTTAATTTGGAATTGAACTTTAATTAGGAAGTAAAGTCTCGATCTAAAAATAGTATTTGAACAAAAGTATGTTTTAATAATCACTATACAGTTATTTGCTACTCTTTTAGAAAGTCTGCAAAAAAATTTTCTACCAATCTTGTATATATCACTTCGCGGAATATTGCGTGTCACCTATGTCATTTAATATGGAATGATTATAAAGAATGAGCGGAAAATGAATTAAGATCAATGGGAATAGAACGAGACCAGTTCCGATTGCCTCGTTAAGTGCGAGCGACTGATATCTATCTAATTGTGATCACCAACGTTTTGTTAAAAAAAAAAAACGAAGAAAGTAAATAAAATTAAATGCATCACAGAAACGCTGCTGAAATCCCAATAAAGCGTGTCGTTACTCATCGTAATTCATCATTCTCAAATTGTGTATCAACTGAGTATATACGTATATTAAAAATGGGGAAACTCGATTGTTAGTTATAATAAACATTCGCAAATTTCACTTCCGAAAAATCCTATTGTAAAAGAGCATGTTCCTCATCTTTTTATTTCAGTCTTCTATATGTGTAAGCATTACCGTTATTTCTATATGTATAATATTTGAGAAACAGTAACATGAGCTGATTACTAGAAGATAATCGATGCTTCCCAATCAGCAACCATTATTTTTTAAATCTTTAAAAAATAATATTAAAATAATATTTTTTTCATATATTATATAAATATTTTTTTCATATATTATATACAATATTTAAAAAATATTTAAAAAAATAATGGTCGCTGATTGGGTTTTGCTAAGTGACAAAAACAATATGCATGTCTCAAAAGCTCCTTTTTAACTTTTTCAAGGCATCTTCAAGATATCAAAGAGATATTTTTTTATTTGGAATAGAAACAATGTTTTTTCTAAAGAGGGTTTGAGTCTCCGCTATATAAAAAAATTCAAGTCTGATCTACACCTATTTCATTCTAGGTGTAAAAAGTGCAATAAGTGCATATAACAAGAACAGATGTTGAATCAGCTGATCTCGAGGCATGGACAACTGGAGCTCCTTTCAAATTGCCAGATCGTATAATTGGAATTGATACAATCGTGATCGTGAGATCGAATCACCACATAAATGTAAGACTGAGTGTATCTCTTATACACAACATATCGTTGCACAACGTTGCATGTAGGAATAATTAGATACAAGGTATTGCAAGGTTAGGTTAGGTCGGCTCGTCCGACGCCGGTCTCTCAGATTAGTGTACTTGCGTATTATTTTCCGTAGAAATAAAAGACCATTTCAAAGCCACATGACGCCCGCCACGATGATCGAGCGCGTTAGTCGCCTCGTTCTCCAAATGCGCAGGCGAGGTAAAAGGATCAGTGGCCACCAGCGGCACGCGGTTAGATACAGTTCCACTCGAATTGACGGCAAGACTTTAGAACGCTTGAACGACAGGAGTGTACTGCGCGTAAGCGGCAGCGAGGCCTCCACCTTCCTTCAAGGATTGATAACGAACGATATGAAGCACCTCGACGAAGGGACGCCTAACATCTATACGCTATTTCTAAATATCCGTGGCAGAGTGATGTGCGACGCTATTGTGTACAAGAGTGAGGAGAGCGACTTGTACTACGTGGAATGCGACTCGCAGATAATCGATTCCTTGCAGAGACACTTGAAGATGTATCGCGTGAAGCGAAAAATAGACATACAGCATGTAGGAGACGAAATCAACGTCTGGTCGATGTTCGGCTCCACAAAACGTTTAGATGACGGAGTCGCAGCGAGCGAAACGGGAAAGCATAAGCTAGAGGGAATGATATTTCCATGCGGCACGCTAAACAGTAAAACCAGCAAGTTTGTCGATAATATTATGATATACGAAGATCCGAGGTTGCCCGATTTAGGTCTGAGAGTTCTTGCCGAGTCGCAGATTGGCAGACAGGAGATAATCAAACATCTGGACGCTGACATACCCTTGTCGGATAGTCTCGGGGATTACAAGGCGTTCCGATATAAAGTAGGAGTGGGGGAGGGCATACACGATCTACCGCCAGGGAAAGCGTTGCCCCTAGAGATCAATTGCGATTATTTACACGGCGTTAGTTTTCACAAGGGCTGCTACATTGGCCAGGAATTAACCGCGCGCACGTATCATACTGGTGTGGTCAGGAAGCGTCTGATGCCTCTGTTGTTTGATAATGTTGTGGACAAGCCGCTCGCGTACGATGAGAAAATTCTCAACGAATGTGGCAACGCGGTAGGAAAGTTCCGAGGATGCGTCGCCAAGTACGGATTAGGTTTGATGCGTATCAACGAGTCCCTTACTGCCCGACAACTTACTGTATCCGGTATAAACGTAAGGGTAGTCAAACCTGCATGGTGGCCCCAAGAATCACAGAAAGAAATGGTTTCCGTCAAAAATACAAAATAACATCGTGACGTTTTCAAGCAAATATGATATTGTTTTGTAGAGAACACATACACAATACGTAATATGTAAAGTTGTAATATATTTGCTCATGTAAAATAAATTTATTGTGTGTCCAAAATCGATAATTTAATAAATTCAATGGATTCTGCTCCTTGTTGCTTTATAGGAGGGAGGATCTCGCTAGTACGTCAGCAGGTGAATCTGGTATCAGCGAGCGAACGCAACAGGATGATTTTACAAGTCAACAAACAGCGACGAACGTGGGTGGCACTTTCACGTGTTCATTTTGTCCTTTGAAGGAGCACTACGATTATAAAGGCGCAAAACCGCCCTTCGCTCGGCAGTTGATTTATTCAGAAGAGTGTTACGTTATGAAAGATCCGTTCAGCTTGCCAAACAAAGGCGAAATCTTAATTTTAGGCGCTGATTGTAGCGTATGCGGACTTACTGTATGCTTGGGATGCAGTATATTTTATACGAGGCGTTTCTGCCCGAAGTGCGCGTTCAATAATATGCAATATTTACCGTCCCAACTGCACAGTAAAATTACGGCGTTAACCAAGCAAGCAGATTCCTAAAAACAATGTAAATTTCTTTGCGTTTATTATTTATTAAATAGCTACATGGCAATTACATATAAAAAAAAATATATTCATATAAAAACATGTCAGAGGTATTTTTGTTTGTGTAATCAATTTCTACAAGAAACTGTGTAGCATTTTTTTTTTCAATACTAAATGAACGCGTAAAAAATCTTTGAATATAAAAAAACCTTGCGATATCCTATAATCTATTAAACATATTACGACGTCAACTTAAACTTTTGCTGATTTAGCTGTGAGCTTTTTTGCCATCGCCTTCTTTTTCTTATCAAGTTTACTCTTCTTCTTCTTCTTGCTTTTCAAATGAACTTTTTGACCCTGAAATACAGTAGACTTCTTTCCTTCGTTTTCTCCCTGTTGCTTAACATTTTCTTTAGAGTGTATCTACGAAAAGAAAATGTGAATATATAATTCTATCTTTATTTTAAAAAAAGTTTTTCAAAAAAGTAAGATACTCACAAAAACTGTTTTCGGATTCACACGTTTCTGAGCGACTGAATCATTTGCAATTTGATCCACCTTTTTTTTAAAGTTTTCTTCTGTGGCACTCTGATCCTTCTTGGCCTTTATTTTGGCCTCTCTGTACTTAAGCATCGATTTTTCACATTTTAGTTTAGAAACTATTACTTGTCGCCCCTCAATTATTATAGGACTGCGTGAGTTTAGAACGGAGGCTACAGCTTCTTTAGTGTAAAACTGAACATAACCGTATTTACATGCTTTTGTTTCATTATCGCGTATTAGTTCTACATGGACAATATCTCCATATTTAAGAAAGGCTTTCCAGATATCATTCAATTTTACATCTGAAAACATCAACCAATTATTAATTTTCGTGCTAAATAATTGCGACAATTAATCAATGATTTATTATACATACCCTTATATAAATTTGTTATATATACACATTTTTCCGAGTTATAAGGTCCTTTAAATTTAGCAAGAGTCTGTACACATAAATAATGTCCATCAACCATCTTTCCATGCAAAGCTTTTACTGCATCTTGCGCAGATTTTTCTGTCTCATACAGAAATTTTCCTGCGAGTGAAAGTAATTTATGTACAGTCCCATAGGACGTCTCATCATCTGTCTTTCTGATAGTTTTAATAACAGTAAGAGGTGTTAGAACCATCTCTTTTAAACCACCATATTGTCTAAATAGTTCAATCATCTTCTCTCTCGGTGTATCTTTTGAAATATTTTGAACGACAACAATTTGTCTCTGCAATTCTTCTTCACATCTTTGTTCCGTTTCAGGGGTTATAAACTTGAGTTCTCGTATTTCTTTTTGATTAGCAGCCTCCTCTCTTTTCTCTTTTCCTTTTGTTTGTTTTATTGTATTATTCTCTTCATCATATTCACTACTATAATCTATACTATCATAGTCTTCGTCATCCTCATTAAAATCCTCATCATCATCATCATCAGCATAATCTTTCACTTGTTTTACTGTATTGTTCTCGTCGTCTTCATCTTCACTACTAATATCATCGTCTTCATCATCCTCATCTTCTTCATTAAAATCCTTATCATCATCATCGTCTGAAATGCCCTTCCCTAAAAGTGCTTCCAAACCCATCTCTTCATCCGCGCTATCATCATCATCGTCGTCGTCGTCATCGTCATCATCGTTGTTGTCTTCATCACTGTCAACCTCGCTGTCATCGTCGTCATCGTCATCGTCTTCATCCTTATCATCAACTTTATCAATTTCCATTGAGGTATCTGTTTTATGAGCATTTTTATTATTCTGTACTTGATTTTCACAATCATCATTACTTTTATCCATGTACATATCTTCATCTTCCTCATTACTTCTTACGTACTCATCACTGTCAAGAAAACCCATAAAATCATCACTACTGCTACTTTCATAATTATCTAAATCTGTATCAGTTTGAACTATTTTTTCTTTCAACTTTCCATTTTCTTCATCGGACTCATCTTTCTCGGCAGCAGATCTCAGACCTCTAAACATTTTTACCCCTTTATATTTAAACCTTCTTTCTTCATCATTATCATCTTTATCTTCGTCATCTTCGTCATCCTCTTCTTCTTCCAAATTTTCATAATCTTCATCGTCTTCATCCGATTCATCCTTTAAGCTCTTTCCTAAGATGTCTAGAATATCAACGTCCGAATCCTCTTCCTCTTCAATGCTTTCATCAATTTTATTTAAACTACTGTCCTCTTGTGAAGATTCTTCACTCATGTGAGAATCATCAATGTGCTCTAACGTTTCTTCAGGGTTACAAATGTATTTTCCTTTGAAAGATTCGTTTTTGGCTTTGCTTGATAAACTTTGTTTCCCATTTGAAGAACTTTGCTTTACACTATCCTTGAATGCTTTCTTAGGCAAGTCTTGATTCTTATTTTCTGCATCTACACAGCTTTTCTGAGCATTTTTCTCAGATGATACAGATTTCACTTTCCTCTTCTGTATCTTTGAGTTATTGATAAGAGCTACCTTACCTATAGGTGTCTTCTTAAATTTGGGATCTTTGTTCTTTTTTACAGAACCACTTATTGTTCCATGCAACTGCTGTTTTGCTATTTGATCTGTATTCTGCTTCCACGACTTTTTCTTACCCATTTTTTCTTCCTGTACATATATATAACATCATAAGATATATTTATAGGGAAGTTTGTACGAATCATAATAAATAAAGAATGGAAGGCCAAAAATTATAAATCTTAAAAACGTATATATATATATATATAATTTGCATAAAAAATATTTAATATATTAAGAATATTAAATATTAAAAATTCTGGCAATTGATGACGTGTCACGATTATCAATTTTGTATATTTTTCAAACTGAAATATTTTCAAGAAGCATCGATAATAAACGGCAAGTGCGACTGTACACGAGAAAAAATACAAACAAATAACCGAAGTCATACGAGTCAAATTGGCTCGGTGACAGAGTATCGATAATGTGATTTTCGAAACGTGAAAAGTAAAAAGTTTCGCGTGAACTGTAGGATTCCTGCCAATGGAATCCGTTGCATTAACGTGAAATTTTTCACTTTTCACGTTTCCGCCTTATGGAGAAGTTACATGATCGATATTTAACGGTTACTTATCTCGTGTAACGCAATACAATAAAGAAGCAAAGGAACATCGAAAACAAATATCTAATTGAATATATAAAAGACTGCAGCGTAACTATAACGATTAGCAAATACATTTGCTAATCGTTATAATTTATCTTTAATTACCAGTCAGAAAACTTTGATTTTCAACCGCAGAAATATCTCCGTTGACTCGAAAGGCTGACGATGTTAACGAGAAATGGGAATGGAAATGAACAGAAAGGCGCCAACAGCAGGACGCTCTTCAAGTGCGTTCGGAAAACTATCACATAATGGCTCCTACGCAGCGCGTTCTTAAGCCTTGTGTCCACGACGCTAGAACTCGATTCGAGATCTTGGTACGAGAAACGTGTAGCCAATAAAATTGCCACTTTTCCGTAAAAGCTGCACTTTGATTGGCTATAAATTTCTCGGATCGAGTTCTAGCATCGTGGACACAAGGCTTAAGAACGCTCGCTTTAAGCCTCTATTAAGCCTTGTGTTCACGTTGCTAGAACTTGGTCCAAGATCTCGATACACGTTACTCGGACCAAGATCTTGGACCAAGTTCTAGCATCGTGGACACAAGGCTTCAGATTACGGATTGAGATTGAGATTAGATTGAAATTTAACCAATCAGAATAAAGCTAATATAAAGTAATTCTGTGAACATTGTCCTGATTGGTCAAATTCCAATCTAATCTCAATCCCAATTCGTAGTCTACTCATAGTAAGCAGTAGTGTAGTGGTATATACCAATACATACTGTCTACTATGAGTGAGAGTTCTGATTGGATTTCTGCTTTTCTGCTTCTGCTTTTCTGCCAAGGTGTGAAGTCGGCCAAAAATGACAAATCAATATTAGGCCGGCTTCACACCTTGGCAGAAAAGCAGAAGTAGAAAAGCAGAAGCCCAATCAAAACTCTCACTCATAGTAAGCAGTAGTGTAGTGGTATATACCAATACATACTGTCTACTGTCTAGTTCTGATTGGACTTCTGCTTTTCTGTTTCTGCTTTTCTGCCAAGGTGTGAAGTCGGCCTTATTATTTTTGATCACGTGACGCTGATTTCAGCGTCAAAAGACGTCACGTGACCAAAAATGACAAATCAATATCTTTACTTTTTTTTATAGCCGAACGCGGCCAAATGATAGTAGACATCACGTGACCAATATGTCACTTGTTATTGGCACATTTTGGTTGCATGTCTTTTGACGCTGAAAGCTAAAAAATTCCAAGAATTCTCCGAGATTTCCAAGAAATTTCTCCCGAAAACTCGAAAAAGGGGAACACATCAGAAGAACGTAATCGGCAAGAAGGTTGCACTATCTAAAATTCCAAGAATTTTCCAAGTTTTTCAAGAAAAAATTTTTTTTTATCCAATCACGTTTATGTGCCACTTAGCGGCCCACGAAGCGGCCATATTTTTAAAGAACCAATCGTAATAAAGAATCATTGGACATTCACCAAGCTATTTTTTTTTTCCGCTGGACACAACTATTGGATGTACCCACTGTATTGACTTTGTCAATTTATGACAGCGAATTTTTCGTGTGTTTTATGTGATATTACAAAACACTCCTGTGATACAACGAAAATGCTGAACGAATGTGATGGAGAATTGGTAGAAGCTTATCACTTCTATAAAAGCAAATATTTAATTTAATATTATTATTAATTTATCATCTTTTATTATTCAGTTGCTACCAAAATTAATTTAAGTATAGAGCACCTATTCGACGAGAACTAATCGAACAGTTATGTAAATGTAGTTTGTTATCTCGATTACAGCGGTAAAATGAACACTGAGATGTTAAACGATCTTTCGCCATTATGAAAAGCTTGGGAGGATCCAAAGGAAACTTGATCGCACTGTCATCCTGATAACTCCCGTCAAAAACCGATAATTTATTCTCTACCTTGAGCGGCGAAGTCATGGCTGTGTCGATAAATGAAATCTGCGAGAACACCAAGCTCGCGCGTGAAATGGCGTTGATGGGTAACTACGACACGTCTGGCGTCTACTATCAGGGAGTCGTGCAGCAGATACATAGATTACTCGCGACCATCGCGGACGCGACTCGCAAGGCCAAGTGGCAGGTTGTGCAGCACCAGATTGTCGAAGAGTTTGAGAAAGTGAAGGCCACGTCCAACACGCTGCAGCTCTTCAAAGTGGACACGCACGGCGAGAGACTACTTGGTACTTGGAGTAGGATAGATTTTGGGATAAAGTCAAGCTGTGATCTAACAAGCCTGTGTGTGAATTTCAGGAACTTCCTGCCTATCATTCGAAGAACCGACTCGAGATCCTGCTCTCTGGTCTTACAACAATTCAGATTCCTCTTGGAATCAGACACCCAGGGATCCCGATGTATGGCCACCCTTGACTCCAGCAGAACAAAAGTATTGATATAAATTCAATATTTTGTCATCTATGTAACTTTCTTCCTACTTCCTAATTTGGTTTTTTTTATTTCCTTTTTATAATGCTGTTACGTACTAATTGTGTCATTTGTGGAAAAATAATTATAATTGTATCTTTTTTTTAGAAATTCAAGACAGCAAAAGATTCAACAGAAACAGCAGAACCGAACAAATACTAGAAAATCTATTGCCACAGCTAAAAAGCCAGAAGGCAAGGCTTCTGCTAATAAAAAAGATGATAAGAGAACTGCCAAAAAAGATGATTCAAGCAAGGTTACTTTGTTTACTAATTATATTTCAACTTTGCAATATATTGCAAATACTAATATAGTTTCCGTAGCGTTACGTATAATGTAATAATAATTTGCAGGATAAGCCGGAAACGGAAAAAGACGATGTTGAACTAGAAGAACGTAAATTTGAACCGTCTGCTAATGATAAGGATCTTGTAGAAATATTAGGTAATGATATTACATCTTTGTTGCAAATATTATTTGCAAACGCATAACGCTTAAACGGTAAAAACAATTGGTCATGTTATGTTGTAGAAAGAGACATTGTTCAAAAGAATCCAAATATTCATTGGGATGATATAGCTGATTTACACGAGGCAAAGCGATTGCTGGAAGAAGCAGTTGTCCTTCCGATGTGGATGCCCGATTTCTTCAAGGTATAAATCTCCTTTCTTATATAGTAATATAATTGTATGATGCAATGAAATTCCATTAAAATACATATATATGTATATTATATTTTTAGGGGATCAGGCGACCTTGGAAAGGTGTGTTAATGGTTGGACCACCAGGAACAGGCAAGACTATGCTTGCAAAAGCTGTTGCAACCGAGTGTGGTACAACATTTTTCAACGTCTCGTCTTCTACATTAACGTCAAAATACAGGGGTGAATCAGAGAAACTCGTTCGGCTGCTATTCGAAATGGTAAAACAATTAAAACATGACTGACTTTTTTTTACATATTTAAAGAATTTCCATTGAAAGAAACGTAACGTTTACTCACGGTGTTAATTATATTTGGACGCAGGCCAGATTTTATGCACCTAGTACGATTTTCATCGACGAAATTGATTCTCTGTGCTCTAGAAGAGGATCTGAATCCGAACATGAAGCTTCACGTCGCGTAAAGTCCGAACTTCTTGTTCAAATGGATGGAATAAGTTCCAATAGGTAGAATACTACTTTTTTTTTTTGTTTTTGTTATGAATATAATTACTATGTATCCCTGTTTTATGTAGTGAAGATCCAAGTAAAGTAGTAATGGTACTAGCGGCAACAAATTTCCCGTGGGATATTGATGAGGCTCTAAGACGACGTTTAGAAAAACGTATCTACATTCCACTGCCGAATCGTAAGTTTTGTAGACTTTGGCTTCTTCAATGGAATGTATTCTTACTAACATAAAATTTATTTCTTTCGTTACAGATGAAGGCAGAGAAGCATTGTTAAGGATAAATCTTCGTGAAGTTAAAGTGGATTCGTCTGTAAACTTGACAGATATCGCAAGAAAACTTGAGGGTTATTCTGGCGCGGATATTACGAATGTTTGTAGGTAAGTAGAGTCCACTGCAACAGTCAGTTTTCTACATCAATTTTTTAAACAGTTATTTTATCTGTCGTTCGTTATAGGGATGCTTCCATGATGCTAATGCGAAAGAAAATCGCCGGTTTAAGGCCCGACCAGATCAGACAATTGCCGAAGGAAGAATTGGATTTGCCTGTGTCTGCTGCAGATTTCGACGAAGCCGTTGAGAGATGTAACAAAAGCGTTTCTCAGGAGGACTTGGAAAAATATGAAAAATGGATGAGCGAATTCGGTTCCTCTTGATATCATTCCCTCAAGAAATAATAACGTAATTCATTAACATATTCGCTGATCTTGATTAATTAACATTACAATATTATTCCGTTTAACATATGAGAAAGGAACTTAATCCGTCACAACGCCTAAATGACTAGTTCTCTGGACTCGAGACTTGAGAAAAATCAAATTGGAAAATAAAAGACTGTATGGTAGGAATAGTATGAGATAAAAGTTGGGTAATATTTCTAATCTCAACTGTAACACTAAAGACTTAACAAAGTAATTGTAAGTAACTGTTTTAGTAATATATTCCATTAAGTCTAAATGTAAATCTGTTTGTATTAATACAAGTACTGAAACAATCTCTTATCGATATTTCACAGTTTGTGTATTTTTAGCCCTTTTTCGGAGCGCAACCTTCTTTCCGTAAATTTCTCGTTTCCTCATCTATATTTTTCGAATCTTTCGGTGCTTTGTAATTGGAAACGTGATCCACTCGTATTACTCTACCTAATATCTGTAAAAAAAAAAGAAATTTTTCAGTATAGGGAAATACTTGAAGCAATTAAAGAATTTATGAGGTAAAAATTATGTAGAATAAAAGCGGATAATGTTATTGCAAGAAAAATATTGAATTGCTCACTAAAATATACCTTTATGCCATTAAAATTGTCGACTGCCAATATAGTGCTCCTCTGGTCTTCGTAACATAAAAAGCCATAGCCCTTTTGCTTTCCCGTATCTTTGTCCCTGATTAAATTTATATTGACTACTTCCCCGTATCTGCAATGATACATGATTGCATTTAGTATACCAATTTAGCTGACACAATCACGAGTTTACAGATTTCAGCTTACTGAGAGAAAATAGCGATAACGTCACCCTCCGTTAATTCGTATGGCAGACCACCGACAAAAATCCAAGCACTATCTTTGTACTGATCGTGCCAAGATGACTTGTTTCTACCTTTCAGTTCTTGCTCGTTGAGCTTCTTTATATTTTTGACGTTACTGAAAGCAGATCAATCTGTTATTTTACAAAATAGAAAAATTTATCAAGTTAAAAATTTGTGATACAATAACGTAGGAAATATGTTCGACAAATTAATTTATTAATTAAGATTCCTAAATTGATTACTCAAATATATTTTATTTACATTCAAGTATATTCTTCTTGACCAATAGTTAAATCGCAATTGGAAATACGTACGTTAAAGGATTCATTGCAACCGATAGCGGAAAATATCACAAAGCTACACATAAATATACAATATAAATATCAGGAAAGAGTATCGTAAAACACTTAAAAATATTTAAAAGACGAAAAAGAAAGATCGTGAGAGAAGAATCACGTTTGTTGTGTTTATGATTCTTTTTCTTTTTAGGAACGCGCTGACTTTAAGCCGATATCTCAATTTCTCGGCGCACTTGTCAGCGGTGCTGATTGGCTGTCGATGACTTCACCGTACTCCTGAATTCAACCACGTGATTCCCATCTAATCCAAGCTGCTTAGTTCACGCCGGTGTATTCCCTTCTGCTCTCGTCCTGTCAATCTTTTCCTCACGTCAATCTCAAATCTTTTTCCTTTAACGCACCAGTTGAATCGACTTTCGGCAAGTTTTTATGGTAACGGGAAAGGGCAGAACGATGATATCCAATATCGATGGGGATTAAAGCGTGTCGCGGGCGATTACGGTTCCCAACGGGGCTTGGATGGACAGTTTAGATTAGGTTAGGTGGGGTTGGCAGAGCGGGATCGCGGCTCTTCGCCGTCGGCGACGACGCCGGCTCGCCATGTACTCGACGAAGACGCCAACTCTGCGGATCGACGAGGCCGATCTGAAGTGCAGGAACGGCTGCGGATTCTATGGCAACGCGGAGTGGGAGGGCTACTGCAGCAAGTGCCACCGGGAACACCTGCAGAAACGACGGGCTCAGGCTGAGCGCGTGTCCCACGCGCAGACCGCGGACGCGTAAGATTTCGTTATCCCGCGCGAGTTCTCCCGTGTCTCTAAATTAATATCTTGCTTCTTTTGTTTTGTAGAGACAGTGTCACGCGGTCGACGGCTGCTGGCAGCCACAAGGGTTACGAGGAGAAGAAGGTACAGCAGGAGAAGAAGTACAAATTGTTGAATATTTCGTTCCGGAAACCCGTCGCGAAAGGTAAACTGTGCTACATTTCACGCTGCGCCTTGCAAACGATTGTCCGCTGGAGGCATAAGATGTACGTTTGTGTGCTTTCAAGTTCAGGGATATCAGGAACTGTATCACGAGCTGCTGAAGGACAATCCGGATCTCGAGAAGGTCAAGGCGGAAAATCGAGAGTTGCTGATGTATATAGCTAAGACGCCGGTGGAGAAGGATGTGAGAAAATGCATACATTCGTTTGTAGTAGACATACTCCAGAACAAAGACGTGAAGAGGATAGAAGAACTGTCGGAGATAACGCAAAACTTTTACCATGTGTTTGGAAAGCGTTTGGAAAATAGCACCAAATATACAGGTTTTGATCTATATATATGTATAGATTTACTTGCATTTATCTTGAAGGAGACATTGAATTTTATCTATCGCGTTATTACAGATATATCTCCAGATATTAAAGAGAAGTTGTTAGATTATGTCGAAAGATACGCTATGACTTTGTTGTATAGAATTCTTTTCTGCCCTCCATTCACGACGGATGAAGAAAAAGACCTGGCTATCCAGAAAAGGTTTGTATCATTACATTGGAACAGCTTGAATCTATATTTAATAAAGAATGTTAACAATAATTTCTTCTTTCAACAGGATACGGCAATTAAATTGGGTTAGTGGCAAAAATTTGGAATGTAGAATTCACGAGACAAGCTCGGAGGTTAGAGAACTTGTTTATACATCTATTACAGGTTTGTAATACTGCCGGTGAAATCGCGTAATCAACAATTTTTTGTAATTCGATGTTGTAACATGAATTTCTTTCAGATCTTTTAAATATGGATTCCGCTAAAGCGCCCCAAGAGAAACTGGCGTGTGTTATTCATTGTTGTAGAAATATATTCTTGTTGTTGCAACAGTCAGTCGACGGACCGGCATCTGCCGATGAATTTCTCCCAGCTCTCATATTTATTGTTTTGAAGGCTAATCCCGCGCGCCTCAAAAGTAATATAAATTTTATCACAAGGTTTTGCAATGCCAGCAGATTAATGACTGGAGAAGGAGGATACTATTTCACAAATCTGGTACAGTTACTACTAAATATATGTTGGATGTTTCGCAAATTTTTTTGAGTTATCTCGAGGCAAGAGACTGTTACTATTAATTTTATTAATAACTTTCGCAATATTATAGTGTTGCGCGGTGTCATTTATCGAAAACTTAACCGCGGAATCCTTGAATATGGCAGAAAAGGACTTTAATGCATATATGTCAGGAGAATGCGTGCCAGCTAACACTTGGGAATCAGCTCTCATGATATGCGAAGTAATATTTGTGATATATTCTTATGATGAAGATTGACTGTTCATCAATGTAATTTATATAATTTACATTTAATTATTGCAGAGCTTACACTTTATGTGCGAAGATATAACATTATTGGATGATTTGCAAGCTAAAAACACCGACATTGTAAAGCAAGCGGAAGAATTGAAAAATAAAATGATGGATTTCAAAGAGAAAATTAAAGAGGATGTGAATAAAGTGATTGAGAGGACACCGCTGCTGATATCTCATAGTCAGAGAGTGCCTACTAATCTAGATAGCGAAGATATTGAGAGCTACCAGTTACCACCACCGATTATTCCACAGGTGAGAATGATTCTTGGTGAGATGTAATTTTTTCCACAGGTGAGATGTAATTTTTATTTTTCAATTAAATTCATTTTAAATTTTCCAACAGATATATCCACATTCTATCGATAACATGAATGGCGGCGTAATGACGGATCTGTCGAGCGATTTGATGAGAACGTCATTAGTGGAAGATTCCGTAACGCCATCACCAACATTTGACTTTCCATCCTTCATCGGCGACGACAGTCTGGAAGTTAGCAGAGGCGAGGACGAAACTAGTCTTATTAGCTTAGATACTCAATCCGATATTGCATCTGGCGAGACTCAGCTCTTTAAGAAACATATGACAGACAGCTTACTAGACGAGTGTCCCACACCGGAAGCTAATCTACCACCTATTTTGAAACCTATCAGCTCGGAAGATTACCACGGCTTCACGATTCAAGGATCAAACATACCGACAATCCCATGCAGCACAGGCGATTCATCCATTACTCCGGCCGACTTAGATTCGGATAATTATTCCGGTTATTATCAAAACATGTAGTATTAATATAGAGATGTGATCCAAGTATTATTTATGCGAAAAGCATTTAATAAACTTCGATTGCGATAGCGATTCACAGTCAAGAGGAATTTTGATGATAATTTTATATCTCAGTTTTATTAATTTGTTTATATTTGTAGAGTTTATTATAGTAAAACATTCAAAACAGAACAAGAAAAAATGTCATAATGATGAAGCCTCCTGTGTGGGAGCCTCTTCTGATGCTAGAACAAAGAAATCTGAAATATTACAATTAAGTTGCTGTGATAAAGTCATTCACTTAATGTATCTGAATTTGATTTAATATTCTTGTGATAAAAAAAATAGTAAAACCAGCGGACGATAGATTGCATAAGAAAATTTAATTTTATTAAATATGTTTTATTATACTGTTTATTAAATATATTTCCCGAAGTGTTATTTTAAACATATTTCCACGTGAGAACTTGTATTCTGAATTTTATCTATATCGACTTCTTCGCATATTGGATTATTTCGTAAATCTAGTCTTTTCAAATTTTTGTGCCGTTTTATTAAATTGACTATCTCCTTCGTGCTCGTTAACTTGTTATTTCTCAAAGAAAGAACTTCGAGATTGTATAAAGTAGGAAAATGTTTCAGTGATGTCAAGCCGTTGCTGGATAGTGATAATTTTGTGCAACGTTGTAATGTAGAAAGTTGATTCAAGGAATTTTCCAATTGATTCGCACCAAGATTCACTTCCTCAAAGAAGCTAAAATAATGATTATTGTGCAATTTCGTTAAATCTAATCCCGACAAATCAATCTTTGATCGTATTTCTAAATCGCTTTCTTCTTTCCATATTTCGAGTAGTTTATACTCCACTAAGAGTTTGCTTTCTAAAATCATAAATAACATTGATAGAAGTATATGTATCTATACATAATCAAGAAAATTAAATAAATCAATTATGCTTTTAGCATTACTAAACCAACAAAGAAATTATCCTAATGTCAAAAATATTACTTACGCAAATCTTTGTAATAATTTTTGCGAAGACTGTCGACTTTTGACAGCGCCGATAGATTATTTAATATGTCAGTATAAAATTTTTTTAAGTCAATCTTTTTCATCAGTAATATACTGGTTAATAAGGCCCACTTATTATTTGGTTCCATTTCAGAAAGTTGGTTATAACTCTCTAATTGTTCATTTAATTGCTTAGTGTTGCTATTTTGTTTGTGCAAATTTGAATTATCTTTGTAAATCCATGCATTTTCTAACTCCGAATATGAAAACTGATACATTGATTCTTGTAGCTTTACAGAAACTTCTTTGGCATGATCCAAATCTTCTAACGAATTGGCAAACTCTGCAATTCGTAGCTTGGCAAACTTTTCATCTGGATACAATTGCCATTGCGCATCAATAATTTCACCATTTACAAATAATGAAAGCGAAATTGGTTCAATCAATACGTTGTTATCGATAACAACAATAGCCATATCTTTCTTAATTTGAGCACGCCACAGCCTACAAGTTGTCAAGCATTTATCCAAAAGCCATCTTTGGTAGAACCATGCGCTAGTGTCATTGGGATCGGTAAACGTTGCATTCATGACTAGATCAAGCTCTGGAAATTATTCATTATATATGTATATCTTTGAAGTTATATGGAATATGTTACGATATATATATATTGTAAAGTATATATTATACTTGCCTTCTCTATATTTATCATCTACAATCGGTATCTCTTCAGACGAAGTACCAAACATTTTGGTTAATATTCGGCTTCTATAGTGCCAAGAAGAGTAATTTGAAAAGTTATTCAGTATTTTTGTAGTGGAGAACTCGAACTCTTCCTCGTTAGAGATCCCAGCTTTTTGCACAACAAATTCTCTGTAATCCCAGCAGTGAACTACAATAAAAAGAAATGTAGCTCTAAGTATGCCAACTTGTCGGCAGAGTGATGCTGCTATATTTTCAGCGTGCATTGCACAGTGATAAATATACTAACAATTTCTTTCATCTATGTTTAGACATTTTGCACATAGGGACAATTCTTTAGCCCAATCTGGCTCAGGCATCCGTTCCATCACCCAACACCGTTGATGCCACACGCTATATGACTTGGGATTTACCCTGAGACACTGCTCGGTCAAGCTCATCTCATTCGCGAGCAGTTGCTTGTAATCTTCTTCGTCCCTACAATTTCGTCGTTAAGTCAGTTAAGTTAGTTTTGTTCGCTGCATTAATAAAGTATCTCGTCGATGCGTTACCATTTGTTATTCTCGAAAACTTCGCGACGAATATTCCACAGTGTATAAATGTCCGAGTTGTTCAATAGCATACGCTTGGTAACCGACAATAATTCATCGTCCCATATCTTGTCTTTCCTCTGAAATAAAAACAATGTGAAAATTGCATACAAGTACTGAGTTGTACACACATGATGGAACAAGTCGAAACCTTTTGAAATACTACAGCAAAGTCAGCCTTGTACTGGGCAACTTTGATCGCCCTTTCCCGCTTCTTTATCTCTTCCTGCTCCGCCGTCGTAAGCACTTTTACTCGGCCATGCTAAAAAAAAAAAAATCCATATTCATCTTTCAGACTTATATCAAACTGATGAGGAATCACGCATAATTGCATTATAAAATTTATATTATAAAATAGCGCTCGCTTAAATTTACTTAACACGCAGTGAAACAATATCGTAACATAAACAAATAAAGAATATACATGTATGTGTATTAAGTAAATAAAGTAATACAATTTGAAAAGATCGATTCTTACCATCGCGAAGATTCTTTTCTCTTATCGCCTGTGAGTCACAAGTGGTCGGCAAATTTACTGGAATGACAATTACATCTGGAATCATTGGATTCTATAGATGTGCGACTAATCGAGATTTTTTTAACCCGCTATCAAACGGACTGAGGTAATTGGAAAATATTGACATTATCGACTATTCTGGCTGCATCGGAGATAAATCAACGAGTGTTTTAACTTACCCGATCATTATAATTATAACTCCTCGATAAAAATTACGACGGCTAAAACAGAATTAGTGTTTAATAAAAAGATAAGATAAAAAGAATAAGGTGAAAAATGAATTTATCTATGGATTTATGGATAATCCTTAACATCGACCAATTAAAATATTAAATAATAACTATCGCGACTGTGTAGTAGTCCTTTATGTCGAAAAATGAGAGGAGTGCAGACTTTGGACCTGCATTTTGCGGATGCGGTTTTACGTTCGCACGTGACACCGATCAGCTGGCAGGCGCTCGTCCTTGCACATTCAAGATGGCGTCCTCCGGTATTGTGGCGACCGCCACGATACGAGCTGTGAAGGGAAGAAAGATTCTTCCGACTCGCGCCGCACTCACCCTGGTTAGTTATCAACGATTAGCTTCACATTATCACGTTTCGCACGTTTTTCCTTTTTCCCAAAAGGCTACTGCTTGGTTTTTTCGCTTTGTTAACTAATGTTCGCGTATGAAATAAAGATAAATGATTCCAGAGAAAAATAATGCGGAATATACCTTCTTACGAATTCGCTTAGCAAACACCATTTGTATTTAATCGCAACGCATTTTGCGTATTTTAATTTTCATTTATTGCGCAATTGCCTGTGCTCTATTTCGTAAGATTGCGACATGCCAGTGAATTATAACCTCATCATTTTCGAGGATATATTTTCATGTAAATACTGATGAGATGTTCTACATTTTAGACCCCCAATGCTGTCATGAAGATTAAGGAGATTTTGAAAGATAAGAGTGAATATGTAAGTGTATGCATAAGATTGGAACTATATAACAATAGTTGAGAAATGTATAATATATAATATAGTGTTCTAATTATAAAGATTATAACAGTGTTCTAATTATAAATTGTAATTTTTATAATTAGAACAAGAATTTATATAATGACTTTTTTAAACGAGAATGTTTATTAGAATTTAATGCGTGCAGTAAAGATTACATACATTTGATTTGCAGATTGGTCTTAAGGTTGGAGTGCGACAACGAGGATGCAACGGTTTGAGCTATACTCTAGACTATGCAAAAGAGAAATCCAAGCTTGATGAGGAAGTAAATCAGGATGGCGTTCGTATATTTATCGATCGAAAAGCACAGCTGTCTCTTCTTGGAACAGAAATGGATTACACCGAGAACAAATTAAGTTCCGAATTTATATTTAATAATCCAAATATCAAAGGGACATGCGGATGTGGAGAAAGTTTTTCAGTGTAGTGAAAATTTAATGTAATACATGTTACACCAGCTTTACCAGTGATATGTAATTATATATGTATTCTCTAGTTAGTTATATTTAGGATCTTTAAAATGTGTGTACATTTTAAACATATTTCTGTCTTTTCTCACAAAGGACTACGATGCAAAAACAGATGTATGTAACTATCATCAAGATTTATTCATTTTCTAAGTTTTGTATATACATTGCCATCTACTATATCTTATGTATCTCTTACATACATTGACTACATGTACTTTTTATTTATGACATGTTCATTGTAGGATAATGAAAATTTTATTGAACCTCTTTAATTTCTTTTTCTTCTTTTTTTTATGTAACTTTTATATAAATGAGAGGATATTGTATTTAAAAGTATAATGAATGTCTATATACAAATTTGAAAAAAATATTCAGCTATTCAGTTTCGAGAAATTTTGCGTTTATAGATTTTGAATTTATTTTAAATTCTCTCTTGCAGTTAACTAAATGCATATAATGAAAAAGTCGAAAAGCTTACATTTGATATTAAAAAAAATTAATGTTAAGTAATAAAAGAATCCTCTATTTTGAAGATACAACGAATTGTCATGTAGGGATACATTATTCTCGTGTACGAGTAATTTTTAGTATTTATGTGTATGTGTGTGAAAAGCGCGATATGTTAATGCTCGAGACGCGTCGATGATAGAAAGTGACGGATGACGCAATTATTAATTAACCACGTTAACCGAGTTCTTTGCAAAGTAATGCTGGAGATGCTACAAGGCGGATCCGGTATCCGCCTACATACATATTTAGAGAGATTCGGCTTTATTCTTCTTTTTCTTTTTTTACAATGCCGATTATTCCGGGTGTGGAGATACCCGGATCATCCGTGACCGTGAAACCCGTCCCCTCATCTTTCTCGGAATATCTTTTCCCCTAATGCGTGGAATTTACAACGACACAACTTGCGAAATTGCGGTTTTCGGTTATGCGATAACACGGTTGTTATCACATATAATACCTTACTGATTTACGGCCTTCGTGAGTTCGAAATCTTTCGATGGACCTGCCGGAATTTATCTGACACCTTTCTCGCATAGATAAGTAATCCTATACACTGCGGAATTAATTAGATAGTCATCTCTACACTTTCTTTTATATATTCACATTCTTTCGACATTATAAGACGTCCGTATTTCGCTTGAACGAATAGCTAGACGCCTCTTTAATACGTTGACTGAGCATTTATAATTTACTGTATTTACTATGTAATGCAGAAATATATTTAAAGGATCAGAAAAATTCTATATCAAAATATTAAAAATACTATTTTTATGCTATTTTATATATTTAAATATATATTAAAATATTTATAAATATATGACAAAATATATATTACGATACATATCCATAAATGCGCAACATTGTCGTCAGACCTAGCGCGAATTATAGATTATTTCAATAAGTGGCTTCAAGACCTCTTTGCGTATAATTCCTAGTATTTTTAATAGCATAACATAAAATCGATGTAACTGACTCGTCACTCTCGGACTCGTCATAGAAAAAAGTTGCATGAATCAGTCGATTCATGTTCATCGTGATTGACGTAAGAGTATATACGTGAATTAATGTCATAATAATTTTCGTTTATTCTTGTTATTATCGGGATCATTATTGAGAATTCTTACATATGAGATCATTATCTGGCATATTTGTGATACAAGGTCGTACTCGCGATACACGATATACATGCTACATCGATACCGAGAAGAGGTCTCGATTTGCAAAATCTGCGTGATGCATACGAAATGTAACGCTTTCAGGAAGCAGCCCAGAATGCGCTCAAAAACAGGATTTTGATATTATCACTCAACAGCAGAACGACTTTTCCTTGACGATGATGTCAACGTTAGGAATAATTTCCACGTTGTGATTAACGAAAAAAGAAAGTGTTTTTGAGGAAGTGCGCTCCAGGAAATCGCATAGATATCACTGTAAAAAAATAGTGTAAAATTACATGTAATTTTGAGACACACTTAATAGTTTTAAATTAATTTATTTCTAATTTTGCAGTATAAAAGTAAAAATAGTTCCTTAATTTGTTTTTTACGGTGTATACAGTGTAAAAAATTTATTTTTACTTCTGCAAAATTATAAATACGTAGAATTTTACAATTATTATATAATCTCACAATTACGTGTAATTTTATAGAAATTGTGAGATTCACAATAGTGTATACACTGTAAAAAAACAAATTAAGGCACTATTTTTACTTTTATATTGCAAAATTGCAAATTAAATTAATTTAAAATTATTAAGCGTGTCTCAAAATTACGTGTAATTTTTTATAGTGTAACAAGTGCCCGCGTATCGGTGTTAGCTGTAAGTGAAATTTATTTAAATCTTCATTATTATTATTACATCAAATCTCAAGTTCGGTTCTTGAATTGTTAAAAGAATCATTGCGTTCGATCGGAGGAACTTTCGTTCCTTCTTTTTTAAATGTTTAGCGAGGTACTCCACGTTCGCCAGACGAGCGATCGGACACCCCGTGGAAACGCATTCGAGATAATCGAGATGCGTGAGCAACATCAGCGTGCATCCGTCTCGGCCGCGGTCGCGGACGAGAGTGCCGGGGATAAAATTGGTGAGGCGTCGCAGATGGACCGAGAGGAATCAATGTGATGTGCTGACCGGCATAGGATATCGAAGGACAGCGACGATCCGCGCACCAAAATGGTAGGGGGGTACTGGTCAGATCCGGAGGATGGTATAAGAGAAGAAGGGATACGAAACCAACGCCAGTTATATTGACTTTCTTTTAAGCGACACGCGCGTTACACACTTCGCGGGAGGATACACATTAAGTAAGTACACGCACTACGGTTTATTTGTACGAGCACGAGGGTACGCGAGTAACTCGCGGCCTCATCGCACTTATCGCCGCCGCCGCCGCCGCCAGCTGTCTAAGGCTGCAAAGTCATTGCGAGATACTCCAAGTACCCAAGTACCGAAACCGGTAAACGTTTCGACAAGCTCGACGCCGGATGCTGTAGACATCAGAAAAACTTTCTTGCTACACCTGCGTGTCGCGTTTTAATTGTTCGCGAGTGAAGCGGTAGCGAGAATGTACCGAATTGCGCCTCCGATATCTTCAATATCATCTGCAGCGGGTATTTCTTCAGCGACGTTTGTTTAATCAATTTGCAGAGAAGCTTCTACCGTTATAAAGAGAATAAGAAGGATAATGTTAATTGTCATTTTATTTATTATTAATGCAGGACTGCCGAACGGTCGTTCCGTCTTGTTTTTTCTTTTTGCGTCAAGTTTTTGACATCAGACAAACGAAACTTACTTTTGTGAGTAATCGAAAGTGGTTCCTTAATTAATTCCAGGTGAAGTTTTATTTAGCAGAAATCTTATTTTAATTTTTTTATTTCGCTAGAGGATAATTGCAATGTTGAAAGATAAAAAGATTGTAATGCGCGTAGCAAACAATTGATAAGAGTTTGCATACTTTCTGCAAATATTGATTTTATTAAAAAAAAAGTATTGAAACCGATTCATTGATGAACTTTTTTTTTTAATATTCTCGCATAATACAGGATTACGAATGCTGACGACAAAAAGTCGTCCGCCGTAAATAACGATCTGCTCCAAAATTGTCGGAATGTCGGAATGTAGGACGTTGGAGATTTAACATTAAGTATCTGTCGCTTTTCCTTTCTCCAGTCGCCCGCGCGACGTTTTCGAAAGACGGAAGACGAGAGTCCCTTCGAGATAAATTACAATTAAATACGGCCCACATCGCCGGCGACTCTTCAATTAATCAATAATATTTTCTCGGCCGCAACGTGCAATAACAGTTACTCTCGGCAACGGGGGGAAAAAAAAAATCGTGTGTCGAGATTAATGCGTTTCATCAATAAAAATTAATGGCCGCCATGAGGGAGCGCGTATGTGAACGGCGTGCCTAAAAATACCCCATGAGAACGAGTTCCGTTCTTTCCGCGTGCACGCGAAGTTCGATGAGTACTGAGGAAGAACTGTGATCTTCTTGGGACATTCTAATTTTAATTGATTAAAAGGAACGGACAATTTTAGCTTTTCCTCAACCGCCGGAAGACTCTTTGTCCAGATCAATCGATTAGACGATCCTGCAGGCGTTCATTGAATAAATTATTTTTGCATTTGTAAATTGTATTCCATCTATTGGTCGCTGGCGGAGAAGATTGTCTGCTTGCTTTTGTTCGCTTCTTTCGCAGCACGAATAATTTAACGCGGACGTAAAAGCGTGCACTAGATTTATGGGACAGAAAGAGTCTCGTGGCACGAAACTCATTTCAAGGGTCTGACCGCCCTCTGCGCGTCAGTCTGTTTAAAAAAAAAAAAATGCTAATTTCAAATATGTAAAACTCTCAAATATGTAGACGATCATGCTTACTAGGATTTTGTCATAATTTATAAAACTATGTCGAGAAAAGAATACAATATTGATTAAATGAAACGAACGTGGAAAAACAACCAATATCTTCGTTGGAGCCTTGAGTCAGCTATCCCAAATATTTGAATCATCCGCGTCAGATTTTTTACACTGTGCCATCATCTTCGCCGTAATTGACCACTTTTTTTTATCGCGTATTCGTAGGTAGCTTGTTCGGACATAAGTGGGATTAGGTAACTCCGAACGGACTCAATGGGACCGATTTCGAAGTGTTCTCGAGCACGAATATGCATGTGAATATACGTCGCATAAATAACGAAAAATCGCTCCGATAGCTGAAATATTCATGAGGATCGTATACTTTGGAAAGTGCTATTTATCTCGTTCTATGTACGCTCTCGAAAAATTATCTTCTCTCCTCAAGAATTCGTAAAACACGTGTATAGCATTTTGTGAAATTTGACTGGAATATCAGAACAAGCGTCATACGTCTTCAGCTCCAAATTCGTTTGAGTTCATCGCGCCTGAAAAAAAGAAAAGAAATAGTTAAAAACCACATTTATTTTTCGTAAGAGAAAGAACATAAGCGGATGGACGATAAATGTAAACTAGATTGGGCAAGTTTTGCATAGAGATCGAGTTTGCATCGAAAACAGTTTGGAAATCTGATTAAATTGGTCACAACTCTTTTCGTTTTCCAATGCCGTTTTTATAATTTTCGTTAAATGCAGTCCTTGAGATATTTGCCGATGAAATTTCGACTCCTTTAAATTCCACGAACACACGCGTCTCCGTGACGTAAAATCGTTTACCGAACATCCTGTACAGATAAAAGCATGACGTCGCGTCATGACAGACGTCGACTTTCGACCCGTTAAACGATAACAATAATGATTCATGAATTACATCAGATCCCACGCGGCAGTTTGGAGGGATAAGAAGAAGATATCGTGTAAAAATAATACCGGATAAAAATAATCTCTCAGGTAATCTCGGGATAAGATCGTAAAAAGAGCCAAGACGGCCTTGCGTAGGTAGTTAAGTTACAGAATGGAAGTAACCTTTGCAAAATTATGTGGCAACCGTAATTTGAACTTAATTAAATACACTACGAGCACGTTGCAACTCGTGACGCATAATTACGCCATTTAAAATCGTTTCGTTTCTTTTTAGGCAAACAGCTGCAAATGAAAAAGTCTACATTCCTTTATAGAAGATTTCAAAACATTAATTCGCATTTCTTAAGGCATCGAACGGAAAGTGATCATTTTCTTGTATTATATTTTATTATTATCGATTGTACAATTATTATTTCGTATAATTAATATTAATTTTCTTGCAAGAATACACCGCTCCGTGTCATCTATATCTGTTTTCCTTATTCATACGGTATATTAAATAGATAGATAAACTAAAATATATAATTCAAGAAGAATATACAAACTTAATCAAAGCAATATTTTTCTGTCTTTCACACAATTAAGAATGCATATTTTAAATCAGAATTACAATAATTTTTCGCGTTATAAAAATTTGATCATTAATATCGGTTTCATTACGCGATTTACAGCTGTTCGCATCAGGATTTAAAGTACATTATGAGTAAATACAGGAAAGTGGATTTCCACGTAGGGAAAAGAGGTTTTACCGGAAATTGTCTGCCGATTCACGGATTTATAATAAAAATAATTCCAATATGTGTGACGCAATATGCCGCGTGTATTTAATTTAATTTCTCGTCCTCGTAAATTCATCAGAAATGCATAACAGATTTACGACGTTTCATAACGATCGAATCGCTTCATCGATTGCCATTTCAACGGGACGTCTTCTTTTTACCAAAAATTTAACCCGTACACGGAGAGAATTTTCTCTTAAAGTTTAGCCTCAAAATCATGGTAATCGTGGGATAACTAATATTTCGAAGACTTTTATAAATTCTCTCTGATTTATTCATATCTACCACAATAAAATATAAAATCTGTTTAATTAATATTACATTCTGCTTGGTAATTTTTATTATGTAGTTTATAAAAATTCATTATGTAGTTTATAAAATTTCTGTTGTATATTTCACAAATTCCTATCATTTTCGGTAATATTTAGTATGTTTTTTTATTTTTATGTAGTTGTCTAGTTATCCCACTCTTATCACCAAACATATTAAAATTTATAGTGAATTTTATGGTAAAATATAACGAAAAATTCTCTTCGTGTAGCTTTTTCGTCGCGATCGAAGTTACGGACGCGCGTAGGTGCCCCGTTATGGTAATGTGAAATAATCGGTTATGTATTGTATATCGTAAAATTTTGCATTCCTTGGCGCGGACGTGTCGATGCGGCTGATAATGATGCACGCTCTTCTTCCGTGTACGGGGAAAGGCCGGTCCACGGGTTACGTGTTCGATCGTTATTTCAAAGTTTTGCAATCCGAACGAGCGTTACCGGAAACCACCTGAAATCGTTAAAAGGCGAGGTTGATTGTGAGGACGCCCGGATGACGCCCGGATAATGGGCTCGTCTTCGTTCGTATCTCTTGTGAACGCATTAATATCTTGTGTCGTTGCTCGACGCCAGTTGCGGCTCCTCAAGGCCGATGTGATTGCCTTCTTGAGGCGCCATGACGCGTAATTATAATAGTACATTATCTCTCGTGGGAAACTGACATGAAAATAAGCCGGGACTCTCTCGACACAAGGGGAGGGGGAGCCTGTACGCAAAGCCCTTCATGGGATTTGACCCATGTTGCTGACCCTTTCCGCGCGATACGCGCAGTCAGCTATTACCATGAGTACCTTGCAATCAGTCAATTTCAAGGTGCCATTCTTACATCAGCTATTATACGAACTCGTTTTTTTTTTTTTCTTTCTCTCGTCTGAAGAGGCATTTTTGTCGGTGCGATCAGTCGTGACTGTTTGAAAAAGGATCCTGGTTTAATAGCCGCAATTATAACTAGTTTCTTAGCAATTTTAATGCATTTTATATGTCTTCCATTTTTTTCATCCGCGATGATGTAGTTCGACTTATTCTTACTTTATTCGTCAATGCCATACCAATTGTACATCCGGATTGATAAAACTATGATTTAATCAAAATATTTTAACGATACCTAAATACGTAATCAGTGAATCTAGAATCTTGATAGTAGCGAGAATCTTTTTATTACGCTATAAACTGAGAATTATTAGATATGAGATTTGAATTTTTTCTCAAGAAGCTTATCATTTTGTAAATTTTTATAGCAGTCATAAGGAAGTACAGGGTGTTCTGACCGATAGTGTCATTAATATTAAGTCCCGCGCGTGCCAAGCAGCATCCGTGGTCCAAAAGGGGTCAATGGCGACTTGATTTCGTTAACGTAAATGTAATTACCGATTTCTCTTACAAGATGAAAACATCCTTGTACATAATATTCACACGGGCATTTTACGACGCATTTCTGTTACGAATCTACGCGTTACCTTTGCCCGTTGGGTCCCCAACTCGCTCGGGATGGCGCAACGCGCCTCGGGATTATACGAATCCATGTCATGGGGCTACGCAGAAGGTTAATGCGTGGAAATACGAGTTATGGCGAAAACCGACGAAGATATTCATATACAAATATTACCGATGGCGTCTAAGGCCCGATCAGTTTCAAGCGATTCAACCGGAACGAAAGGAGAGGATCCCTAAAAACCCTGATTTTCTTCGGTTCCATTCGCGCGTGAAAAATCATCGTATTGAAGAGAAATAGAGAATAGAGAGATGGAATAATTAAATCGATCTATTATCGCGATTTAGAACAGGATCCTGTTACATCATCATGCGAGAAGATATTGGTAACGCGTGTGAAAGTGTCGAGTAAAAATGAGACTGACGCTGGCCGGTTTCTTTGGCGTCGGTTTATTCTACTTGCTAACACACTTACGGAACGGTAGCAGCGGTCATTTAAAGTCGGTGGGGCTTTACACACACTGATTTGAGATCTGTCGCTTTACTTTGCTCTCTCGCCCAGTTAATTAAAAAAAAAACATACTTGTTTCCGCTAAATGACACTCGTATTGTCGGTATATTGAACCATTGTTACTACACTGAAAGAAAAATATAGTTACTTCTAGACCCATTCACAATTTTATAATATTTCTAAGATAATTATGGTGAACATAATGATGCTTAATGATAGTTAAGTTAATCATATTTATTTTTAGAAATATTATAAAGTTATGGTTGGTTCAAAAAAGTAACATATATTCTTCATTCAGTGTACAATAGTTGACCAGAAGTTAAGTTTGCGAGCGGTCGAATATAATTATCGTAACATATAATTATCGCAGCAGCCTCTTTGCTGGTACATCTGTCAGTATCGAGAATCGCAAATGGAATTAAGCGATGAGGTGGGCTTTCGGGGTGTCTCGGAAGATGCGCGAAAGCAACGTGACATGGTGCCGCCGAAGAATCCGGACCTTTGAACTCTCCGAGTTGTTTATGTAATCCTGGCAAGCCCTGGCGCCGAGACATCATCGGGCAGTGTCGCGGATGCGTTCGATATTTCGTAAGCTCGATATATTCCTGGGGATCGCGCCGATGCCACGCGGAGATATAATTGAGCCGGACCCGAAGAGAGAGAAAGAGAGAAAGAGAGAGAGAGAGAGAGAGAGGGACGGACGCGGACGGCCATTCTTGATTGCTTTCTCGTTTTACATTTCGCGGATGGATCGGGCCTGACGGGATTGGCCCGCCATCGAATCGTGGAATGTAAATAACCGGCGAAAGTTAACTTAATTATGAGGTCGCTCGGGTTTATCGAGTGAAAAGCTAGAGGAGACCCGACGACGATTCGATCAAGGCACGCCCACCCTCGCCTCGAATTACGTCGGATTAATATTCCTCTTTTTGACGATAAATCGACAATAAATCTTTTATTTATAAAGTATAAGATAGAGTTGTGTAATTTAGAACAGAATTCAGATAAATTTTACTGATAAATTTATCCATACAAATATTTTTATTACTCTCGATAAAGTCTTCAACTATCGGGAGTCGTGGAATTATTTCGTAATACTTAAATTTTCCCATCGTATATATCAATCTTATTGTATATGTATATCAACCTTCAATAACATTTCTGTATGCGGATTGGTTTAACATTAATTCGAAAATCATATAGAATTCCTCTTCCTTCATTTTGCCCTAAGACTTTATGATTTTCGACGGTGAATAATTCCTTAGATATTAAGATCTTGATGTTGAAACACGGTTCTTATTTGGAGCCCCTCTTCAGCGCCCACGGCAACAAAGAGGGGAACATCTTTCATACGGTCGATCGCAACGACGCGCGGGAACAATATCTCGATCCTGATAATCGCCGACACGCAGGCAAAGACGGATTTCATAATTCACGCGCGGATGACATCAGAGAGACGCCTTATTATTTAGCGACCTTGCTCCTCTCCAGCGGGCCTCGAAACAGCCGCGTGGTTCCACACGCTCGCCGGCCGCCGGGCAGGAACTTTCCCAAAAGTAAAATGCATACTGGGCGAGAGTAATAGGAGGTCAAATTCTCCGGCGTGAGAGGAGAACGAGTTTCCGGGAAGTAACTCCCGCCCGACTTTGAATTTCTCTCTCGCGGGTTCCGCGACGTTTTTCGATGCGAAAGAATCGTTATCTCTGTTATCCGATCTTATAGATGGAGAATTGAAGATTTCGTCGAAATATATCTCGGTGCCGTTCAATGCTGAAAGTGCATTATGTAATCGTGAAACAAATTTTTTTTATTAAAGGCCGTGAAAAAGATAATCATGAAATTGTGATTTTTGAATATGATTACAATAATGGATCTAGAAATGTAAAAATGAATCGATCAGAATCATAAGCCAAAGATAAAAACTATTGATTGTGTGTATCTTCACCTTGATTTTTTGCTGACTTTAATGTAAAAATGCTGATTTTGTAATATCATAAACAAGAAGAATTATAGCTGTTGGCGTAATACGATTGAATGGAAACATAAAGAACTGTATTTAAACAGTTTCACAAAAAAAAATGAAGTGAGAATGTGATATTTTATCTTTTTTTATATGCTTTATATTTTCAATCGCGTGCCTCATATTATTTTCGGCTATGGCCGAATTTTACCTATAGAATACGAGAGATCGAGAGATAACGTCGTTAATGAATAGCTAGCACGCTATCAGACAAGCATCATTTGGAAAGTTAGCTCGATGAATGCCATAGAATCGGTTCTTTTTATTTCTTTCTTCATTTTTTGCGTGGTGCATGCATGACCTGGAATCCAAACGTCCCAGAAACATTGTATGTCCACATAGTGCCGTAGACAAATGGACAAGGAAATCTAGGAATGGTCTCTTCTTTTTCGGCATAACACCAATAACAATAAAATATTCACTCTGACGCAACGAGAGGCAGACTATAGCTTCATTAGATGTCCATTTATTAATCGCTATAAGAGAAGGAGAGGTTTCCTATTATTCGAATTTGATTGATGAGGTGCTAGGCAATCAAAATATCAGGCACATCGCGCTGACATTTCACCCACTAGATCAAAAGGCTTGACATAAGAAAGCTCTTAAATGCCGTATTTTTTCGAAGTTACCTTCTAGTTGAAAGGGTTTCTACTTGGCGAGCCTCAAATTGAATAAAACGATTATAAATACTATTTGCGAAAAGACGTTAAGTTTTCCTAAATAAAAAGATATACTTAAAAATAGTTATAAATGCCAACGGAAAGGAAAAATTTAACATGTAAAACTTTAGATTTGCAAATAATTTAATTGGATATTAAATGTAGCAATACATGTAATAATTGAAAGAGTTCTGTTAATATATAATATATAGGCACTGAAAAATTAACTATAAAATTAAAACTAGAAGGAATTTTTTATGGAATAATTACTTGGAGATAAAGTATCTTTTTTTTTTTTTATCGCACATACATAATTTAAATATATGTGCATTTCATTATCTGGAAGGTATTCTTCTTTTAAAATAATGTCACATAAATGTTTGTAAGAAAATATATATACTCTCAATAACCAAACCAATTTGACTGTTAATTATGTGGTCATATTAATTATGTATAGCAAGATGTCGGGTATCGGAGAAAGTACTTATTGATTGACAAATCGAAAGTAAGTTTCTACTTGGCAGCTATTCGGTCGGCGATTGGAGTTATTAATGAGGACGTGAATATTTAAGTATTTATGCTGTATGCATATTACACCCACATTACAAAATGCTCGATGAAATGCGTCAAAATCAGTGGATTATTTATGTGCTTTCATGTCGCAACAGAAAGAGAGAGAAGGGAAAAGAGACTGAGAGAGCGAGAGAAAGGAAGAAAGGGAAAGGGAAGAAGAGAGGAAAAAGAAAGAATTTTCAAACAGTTTCTGTGCTAAACGAGAAGACGTATACGTGCGGGAGAACTCGTACCCGGATCTTAATTTCAATTCGAATCCATACTCGAATCATTAGGACGGTCCCCGGATTATGCGCGAAATTCGACAAGTCTGATTTGTGCGATACTCGGATAATCTGCGTAATTCAATGAAGGAGAAAGTAGTAGCACTAATGTATACGTGAAAGTGCGCGATACAAGGATACATTTGCAAAATAATATTTGATGGTCGGGATTGCGTCTGTCCCTACCGGTGTGTCCACCGGTGGCGCTTATCATGGAAATCGAACACATCGTGAATTTTCGGTATTTCGGCTATACACTCGCACTTTCTCCCGGTCAGAACGCGACGTCGTTAATCCTTCGCGATCGGTGTTATTATTTTTATCGCCGCTTTAACAACCGGGAAGCGGTACCTTAGGCTCGAAAGTGGAAAGCAAAAATTCCCGTTGTCAGACGTCGCGAAAGTCTCGAGGAAAAAATTATTAACATTTGGATTATTTAATTTTTCTAAATAATGGAAAATGTTGCGAATAGTAAAATCTAATAAATAAACATTTACGAAATAAATCAGAAGACGTATAAAATTTATAAGTTATTTCACTCACAATATGGATCATCCAAAATTGTTTTTATATTCTAACTGTTAAAAAATATATTAATCTTATAAGTATATAATATTTTTTATATTACTTACTTATACTAATAGAAGAGTTATTTTAAAAGTATTATTAAGATAATCAATCGGATACTAAATTATTTAATTTCTTGATAAATATATCTAAAAATAAATATTTTTTTATTCCACGTTCATCATGAAATAATACTACCGTTTATTCTATTCTACCACTGTAGTTGAAAAACTCTGGTTGAATTTGTCTGGTGGAAAGTGAAAAGGAATAAAAAGTAAAAACCAAACACTTTTTTAATTAATTACCGATATCGATGATCAGAGGAATTTTGTTTCACTCAAATATTCCTCTCCCCCAATTTCGTTTCCCACGAAAAAGCATTTTTTACGACTGTGACTTTAGAAATTATCTAAGACACACACACACACATACACAAAGAGTCATCACATAAACTTAACATATTTGACGAGCGTGTCGGATTGAATTTTTTACGGTCTAATGCTAGGCGCGGACAGCGTGTAATTTAAGCCGCGAGTCACTCTCACTCAAATCGTTCACGCGCCTGAATTACAAATAGCAAATCCTTAGATCATCGGAAACGTATGGGACCGGGGGAAATCCGTAATGAGTTCATCGTCTCGACGTCTCTTTCGTAGATTCTGAATTCCACGGCAACTTTTTTTGCGACGAGATGCATGCGAGAATGACTCATAAAATTTGACCGCGACAGATAAATATTCGGATGGTATCACACACGTCACATGCATATCAATTAATCTTTGTCAACATTCCAACATTTCACGTGTGATTTGTCAGTGACAGGGACGTCTCATCTTCCATAATTATATAAAGCACTAAATCACTCGCAAATTACTTTTTAATTCTTTCTTCAAACATTTTAAAATTAATTGAAATTGCGAGTAGTCTTAAAAGATTAAGATTCTTTTTTAGAAAAAGTGCTTGTACTATTGCCGAATATATACCATTTAAGATTTCGATTGTTTCGTTAGTTAAACAGAATCGATAAAATCGAAAAAATTTGATATTTAGGATTCTGAATTTTTCTCACGTTACCAGTAACAGGCATTTCGTTTGTCAAGACTGTGACCCTGACCTGACCTAATCGAGTGAGATGACATCATTGATAGAAGGATGTGTTAGCACCTACACATAGCGGGCATGTAAATCAGGATTGATCCATTACGCGGTTCGGGCATGCCGCATAATTTTCATATAAATTAACAAGCAAACAACAAAAAGATCGCGTGAAGATCCTTGAACGCGATTATTTCATCGTTAGAAAATACGAAGGGCGATACGAATATGAAAGTTAAGTTCCTCTATTCATACGCCTCGCCATTGATATCATCTGTCCATCCTACACGCGCTTATGCAATATTAAAAATAACATACAAGGTGTATCGAAAACCGTATCTTGTCACTCAGCCACAAATTTCGTGGCGAACCGAATGTCATCCGTGAATAATCATTTCGAGATATTTGCATATACGATTATATGATCTATATCGTTTGCGGCAGTCTGCACGTATTGCGAGATACTGAGATAGTATCGACGACACATTTAGATTACTTACTATTATTATTAGAATTATATGCAGATTGTAGATTCACGCATCGTAAAACGCAGATCTTGTGGCTCGTTTATTAACTTACAACTGGAGAAACGGAGTTCTCATTAAAAATCTGAAATGTTAAGCGAAATAAGAAGCCGTGACATTTAAATTATTTCTCGCGTGGAACGAGATCTTCTTTCATCGGCGTCGATCATTAAATGTGTAACTGCGCAAAAAAAAAGAAAAAAAAGAAAAAAGGAAAATTGTGCGCGTTTCGGATATCTTATGCGGCGTGCCCGAACAATACTTTATCTTTTCCCGTGTAAATTTATATCTCACCGGTGTCGCCGAAGATCGCGGATGCGCCATGAATGAATTACTCCTACGAGAAGCCTTGTTCCCACGTTGCCTGCAGAAGTAACTTCTGTAGCTACGATCCTCGGCCGCGATCTAGAAGCTCAGAGTATCCTGGTGCCGTTCTAACGATCCGTTCCATTCCCCGCATTTGGGTCAGTGGTTGCTAAAACGGGCTAAAGCGGCAGTGTAATAAAATTATAATATAATACCTTCACGCACGATCATTCTTCTCGGTCTTAAAATAATTCACCGCGCCGCCTGCGAGCCGAGCAAAGCAAAAAAAGTGCGAATGTTATTGCAAAAGTTTGCACAACTTTTACATCGCATTTGCATGTGATATCCGAGATATTCGAGAAGAACCAGTCGCGACTATCGCTGCGAGAGGTGCACAAAAATTTTTCCTTCCTTCTTTTCTTTTCTTTTTCGTAGACGTCGCGCGAAATCTCAAATTGACGTTGACGAAAAAATAAATAAATAAATGTATTATATTATACAAAATTCGGGATAATCGTTCAAAGTTGATTTTTTTTTGCTCTTTCAGATTTCCATAATGAGGCCACCGCTAGAAATGCTACTAGTTATAGTAGCGTTAGCTACGCACGCACGTGGACTCCCCTATGGAGAATTGCCTCCTCAATTACAGACACGTAAGTATAGAAAAGAAATTCGATGTGTATTTTTTCTGCTAAAAAAATACTTTGAGATAATCTCTCTCAAAAAAGTCGATGTGACTGTCTTCAATTAAGCTGTACATTTCAGAAGACAAGCTTGTCTGGTACGGTGACGATCGTCTTTCCCAAGCTCAAAACAACGTCTACCCTACCTTCAGAGATAACATCGTCCCGGAACAAATAGGTCAAACGCAATTTAATTGGGATCAGTCACAGCAAAGTGAGATTCCAAACTTTTACGTTACTTTACTTATTTAATAAGAAAACTAGTTTATTATTATGTACCATCATAACGCGATTGTTGCAGATACGTTCGAAGGATACGAACCGCGTGCTCCGTCAGAATCACAGAAACAACTTAATCTCGATTATGCATATCAGCCTGATCAAACGCTACAGCCTTATTCTAGCGCCGTAGACGGCTTCACTATCAGTTGCAGCGGCAAAAATAAAGTTTGTGTTGCTAAAAGTTTATGTGTCGATGGATACGTACATCCCCTGAAGCAAGGCTTTATTCGACCAGGACAGGTGAGAATCTTTTTTCATTACTTCCTATTATCGACTATTAACTTTGCATTTTAATATTAAATCGAGTTTAACTCACAATTCAGATTTAATAATCTTCCAATATTTGTACGCAGGTACAAAATTGCAAGCTTAGCCATGAAGTATGTTGTACCGTGCAATACGATTTGGATAATTCACCGTATGATAATCAACTTAATACGGTACTGAAGGATAATCAATACCCAGAACCCACTCTAGAAAACGATGAGAAATACGTTCCTTACGGCGACAATAATCAGGCGGACGTAACCATATTGAAGCCTCCGTTAGAAAACAATGCCAAACTGCAATCCCCACCGGACAATGGATACGAGATCGCTAGTCAGCCTCACGACATCAAAAGGCCGCTCCAAGAGCTGCCAATCGATTATAATCAGATACCTGCCGATACGAATCAGCAGGAATATCAAACAGGTATGTGAATAACACATTGATTTCTTCTTCAATATTTCTTCTATTTCTATCATTTTTTTATTATGACTTTTATTAAAATATTATACAAATAAATTAGAAGAAAAAAAAATTGTTTCGTTACGTTCTTATATAAAATATGTGTATTAATACGATTTGGCATCGTAGGCGATGCTAGTGATAGCGAACCAGTCTTCCCTCCGTTAAAATTGGCTCCTGCAAACCCCAATCCTGCGGTCTTCCAATTCACGGTTCACATGGGATGCGCGGCTGCCTTGCTCTGCGTAGAAGAACAGTACTGCACGTTGGAAGGAATGATTAGCCCGGAACCAGTTGCGCTTACCAGCAAACAGCTCCTACGTCAAGTTCCATTGAGCGTAAGCAACATGAGAAATACTTGAGTTACAGAAGTTTTTCTTGTCGAACAGAAATGATTAAAAGCGCTTGTTTGATAATACACGCTTTTCAGATCATCCATAATCTGTAATAATATTACTTGCCGATGATAAAAATTTTCCAATTGGTCGAATAAAGATAAATCAATTGAAAAAATAAAAAAATAAATTTACATGATTGCGAATTCTTTCGCTCCGCAGAATTGCAGAATCGCGAAAACAGGAACGGCCGGAAAATGTTGCCGCGACCCAAATTACGTGGACCCCTGGCCGGCGGGCAATCTCCCGGCCAACTATAGTGGCGGCTTCGACGAGCAAGGCTTCCCGACGTTCCTGAACATCGCGAAAGTGCCACCGCCGAAGAGGCCGATCACGCAGCCACCCATCAAGACAATTCCCAAGCCGCCGGTTAACCCACCCGTCCACGAACTGCTGCAGCCCACGAACGTCGTACCGGAAGTGATTCCGCAACGCGTGCTGCCGATCTCGACCCCAGTTCCGATAGTCCCTCTAGTCAGCACTCCTCCGCCGTTCATCGAAAATCCGTACGACTCTACTTCGAGCGACCAACATCCTCTTCCCATCGTGTCGGAATTCCAATTACCCAACAATCCATGCGGAGTGAGAAATTACGTAAGTAGCTCGATAGAATTACTCGTGACTCGATTTTGCTTCCGCAAGAGTGACTTTACTTAGAGGCGTTTGTAAACTATGTTCTTTGATACTTGATAAGAATATCGAATATGCAACTTATGTGAGAATTAACATTACGAAAGTACAAGCACTTGAGAAAGATATTCTATGTTACGCGATTAAAAATTTTATTTGTATCTCTTTATTAAAAGGGACAACGCCCGGCCGGCTTCAGAGAAACCGACGCGGCATTCGGAGAGATTCCTTGGCAAGCGATGGTTCTATGGTCGGAGGAACGTAAGATTTTGTGTTCTGGCGCATTGATATCGTCAGACATCGTCCTAACAGCTGCCAGATGCGTAAATAGGTAAATCCAATTTTAAACGATTTATTGGCATTGCAATGTTTAATTGTTAAGCTGAGAGCATAATATATGGTATACTTAATATACATTAAACGATTTATTAATTTGTGAAACTTGAGATAAAATTTTACTTAAGATTTTGTCATCTTTTCACAGTGCACGCCAATTCTGATATATCCACATATTTTGATCCTTTGAATGTTTTCTACAAATTTCATTTAAATTACATATAAAATTATAAATGGAATTCTGTTGCGAAATATAGATCAGGTAGAGCAAATTTAAAGGCAGAATCGAGAGAAGTATTATATTCCTCAAGGAAACTTGATTTTCTTGTTTGTCAGACGATGCAGCTAATCCAATCTTCCTAATTGCTTAGGCAATTAAAAACATTTAATTTTGTTTAGATTCCCAGCGAGCGAACTGTCCGTGAAACTCGGAGAATGGAAATTGGGCTACGAACTTGAACAGGAGGAACCGCTGCCGTTCCAGATTATCAACGTAAAGACAATCAAGTATCATCCTGGATACGTGGAGGGATCGCCTAGCAACGATACCGCTATGCTGATCTTGGAACGTCCCGCGACATTTAATTTGCATATTAACACGCTATGTCTTCCTGACAACTATCCAGTGCGAGAAACCTCGCAATGCATCGTGACGGGATGGGGCAAATCGATATTGCAAGGTAGCGTATGCTCGTGTTTTCATCTCTCAGAGAAATTATAAGGATACTCGATAAAGGAATAGAATTGACTGAATATACGAAAATGCAAATGTATGATTTCAGCTCATTACGCCGGTGTCATAATGCATATGGTCGACGTGGATCTCCTATCGCATGACGTCTGTCAAAATCGTCTCTTGGATGGGGAATCCTCTCTCAGTATTGCACATAATATAATTTGTGGCAAAGCGCATGAACAAAACAATATGTGTCAAGCCGACATTGGTGCCCCGCTGGCTTGTTACGACGGCAACGGAGCCTACCATATCGCCGGGATTTACAGCCAGGACACCGGATGCTTGCCCACAAATCAGGTACAAAATTAATTTTACGGCCATACATTTTGGCAATATTTGCCAAATTTGCTCACATTAAAATAACTTTCATAATTTGCAATGAAATTTTGCAATTTCGTTTTCAAGAAGTATAATTTTATTGCAATAGTGAGTGTGTAAAGGACGTCATTTTCTCCAATGACATTTAGCATACAGTTTATTGATAATTTTCTGCATATAAGCTTTATTTAATCTCTTATTTATTCATTTTTTAAATATTTGTGCATTACTATGACTTGTGCATTACTATGATACGTGATAGATAGATTTTACGAGTGGAATTTTTTGCTTATCTTAGGTGGCGACATTTGCACCCATTGATATCGCCTGGGTGAAACAAACTATGTATCCATCCGAGCCTAACATAGATCCTAGTGATGACGGCTATGATTATCGAAAAAGTGACTTACCAGCGGGTAACGAATATTTGCCACCGGTGTAAAGATAAACGTGCGACGGTGTACATTCATACTGTTGTATAGCGCATATTTTTTTTATACTCATGAATGATAGAATGAGGAAGCACGACAAACGCGCATAATACTCGATATAGCGTAATACTGCAGAGAATATTTGGTGGTGTTTAATCGACTTTATGCTAAATCGTGAGAAAGAATCAGAGAGCAATCATTAGGAGACGATTGAGCATTACAGATAATTCATCGCCGATACTAAACGTAAACTAAAATACTTGACACTCCTTTTGCTTTCGAGTATTATCATTCAGAATTTTATAATATAGGAAAACACGCCATATATGGAAGAATAATAAAAGAGCTCGATATCGGCCGATTAATTCAATATCAAAGTGAGGAAACTCCGAGGAACTGGGTGGAAAAGAATATACGAATTCTTAGATTTTATAGGCGCAAATGTATTTATTTGCCTGATATAATATAAAAATAATATAAATGTGTACATATTGGGAAACGTTGTATAAATGATACATGCTTCTGCGAGCAAGATTAAGCTACCGGGGGATCTGTCAAAAAATTATATTACGTTTAATAAATATTTGTTAAAAAACATCAAAGAGATTTACACACAAATCAAAATAAAAATACAAATCTCCTGTCTTTATACATCCTCAAGAATAACGTATAATTATGTTTCCTTCAATAAATTCCTTCGCGGAGATATAAATTGGAAGCAAAATATACAATATATTTAACTCTAATTAAAATATAATTAATTCGTCTTTTTTGAATGCATCGAACTATTGCCATTTATCATTTTCACCATGAGCCGTGCAATGAATAGTATTATAGCGACAACAATTGCTGTGCAAATCACGAGAAACCCAATCACATCGCAGAGAGCTAATTGCCACCAAGTCAGATCCATGGCAGCCGATCGCAAGGAATCCTCGCCGTATTTAATGACGTACTCGATCCAGTAAGCAGCAGTATCGATAGCGTTTAGTGGTCGATCAAGGAATTGTCGGGACAGATTCCGTGCAGTATCCCTAAAATAAATGAATTATAAAAATGCATTAGATAGTTACATGGTTAAAAATAATAAAATGGAAGATGCATATATACAAATTCGAGATAAAACACAAACATTACAGCGTAAAAAACAGGAAGACATAAATAATGGACTATGCATGTTATCGCAGGTATACATTATAGGTATGCAGATATACATGTCTTTGTTTGAATAATAATTTATGCTAAAATGTGAAATGAGAGAAACAGAACCTGTACAGTGCCTACCTGTACAGAGGGTCCCATAAGATCGCAGTTAAGGCTGCGTCCATGCTTTTTTCGGTAATCGTGTCAACGTCCAATCGCAGAGCAATGTTTCTAGCGACGTACGCATCGATGTTTGTAAATTGATCGGCAAAGAGTGGTATACCGATCATGGGGACACCACACGTTATTGCTTCCTGTGTGCCCATGAGTCCGCCATGAGTGATAAAGGCCCTTATATTAGGATGTTCTACGGTAATACATTCATATTAGATGGTTTTATGGTTTCTACAAATTTTCATTTATTTATTGGAAAAGGACAATTTGCAATTGTTCACGATATTTAACATTTATCCTTTTTGTTAAAATTAGAAAAAAAATGTAAAATTCATATAAGGCAATATTTACATATTTATGTTTTCGATAAGCCGGAGGACTTCAATATTTCAGATTTCTGCTGATAAATATTTATAGATAATATGTATATCGCAATAGGCAGAAATGAAATAGATAGAATAATGCTCACTCAATATTTTAATCTGCGGCATCCAAGGTGACATATGAATGTTTGCAGGCAAACCGGGCGGCAATTTCTCCGGACTTGGTATTTTCATTAAAACCCTTATGGGTGCTATTTTACCTAAGGAGATGTAAAGCACTTTCAGGAATTGGGGTGGAAAAGTCTCGATCATCACCATTGAGCCAAAAGTGAAATAAATAAAACCGTCTTTGCTGTCATTCATCCATTTCTCTAATTCCTACGGGAAAGACGATATTAGCACAAAGAAAACAAATTATGTACATTTACTAATGTTTGTTATTAACACAAATCTACTAATAACATTGTCCAACAAAATTTGATATCTTTTTGGTAATACAAGTGTAAATAGTCGTTTTCATTAGTTTCTTTTCGTATTTTTGTCTTCTGAATACAAATCCGTTATCTAAATTTGATTATCTCATTACAATTTCGAAAAAAATGGCGTCAAAGTGGCCAAAAATGACAATTTCGAGGGTTTCCGTAATGTTATAGCGCCAGTACTATTTTTTTTTTCAAATTTGGTTTATGTCATTCGGAAGTATCAACTTTTAGCTTTAAAACGCATTTTGTTTCGTATTGATATAATTTTTCCTTTTTGAAATATAATAATTTGAAAATAGCGCCTTTTCCATACATGAAAGATAAATGCAAGAGACATTTTATTCTATCTTAATTTTCCACTATGTGCAAAATAAGTGCTTTTAAACTTAACTATTTTAAACTAAAGTGCTTTTAAATGGACTTTAGTTTAAACTTAAATAATATAATAGGTGCGCGTCGCTAATGTATCCTTCACTACTATATACATGCTGCTCCGTGTGTAGTCTAATTGTTACACAAAACTTGAAATATCTTGACAATGAAAAATTATATCAAATATATAATATATATACAAAATATATAATATATATACAACAATATATAATATATATACAAAATATATAATATATATGTATATGATAAGATAGAATATAAAGACATTCCAATAACATGTGCTGTTTTATTATATGTACTCTTATCAATTATTATAGATTTGCTCAGAATTAAAATAGATTTGTTGAAATTATTCTATATTTTATATTTTCATAGTAAAATGATGAAGAAAATTATATATGTATAATAATTATCAAGTCATGACCAATTAATAACCCAACCATAAGCAGATAATTTTTCTATTAAATAGATTTCAATCTCTAAAACAACTTTTACGCAAATGCGAAAAGTGATGAGAGAAATTATTTCATATTGCGAAATATCAATGTCACAAATTGTCAAACTTTTGTTTTCAGTTCTGTTTACATGTAACACACTCTAAGCATTAATTAACTTTGGAGTAATCTTTAAAGATGCAAGATGCAAGAAGCACCCATTTACTGGTGATTCACGTATCAAATGATTTATCATTACTGCGGACAAATGTCATAGCAATAATTAAATTACGGTACGGTGCACGCGAGCTCGCGATTCATTGCTACGTGCGCTACATCGATAAAGTGAAAACGGTCACGAAAACGGGCCAACTCACAGGCTGCAACGTTTGATCCTCGTCCTGGACGTGGAGCCCCCCCACGTCCACCGCGGCAGGTGTCTTGGGCCGTATCCCATTTAGCACGATGTGAGCGTTGATCAGGATCAGCGACAGCTTCTTTTCCAGCAATTCCCGTACGCCCGGCATGTCCGGACCAAAGTGCTCCCTGATTATCCTGTCTTGCTCTCGCCTGGTGAGATAATCGAAATACCATTTGTCGCACCATGTACGTATAGTGTTGTACAGACGTTGCCAGAAATTCATGCGGTTGGTGTAACTTAAACCATTACTCGGCACGAAGGCAAGGCTCTCGGGTTGAGCGATCAGCGAAGGTAGCCACGGATACAATGTCGTAGTGCTGACCCCAATCAGAGGAACTTTCAATAGATGGGCGAAGATTCCGAAACAGTGCGCACCGAAAACCTAAGAGGGCATATGATGGCAAAATTTATTAATATTTGTCGATGGATAAAGGGGAATAAAAGAGTGTGTGCACATATGTTGATTAAGTCAAATGGTGCGTTCGGGGAGACGCTATTAGCGCTATCAGCATCAGTCTATTTTTATTATATTTTCAGTGAGCAATGAAGATAGACTGAGTTTATCTTCATTGCTCACTGAAAATATAACAAGAAAAAGAACAAAAATAGACTGATGCTGATAGCATCTCCCCGAACACACCTAAAGTGACATCATCATGGTCACTTAAAACAATTTAGAATAATTTGTACATGTCATGATACGTCGTCATATCAGTGCTGTTGTGTTATGCTGTTGTGATATTGTAGAAGGAATGAAAAGTTCCTCTCTTACATCAGAAGCATGATTGCCTCATATCTATTGACCTTTTGTTCGCGCAACTTATTATACAGTTAGCAAATTATTATGTCGCAAAGTTACTATGGATACTAAAGACAGCATCAATAATATACGATAAAATTATTGACTTAAATTGCAGAAAATTACGCGTTCTGCACATTATCGATAATGCCTATGTTTCACCTTTGTTTCACCTAGTCACTTTATCAAAATATTACTTTATCTTAAAACTTGGTGTAAAAATCAACTGAAAAAATAGTAATTGGAAGAACCTTCTGTATCAGTAGTAAAAAAGTAATTTTTTGAATAGTTAGCTAGAATTTAATTATTAATTTAAAGAGAATCTGGCTTTTCCATCTCTATATACCTCTATAATCACGGCATCGTAAGGTGGATTCTTCGGTCGCGCCAGCTCTTTTATTGCTGGAAGTCCTAAATAATCCGAACAAAGTTCGTTTCCTGCCATCGTCGCAACAAGATACGTCGGATTCGCGGTGAGCAGTGTCTTCATGAAATCATATGTTACATTGTTCACCAGAAGCGTAGGCATTGGTAGTGATACGATATCAGTGTAATTCGGATAAGGCTTTTTCAATGGAAACTTGCTGACCATATCGATTTGATGACCCTTTTTAGCCAGGCCTTTCATCAGATGCTCGAACATAACAAAGTGGCTCTTGCCTTGAAAAGGAAACAGTCCGAGCAAACGATATCCATGGCAAACCGTTAGGCAGAATAACCAAGAAAAAATCACTGGTAGCACTCGCATTTTTTATCCGTTTGTTACATAAACTTCTAAAACACCTACGAAGAATTAATTAATTATAAGTTAAAGATAATGAGTTAATTTAAAGAAATTATTAAAATTCTGTTATGAGATCCGATTCCCTTTTCACATATTCAGTATTAAAATATTTTAGATTAATGTAAATTTAGTTTTTTTAATTAGTATTTTGACTTATTAATTTTAGTTTTGAGTTTTTATTAAATCAGTGAGTTAAATTATTAAATAAACGCGTCTACAATAAACGAATCACAAACTTTCGATATTATATCATATTGCTAGCTGCACGTTGCTGCACAAGACTGACAATTTTAGATACGTATTAGTGTTTAAGTCACATGTACAGCACATAGTGGGGAGAAATGGTTGCATGTATCTAAAGACGCTTAATACTACCAATTTGTTAGAATTCATATGAAATTCATACATATGCCATGCCATAAAATATGTCATTCTGAGTAATCATCTTGAATAATCTACCGGTAAGATAACATTTAATTGTCATTTGCAATTGTCATTTTGTCATCAAACGAGTGACAAGAAAAAATACTGATTATATGTTTAACAATTATATGTTTCCTCTGTTGCTTTTCATAAACTTAACTCTAATTTAAAAACCAAGTCATCTGTAAGATTGGCAAAATTAAAAACTCGCAACTAAATAAATGACAATTCACGTAATAAATAGACCAACTGATAATGCCCTTCTTCTTGTTTTTAATAGTTGTTATCTTGACTAATCTCGTGGCAAATGCGCCAAAAAGAAAAGAATTATGATGTACCTCAAACAGGAGCAAGAAAAAATACTTAAATGATTTATATGTATCATAAAAACGAAAACTCAGAGGTAGCAAAATGTAATATAAAATCATCCATTGGATTCACCACATTGTGACTAATTAAATTATTATTTGTAAGTTTTAATAACTTTTGCTATTTGCCCAAATAATTCATGCAAACAATTGCTTATATCATACGATAAGAATGGAAATATATTAGTTATTTCTCCATGCAAAAAATTAAAATGTATGTGTTTGATTTACAGTAGTTTTATTTTTAACTAATCACCTCACTTTTTGTGCTACCACATTGTATAAATTAACATGTTATATTGTATTTAATTATCAATAGTTACATAATTATTATATTTTAACGGTAACAGGCTCCATAATAAGAAAACAAGTAAAACATTCAAGATTTTAACTCTATTACGCATATCGTTATGTAAGTGAATGATTCATCAGAAACAATCCTAAAAGTCTATAACGTTACACGCGAGATAAATTAGAGTTGAACGTGTTTTCTCACCATCTGAAGAGATCTCTGGTATCTAGATTAAAAACAGGTTAGCGTTTATTATTTCTTATTTTATTAGTTATTTCTTTTTTTCTTCTTTTCTGATTCTAGCTAACACAACTTTCGTATACTACGATTATTTTATACATGTCACATACACGCAAACAAAATAAAAGTGATTTGATTGGAAAAATATAAAATAGCATTAATAAATATAAAATGCTTAAATTAATATAGAATTTTTCCTTTTCGAAATGTAATAATTTGAAAATAGCTCTTTTCTTTATACATGAAAGATAAATACAAAAAAGACATTTTAATCTATCCTAATACTGCATTATGTGCAAAATAAGTACTTTTAGACTTAAATAATATAATAGGCATGCGTCGTTAAAGCACTTCATTCCTTCACTACCATAAACATGCAGCTTCGTATGTTCTGATTGATCCCTAAAACTCGAAATATCTCGATAATAAAAAATTATATCGAAACGAAACAAAATGTATTTTCAAGCTAAAAGCTGATACTTTCGAATGGTATAAACAAAATTTGAAAAAAAAATTAGTACCGGCGCTATAAAATCATGAAAATCCTCAAAATCGTTATTTTTGATACCATTTTGATGACTACTTTAATGCCATTTTTCTCAAAATTGTGACGTGATAACCAAATTTGGATAACGGATTTATGTTCAGCAGGCAAAAATACGTTGAAAATATCTATTCACACTTATGTTACAAAAAAAATGTCAAATTTTGTCGGACTGTGTAATTATATATTTATATTTATATTAGAATATTATTTGTGTATTATATTATATTTATATTAGTATTATTACTATTATTACATATTTATATTAGTATTATTTATTTTTTTCGGACGAGAAAAGTGACAAACAATTCAGTATATGTTATACTGTTATACACAGCGCTAAGTATCTTTGTTTTCTAAAGATAACAAATTTTTAACTTTTTAACGAGATATTTATTGGATAAGTGCAAAAGTTCGTGCCCGATTCCAATGTCATTAGCAGAGTTGTGTAGCATCACCATTGATTGTGACGTATGCGTATCGCAATTCATTTGAAAAGTTATATACTCAGTTGCCATTCGAGCAAAAGAAATTCAAGTATTGATTAAATTTGTTAAAAAAAATTTTTTTGAAAATAATCGAAGAAAAAATATATTTGCGGCATGTTATGCTTTAAGAGTTTCAAAAAGGTGTAACAGTTGGAACTGCCGTAAAAAGCATTGAAGATATCAGGACTGTGCACCAGCAATTCGAACTGTTAAGAAATGGTTTGCAAAATTTAGACTTTGATTTCCATAAAGCAAATGTATGTCTTTTCTTCGCTCATTTTCAAAAAAAAATTTTTTTAACAAATTTATTCAATACTTGAATTTCTTTTGTTCAAGTGGCAACTGAGTATGCAACTTTTCAAATGATTTGCGATACGCATACGTCACAATCAATAACGATGTTACACAACTCTGCTAATGACATGTATTGAAATCGAGCACAAACTTTTGTACTCACCCGATACATAATATCGTTCTAATTATTAAATCAACAAACAAGTTTCACCAGTTTACAATACTTCATAATAATTTATAATTTATTCAAAATATGTTAATTTATACAATGTGATAACATAAAAAGTGGAGTAGTTGAATTCGAAACAAAATCGCATACGTTTATACTTATATGTATGTACATAACTCGCGAATTTTAATTCTACATAAGTATAAGAACACAATATACCTTCTAAAATTTTTTTGTTGTATTCCATAAATTGACATTGTAAAAATCATTGCAAATTTTTCAGGAATTATTTATTGCAATGGTAGCAAGTAATTTCATTATATTAGTGTTGATTTTAATCGCTTTTTAATTTTGGCAATCAGATGATAAGATTTTCTTATATAATTGATATATGATATTGATATAAAATATTATTTGTATTAAATTATTAAATCAAATAATTTAAATTGAAGTCCTTTTTAAATTTATTCTTTAAAAAAAAATAAAAATTATTTTACAATGTAAATTATTACGAATAGCTTTTTTATTTTTTTAACATAATATCAGCATTTAAGTAAAATTATAAATAAGATAAATCAGAGTAAGTATAATTTAAAAATTCAATAATGCAACTTTGAAATGGTATAAGTTTTTTATTTTTTGTTTAATTCAATTAAAATCTTTAATTTTAAGTTTCTTCGTTAAATTATCTCTAATTATTCTCTTTATCTCTAATAAATCACTAAATTAAAAAATATTCAACTAAAAATTTTTCTTAAATGTAAAACAAATTTTGATATTTTGATTCATAGGTTAAACATCCTTAATCCGGAGTGTTAGGGCGCGATTGTGTACATTACATATGCGAGTGAGAGAGAGAGAGAGAGAGAGAAAGAGAGATTTTCGGGTACGCACGTGTACAACATGCAGTAGTCAGCGCTGGCAAGCGCCGAGTGTGAAGAATGCGAGAGAATAATAACGAGCCGAGTCTCCGAGCGGTGAGCAACGCTGTTAGGCGTGCTCTGAATTGCAGTTATAAGACAATTATAAGTTCTCTTAATAAATAATTATATATTACACACCTACTCACTACAATTATAACTTAAGCATTTTTTTCTTATTAAAATCAAGGGATTATAAAATGGAGAAAGTATGTACAAATATCACACATCAATGTCGTTTGAAAATGAGACGAATTCTCTTCAGAAAACATAAACAGAAATAGAAAGAATTAACATTATTTATTTTTAAAAGGAACTTAAAAACGAGTAAGAACAAAACAAATTTAGTAAACATTAAAGCTACTGAAAGACAAGTTGAAAATATTCCAGTCGACACAGAGCATCAACGACATTACATTTATATTATAATTTTGCACTCAACACATGTTGTTATATTACATTTATATTGTCGAGTGAGAAATTGTAATATAGATGTAATGTAATTGATGTTTTGTGTTGACTGGGGTATTTCTTAACAAAAATTGCATTTCTACTATTACCCAGCAAACACAATGTTACATGTAACGTGCTTAACGTGTTACATACATGCGTGGTATAACAGTTATATTGTTGAGTAGGAAATTACAACTAACATGTACGTTATATGTAACATTGTGTTTGCTGGGTATAAAAATTGAAAAATCTATGTGTAATCGTAAATTAAAGTAAATTAAAATAAAGTAAAATTAAATTAAATTAAAATCATACGAACGTAATAAAACCAAAACAAAGCTTGAAATAATCCTCTATTACTTCTCTATCAGCCGGACACTGTCTCTCTTGATTCCTTATCGTGTTCGCATACCGAACTACGAATCAGAAATGCCAACAGTACGGTCAAAATCATATCAAACAAACAAACCGTACAATCATATACTATACAGTAATGAAAGAGATGCAAATTTTCAACTTGAGGAAACGTCTCCTTCATTGTATGTGTATGTGTGTGTGCATCTATGTGAGAGAGAGGGAGAGAGAGAGAGAGAGAGAGAGAGAGAGAGAGAGAGAGAGAGAAAGCATAATAATGGGAAGAGATATAATGATGGAAATACTTCAAATTATACTTATCCCAAATCTACATTTACTTCGATTCATCTTTCCAATAAATTTATACGTTATATAATTGGTATATATATTTGAAGCAATTAAATATGTATTAATTACTTTACTTACATTTCAATATCAAAATATTTCCTGATAAAAATTGAAAATTTCCCGATGAAGTAAAAACAAATAGAATTGATGTTTCTTGAAATGTCTTGAAAGAAACTTGGTTAACGTTCCTTTAACAGTTTGGGATATTTTATAACAAAATGTTCTTCTCGTACACTCACTGAATTGTATATAAAGTTGTGAAAAATATTATTACATCTTGCATGCTCTAATACGCTCTAGCTCTTCAGCGAATACAAAAGTAAAGTAATGAATTTATAGTTATAGTTATCAGCATGAATGAAAATAAAATGTGATATGTATAAGACGTAAAAATATCTTAAGCCTGAAATAACTGGAGCAACTGTTCTCTCGGTTAAGTTTTATTTAGACGACGATACATGTAGCAAATAATGTTACAGTATAATGTACTTTATGATCAAAATATTTGCTACGAATTATATATATATAAATGAGAATTGACTAAGAAGAAGAAAAGGCATTTTATTAAGTTATTAATAGGATATTCTAATAAAATTAAAAATAGTGATTGGTATGATTTACAGTAAAATTTTTTAAATAACAGGAAATTTTTTCATTGCCGTGTCAGAATTATTTCAAGAAGTTTAGAAATTTCTTTTTTTCTTTTCCTTTAAAATACAGTAAACACAGAATATTACAGTAACATTGGAGCGATAATAGCAATGACAGATAATAAATTTAAAGAGACATTAACCCAGGTAGCACACATTATACGTTTCACAAACGTTTCATCAATGTTTTTACGAAATGTTTAATAACCATTTCATAAAAACATTTCTCCAAATGTTCATCGAAAAAACGTTACAAGAAACGTTTTATTTCTGGAAAAAAAAAACGTTAATGAAACCGTTTAAAATATTTTTTTCGTGAATAAAAATATATACATATTGTGCTTCCTTTTTTTTAATAAGTCTAAATATAAAACACAATGTTATTAACATATGGCAAAATATATATTGACATATGCTTTCTAAATAAAATTTTTGTGCAATCAATAATAATAACAAATATTGTTTTAAAATGTGGCAAAAGGACTATAGAATTTCTTTAGTAATTTCGAAAGTAGTATTTTTTATTGTTTTTTATTGCATAAAAATCATGTTTAGAAAATAGCAATATGAAAGTATCTTTTTGTGTCTTGTGCTTTATATATAAAAACACATCATTTTAAATAATGTTGTGTTTTTATGTACAAAAGCATTCAAAAAAATTTTTTCAATATTTTTATTGGTAATTTAGAAAATTGTATTTTATATATATATATATATAAACAAACCAACTGTATGTATAACTATATAATTATTACATAATTTTTATATTTTGTCTTATGCTGAAAAACTTCCATAATCGAATTAATTGCGAAGTCTGATATAAAAAAATTAATATTCACAAATTTTTAAGTAGAAATAAATATTTCGTCTATACAAAGTATATAATTTTAAATTAATGACATACATTTTTTATTTCTGTAGAAACGTCAAAAATACGTTTTTAAAATTAAGGTATAAAAATATTTCTATCAAAACGTTTCTTATTTGATGCTTTACGGTTGTTAAACCTTAGTTACGTCAGAAGAACGTATATGAAATGAACATGTGCTGCTTGAGAAATAAGGTATTATTTATGGGAAACTGTTTAAAAGAATGGAAGAAATAATTAAAAGAGGTCAAGAATATTAAAAATTTTAAAATCCTAAGATAAGCAATCGCGTTTCGCACATGACATAATGCGATTTAGTTTTCATGGGCATTAGAAAATTGACTTTCAATATTATACTGATACAAATATAAGAGTTTAACATAAGTAAAAGTAAAATAATTATTATATAATTAATTGTTTTGAATATATGTACAATTTATATAATATACATAAATTTATTGATATTTGTATCTTTTACAATCCGATGCAATGCTGATACAAATAAGAAAAAATAATAAGGATAATCTCAGTAATTATGATGCAGAATAATTTTTGTTTTTTTTGAAAAATTAGACTTGAAAAATTTTAATTTAAATAATTTGAGCAATAATTTTATAATTTTATAATATAAATATAAACATATATTTATAAACATATAAAAATAAACAAAGATAATTGTAATCCAGACAAGAAATAAATTTCCTTGAACTTTAAGGTTCTTCCCACTTGAAAAATTTTAATTTAAATAATTTGAGCAATAATTTTATAATTTTATAATATAAATATAAACATATATTTATAAACATATAAAAATAAACAAAGATAATTGTAATCCAGACAAGAAATAAATTTCCTTGAACTTTAAGGTTCTTCCCAGATAGCACAAATAACTGTTTGTCAGCTGATAGTCGACTTTTTTTAGTCAATTTAAGGTCGACTTTTTAAGTCGACACTTAGTCGACTATATCTAGAATGTTTTTTGTCGACTTTAATTATTGACTCTAAATCAACAAAGTCGATTTATTTGACTATTTTCAGGAAATTAACAGTCACGTTTTGACAAAACAAAAAGCCAATTATACATAAAATATTTCCGCAGCGAGCTATCGCATCATGTTTTACGGACGAGCAATCCAAAGGTAATCCTTTTTTGCTCTCTATTTAATTTAAAAAACATTAAATTAAGTTATTATAAATAATTTAGTTAACGTTTGTGTTAACAATATTTTTGGAATTATTTTATATATATTGATATATTTTTTGGAGAAATTATTTGAGATTAATATGTTAGCAATAACGTGGCATTTTCCATGTCACTTTGCAGAATGAAAATTTATGATGACCAATTATTTAATTATTTAATACGCTCGTAAACAATAAGATAAATCACATTTGGTTATATATGTATAAGCGTGTGTACGGAGGATATCTCTAAAATAAATTAGCAAAATTATCTTATACTTTAATATCGTCAATGTTGTTAAGCAGAGGCATAAAATTTTATTTAATTGGTTTTATTATCCTGGATAAGATATGAATAAGGCGAGAAATCAAATAAGAATTTTTTTTATCTTCCGTTTTATTAGCATTACAAAAATATCGTAATAAAGATAATGAGAATTATCCTAAATGATATTTGCTTTGGTTATTCAGGTGATGGTAATTCAGTAGACATTATACAATTATTTAATGTCGACTGAATTACCATCACCTGCATACGCAGCGACAGTTATTGTTGTATAATAATAATCGTTATGTGTAATTTTTTTCCAAAAAATTTCCAAAGGAATAATTACTTAAATTTTTTGAGACGTCGTAACTCCTTTAGAGATTATAATTATACAGCTTCGATAAAATCGTCTCAATCACTTGTCGCGCGGCAGGCAAGTCGCGCTTTCGGAAAAATCACCGCGTTTCGAAGCGCGGAGTCGCGAAGAGGAAGCGATTCAAACGGCTGGCGCTCGTCTCGAATCGCGCGACTATCGAGAGTATCGCGGTCACGTGACCACGAGAGTCTCGACCGGGCCTGGTGCTGCTGCGTAGCGCCAGCGGCCGTTACGGTCAACTACCACACGTGTACGGGACTGTGTATTGTGTAGTGTGTGTCGGCCAGCTGTGTACCGCCCTGCTTTGGACTCTCGGGACCGGATCGCGAGCACGCTCGTGGTGATTCTGCACGAGATACTTTTCTCCCCCCTGCGTCTGCATGACTGTTCATCGGCGGCCCGCGGCCCCTCGTTCGACGATCAACGTACGCACCACGCCGGCCGAGTCGATCGCCGAGACAGCCTGTCGGAGTAACGCGTGGCGGAGGTTTCGGATAGGAAGCTGAACGGAGCGGTCGACCGCAGCAGCGAGCCAAGATGCAGGAGTCGCAGCCGAAGAAGGGCAGGAAAGGTAAGGGCGACCCGATCGGGCGCGGTGCTGCGTCCCGCGAACGTATTTCAACGTAATTTAACGCGTGTCGCTTTAACATATGTACGTGCATGCCGCCGCTCCGATGTGGCAAGTGTCGTCTGCTGTCGACCTAACCTCAATCGCGGCTCCACGCGCCCACCGCACGTCGCGTCGTGACGGTTCGCGCGGCGACGACGACGTCGCCGTTGCCGTTCCTGTCGGCCTCCTCGGCGCCGCATATGGCGATTACGATACTCGATACGCCCGCTCCTAGCACCTACGCCGTGCCGCGAATGTCCTATGTTTCTCGCGGCGTTCGTCGTAACGAATCTGCCAGTAGTTCTATATTCCGTCGTTCTAATAATGTCTGACGTTAGATAACATTACGGAATCGGGCTGCATAGAGAATTTTTATAAATTGCTTGCAATTTTTCTAGCATCGTGACTTGTCTTAGTTTAATTAAGTAAAGTGAAAGTGAAAGTTATGTGACATGTATGGGTGAAAGTTGAGGACCCCTAAATTGTATCGTCCTAATACAACGGTTTAGGAAACTCGCTTTTGATTATTATATCATAGAAAAGTGGTATGTGCCATCACAAATTACAATTTTCTTAAATATAACCTTTTACTACCGCTATACTCTTTTACTGCTGCTTTATCCTTTGTTGAATCACGCTACTTAGAGATTTTCTCTCTTAACTCTCTTTTTTCCTCCAATATGCTGATCTCTATTAACCAGGAAGAGATTGAATCTCTTCTTAATCTTTTATAAACCACAAAGCTTTTTTCTTCTTAGCTCTTTTCCATTTAAACCAACTCTTTTTACGACCAGCGAGAGATTGAATCTCTCCATCCCACACTGGAAAAATCGTGAGACTAAGCCGGAATCAAACCATGGACCTTGTCGTTACTAAACATCCGCGTAAGCCAGCTTCAGCAATCCTTACACATTTGTTTTCCCACACTGCTACTAGTTAACCCAGAAAGGACATAAGAATTCGCTTTTTGGCTGTATTGAATCTCGATAGAGATCAGGTGCTAGCTACACTAGGAAGAAGACCCGCATAAGCCACGCGTCAATTGATTGATTTTGAGAAAGCTTTTCGTACTATTAAGTACATACTAATAAATACTGTTTGGCGAAACTCTTAATGTCAACAGATTAATAATTAATAGAGAGTTGTTACAATTTGACTTTACAATCATGTAATAATATATAATCAACATCTTGTAGTTTGCATGAAATTATTTCACTTTAATTTTGTTCTCTTCCAAGTTTTATATATAAACCTTACTATGAACTAAAAGATTATTTTTTCGTCCTTAAGAATGAATTAAATTGAGTAATTTCTTGAGGATTATAAGAGATTACATGTGTATAGGAAGGAAAAAGCGCAATGATGATAGCGATGAGGATATTGAACAAGTATTGGCAGAATTGGCATTGGAATATTCTGGAGAGAAAGGAGCTGTGGTCAATAAAGTTGAAAATACAACAGAACCAGACGAGCAAATTGACAATGAGGATAAAAAGAAAAAAGGGAAAAAGGATAAGAAAAAGGAAAAGATAGAAAAGAATGATATCAAAGATGAAACTATGGACAATAATATTGTAGAATCGGAATTAAATGATGCTAACATGGATGCTGAAGTTAGTACTGTAAAAACGGCGGCACAAAAGAAAAAAGAAAAGAAGGAACGGGAGAAGCAAAAGAAATTAGCTCAGAAAAAAGCGGTAAGATAGATACAATATAATTTATTCACTACATAAATATTTTTCATGTAATATGTTTTGTTGAAAAATGATTGGAATATTTCTTATTAATGAAATATATTATTTAATTTTTATTACAATAGGAATTATCAAAGGAAACTAAGAAGGAAGATGGTGAAACTGCAGCTTCTGATGAAAAGAAAAATGACAAAGTTACATCAGCAAAGAAAGATCAGGATAATCTAGAAGCTGATGGTGATGCTGTTGAGCCTGAAGATGGTACGAAGAAGAAAAAGAAGAAAGGTGGCAAGGAAGAAACTAAAGAAAAAGGTAATTCAGTTATTAACATATATTGTTTGGTTATATTGAATGTTTTTTCAATGTATTTCTAATATTAGATTTTTGTAATAGCTAAAGGGCCCGGAAAGAAAACTATTGCTGCTATGCAGGAAGCTTTAAAGAAATTGAAAGAGGAAGAAGAAAGATTAAAACGTGAAGAAGAAGAAAGGTTACGGCAAGAAGAATTGCGAGAGCAGGCAAGGTTGGAACAAATGCGACTGGAACAAGAGCGCAAAGAAAAGAAGAAATTGAAAGAGAAACAACGAAAAGAGAGATTGAAAGCAGAAGGAAAGTTCTTAACAACGAAACAAAAACAAGATAGAGCTAGGGCACAAGCGATGATTGAGGCACTTAAAGCACAAGGTTTTGATTTGCCAGATGCAGGAGAGAAAAAACCTAGACCAGGTATTGTACATATTTTTTACGGAATATACGGAATATTTGCAGAGAAATTGAAATCATTGTATTAATTATTGCAGAGAAATTGAAATCGTTGTATTAATTATTGGAATTATTGTAGGAACACGAATTAGGCCAAATAAAATGAAGCAACAAATTAGTGTGGAAAAGAAAGAGGAAGAAAAGATTGAGGATAATGAAACATCCACGACTCAAGTGGAAGTAGAGATTGTAGATGAACCAGTAAAGGAAGAAAAGGAAAAGAAGGAAGAAGATGATGTTAAGGATTCGTGGGATGCCGAGAGCACTGATGACGAACAGGAAGAAGAAGGTATTGCTTTATATATCGATTACAGAATTATATGATGCAGAGACTTATTACATTGTACAATAATACGTTAACGTAATCGAATTTTAATGAATTACAGATAAATCGGACGATATTCTCAAGACACCTGAAAAAATGAAGAAACCTGTTCAAAAAGGCTCGGCCTTGACTGAACTAGAAAAGAAAGAATCGTCCGAAAGCGATACAGAGAGCGAAAGCGGAAGTGAAACTGAATCCGAAGAGGAGAGCGACGAAAATAGTGAGGTAGAAGATAAAGTGCCAGATGCCGCACGTAAAAAGGAACGTGCAAGAGAACGAATTCAGAATCGTCGTATAGAGGCAGAGAAGAAGAAATCTTTGGATAATCTGAGAGCCGCCGTTGTCTGCGTTTTGGGACACGTCGATACTGGCAAAACTAAGATTCTGGACAAATTGAGAAGAACGAATGTACAAGACGGGGAAGCTGGTGGTATAACTCAACAAATTGGTGCTACTAATGTGCCAATTGAAGCTATCCAAGACTCAACAAAGCATGTAAAGGGCGTAAGTATTCACTTGAAATTTGAATCTTTAAATATTGAAATTTTGATTATATTACAACATATTTAATATTATCTGTTTAATTAATATCTGTTTAATTAATATTATCTGATAATTAATAATTATCTGTTTGTTTTTAGTTTGCTGACAAGAAATTTAAAATTCCTGGACTCTTGATCATAGATACACCTGGTCACGAATCGTTTAGTAATCTCAGGAGCAGAGGGTCTTCTCTTTGTGATATAGCAATTTTAGTTGTAGATATTATGCACGGGTTAGAACCGCAAACTATAGAGAGTATCAATTTATTGAAAGCAAAAAAATGTCCTTTTGTTGTTGCGCTGAATAAAATCGACAGGTAATTTCGCATTAAGTAATGTATAACTCTGAAATATTTGCAGTGGAATAATTTGCGTTCAACGTTATGAGATTAACTGCATTGTAAAATCATAATTTAATTTTCACAGATTGTATGATTGGCAAACCATGAATCGTAAAGATGTTCAAGATATAGTGAAGAATCAAGAATCTAATACTCAGCGCGAATTCGACAAGCGGTCGAAGGATATTATTGTACAGTTTGCTGAGCAAGGTTTGAATGCGGCAGTGTATTATGAAAATCCAGATCCTAGAGAATACGTGTCGTTAGTTCCTACCAGTGCTATAACAGGTAACGACATACAAATGTATGTACATTTAAAGATAAAAACATAACATCTAGAAGTATTTGAATTCTTTTTACATCTCACTGTTTCTTCTACAGGCGAAGGTATGGGCAATCTGTTGGCGTTAATAGTTGATGCTTGTCAGGGTCCTCTGGCTAAAAGATTGATGTACAGCGAGGAGCTCCAAGCTACTGTATTAGAAGTGAAAGCATTGCCCGGACTTGGTACTACGATAGACTGTATTCTAGTCAATGGCATGTTAAGAGAAGGTGATACAGTCATCATCGCTGGTACGGACGGGCCTATTGTAACACAAATTCGCTCGCTTCTTATGCCTCAACCGTTAAAGGAATTACGAGTCAAGGTAATCTTTAAAATTAAACTAACCTATGAGGTAGATATTACAAATTAAAAATTTGTGAAATAAGGAATTAAACTCAAGACTCGGCAATATGTGACTGTGTCATTTCTATAGTAATTTCTAAAGTCATGCGATATTCCATTCCCTGCATGTCTGATTTTAAAGTATGATATTTATTACATCATGTATATTTTTTCTTCCAGAATGCATATATCGAACATCGCGAAGTTCAAGCTGCTCAAGGAGTGAAAATTGCTGCTAAAGATTTAGAAAAGGCCATTGCTGGTATGTAATTTACTTCTAAAGACTATTCTACATCTATTATAACGTTTTAATCGTAGTCGTAAAAATAAAAACGGTCGTAAACATTGTTTCTATATAAATCGCAATGTATCATAAGCTGTGTCACACAACACAACCAATGGCGCTTTGAGAAAAGACTATTCTCATTGATTGTCATAGCGCTCGTAACAAGCGTCGTAATAATCATAAGAGGTTGAATCGACTCTTACGATAAACTTACAATGAACATTGCGAACTTATAAAGAGCTTATGATATACATTACAATAGATGTGGACTAGCTTTAAAATTAGTAAAATTAATTCTCTTGCTTTGTAACATATAAAATACGTGTATTATTTTTTTAATATTCCTTATAAAACGAATAATATGAATTAATATTCGCATACAGGATTAAATTTGCAAGTTGCACAAAAACCAGATGAGGTAGACGTTATGAAGGAAGAAATAGCAAAGGAATTGTCGAGTGCTTTAGGAAACATACGGCTGGCTGAACGAGGAGTTTACGTTCAGGCGTCAACCTTGGGAGCTCTTGAGGCGTTGTTGGACTTCCTGAAAAGCAGTAAGATACCGGTAAGTCCTTGTCTGTAGAGCAGTCTTTTATTTTGCGTGCATGCGTATCGCAATATCTGATATAGTGTTATAATATTTCTTCTTTATACTTCCGATTTGAATACTTGAATATGCGTATTTCACAGATATTAAATATATTGCGCGGTTATTAGCGTACATTAGATAATTGAGTTGTTTAATTGACGTTATAATTTTGATGTTCCTTTAGAGATACAAGCTAAAGGAATGAATGGTAATCGTTATCACGTTATATAATCATATGCGTTGAATAATGATATTGATAATGATTGCCGATAATTTTTCGAATATAATACTTCGTATTATTATCAATATACTCTTATTGCCTCACTATTAAAATGAAAATACTGATAAAAATATCGTCTACTGATATCGCGGCTTCTTTTACTAAATATTTATTCAACAATCTCAGTATAAAATATGACATCATTGCCACTTGATATACCTTGATATTATCTTATCGGCAACTAAAGTCAATATAAGTATTTATTAAACTTATCTACGCGTATATACATATATAAGTGCAATATACTATCACGACAATTCTAAAAATAATCTACAATTCATTTGTATCATCTGGGAAAATTCATTCTTAGTCGGATGTACATATATTTCTCACAATTCCGATTTGATCTCGCCGCCCGTATAATACGTGCGGCGGAAACGATGTCAAAGCTCGAAAAGGATCGAGACTCGCGGATGTAAAAAATAAATAAATAAAATGGACATATGTGTATCGGCGAGCGTGGATAGGATTAGGAGCAGAGAGACGGGCACACACAGATAGATCGGTAGCTAGATAGATAGACAGATGGAGAGAGAACAGCGGCAACAGCAGCAGCAACGAACCACTTCCTTCTTAACAGTTTAGCAGGATACGGCTCATTGGTCGCACACGGTGCTTGTACCCGTGATCCATCGTGCTATCAGCCGCGCTGTCCAACCGCGTGGGCACGCCTCTACGGCCTTCTACAGGGTGTCCTGTACACCGCGGCCGCGCGTTCCGCACCGAAGTTTTTGGAGCTCGCGGATTTACTGCCCGCGCCCCACGAAAATTTTCCGCTCCACGTCTCGACCGGCGACTATTTAAAAGGCGCAATCCAGGTGGTCGTGAATATACCATTCACAGTAGGCGTGTTATCTATCACGTGATGCGATTATACATACGTTCTTAAATCCTTATCGATAAGGTCCGATAAACATAGTCGACATTCTGAAATCTGATCCGTGCCGATTCCGCCGAGTCGGAGTCCCGTCGACGGTATTACCGTCGCACGGCGATAGATATTCCGCGCGTATTATTTACGAACGCGAGGAAGTTACGCGCGGTCGTCCGGCGGTAATCGCGCAGATCCCGTCGCCGTGTAATCGCGGAGCGGCAGACTTGTATATTTACATAAGAGCATCCCGACGAGAGAATGGCAAAAATGTCCCGTTATCTCGCGGAGCCGAGATATCATTCACAACGAGCCTCAGCTATAATGACCGTAGTAATGGAAGCGATTCTGCCAAAGTCCGCGAGCATACGTTTTCCCATTTCGGGCCGGCGCGGCGGTCATTCGTTGAAAAGTATTTTTTGCGATGGCCGTGTAAAAGGAGGGAGGGGGGGGGAGAGAGAGAGAGAGAGCAAAAACTTCCTGTCATCTTGGGCTCGATGTAACACACCGTCCGAAACGGCCTTAAGCCTGTCCTTGCTCGGGTTATGAATGGGCTCCCCCCACCGACCGCACGATCACGTGGCCCCGTGACGTCAGTTTTATCGCACGCACACGCGAGACACGCACGTACGACGCCCCCCCCCCTTCCCCTTTCCCTTTCCTCGGCTGCTCTCCTCGCTTCGCCACTTCCTCACAGAGACACGGCGTTTCCACGGGGCGTAGAGGGGCGAGCGCGGGGTGGGAGGAGGGATCCAAGTATCACGAAGTGAGGTTAGAGTCGCGGGGGGACGAGAAGGGTTGTCGGATGAAACTCACGCAGACACGCACGCGACGATGGTGTGTGCCTCTCTCCTTTCTCTATGTTTCTCTCTTTCTCTCTGAGTCTCTCGCTTTCGAAACGCCTCGATTTTGCCAACATGGAGGCTTGCGCGCGCGCGCTCGCGCTCGCGCCCGCGGACGTGTGTAGGCTGGAGAAGAAAAAAAAAAGGAATACGTGATCAACGTACAGGAAACTGCCCACACTCGGCGCGCGGGCGCCGTGGGTGGACGGATCGACGGATGGACGGACGCGGGCGGGCGGGCGGATTCAGGAATCGTAGCAGTTTCATCGGCGGATACCGCGCGCGCGCGAGAGAGAAATAAAGCGGAAATAAAGTAACGAGGATACGCGAACGAGGAGAGAACGGAGCGGATTCGACGCCGCGAATTCGACGCCCGCGGCGTCTCGAATTCTTTGCAAAATATCCCGGTTTGCCGGAGTAACGCTGAGATAGATAGCCGAGGTGCATTCTTGTCGTTTTATATTTCGCTATTGTTGAAATCAACAGAAATCGGAAGCGTTTTTGCGCCCGATTACCGTTATCTAGACGTGCGTCCAATAATTGGATCATTATTTCCTAAATATCATTTCTCATTGAGAAAATTTGTTCACGTATCTATGAGATAGCGAAGATGGGAGATCCGAGTTCGACGATAAATCTTATTACACTCATAGGCCGGTATTTATAGTCAATTCTTATTTTAAGACCGTCTTAAGTAATGTCTTAAGATGCTAATTCGGCTCTGTGATTGGTTTAGAATCATATAAGACTATACTTAAGATGATCTTAAATATAAGAACTGACTGTGAAGACCTGGCCATAGAGATAGTTGTATTAGAGATGCCTTGGTTCTGTAAACTCCTATGGGTTGCCACTGCTCCTACTGAATATTCGGTTAATTTAACTAAAACAATGAGATAAAATTAGCGACGTATTGAGTAAGCCTTACTCAATATATCGTTAATTTATCTACACTGGAAAAAAATAGTGTTACTTTTGGCCTCAACCACAATTTTATAATATTTCTAACGATAATTAAGGCTAACATAATAATGCATATAGCTAAGTTTATCATATTTATTGTTAGAAATATTATAAAATTGTGGTTGAGGCCAAAAGTAATTAAATTTTTCTTATAATGTAATTTATTATAACTTCCATGTCAGCTAAAATTTTATCTTCCTTTTGTCCAAAATTAGTAAAATATTGAGTAGGAGCAGTGGCGACCTATGGAATAGTTAAAAATGACTCAAATTGAGTCTAATTTGACACTACGAGTTTAACAATGCAGAGATAAAGAAGGATAGAGAGGTATTTCAAAATTCGTTTTGTTCTCCTTTTTCCTGGGGCAAGGCATCTCTAAACGTCATGTACGAGTTGTACGATTATAACGCACTGCGCGATCTTTGATTTCGCCAAGTCTATGTATAAAGATCGTATAAGGAATATAGTCTTTTTATATACCTATCGCGGTCGTCAACAGGAAGTCGTAACTTTTGAATTCAATGAGTAACATAAAGAGGAATCAATGTAAAGTGTCTTTGGGTCAAGATTACTCGGCGACCGTGAGGATGTTTTTTCAAGGCGCTCGCCTCGCCGGTAAAACGTAAAGCCACTCTGTTATTACGGGCACGTACGTGTATCGGCGTCGTTAATTAAACGACACGACGCCTCGCCGCCGCGATCGGTGCACAATGGCGGTTGTTGAATTAACGATTCTTATCGGGCGACGGTCTTTCCTGTCCTCGTCCCGTTTAGCCCCGGGAACGGGATCGGACGATGCAGCTTAATCGGGACGCGGGCTTTTACGCGGGCTCTTCTCGGAACCTGCCGACCCGGCGCGCCTTGATTGACGATTACGTGCCTATTAGGTGTCCGCGGGTGCAGGTGAGAGAGAGACAGGTGGATAGACCGCGGCAACGACAATTAATCGCGACAAACAATCGCCGAGCTGTGCTCGAGCTCGCTAGACTCCCGCGATAGCAGATACCATCGGCATTTTGTTATTACTGAAATCGTCATATGGCGGCCGTTATGTAACGGCAGGCGGTGTCACTAACGTAATGATCGCGATGTCGGGTTTTTTCTTGTCGAAACCTACGTAATAGCACGATTATATCGTCGATTACAACATATTGATCTCGTGTGTCGATCGCGCGTCTCGCGTTAATTGGACGGCGAGATTCTCGGGTTTTCTGAAACGACAATCAAAGTGATTGACGTTGTCGAATTAGTGATATGAAGAGGTAACGCGTTACGTTAATAAAATTACTTTGTACTGTAAAGTCCTATGGATTGCCACTGCTGTTACTCAATATTCGGTTAATTTGATTAAAACAATGAGATAAAATTACCGACATATGGAGTAAGTCTTACTCAATATGTTGATAGTTTACCTAATTTAACTTCCATATTAGTCAAAAGCTTTCCTTTTAGTCAAAATTAATCAAATATTGAGTAGGAGCAGTGGCGACCCATGGAATAGTTAAAAATGACTCAAATTAAGTATAATTTGACACTACAAGTTTAATAGTGTGGATCTAATAATTTTTGTTATTATTCAATATAGCGTATGAATAATAACATAAATATTATTGATAACTGTAACCACAATTCAATTATTAGTATTAATGTACTATATACATATATTATTAATTAATGATAACGTATACGTGCGTACGTTGCGTTTTCATGAAGTAAGTACAACTAATAGAAGGAGTCTTATCTAATAATAATTTGATATTGAAGACGAATCACTTTTTTGTTATGTTTGCGCGTTCGCGGATTTTATTCGGTGCGTTTTCTCGAACGCGCTTACGTCGGTGCCGGAGCAGAGCTGAGCTGAGCGGAGCGCGCCGTCACGAGCGGACGGAGCGTCCGCCTTCTCAGCTCCGATTCAATGCGAGCGCAACAGGAAAAGATGGTTCGCTTCCTCACATTGTTTCCGAACGCTCGGCACGACAGCAGTTTCTTACACGCCAGTTATGCATTAAGAGGAGGCCCGAGTTCCCTCGAAACGAGACTAATGCATTTTCATAACCGCCACTACGATACCAATCGTTCTTGTCTAACAAATTACACAATCCATAATTAGGATTTTCGCTCCGCTGACGACGACACATTTCTCGCTCGTTCCCTCGGATTATCCTGCGAATCCGTCTAATCTGGCTTACTGCCGTTGATCCCACGTTGAACGATCACTTTCTTTTTTCTTCTTTTCTTTTGTTATTGTCGCGGAGTCTGAAAATCCATTAGCCATGACTCAACCGTAAGATTTATTTATGATTAATCCCAAAATTACACAGCATATTTATTTTATGATACATATAATAGAAAATCTATGTCACGTAATATTGTCCTAAAAAATATATTTAGAATATTAGTATTAAAAACATAATATTGCTTTTTCGAAAGCAAGTAAGATGTATAACAAATATAAATTTTATGTATATGTATATATCGTACATACTGAATTAACATGGCTGGACAGCCAGTCGATTTTGTTAATGAAATATATTTCGCGAATGGCACCGTGAATAGATGTACATTTTATCTTGCGATAATTACTCAACGTGACGAACGTGTGATCGATACAAAAGGATATGCCTGAAAATCGAATTCCACGATTGATTCGATAGCTTCGTTATCGCCGTAATTGTACTCATATGTACAATCATATGCATTAGAATGCGATGCGACGAATTTTATATATTCAACGAAATTGCCTCACGTCTCTCTTGTCATTTCATGTTCCGTTCGTGGCAGATTTATCTCTTAACGAATTTATTCCGATGGTTTGCGCCAGCCTGTCGCCTATCGAGTCGATTCCATAAGCAAATTAAAATTAATACCCCGTCCCTTGTCATTTGCAGTCTGAATAATTTAATTTTGCTTTGACGATTTATGATTAAAGTTTTGGTAAAGAACAAAAAAATTTATAAAAAAAAGAAAGAATTTATGTTTTATATATATTTTTTTCTTAAATTATTCTACATAAAAAAGTATAAAAATATGATACAACAACTGTTCTATTTTTGAGGAACAAAGCATTTCTTAACGTTTATTGAAGAATTATCCGATTGAGAGAAATCGATGGTATGCGTAAAGTTTTGCACGCTAATTATTGAGGAACTCGTCGTGTCTTTCTTCGTCTCCGATGCGCGCGAATTTCGGTACAATGGGAAAATTCCCAAGTGTTGTTGGCGGGGATTTCCGGCGGCACGAAATTCCTTCGCTATTCTGAAAAATTTCGCGGCATCTGGCCGAGTTCGGAGGCCGGCCGATCGGCTACCTGGCTCACTCGGCCGTTCGTGTAACAGGCGGACGGAAGCGCAGCGCTCGCTCGCTCACTCCTCTTCCGCGCCGATGCCGGTGCCGGTGCCGGTGCAGCAGGAAAAGATGGCTCGTTTCCTCGCATTGTTTCTAACCGCGGCATATGAGTGCGCGCGGCCTGCATATGCTGGGGACATGGGAGCGGATGCGTGCGAGCGAGCGAGCTAGCGCCCGTGCACGCTTCGTCGCGTCGCGAGCGCGTTTTCATGAAGCGATCGAGGAAAACTGCAGATTGACGTGTTCATCTTCAATTAACCTCGAAGATAAATGAGGATTACGCGACCTGCCCTCTCGGATTCTCTTAATCTCAGTTCTTCTCAGCTGATCTTTCTAGATTGGTAGACGCTTTTTCTTTGATAGAGTCATTTCGTAAAGAAATCATCAAGTCATTTATATAATCGTACATGTTTTTCTATAATTAAACTTTAGATTGTGACATCTATCACAGAAAATAAATTCGCCGAAAAAATTTTTTTCATTTGAATCATTCTTTATAAATAGTACATGAGATTCTAAATTGTTGCAAATTCTTTTTTTCTATACATATACTTTTTATTTACAATTTTTTTATACCTTTTACTATTCATTGTTATGATAAATGAAAAAAATTAGTTACATAAAAATACGAGAAAAATGATAGCAAGTCATATTTTTTTCTTTCGTGCGTCGTACTCTTCAAAAATTGTTCCGAGCATACGAAACGCATCTCTCTCTTTTTGCTGGATGATCACCGCGTGATCATGGCGACTTCGCGAAGGTGCGAAAAACCGAAAATCACCAAAAGGCTATAGCCCGTTCGTCCTTCGGTGACGCTAATCGCGCGCGCTCGCGCGGGCAGGATATGCAGGAGAAGCGGAATGGGAGGCGAGTTTAATAAATTAGCGTTTCCTTCTTCGGCGCAGCGTGCCGTAGTTACGACGAGAGGCTAAAGAGGATCCGTGCCCCCGACGGCTGGTTTTAAATGCCGGAAGCACCTCCCTCCCTCTCTGTCCCTCCGTCCCGATCCCCCGAGTCCCCCTCTTGCCCCCCCCCGTACCATGCGCCGAGGCCCCTTTCGTCCCCGCTTCCTCGCCGTCTTACTCTTCCTTCCAACTTCCTCCCGCTTATACCAGCGGCGTTTCTTTCGCCGGCAACATCTGCCATGTCCGCCTTTTCTCGTCGTACTAGATCTCTCTCCTTTTCTCGTCTCGTCTTTCCTTCCTTCCCCCCTCCCGCACTCGACTTCTTTTTTTTTCTTTTCTTTTCCACCGCGGCACCTCTCTCACCTCCTGTCCGCGTCCCCATCTTCCCGTCTCCTGTTCTTCGAGAGCATCCGTTCCTCCAAAGCAAAGTATCGTCAACTCGCGACTCGCTACGAATTTTGATCGTATACGGAGAAGAACGTCAAGACTTTGTGACGACTGTCGTCTAAATCCCGCCGATTTGTGTTGGATAGACTTTAATTTGCAGTTTTAAATAATCATGATTATAAGTGCTATTGAAAGCAACACGCGTAATTCAATCAAAATGATTATTTTTAAAAAGTCGCTTAAAATTATTGTATTATTAATAATGATTATTATCAGCAATTTAATAATTCGTCTCTTGTTAATTGGATACCATACAAGCTAAATGTTCAGACATTTATATACAAAAATTTTTTTTCTGTACAAATATTTTATTCTTTATCTTGGATATTCTACAAAGATGCAAATGTACCTTGCAACGTGTAGTAAATAAAACTAAGGAAAAAATATATTGACGGCCTATCTGATATAAGGATCGGAATGCGACGCGCGCCGGAAGTTCTAAAACACGCTTATCTTGGAAAGTCCTCGGGAACGTATCATCTTCCGCTCGTTCGCCCGTCCGTTCGTACGTTCATTCGTTTGTCTCTACTTCGTTCTCCCCCCCCCCCCCTCCCTCTATCGTCCGTCTCCGTCAGACGTTTGGTACCGGCACGAGAATTGGCCCGTAAATAAGAACTAACACTTGTACACAGTGTGTATACCTGCTAGAATAATTATCGTTACAATCGCGGTGGATGCGGTTCGCGAGGGTGCGCTCGAAATGAAAATGAAAGAGAGAGACGTGTATTTGAAATGCAGAATTATAAAATGCTTTTGCAAGTATTTGAAATGCAGAATTATAAAATGCTTTTGCAAGTTAAAATATAAGTTTTATGGGAGTTTTGCTATTTGTTTATTATGAAAAGAGAGAAGATAAGAAATTATTGCAGTATGAAAAAAAGAATCTACAAGATTTTTTTCTAACAATAAGATAATTTGTATAAATCTAATTAAGATACATTTAATTTTGCGATTATTAAACCTCAGCATATTTATGGGTCAGTGCAGATATTTAATATTTTAATGGACAAGCAGTTTATATACATATATACAACGATCTTGTTTACGTGCACAAGTACTGGAGAGTAATGAATAATAAGGAGTAAAAGAGAGGAACGGGCGATGCGAGATAAAATCTGAAAGTTACACTATACTTATAGTATGTTTAACTCTATCGCAGTTCTCTTAACGCGGCAATTAATCCCGTATATCGAGTATCATGTTATAGACATTGACCACATCGGCAGCGAGTAACCGATATCCGTTTCGAAACCGGAAAGTAGACGCGCGAGTGTAATCATAGCGAACATCAGAAGGCTAATGATTGAGACGGAGCAATATATAATATGCAGCAATATAATCTGGCAGTTATCGGAAATAAACTCGTATACGTTCTGAATTAATCGTTTCTCTACATTTATTCGAAAAGATATGAAAAGTACTTAATAGTGACATTATGTGTTATTTATTTTCAACGTGAAAAATTACTTGTGGAAACTTGATGTAAACTGCCAGATTATGATATTACATCGTCATATATATATATTTCAATCGTTCTTGACGAAATTGTCAAGGAAACGGTTAAAGAAAGAACGAAAACATGTACTTTTCTTACTTTTTATTTATTTATTAGTTACAGTCAACGTAATTAGGTTTCAAGCTAGTTTAAGTATAAACGTTTTTTTTTTAAACTAGTTTACACACGTATAGATTCTCTTTTCACAGGAGTAATTCAGAATTAAACGTGTACATTGAATTACAGTAAAAACAAATTAAATACATCACTAATATTCAATGAATTACTAATAATTAATGAAACTTTAAGAGTTTCATTAATTAGCACGGGGTTTAAAGGATTTGTGTAAAATGTCCGCCAGATTTACCGAAAGATCTTTACAAATCTTGGACGGATATTTATTTCTGAAGGTATCTCTAAGGTAGAGAGACGCGAAACATCTTCTCGTGTATCCCGGTAACGTTACGACGACACGCTCGTTCTGCTTCGGTCGGCTTTAATCCCGACTACGGCGGTTCGCGGCGCTCCTCGACCGCGGAGCGGCTTTTCTCGGTAAAGCCGCGAAACGGCTTGTTTGCGACTGCATCGTCGCGTCGCGTTTATTTCAACGTGTTGCGTCGCGCGTCTCGTGTCGCGTCCCGTCTCGTTGCACCGTCCGGCCGAATCCGGGCGGCATGCATGCGTCACGGGTTATTTTTGCCTAGTCGTATATACACACGCGGATCCGTACACACGGAGAGTAAGAGAGAGAGAGAGAGAGAGAGAGATCCGCGGGATCTGTGGTGTTTCGATGGCAATGAGTCCAGAGATTCGGTCGCCGGTAGCTGAACGTAGGCGATCCAAACGGATTGCGAAACGCATCGCTCGTCGCCTACCGACGGCGGTGTTACCGTTTACTGAGAAAAAAGAGCAGTTATTAATATTTATATTCTCATTACGATTATAATTTATACACATATTTGAATAATAATTTGTCGTCGTCGTCGTCGTTGAACTGACACTTTCGACAGTAATTCTATTCAAATGTTTTTTTTTTCTAATTTATTTCTTTATAGCCGAGAGATTTGATATATTATTTGTTTGACGGCAACGACTACTCGTGACTTCCCCGTTTATCTTCAGAGCGGTTATTCCTCGCCCGAGCAAATGGATTGCGAGGCACTTTTTGCGCATCCGCGTGGTCACGCGTGACGAATATCAGCGTCGATGAAAAGTTACGTTGCCCGCAAGAAACTGGTTCGCGTTAAAGAGATGACAAGTGCGATTCGCGTCTCCAGCCGTTAGATTGTTACAGCAATCGTTTACTCCCCCTTTCCCCCGCGTTACGTAACAATGTGCGAAATAACGTAACGCAAGAAACTATGTAATAATGTTGTCAAGATGAGAGAGACAGTCATTGCACGCTGCCGAGCGAAATCGGAGCAACTTGCGTAATGACGAATCGCACTCGCGATGCTACTTGGTATCTTCCTTGCGTTTAACAATCTCCCCTTCGTTAACGTCGATGTTTTTGTTTTTGTCATAGTACTCCGGAATTCGTATCGGACCGGTCGTCAAGAAGGACGTCATGAAAGCTTCTATCATGTTGGAGCACGACAGCCAGTGAGTACATTTCGACAGTAAAATTGTTACTTGTGTCCATCAAAGTTCCCCAAGAAGTAAAAGAGTTAAAACAAATATTAATTTTATTCTTTATTTAATTTTTTATATAAAATTAAAAGTGTCAAAGCTTTAATGACTTGCAGACGTTCTCTAACAATTTCTAATGAAAGAAAATCTTGTGCTTCTTCGATATTTTGTATTATCGAAAAAAACGACGGATAGCTGTTAACGAATTGTAATTGACCAATCGCCGTTTAATGAATTTGTTCTCAGATACGCCACGATTCTCGCGTTCGACGTGAAAATCGAGAGGGACGCTCAGGAGCTTGCCGACTCGCTGGGCGTCAAGATCTTCCAAGCTGATATTATTTACCACCTGTTCGACAAATTCACCAATTACAGGGAGGAACTGAAGCAGCGCAAGCGGGACGAGAACAAACACATCGCCGTGTTTCCGTGCAAGCTGAAGATCCTGCCGCAGGTGAGTTACATGCGAGCGCGTTCGTTTCGCCAGGATTGAAGCGGATGCGCGATAAACAAGCGGGATTTACGCCGGCGCGACGTCGGCGGCGATCTCCAGATTCGGCGCTTTTTAAACCGCGGGCCCGTTTGGGTTTCAGTACGTATTCAACTCGAGGGACCCGATCGTGATCGGCGTGATGGTCGAGGCTGGAATCGTCAAGGAAGGAACGCCGCTCTGCGTCCCGAGCAAAGACGTGAGTTGACTTTACATTTCTTTTTCCTCTCCACCCCTGAAACTCTATCGCGAATCGCAAAGTACACACGCCTCTTCGTGCCATTCGTATCATTAGAATATGAATGTATCGCTGGGTAGATCGATAATCTCTCCATATCCTGCGAGCGTCAGTGATATCTTTCGATCCCAAAGAATCGTTTCCCGCAAGATACAAATTATTAATCATGAGATGTTAATGTATGTAAGAACGACATATTTTCAATGTTTGCGCATTTTTAACATTCGGGATCTTTCCTTCACTTATGAACGAGACAAAAATGACAGGAGAGGCTTTACTTGACGAAATAAGATATCGCGAATATCTGTAGAATATTTCTATTATTAGTTCTCCGCAAGAATAAAATACGAACGTTGGAGAAATCTTTGCGTTCAACACGGCGCGACTTGTTATCGAGGTGTTGCACCAAAAATAATTACCGCCAGGCGTATAATTACGGTGGCCGGAGAGATTAATGAAATTTACGCCGAAGGTCCATGGCGAAATCCGCTCGCGCGTGAAACGGGGGGATGAATGGAAGAGAGAAACGGAGGTGTCGACCTGTGCGTGCAGGACTCGAACGACGGTCGTACGGGGAAGTCGCGACTGGACCAGTCCTGTGGACCGGAGCGGAGAGCGGTAATTGAGAACTATTGGCGCGCGCGTAGGTGAACTCGTTCGGCGGAAATACGGCGATTCAGTTGGCCGATCGATCGCGCCGATCTTGCGGGCGGACATATTAAACCGCTCCGGGGCGGCATTCTCGGTCCCGCTCTCCCTCGCTTCCGTAGGTGGATCTGATCGACCGAAGAGAGTCCGTCTCTCTCTCTCTATCCCTTCCTTCCCGTCGCCTTTCCTTTCCTTTCCTTTCCTTTCCTCTCTTCGTCCCGTTCTTTCCCGTAGGAGGAACCGGGTGGGTAGCCGGCCTCTCCGGCCTCGCCTTACGCGGTAGCGCGCGCGAAACGTTGCAGGTTGCCTAGCCTCGGATCCCGTAGGCGTCGACGATGCCATTAGTGGCACGCAAATTCCCGACGGACAAAAATCCGAAATGTATTCTCCCATCGGCGTCGCGGTGGCGCACCCACGCACCGCGATCGATGATTTAACGCGCGGCCGGCTCTGTCACTGCGCGGCTCGACTTGGCTTGGCATCGCTCTGCGTGACATTTTTTTTTAATCCTTTTTCGCAGACCCCTTTTTCAGGATCTTGTAATTCGTTTGTCCGAAAACGAAGAGATCTGCAATTTTACAGACATTGAAGTTGCTTGACTTGCGGAATATCGGATAAATCGATAAAGTATTTATTATTTATTATTTATATTACAATTTATTGTATCTATGCCATCCTCTTTTCTCTATAATCTTCTCACCATTCAGAAGTACATCTTTTCTTTTCTACGGCACACGTGAGCTCTGAGATTCGTAGAAGTCGCGCGCGATCGCGCGAAGGGAGGCGACGAGCATTCCGGGCCCTTGCGCGACTCCGACCACGTATCTAAGCCCACGCGATATTCTCCGCGGGACATCGTGCTCAAAAGACTACTCGACTCGGCTTGGTTCGAGACTCTCACGCATCGGACCTATGTTTCTCAATATTTTTTTGGCGAGCGCTCTTTGCCTCGCGCCAACGTTTTACCAGAAATGAATCCGTGATTTTGCATAACGCGCTGTCATTATGTGTCTTCGTTTTTCGAAAGAATGACGCGCGGAATGACAGTTGTATCCGGTATTGAAAGAAGAGCTCAATTTTCATATTTTTTTAGTAAACACGTTTCAGTTTATTCCAATTTTCTGTTTCAACAAAAAAAAAAAGTAAAATTCTTTTCGAACGTTATAGTTTTCAAGAAAATCTTACAATTGTGTAAATTTCTGCCCAGGTATTTATTTAACCTCTTTTTTCTCGGCTGTTTTCTTTAGGCGTGGATTTTAAAGTAAGGCTTTAGAACAACCTTTTCTTGAAACCTTTAGGGCTTAAGAAATAGAATCGGCTGTTGTTAAAGATTATTCGACTACAATATTCCGAGATCGCACGTGTTCGGCCTTACCGAATAAAATCCGGCAGCCTCGCGAACAAAGCGACTGACGGAAAACTCCGGATTTACCGTGAAAATTACTTCCGCCCGTATCGTCCAATGACGGAGCGCGTCGCCGGCTATATCGCCGCAGAGACGTGATTCCCAACGATGACCTGACGATGATTATCCCGTGCGTTCATCGAGTCTCACGAAACTCCAGTTAGCGCAGGTCAGTTTGCGCCCGGGCCTCCCTTTTGTCGAACGGCCGGATGCACGTCGTCGGCGGGACGGAGAAACACGCGCCGATATCACGCCGCGAAAGGAAACGGCGCGGCTTAAACACGGGACGGAAGAACGATACGGCGGAACGTGAGCTCGCAAGCGTCGAGCGGATTTACAGCGCGCGATACATTTGGCGAGAGAGGCGGTCGTACCCACGAAGATTCGCAATGCCAATTTCGCGCGATGACATCTGCGTCTCCAACGTTCGTGAACCTTCTGTCGTTACGCAAATCTCCCTTCGTTCCCTTTTCCTATTTTATAATCAATTATCATAGTGGACATGCACTGAAAAAAAAATTCTGGTTAAAAACGGACGAATCAGAAAATCTTGTAGGATTGATTGAAATATTCTGGTTGTTATAATAGACCTCAATACTTTATAACTTATAATAACCAGAATATTTGATCAATCCTACAAGATCTTTCTGACTCGTTCGTTTTTAATCAGAATTTTTTTCAGTCCCTTCTCGCATATTCTTCTAACGGCCAACATATAGAACGAGATTCAAAATTTTCTCGCAAATGCGATATCGATAGTAACGCTAATTACTGTCGTTCGTGTCATTATGTAACGCGTCCCGATTACTCTTCCCTTAGAATTTATTCTGCCGTCTCGTGGCGCCGCGAGAGAGAGAGAGAGAGAAAGACCGCCTCGGAGAACTCGATGTTCTGAACCTATCTATTCATCTATTCGCTCTTCCCCCCTCGCAACTTCCATCGTGCGTTATCGGGCATACCCAGCGCGTCCCGCGCACAGACACATACGTAGAAACACACAGAGGAACATAGTACGGACATTGCGCAACGCGTCAGTCTTGATAGGCGGCTTTAACGGCGAGCGGAAATCCGGCGGATTCTTTCGGCCTGCCGTTTTCTTGCGGTGCGTTTCCTTTTTTTTTTCTCCCCCTCTGTTACCCATTTTCCGCTCTTTCCGCCGACCGACCGGCAGACCGATGATTCGTCCATCCGTTCGTACATCCGTCGGTTCGTCCAGTGGCGGATTCTGCTCTGCCCGATGACCCGAGAGTCGCGATAGCGCCGCGCTTTTGATGCTCTCTCTTTCTCTCTCTTTTTTCCCTCTCCGTTTACTTCGAGAGTAGATCTCGGCGCGTTTCACGATTGGATGGGTCCTGGCGGAAATAACCTCCCCTGTGTAAAGCATCTTCTTCTTCGTCATCCTCTTCTTCTTCTTCTTCTTCTTCTTCTTCTTCTTCTTCTTCTTCTTCTTCTTCTTCTTCTTCTTCTTCTTCTTCGCGGGTCTTCGCTCCAGCTACGTATCGCGCGACACTCTTTTCCATTTTCTTCTGCCTTCTCTTTATCAACTAAGCGACCGTCTGCTGGCGTATAATAGAGCTCTAACGAAATAATGGTACTTTATCAGTCATTTACGTAGAGTTAGAATACGTCTGTTCGTTAAAAAGTTAAACGAAATTATATATCTTCTTGCAATCGACTTTGATTTCGTTTTTTTAATCTACTTTTATGAATGCATATACATGTTCTTTATAAGTGTATATTTTGTAATGAAAAACATTATGATTTTCTATAACATTATGAAATCACAAGACATCAATCAATATTTAAAACGTAAGTTAGTAAATAAAATAAAATTTAAATTTAATTAAAATGAAATTAAAAATTGAAGCTGACAGTGAGTAAACTATCGTCCTCATAAAGCAAAAGCTGGAAACTTGAGTAAAAGCAAGCAGAATAACTGAATGACTGAGATGAAGAAGAAGAAGAACAGAGAGAGAGAGAGAGAGAGAGAGAAAGAGAACGAGAAAGAGGCAGAAGCCCTTTATCGTAGTAAGTTCAACAACACGCTATCGTGGCATGAGAAACACGATCGACATACGTCGCATCGAGCCCGTTCTCGAGCTCCGATTCTCAATCTCTACGATGTTTCATAACGCTGCTTTGTGGAGAGATAAAATCTTCTACATATATGAATTTGTCGAAATCATTTCTTTGATCGTCTAAAAAAATAATGATTCATCTATCTATTTTTCTATATATTTAAGATACTAAATATATATTTTTTCTCAGTCACACATATCAATAATAAGAGATACGTCGAGCGCCTTGCGTATCGCGATATCTTTAATGGGTAATTAGAAATATTAAGAAAGAACCCAAGTGGCTTAAAGCGCGATTTTACTTGGAATTATATTCAATTCGTGGGCGAGCGACAGGAACTAGAAACGCTCTGGTGCGCGAGTCCTCTTCCGGCGGAAAGGCGCTCGTACATAGAGCCGTTCTTCCTTTCTCTCCCATACCGTTCCTCTCCCTTCTGCCCGCCTGTTTCCTCTTCCTTTTCCTTGGCGTATACGCCGCGGCATGCGCACGTGCAAATTCGCGGCGGATAGGAATTTCAAGCCGGAGAAGATATCTCTCTATTGAGAGATATTCAGACCGCGACGTTTCGCAATTGCCCGCAATGCACGCGGCTGTTATTCTCTCAAATGCGAGGGAGCTCCTACGCGAAAATTATCCTTTCTGACTTCGCGAATTGTCCGAGAAGTAGAAAAGTAAAAGCGAGACATGGCTACATGAAAATCAGTCGGATTGTCTTTCGATTTTTCAAAGATTTTTCAACGAAGCGAAACTTTTTTTTAACAAAATCTTGCTCAGAGATAAATCGGTATTTTTTCGAAAACGCAAAATCTAGATATGGCTTAACAATATGATTTCATCATCGTTAACAAAGAGAAATATAAAAAAAATGATAATAAAATCAATACGCGAAACTTTATTTTTAAGACATATGAGGGAAATATCATGAAAACCGGGATGTCATCAAATGAATATCTTCGCGTGTATCCCATATAATTTCGACAACCTCAATCGGAACCGGATGTGTCGAGTTAACCCCGAAGGACTTCAAAAGAGCCGGTCGCATACCAAAGAATACTGTGTGTCGCTTATTCTTGGCATTTGTACGTTTACTACCACTATTATGCGACAGACTGAGCGCATCCTTGTGAAAGGACGAACGTGTCGCGTCCGCATTCGGTATGTCGAGAGGGTTCGGTACCGTCCGCCCGCCCTTCCGTCTAACGAGTGATAAACGGCCGGAAGGAAGCCAGAGGCGTTTCCACGAAAGCTACTGACAGGGCCGGAAGACCGAAAGACGGGATGTGGTCGACGAGCGAGCGCCGCGAACGCGTTTCTGCTCTATCGTGCTGTATCAGCAGCCTGTGTGCGGCGTACCTCATTTTTTAATGTTGCTCTCCCTCCCTGTTTACCTCGCTCTGAATATCATCCCGTCGTTCTCTATCTCACATTCCCCCTTTTGCTCCGCGTGAAAAAATTTTCGACTACTGTTCTCGAAATAAATTATCAATTAACTTTTACAGTGTTAGTCTCAAATTTTTTGTGATCAAATTTGAAATAGATTTTTTTCTAACGCGAGATCAAGAAACATACATTTTTTTAGTAAATTAAGGATGGCTTTAATAAAGATTTCGCAGAAAATAAATTTTACAAGTAAAAGTTAAAAAGATTTTTTAAATTGGTTAGTAAATTGATATTATAAAAAAAAGCGGAAGAAAATGAAAAATTGCGCGAATAATAATGACTTTTTTTATATTTTTGCGAAAGAATAATGGTTTCTAAATAGGGTTTTATTAACGTAAAAATTGTCATTTGACATTGTATTCGTTAATACAAGGGGAAGAATTGTAGAGGAAAGAGCGGTTAGTAGAACGGAAGCGAGAACGGGAAGGAAGAGGAAGAGGGAAACGTCCGGCCGGATACGAGGTTTCCAATGTCGGCGAGATCGTTTTACCCGAGCTTGCGATTAATTCTGCCAACGACGATAAAAAAAACGTCGTGGCGGAAAAGGAGTAAACAGCTCCGACACACGTGGGAGACACGCTTACGTCCGTTAAATAGCACACGCGAGCGGGCTTTTAACCCCAGGAGCGAGAGACGTTTGTCTAATCCCAAGTCCGCGCGATATATTCCAAGAAAGTTCGCGGAACATTTTCAACAAAATTATCCGCGAAAACAGTACGCAATGTTATTTCCGGGAAATGACGTGCGATCTTTGAATATCTCGAAGGTTCTTCTTTCACTTTGCAGCGTCGGCATTGATATTTTCAAAACTTGATTCCGAGACATTTTATGCTTTCTGTGATCATACTGTTTCTCCACTTTGTGTGTTGTGTTTTTTTAATAAAATCTCTTCCATATATACTTCTGATTTTTTAGAATCATAATCTAATAAATAAATTGAGAATAGTCTCTCTCTCATTTTTTTTTATTATGTATATATTGTTGCTTTCGGAGAAGATATTTTTAGGAAAATTTGCGTCTCTTTCGTTAATTACCATTGAATTATTCAACTTTTGATTCCCCGCGACTCTGGCGAATTTCAAGCCGCGAGCGCGAATGCTGAAATGCACACGAGAGACGAGGACGCGGTGCGAATCTCGATTAACGGCGTCCAAAAGCGCCGACGACGCACGCGGTGAGGCCGTTAGAGCCGCAAACTCTCGTCGCACGAACTATAAAGCCTTCTAAATTGGTGCGGGCCACGAAAATAGACTTCCGGTTCCCGTCTCGCGCGCGCGTGAGCCCGCTCGCTCGCTCGCTCTCGCCGAGACGCGCCGAGACGCGCGTCGCGACACGCCACGTCTGCTATCTAGTATGCCAAGAACGGTTCCTCCCCCTCGTCTTCCATCTATCCTCGCACGCACCCGCGATAAATGCGGCCGCGTATACGTACGCTATAGTCAGACCCGCGAAAGCTTCATCGCGGTCTGACTGTAGCGTAAATATCGCAACCCGCGAAAATAATTCCGATGATGCCGGGACCAATGAAAGATTCGTCACATCAATATTTATGACACGGTATAAATTATTCCCTCGCGAACAAATAATACCCGTGTGTAGCGAGCCCACAATACAGTACAGAATCTTAATAGTTAAGCTGCTAAAGCTATCTAATCTGCAACTATGATTTCGACATTCGAAAGCAAAAAAATTCAAATTCTCGAAAAAAAAATTCAAATTCCACGTTCTGATATTCTTTTTACACCATCTGATTGTCTGTAACGATAAAATCTAACAATGAATGAATTACAATACTTAGGTGATAGTCAAAAAGATATTAGATAAGTCAGGCGAAAAAAGGTTAAATACGTTTACGTGATAATAATTCCGATATACAAATGTAGTCCAGAAAGGTTAAATATGTACAATATTTCCCCTTACATATTGAAACATATAAAGGTATATTAAATGACAAAGAAATGTACATTTTAAAACTGCATAGATATTATGTAGAGTAATAGAAGAATTCTAATATAACGATTTCTCTCAAAATCTTTGGTGGCCTTTCACGTGAATCTTATGGCATCATATAGCTCCGCACAACTCGTTTCAACTTTCAAATGTAAACATTACAGTTGCGGAGGCGAATTCCGATATGCAGGAGTATCTCGAGGGTGCTCCACCTTCCGTATGTGTGTCAATATTCCTTGCATCTTTTAACGCTGTGTACCGTTATGCACCCACTGAAGTCGGACTGCGAGAGAGCCGCGCGCGTGTAAATCTCGTATCCGCGGAATAAATAATCACGTCGTGTTACAGTCTCATGCCGGGATCTCGCCGCGCATCTCGCGGCGAGTATCTCGGTATCGCGAGAGAATCCTCTTTTTCTCTCTCTCTCTCTCTTACATTTTCTCTTTCTTTCGCCACGCTGGAACTTACGGTACATACGGCGGAGCATGACGTGACGTACGCAGGTGCAACTTACGTAGTCTAGCGTGATTTTCGCGGAATGAAGCGAGTCTTCGGCTAGGCATCTCGTGCAGTCGCATCTATCTGCGGATTCCCATTTCGCGCCGAGAAAGGATCGGCCTTCAAATGGCGCACGAGCGTGTGCGCGCGCGCATGCTTAGTGCCAAGGTCGAGGCTCTCGCTATACTTCTTTCTAGGAACTTCTTTCTTCCCTTTTCACTCCGCTGTGATCTGTTTGCGAGCAGCTGTTCCCTTCTACGGCATTCACAATTCAAATTTATGAGGAATCCTTTTCCTCTTTGTTTTACTTTTCGCGAGCCGTCCTTAGGGCGGAGCCACACATTTTGCTCTCAAGGTTCTTGACCCCGCACCGTGACTATATTGTATTATGACTGTAACAGCTGAATCGAAATATTGGACTGCGTGAATATTAGAAAAATATGTCTGTATCGCGATTTTGTTATTTATGCACTAAATGAAAACTAAAACTTTCTCTGTCTCTCTCTTTTTAAGATTTTATTTTAACAAGAAGTCTATAATAGCTATTACAAAATTGTTAAAAAAAATATACATTGTATTACTAATATTTTATAAAAATATTAACATTACATTAATTATATATTGTTGAATGTTGCACAAACTCTAGAGGTTTCGTGTGTCGCGCGGAAGACGCATATTTTAATGATTGCGGCTTTGTAACCGATATCGCGCGAGAATGTTGAATAGTAAAGTCGCTTCGCGAGCGGGGCGACCAATTATAAGACAACAAGACACTCTTTGTTTATATATGTATATATCTATATGTGTATTTTTATATATTGCTAATTGTCAAGAATTCGATTATTGGCATCGAGCATATAAATACAATTAAACGGATAATGAATAAGCGCAATAAGTGACGTGGCGAGAACTTATCGGAGAAACTGCAGCACAGACGAGTGGGTGTCCGCGCGAATGGTTAGATAGTTTAGCATCGGAAGACGAGCGGATAAGACGTACATGTGTATATACGTGCATGCTTTTCCGCTTGGTCTTCCTCGCCATCAACCCGGCCGATCCTGCCGGTCTCTTCTCCGCCCACGTGGCGCACAACGCGAGAGAACCTCGTGTCTTTCGGACACTTAGAACGAGATAAATCTAAAGTAGACAGTATATACACCTGGGCCCACGCGTAACCGGACCCGCTCGCGTTCGAGAGAAAGCGAGACTATCTCTCTCTTTCTCTCTTTCGCCTTTTCTCTCGCGTTCCATTGACATGTTAATCGTAAAAGAGGTAAAGCGCGTCGATAACGCTCGTAATGGCTTCCGTAATTTCACAAGATGAGGGGCCGGGTTATGCCTGACTGTGGTCACCAGATTCTTAAGCTGCGGAGCTATTAGGGCCCCCTTTCCACACCACGTCGCTCGGGATAATCCCCTTCTTCTCGAAGGAAAGAGACGATATCTAATGCGTCAGTTAATACTGCGACTAAAATGATCGCTTTCAAATCGGAGATATTTCTTTCTTTTTTCCCAACGCGATAATATCTCTTTATAGAAAATCCTTGGTTTGAACCACAAGCGAGACTATCTATCGTAGATGAAATTCAAGTTGCGAATGCTCGACCTCGAGACTTCCGAAATTCCTAGGACGTGATAAAAACCGATGAAGACGACGTCAGTCGTAAAAACACGTCACGTAATGTTATACATTTGCGAGACAAAAGAGAACGGTTGGAGAGGGACGGGGGAAACGGTGAAGACGTATGAAATTAGCGGTTGGTCCCGAATTTTATCTTAAAACCTCGAGCGGTTGAGAGAACGGAGCCGAGAGAGGATTGAAGGCGCGCGGTGCGATAGGTTGGAAGAAAGGGCGGAGAAGGTCGAAGCGGAGGACGAACAAGGTTCGTTTGCCCGCCTGCACACGTGCACCTATATGGTAATTCCTTTCGGTCGCGGCGGAGTGCCGAGAATTTGACGACGGGGGTACGCCATAAAAGTACGCCGGCCACAGAAGAGCGTATCGTGGAACATGCACGGCACGAGGAAACGGACGATCGTATCTTTTTTTTTTCGCGTCTGAGCTGATTAACTCCGACACGCACAATATTCCCTGCATGACGCATATGCATTTTTTATTCCTTGATACCGCACATGTAATTGTTGCATTAAAATATAATTTGAGGAAGAATAAAAAAAAAGATATATTGGCATCGCGAGATTGTCGCCGCGTCATGAATAACAGATTCTGAATTATTTCATTCATTTAAGCGTAACAGAATTGAAAAACAAAGTTTGATCTATATGTATTTTAAGAATAAATCTAAAACGTAGCTCGAAACTTTTCAACGATAATTGTTTTACATTTTTTTTTATATGTATATGTATAATTTTGAAATTTCTTCTTATCGTAAAACAAAGTGCAAAAATTTGTTTGAAATGTAAAAAAAAAACAGTCATCGGAAGATAGCTCAGGAATATATTGAATGCCCATTTCATCATCGCTATTTCATTGTAGTCATAGCGTTCCGTCACTCAAGAAAGGGTTGAGAAGCTCAGAATGCCTCAGTTATCGGCTAGGCGGGGATACCGGGTGGCTTGAACGTCCAGCCAGGTACTGTCTTGGCGTGGGTTTCGGGATATACAGGCGGATATTCGAACGATCATTGTCCACCTAAAGATAACGTGGCTTGTCGTGTGCGTCTGCGTTGCAGCTTGCGATCTGTATCACCTTTCAGTCTGCTTTGTTTGAATTCTATATCTCCATTTTTTATCATACTCAAGGAAAAAAATGAATTTTCAAGATAAGTTTTTTTTTTATCATTATTTTTGTAATATGCTTCTTAATATTACGGACCAAGATATTTGCGCTCATAGAATAATTTCTCCTACTGCCGTATCATCTCGAGTACATACGTAATTAACGCAGTTTGGATACGAGATAAAGATTGAAGCGAATACATAGAGAGATAATGGAGTCAAGGTCTTACCTCTCGCGGTGCACTGTGCCAGGTAAATTGATGTCATCTCTCTTTCGCATCTTCGCTGCTCGATCCACAACGGATATACTTTTTTTCTTTCGCAACGTGCGTGGCGTATTTTCCTAAGATTATTTGATACTACCGTACGCGGATGCGTTTCCTGCATTTTTCGCAACTCCAGAGCAAGAATATATAGATTTATCGCAGTTTCCAACCCGCAGTTTTGTCTTCAGGTCGATGTCGCGCGATAATAAGTATTGTAGACGGACACTGCGAATTTCTGATCGTGCAGGTCGCGATTACGCGTGCACCCACGGAGACCACCAGCGACATTGCAGAAGCTGGGTCTTTTTCAACCACGGCCGGCCGGTCGAACGCTCTTGCAAATCCTGGACGCGACCGCGTCCGGGTTTGTCGCCCACTTTTGCGCTCCCGCGGCCGCAGGTGTGTCGCTGCAGCGGGGCTTTTTCGCCTGTATACACCGTTACATAGCGTGTCCCGAGATTCAATATATCCACAGTCTGCAGTTGTCTAACGGCGTCTGCTGAAAAGCTCGCACTCGGGGCTCTTCTGCGAATCGACATTGAGAATCAACACTTTGGAGAAAACTTCTTCTTTTCTCACAAAACGTGAGCGTTTATATCTGCAATATCTAACTCGCATGCTCGAAATGCTCGAAACTACAGTCTAGAGTTGCTAACTAATTATAATATCATTATTTCCGAAGAGAGAAAGAGAGACAAAGCAGTAGTTTCCTGAATGTTTCCTTCGAATATTTTACGTTGCTGCAACAATATGAAATAATCGAGGTTGAAATTTTCGGACCGGAAGTCCGGTGATTTATAGCTGCAATTTTTCGTCGTTCGTGATACGTGATATTTGCGAACACCCGGTGGATCCGTCTACGGCGAGGCAGCCTACTGCGTGCCGGCCTACGTACATATATGCGGGTATCTGCCTGCCTACCTACCTACTTGGTTCACCGATTCTCGCCGGTATTCACGACGAAAATGCGTACCCACGTCTCGGACTCGGTTGCGAGGCAGGCACGGCACGGCACGGCACGGCACAGCTCGGCTCGGCTCAGCCCGACTGTGCCGTTCAGGTATACTCGGCTGTCTCGACTTCCGGTCGCGGTAAAGGTGTGCCTAGGCGGAGTTATACCCACGCGACCAGACGTCGACGATCGATGGCGAAAAAAAGAAGACCTACGGAAAGTCGCGTTATGCCGAAGCCTCGTACGCGGGATAGATCTGTGTCTTAAATCTTTAATCGCGTTCGGGTATCCGTTGTAATTCGCTAAATCAGGCGAACGTGACACGCCAACGAATGCGGAGTCGCGTTACTATACTTATTTACCGTCGCGGGGACACAGATGCCCAATCTTTTTAACTTTGATCATATTTCGCTGAGATCATAAATCCAAAAATAAGCATTTTTTATATCAATGAAACCTTTGTATTAGTGAAACGATTCTTTGGAGTTTGAAACTCTTCGGAATTTATCATCCAGGCGTATAATATATTCTTATGAATTAATTAGATACGTAGGACAAGTTGTGTCGCGTCAAATATATGTAACACATGGATGATTGTTATCACACGATCAGTGCAAACGTTACATTCCTTTTTATTGCAACATATATCATGTGCTATTTCTTTCAATTAATCAATATGTTAATCTATCGTTTCAGTTCGTTGACTTGGGCATGGTAACTAGTATAGAATACAATCATAAATCCGTGGAATCGGCTAGGAAAGGACAAGAGGTCTGCATCAAAATCGAGCCCGTACCGGGAGAAGCGCCCAAGATGTTCGGTCGCCATTTCGAGGCGAAAGACTTCCTTGTCAGCAAGGTAAGTAAACTAATCAATAATTGATCATTTTCTGTCTTGAATGTGAAAAGAACTTGATACGATTGTGACTGGGGAAAAGAATTTTTCAGCTTTCCAAATCGAACATCGTAAGCGCAAAAAAATAAATACCAACAGATTTTTGTTTAGCGACAATTTATTATTAGATTGTACACTTGTACGTGAAGCAACTACAATTCTGTTTTCCAACACATAATAATTATAACTTCACATTAAATTTGATGTAGTCAAACGTTATCATTACAAGTTTAATCGATCAGTTTTTAATTTAGCAATTTTATAATGAGCTTGTTAAATTATATATTATTTTACTTGCGATAAGCCGCGCGAAACTGAAAAGCGCATTTTTGCCTTGACGCAAATTCGACTTAGTATGCGAGACCTAGATCGAAAAAGGAAGATGAACATCCGGCGGCGATCGCTCGCCCGCCATCGGCTTCCGGCCTTCGTAGAAGCTCGCTACCTTTTCCCCTCCGCGTCTCCCGTCCCTTCCCATCTCCTTCCACTTTTCATTCTTCTTCCTTTTTCGTCTTTCTTCTTCGAGCGAGGATATCGACTATGGGACGAGTTCGGCCTCGCATTCGCTCAGATGCTTCGTTCTAACGCTCGCACGTGCAAATAGTTTCTTACTTGGATGATTATTATTAATTAATCGCGTTTTTCGCGCTGTGAACTTGAAAAGAATTGACGCGAATATAGGACGCGTCTGTTGAAATATATATAAGTAATAATAATAGAAAATCCGTGGAGCAGAAAAATAGAAGCAGAAATTTTTAATTTTATTCCATGGACGTATAGTTGCGAAAATCCAAATTAGATAAATCAGAGATAAAAATTGTCTATGTATGATATATGCTTATCGAGTACGCGAGAAGGATTAATGAAAGACTAAAACGGATCTGAGAACGTTAGTTTCAATTATTCCAACGCGCCGTTATATTATTCTCGTAGAAATGTGTGTAAAGACTGTTGCGATCGTTAATTAAGACGGATGTTTCGTTAGACTTCTTCTTCTTCTCCTGTGAGAAACGGTACCCGGTGCCTTTTCTTCGTACAAACCGACGTCTCATCTTCATTCTTTCCCCCCTTTTCCCGTCCCTCTCTATCAGCCTCGCTTCTCCTTCCCTTTTCCGCGGACCTCTTCTATCGTGCTTCAAGCACCTTCCTGTGCTTTGGTAGGCAAGCGGAAGTCGTCGTTACCGTTCGGTTCGTGGAATCAGTTCCGGAAGTATCTTGTTCCCACGACGATTCTCCCGAAGCCGCTGATCCGCCGACACGTCGGTTCATGCGGGCGAAATGGAGCAAACGCTTTTGCTTTTCAACGCCCGAAGAAAACGCCTCCAGAAAAGATACAAGGGGAGGCACGAAATCACGAATAAAATGGGACGAAAGCAAACATTTATTTTTTACTTTGAGCACATATATTTTTTTATCGGAGCATTTTTTTTCTGTTTTAAGATCTACTTCCGTTCTTATGTAAGCAAGAAGCTATATAAAATCTGTAGAAAAAGTATAAGCAGCTCGAAGCACAAATCATTGTGTTACGTATTCAATTATTTCTGACGTCAATAAATACTACGAAATATAGAAAAAAAGCATTTAATACAAATAAATGCTTGATAGTAAAAACTATAAAAGATAGGCAAGAATGAGGACGTCGTTCCTGCCTTCAATATTTCAAATATTTTCACTTCTACTTTCAGTTAAGGGGATTTGCTTAAAATACACACACGTACACACACGTACACATAGCAAGCACACGGAATAATATTTTTCGCCACCACTTTCCGAAAATGCGTTTATTTATTCGATCATAGAATAATCTGTTCCTAATCTTGGAACGGCGGAAAGAGAAAAGTGGATCACGGAAAAATTCACGGAACGATCGATTGATACGGCATGTTTGCGCGACCCTATCTTACGTTCGTCACGCAGACCAAAATTGCATAATAACATCTGAGAGACGCGTAATCGCAATTGCGAGCTCCGCGCGAAAAACTTAAACTTTCAAATTCGTTCTATGCTTTGCGCGGTCGGTGAAATTTTTTATGATTACCGCGAACTGTTGTATATTCAACGTTCCGCGTACTTTACGAGCGGTAATACGGACGTAGGAAGAAGGGAGGGAAACACGTGGGGGACGAGGATCAGAGAGAGAGAGAGAGAGAGAGAGAGCGAGGAGCGGCGTGAAGCAAGGAAAGCTAGAAGGGGCGTGGCGGGAGGCAGGCGTCCTCAATAGCCGCGTAAAACCACCATTGTGACCGATCCATGAATGAAACGGGACTTCCGGCCGGGAGTGGGGGCGGAAACAGTTGTGAAGCGTTACGTTTCCGAATGGTTCGACGTGCGCGCGCGCCCGCTCACGTACGCTCTCTGTTTCTCTATTTGCGAAAAGTGCCACGTGAAAATTACATTATGACGTAAATGCGTAAAAAAAAAAAAAACGCACGCGCTTTGAGAAACGCGCGCGACTCGTAAAACGGCTGCATTATACAAGTTGTCCGTTATTTTATTAAGTTTTCGCTTTTAACAGATCGCCTCAGTTTGCCACGTCACATGAATGACGCCCATGTTTCCGTTACAAGTTGCGTCATTCGAACGTGTAACATATGACGCTACATTTTTCCCCTCGAACCTTGTGAATGAATGGTGTCATAGTCTACTTTTGAGGCCTCACGCTCGAGTTATCCGATCTGATTCCGATTCGTTTAATTATATTCGTGTTATCAAAGTTCTCGACCGATTCTAGAATTCGATTTAATGTTAAGATATTACAAACGTTCCTCTCTTACCTTTTCTTCCTGCAACATATAATTTACACTCTTTCATTCTACTTTTTATTAAACGGATAATCGCTGTTTAAAAATTCTTTTCCTGTTTGTAAAATTCAAGAAATGACAAAATTAGAGTAGACTTTTTTATTGATTTGAGATAAATATATATATGTATAAATTGAAAGAATTTCGTTTTAATCTTTAGTTTTGCAATTAGAGCGGAAAAGAAGGATTTTAAAATTGTTTTATTTACGGATGGGAAATCTGTAGTGATTACACACACGTTTTATCATCCGATAACGAAAGCGCCATATCTCAAACTGTTACAGATAAGCAGGCAGAGTATAGACGCATGCAAGGATTACTTCAGAGATGACCTGTTGAAGACCGATTGGCAACTCATGGTGGAATTGAAGAAGCTCTTCCAGATACTCTAGGATACGATGAGAATCGCGGTGGCGACATTGTCCAAGAGCTTCTTGCCTTTCCGACGGTTGCTCGGCGAGAAAATCGGACCCGATCGAACGTCTCCTCGATCGTCGTCGAGTCTTTCCGAGCAACGTCATCGCGACGTTGCCGCAAGATACGCATCGACAATGCGGCATGCTCGAATCTATCCTCCATCCCGAGCGCGGATCGCTGGTTGTCCCGTTCCTGTCCGTGCTCCAGCATCCAAGATACGTCGAAAGCTCCACGGCGTTGTCGCCGGAAGAGCTGCGAAGACGATTTCGAGCTTGACTGCGTCTTTGGAGGCGCACGTATGGCTTTCGAGGACAAACGACACTTGGAGACGACCGCGTCGGATTCCACGATTGCGTTCGGAGTATTCACCAAGTACTGCGAAAGCGATGCTCCCGTATCTTGCCGACAAACAGGAAGAGAACGTGGCTGGTCGCCGTGAGGAGGAAGCTTCTTGGAAGTGCGCGATCGCAAGAAGAAGAGGATCACTTCGCATGGGGCAACGACGTTGTAGATACGCGGAAAGGAGACGACAGAGCCGAGAGAGAAGAAGAAGAAGAGGGAGGGGGAGGGGAGAAGCGAAGAAGCGTGTAGCGCTGATGAACGAAATAATCGCGCGAGAACCTCGTGTGTTTTGTATATGTAATCTCTTTGTATAAGTCCAAGCGCAGCTTTGCGCGGTCGGAAAATAAAGACTACGCGTTTTTCGCAGAAAAAAGGAAAATAAAAGAGAGAGAGAGAGAGAGGAGAAAAGAAGTGTCTCTTTTACGCGCGCTTGTATGTACGACGGGGCACTCATACACGAGGACGCTCGCTCTGTCATCCTTTCTTGGTATCTATACGTCTCGGATGACGCCGATTCGCACGCAGCTATCAGTAAGTATTCAGCTTTTGGTAAAGGATTTTCTGAGTTTTCGTGGTATCTTTTACAATGTTTTACACATCTCGCAGGCGTTCCGATTTATTATTTTGGAATTTGTAAATTTTAAGATTGTTCACGCGAGTGAAAACTTTAAATTTTTTTTGTATTAGTGCCTTTTCTATTGAAATTTTAACAAGAATACCACTCCAAAAAACAGACTACTTTTGTGTTTACTCTATCATGACGTCAGCATAAATGATTTAAGTAACTTTTCCCCGCTGTTCATTGAGAAACATCCAAACATTCCAAACCATCGAAAGCAAGACGTAAATACATTAAAAAATTGAACAAAACGACTCCGGGAAAAGAGCCCTATAGCTCTATTTGGACCCTTCTTCCGACTATCACCTCCATTACACGTCCCTTTATTAAGACTTTGGACATTATGTACGCCCCGACCGTGGGAACGCGCGTTTTTAATTGGCCGAGAGTGGCAGTAACGTCGGAAAGAAACTCGAGAAATAAATCGACGACGATGATGATGACGTGTAACGTTACGCAGTAGATCGCATATCGTTCTCGAATTCTCTCGAGAACCATCCTCCCCCTTTTCAGCACCACCGGAAGCGACAATAATAGGTCGCCAACGTGTAAGATCGATTGTGTTGCGCACGATCGAAAAAAAAAATCAATGTTGTCGCCATTGTCGAGGATCATCGTACGAAGCCGCTGTACCGTCGCGCAAAACGCAGACTCACTTACGTAAGTCATAAGTTTTAATCGATTTATCCGACCGCTCCCCCTCCCCCCTCTTCCCCCGGCCCCTCTCCCTGACCCCGTCCTCGTCCCCGACGCGATTCCGTCTCGTGTGTTCGTTACTCTTACGCGTATTATCTTACACACATCGATGCGTATCGATACATGCGTGCGAGCGTGTGCACACATGCACACACACCCGCACGGTTCCTCTGTTTCTCTCCCCTTTCCTCCCTCCGGACAGCGTCCGAAGTCGATGCCGCCTTGTGGTCGTAAGATATGAACCACCGAGCAGCGTGAACAATTGGTAACGTGAGCGAATGATAAGGCGAAAAAATTAATTTTAATTGCTTTGCTAACTCGATTTAAAAAAAAAACAGACTATCGCATTATCTATTTGTGTTGCTAAAGATAGATAGAGAGAGAGAGAGAGAGAGACTACTCTCTTCAATGAATGAAATATCTTAGATATTAAGTTTCTTCTTGTGGAAATTTTCTATCAGAGAGTTAGATAAGTAGTTCAAGCAAAAATCGGGAAAGTTGACAAATACCTTTTGATATGTCGCCTGCTATATATTTATTACACTCTTTAAAATCATAAAATTATATAAATATTGTATTAAATATTAGACACGTTAATTACATTATAATATATCATCTCTACGTCATACGAAATTGTTAAAAAATTATATTTATCAGTAAATTTTGTTCGACCGATTGCTAATCGTTAATTTTTCGTGTAACTTTCCGATCAATGACTTTCCACTGACTGAGAAATCGGCTCTTCCGAGCTGTTCGAAACCGTCGCTGGTCGGAGTCAGAAAATATGTCGTGTCCTTGCTGGGAGCAAGAGCGCGAGTCGGCAGGCCGCGCTCAATAAACGCGCACGTCATTTCGAGTCATTCATGCATCTGCAGGTTGTCTTCGCGTTTCTCTCTTTCTCTCTCGCTCTCTGTAAATCTATCTCTTTCGTTGCGCTCGCCACGCGTGTGCGAGTGCAACTGCGTTGCGCACGTGCGTGTTCGCACATTGGCTGTGCAACTCGACGTCTACACAATCGGAGATCACGTAAATCGCCTGGCTGACATTTACGCGAGATCGAACGACCGCGGGCAGCGACGCATTGCGTCTCGTCATCAATCGCGTCCTCGTCAATATAATGTAAAGAGAAACATTTATCTGACGCGACATCCAGGGCAATTCTCGGAAACGCAACGATACCGAACCGGCCTTTTTACTCTTTTCACGCTTTAGGAGCGGATGCAATGTCCGACAGGTCCAAATTTCATCGCTACAATATCCAAAAATAATCTGTAATATACAGGATGGCTTCGAAATGAGTGATCAGCTTTGGGAATATATTCATCTTGAGGATGAAAAGATGCTGTTTCAGAAGTATCCTGTATTATCCTAATTACTTTTAAAAATAAAAATGTCATCGAGACAATATATCCGAAAATTATGTGCGATGTTAAACAATATTGCAGTACAACGTCACGTGCTTCAATGGGAACGTGGTATCAGCAACGTAGTCTCGAGAGAGACATGTAAAAAAAAAATGTTCCCGCGGAGGAAAGGAGAGAGAATGTAATTGTGAAAAACGAGGGTAACATTTCGCCACTGTTATTCCGAGTATACACTAACTTCTTTATACCGTCCGAATGACTTACTTAATTAGAGACAATTAACCTCCGCAATTACTGAAAGCGATGGCGTAGGAAAATATGGGAAGGGAAGGAGCGTAGTCGGACGTTTCTTCTTTTTCCATCGCTCTTTATATTACATAGAATTTGCTTTCAATAGAGAAATGTCGTAAATTAAGAAGTTTTAAAAGAAATATTACCGAGCAAACGTTACATCTTTATCGCCAGACTTTTCCCATCTTTACCCGTTAAATTCCATTTTATACATTTTAACTAGAGACGCAAATTTCGAATTGAGTTTTGTGTTGAAATGTGAAAATTAAGCGAAAAATTCGCATCAGTCAAATGAAATATGATTCGAAGAGACGTTTAAGTTTAAACTCTGAAAACTTGTCGTAAATCACCTGACTTCGCCCTGAAAAATCCCCCCGGAGAAAGAAAGAGAATATAGGAAACCTGAAAGAGGTCCACAGTAAGGTCTCGCTCGATCGAAAGAGAACTTTTACGGATGAACGAGCATGAATTGCAGGCCGGCACAACGCGCCGTTCCTGCTCACGAAAAGTCCCGTCGTTGTATTTGACGCAGCGTAAAACCTGCAACGTGAATGCGACTGTTCGTCGACTCATTGAGGACGCGCTGTTACCGGCGCTATGAAAGAAGGGCGATGCTGGAGGGGTCGAGGGAGATGAAGGAAGTGTACACGCGGTTCCAGGGAGAAAGACAGAGAGGAGGAGCATGAAAGTGAATGAGGGAGCGAGAGAGGGAAAGAGAGAAGGAGAGAGCTCGGCGAGAGAGGGCTGAATGGGAGGGGGAGCGTTTCCACACCGGATATCCTCTCGAGGGAAGCGGTGCACGCGATTCGCCGCGCCGCCACGCCCGTGTGGCGTGTAGATATAAACGTCGCCGCTCTCGTATTATTAACAGTATAAATGGCCGAGGAAAGACGGCCGGGGTTGCGACGATTGGATTGAAATCGTTCAGCCAACGCGAGATGCTTCTCTCGCCGAGCGAAAGCGATGCACGTATATCGCGCCTCGTTCTCGTTTCGGGGACAAAATGTCCTGCTTTTTCTTCCCCGACATCTCGCGATCTTCGCACTGCGAATTCAATGACCGTCGAAGATAATTTCGTGTAATAAATGTATCGACATGATTACTTTATCAAAAAAGCACATTCATACGCAACCAATTATATTATAGAATACGATTAACGCATGAAAATGATATGTCGAAAGCTGACGATTTATTTGGACTAATTTCCATATTTTTCATTCCGCCCGAATCAGATGTTCTTTGTTATCGGTGTTTAATCAATATAGGTCCGCTCCTTTTCGATATAATAACGTGAAACCGATCGATCGTTCGTCATCTCGCATTTATTCTGCATTTTTCTTCTTATTTACCGCGAATTTGTATTGGAAGAAGAGACGAGTAAGTCCCGTGATTAACACATTCCCCGTACTGGTGCGTTAATCACGCAAATCAGCCGATGCGCATCGTGATTAGGGCAACGAGGAAGCGCGTTTCGCCGCTTCTCAGAACGAGGTATGTCATATTCTGCCTCCGGTTGCATCCGGAACATTGTTCCGCGACGATTCGCCGAAGTGCACCGACGGTGACGGCTACGATGAAGCGAGTCCGCTTTTTGCGAGATTTCTGACGCGATAAGCACCCAAGTCACGCATAAAATTAACTATTCATTCATCGAGTCCTCCACTCCATTGAGAGAAATATAATACTTATAAATGGATATATTATTTTTATACTTTTTTTTTTACATCGAAGGTGACGTCGCATATAGATTAGCACTGACAACGAGATATTAACGTTTATCGCATCTGAAATATGGTATCGCAAGAGCTATCTAATGACAGCGGCAATATTCAGGGACCTTTGCACCGCTCGCGGCCACTTTCGGACAGGTGCACGCCTTGGTGTCAAATTCGCAAAGACCATAGAGTAACGTAACACCCGTTGGGGACCTTGGGGTACCTTCACGTACGTATATGTACAATACGACGGCGTTCTCGCACGTACCGCCTTATTAGACAAGCCGAGGGTCTCATCGAACTCGCGTTTTATTGCTCCCCGCGAAGAAAGCTCGTTAAATTTTCATCTTTTTTTTAATATCAAAAGAATGCGCCTCGTCTTTGATCGCGAAACTGCGACGTAGGAATATCCGGCATTAACAAACTCTAACATCGGTGCATATTTTTTTTTTTTTTTGAGCGCTTTTATAGATACGAAGAGCTGATCGCAAGTGGAATCGATGAATTTCAACATTGTGGCGATACTTGTTTCATTTATGCGAAAATCCAGATTCAAATGTATAATGTATAACCGTCGAAATGTTAATTCATCGGTTACGAGTCACGGTTCGCTGCGATACGACGTATGTTAATTTAACGTTAATAATTTCGCGGAACTGACTTCCTGCTACATGCTTTCGAGTGTATGTAATATCACGAGCTGTACACACGTACACGCGCATACACACTTGGTTTTCACATTGCGAAATGTTGCGAAGCGACAAGAGTCGAGATACACGAACGGCTCGTGTTTTGCTCGCAACATTATTTTCATAAATCACTACGCAAGGCATGAATGAAACTCCAACCTCCACGGGATATATTACGACTCTACGCGCGGTTATCTGCGACGTTCGCCATCGAGCGCGAGCGTCGAACGATGCGCTTCCTGCCGACTTGTCCCAACATCCTTTCAGATAAATCCGTCAAAGCGAGATCGTAGTCTCTGCGCAAAGTGAAACCAACGACCGCGTCGGCCCATTAGTTTCCGATTTAGCGGAAAACTGTCTTTATAATCTCGCGCCGTGCAATCCTCTAATTACTCTAAACGAAAATACGCTTTAAAATATTAATTCCCGAGTACATTGCTAATATTCCTGAACGAGGAGACCCGCAGCGTCGCGGAAGCGACGTAAGCGCGTAAAGTGACACGCGGGGGAGTATTTTTTTTTTCTCTTTATGAATAAAATCGCATCGGGCGCGATTTCTGACGATTCGAAATGGTCACGTCGTAGGAAGGATCAGGAAGAATATCGCGTTTTTGTGCTCTCATCTCGCGCCGCGTCTGCTTTAGAACAGGCGGATATATAGGAGGAGCAACGCGCCCACAAACATATATTTAATACACACACGGCACCTCCGTACGACATACCCGCGAGCAAATGGAGTGAACGAGTTGCGTGGCGGCGATGGCGGCGCGGGGGAGGGAGCGAGGGAGGCGGGTGAGGCCGGGATTGGCAGGAAAGGGGGACGAGAAGGTCGAGAGAGCCGGGAGCGAGCGACGAGGACGAAAGAGGATGTAGTCGGCGGACGTTTACGAAGAGAACCGAGTCGTCCCGACATGTGGGAGAGGAGCCCGATACTATACGCGCCGCAAGATCGGTGTTACGACGTTCGATCACCTGAACGGGCATCGTTGCTATCAGGAACGCTGACAATCACGTCCTCCAGAACGCGACCCATTCTTCGAAAAAAATTCCAATGAGAAGATTGCACTCGACGTCGCAGTTTCCAACGCGACCTTTAGGGTCAAAATTAAGTCAATACGAAGCCGAAAATAACCCAATTTGTCGCAAATTGTATTTTAATATGAGAAATTATGTAGCGCGGGTTGAAAGTACAAGGCGCGATAAACACGCGGCGGATTTCACCTCGGGCAGGTAAACAGGAAGAAACGTAAGATAGCGCGGAACGTGACGGTACAAAAATGTGTACGTATCTCACTCCGTGCTACGTGGGCATAAAGCATAAATGTAAATGTGCGGCGTGAGATATTGCAAGAGTTCGTAAACTATAGGCGGTAGGGCGGAAATTTGAGTTGCAGCCGCAGTCGCTTTATGCGATTGTCATATGGCACGGAGGCACCGCGGCGCGGCGATTCAGCCCTGGCCGTACAACACGAGCATGAATGAAGTATCGCGTCTGGCTCGCTGTTTGTACGGTGTACGCGAGCGCGGGACGGGAGAGAGAGAGAGGACGGAGAAGGGTCGCCCTGGTCGCAGGCGTCACGGTATTCACGGTGCCTTGGTGGCTGCGCGAGACGCGGCGGGTGGGTGCCGCGCCGCGCCACGCCGCGCCGCACCGCGTGCGTGTGCGCCCGCGCGCGCGTAAATACCGCTCGGCACATAGCCGCCTTTCAATGTTGGAGCGCGCATGCGTTCTCTCCACCCACGGCGGTAGACAGAGAGAGAGAGAGAGAGAGAGAGAGAGCGAGACAAACGGCGAACGGGAGAAGAGGACGAAACGTCGCTCGCGCTGTTTATACGCGAACCGAGAGTCTCCCAACGGCGCAGCAGCGCCGAGCATCAGCCGGTCGTTCCAGAAAGTCAGGGGCGCGATCGCTCCCAGTGGAGCAAGAGAGAAAAAAACGGTGGCCCGCTGGAGAACCCGCTGGAAGAAGCTCCGTTCCGTGGTGCGTACGTTTCGTGGACGAGCGAGAGAGCATCGTCGGCATCCGTGGACACACGTTCCACGCGCGCGCGCGCGCACGCGTGCGCGACTCCGTGGTGACGACGATCGGTGTCGTTCGAGATCGTCCGCGCATACGACATACGTTACACGAGCGGCTGCCGCGCGAGTGCGCGACGGTAAGGGGGAGAACGTGCCGGCGCCCTGCGCGAGGGCGCCAACTTTTTTTTCCCTCCATGTCCCGCCGACGGGGGTGTCGACGCGAGCCGTAACGGAGGTTAGAAAACGTCGCGGAAACGGCCAACGACGCGCGACGAGGAACAAGAGGATTGGAAATTGCAGATAGAAAGAATCGAGTGAATAATCTAGAAATTTTTCAAGGAGCTCGAGAGAAAATTTTCTCGACGCAGCAGCAACGTCGTCCAAGTTGCGGGGCCCCAGCGACGCGATGATACGCGCCTGGCTCGCGATCTACACCGGCATGGCCGCCGAGGCCAGCTGAACTTGTGCGGTTGTCTCACTCCCGCGCACCGAGCGAACGTCACTGTCTCGCTTCCTCCATCGTGCACGATCAGCCGAGCGAGCGAGTGAGCGAGCGAGCGGACGAAGAAACCAAGAAACGAACCAACGAACGAACGAACGATCGAACGAAGGAATAAACGAACGAACGAACGAACGAACGAACAAGCAGACGTGCGCTCATTCGTTCATGCACACTCCCGCGTGCAATCACTCGCTCGTCGCCCTCTCTGCCTCTCTCCGGCCCTCGGCCAGCTCCCCCGACGGCCTCCTCTCCTTTCTGTCTCTTTTTACTTCCTTCCACTCGGGCCGCTCGTAATCCCGTTCTCGTCTCGGCGACGCGGGAGAGAAGGAGAGAGAGGAAAAGCGACACGAACGAACGAACGCGCGCAACATCGCGCGAGAGCCGTATACCCGGTATCCCAGAGAGAACGCGAGCGCGCCCGCCTCGCGTGTGTACATGTGCCGTAGTCGGAGACCGGAGGCTCGCCATTCGAGAGAACCAGCAGCGAAGGCGCAAACCCCTACGCCATTCGCGAGCTCGGCCTATCTGTCGTGGGTCGCGCGCTCACCCTCCCACTTCCCTCCTCCCGTCCCGTGGGTCGTGTCGTCGAAAAATCATCGCTGTCGTCATTGGCGCGTGTCGTCACCAAAGATGCCGTACGACGTCGGACGCGACGATGGCACGTACGGGGAGCACTATCACCCGTAGGAATTAGAACGACGGCAGAAACAAGTTTGTCGGAGCGGAAAACAGCCATTACCGGTTCTCGTCCGACGACAATGGAGACGCACGTGTGAGACGTCGCGAGCTATCAGGCAAATCAGGATTGAAATCCCTATTGCGACACGAGGGAGAGACGTCACTGTGGCATCCGTCGCGCACCTGTCGTCGTCGCGACGACGCCGTCGCCGTCGCCGCCGCCGCCGCGAGGAGCAGCCAGCGGCCATCCGCCCGCGCAGTCAGTCGCGCCTCGTAGGAGAGACGAAGCCAGGCGAGAAAGGGGCGGGAGAGGAGGAGAAGAAAGGACCCCGGTGGAGAGAAAAGGCCGGGCGAAGGGTGGAAGGATGCGCGAGGAGAAGTGCGGCGGCCACCGACTCCCGCACGGCGCTTTTTCACGGAGACCAACGCGGTTATCCGAGATGCGAGCCGCGTGACACGAATGCGGGAGCGCGAGAGAAAGGAGAGTCAGAAACACGGGGGGAAGAGCGAGAGAGAGAGAGAGAGGGAGGGAGGGAGAGACAAAACGCGACGCGAGAGAACGTCGCCGGCCCGTACGTACAAACGCGCGCGTATGTGTGTGCGTACGTGCGTGGTGCGTGGTACGCGTGCGACGAGGACGGAACGAGGGTGGCTATTTCTGTGAAGCATATAGGGGGCCGTCCGTATAAAATAAGCAGTGAATGAAGGAGCCTGTTTACTGGCAGACGGCCTACGCGAGATTCAGAGTCGCTTCTCTTTCTCTCCCATTTTTTCTCTCTTTCTCTCTCTGGCTCTCCCCACTAAGCTCTGCCTATCTCTTTCTCTCTCCCTCCCTCCCTGTTCCCCCCTCTCTTTCTCTCTCTCTCTTTCCCTTTGCGTCTCTTTCGCGGGTCGGTAGTAGTCGTGCGGTCTCTCACAAGACTCCGTTTCTCTCCTCGCTTGCTCCGCGGCAGGCGAGCGCGGTCGCGCTCGTCAGGAAAAAGAGAGAGAGATAAAGAAAAGAGCGGTAGAGAGAGAAAGAGACAGGGAGGGAGGGAAAGAGAGAACAGAGACGAAGGAAGCAGGCAGGCAGGCAGGCAGGCAGGCAGGCTGGCTGGCTGGTTGGATAGCTGGCTAGCTGGCTGGCAGGCAGGCAGGCAAGCAAGCAAGCAGGCAGGCAGGCAGGCAAGCAGTCAGGCAGGCAGGCAGGCAGGCAGGCAGGCAAGGCGGGCGAGAGCGCGTCGTGTCGGGGCACCGAAAGAGGGCCGTGTCTCGTGTGTGTGTTGGCTGGCCAGTGCGCGAGAGGACCCCGCGGTGTACCGATCTCTCCTTGCTCGCTGTGTCGTGTCACCGCGCGCGTGTCTTTCTCTCTTTCTCTCTCTTTCTCTTGGTCCTCCCTTTCTCTCTCTCTCTCTCTCTCTCTTTCTCTCCTCTTCCCATCCTCTCTTACTCTATTACATCTCTTCTGTCTTTCCGTTTTGCCACGTTCGCCGTGGCCAGTCTATTCAACTCCCGACGCGAAGCGGCGTCGCTCGGAGTCGGAGGTTCGTTCGCTCGCTCGCCTGGCTCGCTCGTATCCGCGCGCGCGCGCGCGTGCGCTCCGACTCGCCTCTAATGTCGCTTCCGCACTCCCGGATCGTGCTCTCGCCTTGGGAGATACGTATGTGCTTGCGTGCTGTGACGTTGTGACCTGTGCCGGAAGTGCGAGCGGAGAGGAGTAGGAGTGCCAGAAGGAGAAGGCAGCGGCGTTAACGGCGAGACGACAGTATAGTAGTAGTAGTAGTAGTAGTAGTAGTAGGAAGAGAAGAAGGAGAAGGAGGAGGAGTAGCAGGAAGAGAAGTGGAATTCGAGTTCACGAACCGACGAGTTCAGTCTCTCTCTCGGATACATCGGAAGTGCCGAAGCGGGAACGTACATCGCTCGCTCTGTGATTCTCCCTGTTGCGCGGATTTCGCGCGCGCTCGCGCGCGCGTGCGAATACGCCTGCGAAGTACAGCCAAGTACACGTGATACGTACGCGCGTAATTCCCTCGCTCGCTAGTGCGCGTCGTGCGCGGGGCGCGACGCGATACGACACCCCGGGCGTGAGGGGAGTACAGGTGAAACGAAAGTGCCGAAAGTGTGGATACCTCGGACAACAACCCGCCCCCGGCGCTGCCCCCGCGGCGGCCGCTCCGACCGCGCAACGCCGCCGTCGTCTTGAGGTGCGAGGACGCGCCGACGGCGACGACGGATAATACGGCGACAGCGACGGCGGCCACGACGACGACGGCGCCGCCGACGACGACAGCGGCCACGTTCCCCACGTCCCACGGCTCGACCAACCTCTCGGCCGTTGTTCGAGTGTCGCCGCAGCCGCCGCAGCAGCCGCTCTTGACGCCGCCCCAGTATCCTGCGCCCCCACGGCCCCCAAGTCGTACCGGTGAGTGAGAGCACCCACAATTTTTCGCCACTCTTACAGTTAGAATACCGTTCTTCTTTCCTCCCTTCCCGCGAGACCCTGACCCGCGAGAAGGGCGCGATGACGGAGGAGAATGGTAGCCAGCGCGCGTTCGTTGGAACGATTAGGACTAATTACGTTGCGATTAAGAATAACGGCGTTTCGCAAGGGTCGCCGCGCGCTCTCACGACGTTCCGATTGTACCGGTATGAATGCGCGAAAATTCCTAATCGCCTCCCTCGGTTTTCTTACGGTGCTTCGACCGGCACCGTCCGCGTCGTGCGGCGGCGATGATAAAGTGAGTCACTGGTGTTCTCCAGGTGCTCCGTGTCTTAACGGTTTCACGTGGTCTTCGAATTACACGCGTTTGCACATGCAATTCGAAAGAATTACTAAAAAACTTTTTAGGACTCCCTGAAAGTCACGAGATCTCCTTTAAAACCAGACAGTCATTTTCCTTCTTTTCATCCTTGTTTATTTGTGTAAACTGGCACAGTAAACGTCACACAATCATTGTCGTCCAACAATACATAATAACATTCGCAATATCACGCTACCGGAAGAAATACGGCAATCTGGGTTGCCATTCAATAGCTATACGGCGTTGGCGGGCATCGCGGCGAACGAAATGAATGATATTATATTCCGCCAGACGTAAAAGCTCCCCCAGCGACGATGGTCGATCAAGGTTTATCAAATAGCGTAAGATTTCGTTAGAAAAACGATGTCCGGAACGGACGGCTGTCAGGCAAATGACCCGAACCAACTGACTCCCGATGTTCCTTTTTTTTTTTTTTTTTACTTTGTCCGTCGCTTCGCGTTTCTGTTTATTTGCCCGTGCTCCGTGGTCGACGGAGATGAGAACATTTCGTAATGAGCACACAACACTCGATTACACAGCGCCGCTAGTATCATTAATAAAAATGTACCTGAGCAGATGTCCTCTTGAACGCTGCGAGTTGAATTACAGCAAAATTATTAGTATCTCGAATGTCTAATGTTAATTGTCCTGAACGTAGCAGTAACGTAACCTGGCGTATTCTGTCTTATTGAGCAACAAAATGTAAAGAGAAATTCTGTGACGTGTTTTAATTAATGTTGGACTAAATTCACTCGGGAGTTTAAATGCCGAAGTATCTTTGGTAACACCGTTTGAAAAGGCGAAACTTGGGCGAAGAGACGGACGGCACATCCGCTCGGCCGGATTTCAATCGAGCGAGCGACACATTGTCGATTCGTCCAAGAGCCCACAGGCTAAGAGACGCATCCGTTATGCTCGCGATACTACGTATGCGGCGCGTTCAGTTCTCTTGGCAAAACGCGGATGAAACATCTGGAAGCGAGGAGAGATTGGCGACCCGGCGAGAGAGAGAGAGAGAGAGAGAGAGAGAACTCGTCGGGTAAATCTGGAAACCGTGTGCTCGTTTATGAAATTCCGCCTTGTTGTTTCCAAGCCGGCGCTAATCATCATCGGCCGCGCGCGATACTCGGCGGAAACGGCTGGGAGCGATAAATCCCCGAAAAATATCTGCGTCGTTCGCCGGCGGAAATCGATCGAGAAATCGAGAATTCTCTCCGTCCCCGTCCTTCAATTCCGCTCGCTCTAGCTTTCTGTCTCTCCATCGTATCGTATCTCTCCTCGCATCGTTTAAAATTAGATGACTTAGTGACGTACGCCTTACGCTTACCATAATATTGTACATTCATCTGCTTTTTTAAACGCTCAATACTCTTATCGACTCTTCACGAGCACGGAAATGTGCCAATTCGAATTACATTAATAATAATATTATACAGATGGCATGTTTGAAGGCGAATCGAATACTCTACTCAACGGTGTTTATTAATATTTTCAATAATTTACATCTTTTAGAATCTTGATCGAGCGAAAACGAATTGAAGATTTCTCCGCGTTTTCCTCTCTCTTTCTCGGCTCTATTTCCCTCAATATTTTTAGCCGCTCACACTTTGATGTATTTTCATTGCACATTTGTTCTCGGAGGATTTTCTCGCGGAACACGATAAATCTGCCCGTCTCCTTCTCCGCGTCACTATCTCTCTCTCTTGGACGAGGTCGCGCGACTTCGTGCCAACTCCATCGACGGTTAGACGAGCGTGACTCGTTGCGCGCATTGAGTCACACTACGCTTTCATAGAGACCGAACCAGTCACAGGGGCGAAGCGGTGAATGAAACCCACAGGTGTAGAAAGTTCGCGAGAAAGTCGCCGTCGCCTTTCCGTTCGTAAAACTCACCCGCGCCTGCGCCCGCGCCCGCACCACGTCCTCTCTCTTTCGTCATTACGGCCGTTACTCGTCGTACATTCTGAAATGGAGGCGATAGCTCTTGTTGAATTTCGAAAAGCGGCTTTATATTTACCGCTGATAAGATTTCTATGAATTACAATCGTCAGACTTGACTTTGATTTTCTACGAGCGCTGGGTTATCTTTATTGTTTTCGCCGCGTGTACGGCGTTATATACATATTTTTGGAATTGAAAATTCCGTAGATTTCGTCGGGTGAAATGATAAAATCAATGGAATCATCTCGCTCGTAGCTTGCGCGTCGAGTAGGCGTCGCGCACTACTGAATCTTTCGCAACAGGTTCCCCGGCGCGGAGCCGTATCCGCGGGACACCCGTTATAGCTCGGGGTATCCGTGTGTGCGTGTGCACGGCTTATTGACACAGAGGCTCGAATACGTCGCTCGCCCGCTCCCCGTGGCACCGCAATGCCGTGAATGCCACTCGGCACGGAGTCGCCGTGCGACTTTCGCACACGCGTCCGCGCGTATGTACATGCGTGTCCTCTTACGTGCAAGCGCCCAACGATACATATCGATTGTGTTCGGCAGGCAACCGAGAAGGTAGATATCGACGACTCGCGTTCTTCTCGCGAGTCGCACACACGCAGCGCTCGCACGCGTGCACGCACGGACACGCGCGCTCGCGCGCCATATACGCCACCAAGTCGATCCGGCATGAATGAAACCATGATTTCCATGGCGCAAAAGTAGGCGACTCGAGTGGCGGGGCGACGCGCGAAAACGAGTAGAAACTCGACGACTCTCGCGTGAATTTTTCACACGCCGCTTCTGCGACTCATTGAGAAACTTGCCGAGGGACCCTTTGCGACAATTCATTTACAAATGTTAATTAACAATACGTAATTGCCGTTTCTCGTAATGTTGCGACACGGTGTCAATTATTATACGTCCGGATGGACGGTTTTTTTTTATCTCGGGGAGGGATGGATTAGTTTGTTATACTTAACATTGGAATTCTAATTGTGTGCTCTAGCAGATAGGAAAAGATAACAGTTTTGGAAAGTTCTCTTAAATCTCTGCATCTTTTTTTTTTTTTTCCTTTTGCTTAAGCTCGTGTGACGGACATATCTCAGATAAAGAGTGAATAGCAGGAAAAGCGAATATATGTGCATATCGGTAGCTGTTGTATGCGTGCATAGTGACCGTTGCCCTCGTTTATTCATCGCCTCGTCATAGGTAGGAAACAGTTTCCAAGATAGTCCGGAAGTCTGCACTCATTCACCAAGTATTTATATTTGAGTTGTTTATTGTCATACTAATCGCCTAAATACATTGCGAGGGCGTTGTGTGGAAAAGAATGTTTTATCAATATGCATTTGATTGTTTTATCACTTAAAAATGTATTCGTTGTATAAGATTAAGTCGAGGAGAATTTAAAGCAACGTTTCCAGCATTTCGCGTGATATTCGTCGAATATCGTCGTTATGCATGTAACGTGATTCGTTACATTTCGGCCTATCAATTTATCTAAGTTTATTTAGGATATACGTTCAACATCAAAATCGAAGACGTAGGTGAGATAAAATTGTTGGAAGAATAAAAGTCGCAAATACTAGGCGTATCTTTCGCAAAAGAATCGATATTCTTTTATCTCTCTTAAAAAATAGTGTAAAACATAGTGAGAGATGTACAATACAAGCATCTCGTCACCCTTTCGCATTCATCAATAATATAGTTGACAATAAATCCGATTGCATTTTACTATGATAAATTCATCCGAACAGACGCGACCTTCTGGCAGTGACGTGTCTCTTTAAACTCAATGCAGTATCGCTACCTGAATCGTGTTAATTGCACAGTAATTCTAGACGCGCGATCGCGCAGTACCCTCGATATCCTAAGGCTAAGCCTATCGAGCTCTCTCGACTCCAGTAGCGGATCGAACTCGCGCTCGAATCTCGCTATGTAATCGCCTTCTCTCTCTCTCTCTCTCTCCTTTCTGTCTCTCCACTTTATTCTGTTATCTCCCTCCTCCTCGCTCGTTCCTCTTATTCTTTTTCACTCTCTCTCGTTCAAGTAACACGAGAATACCAGCGCCACGCTATCTTCATGTTTGCCAACTCCGTTATCTCATGTTCCTCCATTTCGATCTTCTCTCTCCTTCTATCTCGACTTCTTCCCCCCTTTCTCTCGCTCACTTTTTGCTTACAATCTTTCCTCCTTGTCTACGTTCTGCCGACTCGTTTCTTCCTCTCTCGTCTGGTTTTGCGCGAGCAGCGAGTGCAATCTACGAGCAAGTCGTCGTCGTTATACGTTGTCGCATCACATCCGGCCTCTCCGGCGATCGTTCTCTCTCTTTCTCTCTGTCTTTTTCTCTCCCTCTCTTTTGCTCCGCCGCGACCGCGCGTCCGTCCTTCCCTCTCTCCTACCCCCTGCCGCCGCGCCTTTCATTCATTTTACCGTGTGGCTCGAATGTCTCTGTTTCTAGCACTCTTCTTCATCGACCTGTCCGGAGAATACGCGTCATCGATTTAAATGTCTCCTTGTCTTTTTATCTCATTCGGCAATTCGTTTTGTCGAAACGCGCCACTAATTTTTTCGCTCTCATCCCGTCTTTTTTCTCGAATAAATAGCGCGATCTCGGGATAACGTAAACTCCCCAGAATTCGTTATACGCTCGTAGGAAATGTTTTATTTACAACGATTACGATTAACTATCGTCTCTTTTTTCATAAAGTATTGACCTCTTCTCCCGGTACACCCGGTATATCTCGAGGCAGAGAGATATTTCTTTTTTCTCCTTCGTATCTCTATCTATCTATCTTTTTCTTCTCGCCTTCGTCCGATTACTCCGAGTGAGGGGACCCGACGGGGTTAGAGCGGAGCAGTTTGACGAACTGTCGAGTCATTTCGTCGTTTTTGGACCGGAAGTCTGGATATATTGATGAGGCTGCCTCGCATCAATTTTCGCGATTTCACGCGTCGGCGGCAATTTTATGGGGGCGATAATTAATTGTGATTAACATGAATCCATACGGCAGGACCGATCGATACAACGTAGATAACGACGTGATTACGCAATCACGTCGCGATAACAAATACGTTGTCGCGAGCAGACTGGAGTCCGTGTCTGCTTGTCTTCTGACCGACTACATTCGCTAATCTGTTAAAAAATCAAAGTACATTAGTTGAAAATAATTCGGGCGATTAAAAATAATTGAAGTAAAATTCAATTGTGAGACATAATGGATATTTTATTCCTCTTATTTCTGTTAGACACTTTTATATATATTTTATAATGCATATGTTGGCTCTTTTTTTTATATTTATATTTTACATTAACTTGACGATACGATGTTAACGATACAATACGCTACAATAGAATTTATTTTGACATAGTAATTGAGGATAGAATAATCGACGCCGAATAATTTGATCAAAATTATCCGTCACGAAGACGCGGGGAGCGTACGACACGCGGTATTGTGTAAGATGCAAAATGATTCTAATTATATTCGCGCGATGATAGCTTTCATATCGGATTGAAAGCGATGTGCGTAAACGGTCGAGGTGAACGGAGGTGAGATAAACGAGATAAACCTATTTCCGGTGCATCGGTGAAAAACAAACGTCGGCGAGATGTCGTGGTACGCGTTTACTCCTCTTACGTATACATATATATATATATAAGAAGGACATTTCCTTTTTCGTTTCGTGCTTCGTATCGTACGCGATTTCCCCGCGTCAAGTGATATTTGTAATTGCCATCGCGCGAAATTACTATCGCGGCATGCGTCGGCGGTGTGGATACTCGCGAAATGGATACGCGGAGGAACGAGAATAGCACGTGCGTCACGAATTAGGTGCGGTCTTGACAATTACATTCTGCTTTTATCCTAACGATGTCACGAGCTTTCGACTTAAAAGGATTAATCCTCGTGTGGTGTACCACACCTATTTCCCCTTCTGTACGAAAATACATGCGGTCTCCCTGCGGGAACACTCCAATTCCAAACTAATAATTTCAACTTGCGCAGAAATTCAAGCTCTATGTTTCCCTTCGGGAAGGAGAATTCTCTAAGGTCGGACTACTACCTTGACGATGCCGAGAGGTAGTCCATCTCTGAGAACAATGTGAAATTGGTAGCGTCGCGATGCAACAGTTTCGGAGATGCGCGATTTCAATCCGTTGCGAGAAATCCGCATCGAGTGCGGGTAAATCTCATTGATTTTCTGCCGCATCGCAAGTTATCGAGTTAGAGATCGCTCACGTGATTTTTTTGTATCACGTGTTATCGGGAAAGAAGGATAGATATACGTGTCTGTACAAGTTTGCTTTGCTCAGCACTTTCCTCGCGCGCCGCATTCAGCGTGGACGGGGTCAATGCGACTCGATCAGCGCGGCTAGTCAAGGGTTAGGAGAGCGAGAATCGATTCCGTCCCATCTGTCTTTCTCACCGCGTTTTCCTTCCGCTGTGTCCTCTCTTCGGAGTCCGTTCCCCCCCCTTTGCGTGTACGCGACTCTTTTACTGCCTCTCCCCCTGCCTGCATCCCATCCTCGGCTTCTTTAACTTTTCCCTGGCCGTCCTTGGGGGGGAAAGGGAACGTTGACCCCTCGCTGGTTCCTCTCAGGCGCGGTCTCGCTCGAGGTTTCATTCAGAATACGACGTCGAGAGCAAGATCCTTCGTCGATATATACTATAAGGAATGATGCGGCGAAAGTATGCGAGATCCTCGCGAGTCGACTCGTTGGATACGCGGGGCTATATCCAACTGTCCCAAACTTATCGAGCCACCTTCTAGCTGGGAAACGTGCGATTGATCATAAATTGGGCGAGATCCTCTAATTAGACTGTCAAAAGTTTCGTGAGACGAAATTTCGGCGAGTTAAATTTTACGTAAACAAACAACGAAACCTCAGGTGCTCGGGTTAATTTTAATAAGTGAACTGTGTCGCGAGATCTTGTAGTGCGATTGAACGGTTCGCATTCACCGCAAAATCCGTCCGAACGGGAATTGAGATTGGCATTTGTATATGGGACATGCCCGGCCAGGCGGAGAAACGCGGCTGCCTCGCTTCCGTTTATTTTCTCACTTACGATTGACGGTATTGCGCGAGTGCGGCGCCCCCGAAGTCTCGCGCGGGCGCTGGCTTTCAAGACGAGCCGCGCACTGGTGCGCATTGATCAATGATCGACGTCAATAGTGGACGTAGAATTGATTGATTGGCGCTCGAGCGAAGGCCGACGGGAATAGAGAGCGCGAGCGAGCGGGCGGCAGCGAGCAGCAAGCTTTGAATTGAACGGAGGCTTAATGAACCTCGTTCGAATGGGAGTCGCCGGCTTTAAATAGGACGGCCAGAAGCCGAGAGCGAGCAAATTTGAAGAGCACGACGAGCGTGTCATGGACGCGGAGACGCGCGAGAACGTGTATCTTTGCGTGGATCCGCTTTATTTTAAGTAGGCGAGCCTGAAAATAAATTGGACTCTTAGATCAATGAAAGATAACCTCCGTTGAGATACCCCCGCTGCTCCCTCCCCCGCTCCTTTTTCAGGAGTAGACTGCATTTTTGTAATTCTAATTTCTGCCTCTTCTTTTACATTTTACTTAATTATTTTACATCCAAAAGTTTGGAATATCAGCTAATGTGGCTGAAAATAACTCTTACATGTGCAATAATTGCGCCAGGCACATTATCTTATGTATATATTACATTTGCAAGGTTGAAAAAGCGGTTTAAAAAAAATGTGCATCATCTATTTAGATATGGTTTCTTTTTGCGACGATGACGGAGTATAATTTGTCGGGGAATAAGTTGGGTGTCGAACTAACGCTTCCGATGTACGCGCGGCGATCGTTGAATCACCGTCGGATACGGTAAAACGTCGTCACAATGAGACCCAGCCGTAACGCTGAATGAAACTACTCGACGGTGCACTCGGACTTCATTGCAATGCAAATTTTGTTGCGTAAATCTCGTAAACACATTCAGTCCACGTTGACCTGCGGGCATCCGGATTTTTACGCATTTTCGCTCGTTCGCGTCTCGTTCGTTCGTTCGTTCGTTCGTTCGTTCGTTCGTTCGTTCGTTCGTTCGTTCATTCGTTGGAGTTTCAACGGTTCGCGTCGAAAATGGAAGTGGTATAAATTCCAGAATAGGTATCATTCGGTGTTAATGAGTCGATAAACATTAAATCGCGTCGGAATGCGCGCGACAGTCCAAAAAGTGCGCGTTCACGCTCGTGCGAAAAAGGAAAAGCGAAAAGGGAGAGAAGGGGGGGGGGAAAGAGGGAAAGGCGAATCGTGCGCGTCGCGCGTATACTCGTCGGCCGCTATAAATACGTAAGATGCAGTCGAATGCGGGCCGCATGCGTGTGCACGTACGCCCACACGCGCGCGCGCGCGCGTGTAATTCCGACGTTCCAGCGTTTCTCCGCGCGTACATGACGCCGCTTGAATGCCGAAAATAGTTTTTCGCGTGTGAGAGAAGAGGCGAGCGCGTGGGTCGACATGCGTGGGCGCGCACCTCATGTATGTATATATGTATGTTTTACATATATTTATATATTTTTTTATTCGTACTTCGCATGTATACATATATGTACATGCCTAACTAAATATTGACGTAAGTGCGTCCCAGAATCATTACTTGGCTTTCCGGCACTGTAGGAAACATGAAGGAAATTGTCTGAATGGCGAGAAGTCGATATTTCGACACTGAAGATTGAAGAAGAATTAGATAAGCCCCGTTTGACCTTTCGATTTCAAAAGTGAATTTTGCAATAATTTGAGCGTTGTTTCTTTTTTTTTTTTTCATTTAATTAAAACAGTAACAATAATTGACGCCAGATGTTTCTCGATTTTATTTCCGTAATTCATATATTTCCGTACGTTGTTATTTCCTATCCATATATTTCTGTTATAATAATCCGATAACCTTACGCCGTTATGTCAAAGAAATCCGCTTATCTAGAGCTATGCTTCCGCTCGCCAGACTCATATCTATATGCAGGTTTTCGTCGTAACAACTCAATGATTATATTTCATTTTCGATTTTTCGCGATCAAGTTCATTTTTCTCGTCCAGGAGAAACTCGACGAGTAATATCGTCCTCAGTCACATCGAGACATCTCCTGTAGATCCGTCCCTGCTCAGGAGAATACGCAAAAAACGGGACACGGTCCGACATAACTGACACACGCATACACACGTGCGAGGAAGACGATCGCGGGGCAGATATATAAACTTTCCCGCGAATATCGCGTCTTGTGGAACGAGTGGGTGGTTGGTTGGTCGGTCGGTTGGTCGGTCGGTCGGTCGGTCGGTTGGGCGAAGACCCCGACCATATGGCGTCCACATTCCGTTTCTCGGGTGGCAGCGATCGTGCGAGCGAGTACATGTGCATTCGTTCGCCTGTGGGTGTTGCTTGCCGCGAAGGAAGACGCGCGCGTACACGTTTAACTCTTTCGATCCTAAATTTTCTTCCCGGCGGGGTAACCCAGCGAGCACTCCCAAGCCCTACGTCGCTTTCCGGCGATGCCGAGAACATGGGGAGAAACTTCTCTTCCCGATAACTCGGAGGTTCTTAACCTTGCCCATGCGTAAACGCGTAAAATCCACGCGCGAAAGCGTGAAAATAATTAAAGGGAATTTAACGCTCGCCGATTCCGCCGTCGGGGAAAAATCGACCGGCGATGATAATGATACGATATAAACTGAAGGAAGCGTACAGGATGTGAATGTGCTGCGAGTTAAATATTATAATTTTTCTTGAGCAATTCTCTTGGAATTCCACAGTCTGGGGGATCACGACTCTTGATAATGTATTCAAAATTCTACGTTATTACGTAGAACGTATACATTTTAATTTGTATTTCGCGCGTTTATAAGATATATCAGAAAATATTTTCAGAATCATGTTTATGAAATTAATTCCAGCGGGTAGTACGCAGATAATATAATTTCTGATTTTAAATCCCCGCTCGATTTAAAAATCTTTCTTGCAATGGATCGCTAGAATGGATCCCTAAAACGAATCCCTATACATATAATGGAACTTGGTCAACCACGTGCAAGACAAGATATATGTATATTCCATTACTATGTCTCTCTGTCTGACTCGAAGCGGGCGCAGGTACCTAGAACAATATCGGACTGCGAGCAGGTATCACGCTGCAGCCGGAAGTCGGAGGTCGAGATGTCCATTGTCCCCTCGTCCCTCGCATACCTCTTGCTCCACGGCAGGGATCCCTTTCTCTGAAAATATCTTCGTTACATCGCCCGGGGTCGCCTTTACCTGCAACGACAGATTTCTCAGCTACGACGCATAATAGTCACATAATGAGATACGTCGTAAAGAACGAAAAAGATCGGAAAAAGGAATCCTTCTCCATCTCTGTCTGGAAAATATTCCGTAACATGTTTAAAATGACTGTGCTAACGCGATACATTTTCTGTTGCTGATCATACTCATCGATCATCGGAAAGTACAAAATTTACGATAGATTAATTAATTATCACGACTCAAACGTTTCTCGATAAGGTTTGGAAGGCATTGAAAGATGAGCGAGAGACGGTGTCATTAATTAAGAATCGCCTTCTAATTACGGACTCATTATAAACCGTATATACGTCTTGCCCTCGGATTTTGGGAATGTAGCACTCAAAAAAAAGTATTTTACGTTTAAAGTGATTTTTCCTATAATCTCATATTCTATAAAGTTTCCTGTTTTACAGCAAACATATTCTTTTTTCAATAAAGTGAAAAATACTTTTTTCTCTCTTAAACATTCTTGTTTATACTATTTTTCTTTTGATTTAAGATCAATATAAGAGTAAAATCCTCTAAGATTTAGAGGATTCCACAGATATAAAAAAAAATTTTTTTTTTTTGGTGAGCCATCATCGTACTCGCGATTTCATTGCCCGCCGTAGCTTGATGAACATAGTTGCAAATCGATTGTGATCGAGTGCTCGTTTACCATTATTGATCCACGTTATTTTATTGCTGCGACGAGAAGGACGAGATTTTTGTCGACGCTATAGACTATAGGCTACAAGCATGCATGCATGCACGCACGCACGCACGCACGCGCGCCGCGTAGGCGTCGTCTGGGTGGTATCCGGTGTTGCGTGTCCGTATGCTCGCCCCTTTATTATATCTTTCTCTTTTTCTCATTTCTTCCGCTGCCTCTATTTCGCGTGCTTTCGTATCCCTACATCGAAATTTCCATAATCCTTTCAGCAAGCGTTCTTCCGTCATCTAACATATAGAGCAATTTGAGAGGCTAGGACAGCAGGCGATTTATCATGAATAAAAAATTTTATATATCTACATATACACGGAGAGAATTTTCTCTTAAAATTTAGCCTAAAAAGCATGGTAATCGTGGGACAACTAATATTTCGAAGATTTTTATAAATTCTCTCTGATTTATTCATATCTGTCACAATAAAATATAAAATCTGTTTGATTAATATTACAATCTGCTTGGTAATTTTTATTATGTAGTTTATAAAATTTCTGTTGTATTTCAGTTGTAATTTCACAAATTTCTATCATTTTCGGTAATATTTAGTAGGTTTTTATATTTTTATTTAGTTGTCTAGTTACCCCATTTTTCTCACCAAACATGTTAAAAATTTGTAGTGAATTTTACGATAAAATATAACGAAAAATTCTCTCCGTGTATACGATTTTGGATAATAAGATGATAAAAGCAGCTTTCAATTTCGACTTTGTCATGTATTACGCATCTGCAAACAAGATGCTGATTTTGTGAGGCAGAAATAAAATTAACAGTTTATTATTATTACTTTTTAATTTAAATTTTCCCAAAGGAAGGTATAGATTATTTGGAAAATTATGTAAATCTCCTATGCAACGTAGCAATTTTAGAAATATATTCGAAATATTAATCCTTTTTTTTTAGAACGCTCAGTATATCCGTTATATCGCGGATAGTTATCAGTTATCAGTGTGACATATTTTGCGCAATAAATCGTAGGTGGAATACGAGGGCAAGTTGAGAATCAACAATTCCCGTGTTCGGTGGAATAACTCGTGTTCGCCATCGTTTTCCAAGCTGTTGCAGTTTTTTTTTTTTTGCGACACTCGAGAGCAAAACGCATGCCCCACGCGGCGAGAACGCCGCGACAGATGTTTTCGATTCGCCCCATTCGTTGCTCCGTTCGTGACACCGTGACTATACCTCATAAAATTCGCTTGCACAACGCATTATCTAGAGAATCCCGTAATCTTGCCACGAAAACAACGTCTGATATTCATATAAGATCGTCACCACAACAAGTGTTCCGAAATCTTTTGGATTCTGGGCATTTTCCTCTTGACAAAGGAACATTTCCAATGACATATCGTTTCAGTACGGAAATATTTTATGGCTTTCCATAGATAAAGAAATTCCTTTAAAATTCTTCTTGACCGAAAGGAGAATATAAGTACAAATATATACAATGCTCTTAATGGTTAAGCCATCGATAAGATTTTTGTTACGTGTCTTTTGTATAGAAAGAAAAATAATCTTGCCATAGAGAGAATTCAATCCCTTATCTCTTTAACACTATATTTGCAAGAAATTAAAGTCTTACCTTTTTAATTTTATTTAATATATTATATAATTATACATGTATAATTATTAATACATGTATGATAAATATTCAAATATATTTAACACAGGCAGAAATGAGGAAAATGTTAAAAAATACAGTTTTGAGATATAGTTTCAAAATAATTTATTCATATACATATATAAGAGAAATATACATAATAATCACATAATTATGTTACATGTAAATTATATATCTTAATGTTACGTGTGTATAAATCAGGCACCATCAAAGGGTTAAAAGGGCATCGAAATAGCGGCACGTGGAAGGAAGTTGTTGCCATTTATCTGGTGGTCTTTTGCCGGATTCATTCGTGTTTACGCTCGCTGCGGAATCGCGGCGCGCATAGATTTTATGTGAAACGTGCGGGCGCGCTCGCGCGTTCGCTCCTCCAAGTTCGATTATGCGGCGAACGGCGCGACGTTTTCACGTCGAGTCGTACAGGATCTTCGTCGATCCGGGGGGTTTCTTGGCAGTGGGATATTACCTGGAAACGCGTCGCTACTCTCGCGCGCGATCGCGCCGAACCGAATGTCACGGCGGAAAGTCGCGTCGCACTAGATCCGAAACCCTCGAACGCGAACGTAGAGGATCGAGATGCGTGTCGCGCCGGCTAAAACGAGAGATGAATTAAAACGTCCGAGGATGCACGAGCTTCGCTCGCCGCATACTCCCGCGGGTTTGGATACATCTTCCTAAATCTCACGGTGGACGTACAGTACTGCATTGTATTTCACGTCGACGACGTAAACGACATTTAAATTCTATTTAAGCCTGCCAGACTACGGATCTCATTTCGAGTTGTCTCTCGAGCCCTCGTTGACATAAACAAAGGAAACGTCGGCAGCAATGGATGGAAATGTAGGTTGTCCCAAAGATTACACGACAAAGGCTGAAAACTACGCACAAATTACCACAAAAATTCTGGAATGTCAGATTTAGTTGTCAAGTTGTCAAGGACTCTTCGAGGGACAAAAGGGGAGGGAAAGAAAAATTCTCCATGCTCTGAACGTTTGAATCCGATGGTTAAGCCATCGATTTGTTTTGACATAAAACGGTCCTTTTTCATAGGAGGAATAAAATTCGAAGGAATATATTAAAATGCGAGTCGTAAAAAGTTTATAGCACCGCATGCCATCGGTTTGATGTAACTGATCTACATCCCAAGAAGAAGGTCGTGCTACTCTTTGTCTCTCGCGCTCTCGACTTTGCTTGTTCGCTCGTTCGAGAGAGAGAGAGAGAGAATGCGCCGGCCTTTCTTCCTCTCGATTCCGGGGCCAAAAATAAGCTGATCCAATTCCAGCCGCGGAGGATCCTTGATTTTTCGTCGCCTCTCTCGCGACCGCCTCTCGAATTCCGTAAGCACCGGGAGTTTTGCCGGCGCGGTGGCGGTAGCGGCGGCGGCACGGCGGCGCGGTCATTGTGTAATTGGCTCAGCCGGCGAGGCACGCGAGTGCCGCCTCCCTCGCGCGTTCTCGCATACGCGAAATCGGAAATGCTCGAAATAAACCTACGCTCTTTCCCGACGCTCTGACGCACTCGTCCGCGTACACGCGCCCTCCTCTCCCCGCGAATCTCAAGTACCAAACAATTGTCGTCCATCGGCAACCAGCCCTGCTGCTTTAATTATTTATTTAATCACATGTGTCTGCACACATGTATTTCTTGTTGTTGTATTGTATGAAGACTGATCTCACGCAATGTACGTTTTTGTCGCGATCCAATCTGTCAATTTAATCCATTTACTTGTCCCTACGATCATTCTCTACTTTTTTATTCCAAATAAAGTGTGCTGCGCGGTCTCGTCGTCGTGTTACTTTTGACAAGATATGTGCGTGCCTGCGTCGTTTTATTCTAGTCCAATTCTCCACTCTAATTCACGCGTCTCGCCACTATAAATAAGGATGTTTATACTTCCGTAATATTACGTCACGTCTTGCCCTCAAATATTTCTAAAGTTGACGTCCTCAGCGTTACCTAAGTATCACTATCATCCCGAGACATCTATCCAATTTTGTTAAAATATCAAAAGCTCCGCGAGGGAGATATTGAGGTATTGCCAAGAAATATCCGTCCCGTCTACACTTTGCGCGAAAACTGTTTATTACGACGCCGGCCTCTCGATTCATCGTTCATGCGAACTCCGACGCGGGTGTGGCTGGTTACTTCGCCGTCTCTGCCTTCCTCGCGATACGACACGACAACCGATACCCGCTGGAGAACGAGCGCGCGCTGCTTAAAATGGCGCACGTTGCATCACACACGTCGCGGTGCGCAATGTAGTACATCAATTATCGCGAACAGGATGCTCCTCCACACGCATCTCCGTTCGATTAAATCTCCAAACGTTTATGGGACCATCACGCAATTTCTCGAGTCCCATTGATCTCTTTTTCATCGTCAATGGGAATCAAATCGAAAATTGCGATTAAAATCTCAAATTTGCAGGGTAACGCAGCTTCTCGTCTGATTCTATTTACGTCCGCGAATTAAAGTATCGATCTCTCGCATGTGTCTTTAATATCTAAAATTTCTATCCAAGTTGAAATGTATCTTTCGACAGATCGAGAGAGAGTGCCAGAGCGGATGTCGGGGGAGGCTTTAAATGACCGCGAGTCGCAACTGATCGTCTTTGAAGGAAGCAGGGATGTGACGTATTCGTACGAGTAGAGTGTGTTTTATCGCGAGAGGGGTAGGTGCGCGAGTTTTTTTTTATTTTTTTTTTTCGCGACCAGATTTTTCGACGCTAGAGAGGAACGAGGTATCTACTCGTTCGCTCGCGATGCGGCTAATTGTAAGCCAAGCAAGCCTTGGTTAAAGTTTACTCGGCTGTTCGCTCGTTTACTCGTTGTTCGTTGCTCGTTGCTCGCCTGCTTCGCTTAACGTGCCTGCCTGTCCGCCCGCTTCTCTCCTCGAGTCAGCGATGTAGCGACGAATCGTCGAACCCTCCGCACCACGAGAATGCGCCAAGGTTTTTAACTTTTCATTCGGCAGGAACTTAGATTCGGGTATTTTAAAAAATATTCAAAGAACAAAATTTACTCGTAATCTTTCCGGCTTTAATTTTTTTCAATGAGAAACATCGACAATACATCGCGGTAATGAGCGTCGATCGGAGAGACTCGGTTAGTCGCGAAAATAATTTATTCTCGTTGATAATTAATCGTCTAATGATGATTGTAATCGGGACTCTTTCGAGAATGTTACTCGAGAGAAACAAACTTGTGCGCGAAACATTTTTCTAATAATAATAACTACGTCATTTTTCCGGATATACGCTCCGAATCCCACGAGCGTTAACATATGTTTCGCATTGCGTACATTGGTGGCAAACATTGGAAACGTCCCGACCGGGACGGGACAGCCGACTACCAGGAAGCGATAAGTCAAGAAGTTTTGGCCGGTTCGCTCGGGTCTCGGAGCCGTTTTACCGGAGAAACGAGGAGACGGCATTTTAACGCCTGGTGCCAAACCCGTGGCGCAAGTGCGCACGTAAAATACCGAGAACGACATCTCGCTGGCGGGGCCCTGACGTGCTCGTCTTTTGACAAAAGTCGCTTTTGTTACGTCGAATTGGAAAATAAATGAGACGATCCACGTTCATTCACGCTATCTCACTGTCAGTTGATTGGTCGACAAACTACTGAATAAGTAGTAGTAGTAGTATTAGTAAGATACCTTGATCAACACTACGTTTTCATTGTTCATTTCCCTTTTCCGAATTGCAATCCTAATTGTAATGTAAATGCGGGAAGACCAGTAAGTATCGCATTACCGTCTCCCTAGTTTCCCAGTCGTTTGTTTTAACACAACTTTAAAAGTACGGATTGTTTGACGAGCTATGCTATAAAAATCTAAATGACGGAACATTTCATTCATCGTCTGCGTATAACTAACTATATAGCTCCTCGGGATCGTACGGACGCCCCGGATTTGCGCTACGCGTACGTACGTCACTGTATTCACAGCGCTGCGGATGTGTCAGATTGGTGGTAGGTGGGCGGGAGAGCGGGAGGGAGGAAAGGGAAAAGATGTCGTGGGGTGAAGAAAGGGGAACGAGTGGGAGCGACGTGCCCGGTTGCGCGGCGCGGCGGGAGAAGGAGAGGAAGCGAGCGAGAAAGAAGCGAGAAACGGAGAAAGAGAGACGGAGATATCGAGTGAGAGAGAAGAGACGAGGGATGGAAGGGGGGGGGGGCGGTCGGTGATACGGGTGCTGGTCAGACAGAGACGAGATGAATGAACGTGCGTGTTTGCGCGCGCGTATGAGACAGAGAGGGAATGAGGTAGAGTGAGAGGAAGATGAGAGGCGTGCGCGCGCGTGAAAGAGAGAGAGAGAGAGAGAAAATTGAAGCGAGAAGTGGGCCCACGAATGAATGAACGGTGCGCGACAAGGATGGACTTAATGAGTGGGATAAATATAGAATCGAGTAGTGCGCTAGAACGAGAGGACCGCGCGCTATTTCTCTCTTTCTTTCATCCACCGTCGTTCTCTCTCTCTCTCTCTCTCTCTCTCTCTCTCTCTCTCTCCGTTTCCGTCTTTCTCTGTTCTTTTCTATCCGCGCCCTCTGTCGGTCCCGGTCCCTGCACGCTCGCGAGCTCGTGCTCGCTCGTGCAGCTTGTCGTCCATGCCTGCGCGATCCGCTAAAACCGAGGCTGAAAAGTAGCGTGATGAATATCTCGAGATCGATTTCCTCCACGTATAATGCGTTCGAGATTTAAAATCACGTAGGAAAACGGGATCTCGCGAGATCAGATTTGACAGATTATTAGAATGAATATGAGAATATCTACTTTAACGAGCGTAATTTTCTTTCTTCGAACTTGAAATATACTCTGTTTTAATATACAGCCGACAAATGCTCTTATCATTGCAATCCATCATTGTTCTCATCTGTTTGATTATTTTTAAAAATCGTTGTTCAATTCAGTATCTTCGTAAAACACGCATATCCGTGTTTTGTTTTCTAGATGAAAATGGCGACGAGCAACGAACGTTTCGAAAAACCGCGTCGTCTCGTGGCGTGTATCGCGGAGGAAGAAAGAGAAAGAGAGAGCTCGCCAAACGTTCTCGAAATACCATAGCGGTCGGTGAAATGCGACGTCACGTCGCGTCACTACGGCCGCAGTTTTCTCTCTCTTTCCTTTCTCTCGGATCGATAACGCCCCCTATCGATAATATTCCTTCACGCTCGCGCCCGTTCTTACGGAGCGTGGAAACGCGCGGCTGGGCGAAAAAAAAGATAGACGGGAAAAGGCGGGGTCGTCGACGACGACAACGTCGAAGGTGGAGAACGTCGGCGGCGCCGCTAGGCGGACAACGATGTCGCCTATCGCACCACCATCATCGTCATCATCATCATTATCATCATCGTCAGCATCGCAATGTACCAGCATCGGCCTGGTTGCGTCTGTCGAACGCGAGGCACGGCCGTCACTGTCGAGTCGCGCCGACGCCGTGTGTGACGGCGGCACGGTGTGCCGCACGGCAGTGACGACGTAGGTAATGTTTTCATTCAATCCGAAGCTTCAATGATAGCTTCCGTCCATTCATAAAAAGCTTCGTGTGCGTCGGGGCCGGCCCCGGGAGCGGCGCTCGCGTTTGCGCCACGTTGCCGCCAGATGGCGACGGCATACTATGCGCGAACGCCGCCCAAGGGAATTCCCCCTCCCCTCGTCGCCTCGCCGCTCGCCGTACGTGTCCTCTCCCCTCCCCCTTCCCGCCACTCCCGCGCGCTCTCTCCCCACCTCCGGCTCTTTTCACTTTTTCTCCTCCAGCCCCGCGTCCGCCTGTCGCCATTCATGGCTTCCTTCCCACCGTCTCTCTTCCTGTTTCCCCTCCCTTCGCCTACGTTTCGTCCCGCTGCTTCGCGCGTCGTGTCCCTCTGCTCTCTCTCTCTCTTTCTCTCGAATACTCTTTCTCCCTCCCCCCTCCCGCCCGTCTGACGTGTCCCCCTTCGCGTCGGCCGCCGCCTTTCCTGCTCGAGTCGCTCGCGGCGTACCCATTGTCAGTCGTTCGTCGGCGGTCGTCGGGTGTGTTTCGCGATTTCGAATCTCCGTCTCGCTGCCGCTGATTCGTTTTCACTCCGGTATCCAGCTGTTGCCACGAGTTTCCTCGGACGAGAAAGAGCCTTCGCTCGTGATCCGATCGCGCGCGCACGAGAGAGAGAGAGAGAGAGAGAGAGAGAGAGAGAGAGAGAGAGAGAGAGAGTGCCCGGAGGATAGGAAATTGAACGCGAGCGGGATCGTTACCGTGATGTAATCCCTCATCGACAACGTGCACGCACGAGTCGACCGAATTGAGAGGAACCGTCGGCCGAGAGAAGAGAAGAGAAGAGAAGAGAAGAGAAGAGAAGAGAAGAGAAAAGAAGAGAAGAGAAGAGAAGAGAAGAGCAGAGCAGAGCAGAGAAGAGAAGAGCAGAGCACGCAGCGCGAGATACTCCGCCCCTCGCGTGTGCGAGAACGTACGTAAGAACGTGCGCGAGGTCGGAAGGGGGCGAGAGGCAAGTGCGGCAAGTGCGCGGTATGAACGGTGGACGAAAGTGCGAGTAGCGGATCTCTGGCGCGCGCGCTCCCGTCCTCCCGTCGGCGCGAGTGCTGCTCTCGCGGCTTCCATTCGGAGAGCCAACGTCTCCCTCTCTGTCCGCTTCTCTCTTTTCTCCCCCGGTGGACCGACGGCGCGTCTCCCGATGCCGTCGCCGTGCCAGGTCGAGAGAGAATGCGGACTCGACTGCCGTCGCTGCGACGCTGCGTCAGCCCGAATCCACGGCGACGACGGCGACTCGAGTAGCTCCGCGTTCCTGGGAACGTTCTCCCGCGAGTGCCCACGGGACTGTTTTCGCCTTCGTCGTCGCGATCGCGCGTGAGAGTGCGTTCCCGCTGGCCCCGGCGAATCACGTCGGCCACGACGGAACCCACCTTCTTTTCTGGCCGCCCGCTAGTCCTATGAATTTTCAGTAAGTCCCCCTCAGCTCTTTCTCCTTCGTTCTCTCTTCGCCGCGATCTTAATATCTATGGCTGTGTTTCAAAATTGCTGCCAGTACTGAAAATCTGCAGTTTACGTCACGTAAACTATAGTTTTTCAGCACTGGCAGCAATTTTGAAACACAGCCTATATCGGCTCGATGCGTCACAGACCCTTAAGCCTGTATCAGACTACATATTGGAGATTAAAATTCGACCAATTAAAAGGAAACTGATTAAAGTTAAACTTATCCGATTGGTCGACGTCTAATCTGCAGTTTGAAATTTTCAATCTTCAGTGTGCAGTCTGACATGAGTTTTAGAGTTGAGAATAAATTCGATAGAAAAGAAAGTTGCAGGGCCAACTAATTTTTTAATTTAAAATAAGATTACTGCGAGAAATAGTCGCGCTTTTCTTCGGTCGATTGCGTAATTTTCAAGTGGTATCTTTCTCCGCGCTTTCCTAAGAGATGCACAGAAATAATTTCGGAAAGCCGTTTGCTAATTTCCTAGCAATTTGTGACTTTTTTTTCGTCGTTGCATAAACTCGAGAGGGTCGTGATATTAATTAGAACTTATCTGATCTGCTTATTAACCGCGCCTGACAAACGATTGTCGTTGTACAACAATCGAGACATTGGGATTTTACTCGGATCTTTTCTTTTCAAGCGTTCCGGGCAAGGATACAACCTTCCTTCTTTTTTTTTTTCTCACAATCAATTCGTTATCGCTACTCGCTAGACCGGATGTACATCCGCTAATATCGAAGTTGCGACCGTAAAGTTCCACGCGGCGGTTAACTGATTGTGAGCTGTGAAGTCAGCTGAACGTCAGTTAGTTAATTAGCCAGTTGGGCGGTTTATTTTTACAAAAGTCTCGTATTAATAGCGACATTAATCTTGAATCCACATCTGAATTATAAATTTTATTTTAGTTAACCGCGACGCAGCTCTAAATAGTCTTACATCACGGGTTAGTGGGATTTGAGGCTAAAAATGATCAATTTAACGAGGCAGTGTTTCAGTGTTTTAATTGACGTCGACGGTTGTTGGAACTTGATAGAGAGAAATCCTCGCGAGCCGCGCTTCTCTCGCGTCGCGTCTGCAAATTTCTGCAACGCGGGATGGAAGACTCGCCGACACGCCGTAATCGCGAACGGTGCTCTCGACCCCGATTGTAACACGCGTGTATATCAGGGCAACGAGAGCGTGGTCCACGACGAATTTCACGAGATTCCGGCAATCGCGACGGATTTCTACGAGCGCGTGATACCGCATGCGCGCGTGAGAGAAGGAAAGACGTGCGTTATCGTCCCGTGTAATTGAAACTCGTTAGCGGATCTCGCGCGCTACGCACGAATCTGAAACGCCGGGGAAACAGATAACGGGAGGAAGAACCGTATCCGGCCTTATCGCGCTCGTTTCCGAACGGAATTAAAGGCCGCTATATATTAAAACGCCGGGAATTCATGAGCTGGCATCAAAGGAGCTTTATGCGCGACGTTCTAGCGCTGGCTAAGTCTCGATGCGACAGATAACGGGCTCGCTCATCGCGGGGGAGAGGAGCTCTCCCGCCAGTCCCTCTTTCTCTTTCTCTTTCTCTCCGTGTGTTCATAAGGCTCACATTTTTTAAATACACAATCCCGCACTCGAAATCTGTCTTGCAGATATGTATCTTAAATGTATAATTGTATATTTGCGATTTATACAAATGATTTTACAGGCGTTCCTTTGTTCTCCGTTCTTACACGTGGAATCTCTAGACAGTTTTAGACACGTCTCGTTTTTTTCTCTCTCTTTTTGCCTATTCTTTCCAAAGTCCAAAGCAAGTGCGAAATTTTCGACGAGTTTACAAATGTACATATATATTATAAAAGTACATTGTTTTATGAATTATATATCACGATATCATCTCTTTTTTAAGGCTTCATAATTTTTATCATAATAGCGTTCTGGACAAGTTAAAAAAAAAATCTCTAAATGATATCGCTATTTGCGAATTACATGCTAGAAGCTATTTTGCCTGAAGCCGGATAGTTTATCACCCGACATTTCCGCGGATTTACAAAATTTCACGATAATATTGCTACACGCGAATTATTATGGTTCACGGTCGAAGACGTTTCGTAAATATTCCGAAATTCTTTCGTCTTATCGGTGTATTTAATCAAAACTTGTTAGTGCGATGGCTCGTTGGTTGTACGTATGTAGACCGCAGAGGAAACCGATATCGGAGGAAGAACTTGGCCGTTCTTATCATGGACGTTTCCGACTAGTGCTAAAAACTGTTTATACTGCGCGATGGTGCTAACTGCGCGTACATTCACATAATGTTTTTTTTTTTTTGCTTCGTTCATTTGATTTAAAGTTACAAGAAGCTTGCTTCATGAATATACATCAGTTTATGAGCGATATGCCTGCCAAATTATTTTCACGTCTAACTGATACGGTCGTTGAATTAACTTCTTTTTAGAATTATATGATCTTTTATAAAGATCTCCAAACATGTATCAAGTTATAAAAACATTTACCGTTTCGAAACGATGATTATTCAAAAATTATTCCAACTTGACGAATCTATAAAACCCGAGAAGCGATTCCGCGCTTCTGTTTTGCGCGACGTAATATAATGTTCATTACGAACTGGACAAACGTGTGCGGCATACGGATGTTGTATCGCATAATCGTCACGCTCCCCCGTCGATTGATTTATCGGAAATTTTCTACAAACTTGTTTCGTTTCACGTACACGATTCATGATTGATTCGGCATTCGTCTAATCGTCAGCAGGAAAATCCGCAAAGATAATCGATCAACAATGCATTTGCGACAAAAATAGTATCCGCGAAATCAGGGGAGAGAGAGTTATCAACGATCGGATCAAGCCCGCTTTAAAATCGACAAAAGACTCGTAAGTAACAAACTGTGCAGCGCAAAACCACGTGGGAATAAATTAACGCGAATTAAATTCCTAGAAGAAGAAAGAAATCGGAGAACTTGTAGATAAAGTTACACGATCGCGTGTTACTTGGAATTGTAATTTCTCCCACATCTGACAGCGAGTCTCTCGCGATCGATCGTGTTGTTCTCCGCGTCGCCCGTGTCCTTTCGTCGCGGATTCGGTCGTTGTATCTCGCTCCCGCAAATTGGATGGCCCGCATTTTCGCGTTTCGGTTACGTGTGGAACGCTAGGATTCAGCGAAATCGCAACGGCCAGCGAAATTATAATCGGGAGGGGAAGGTCGGAGCGCGCACCGGCCGCTCTCTCGCGTTCGCTCGCGAAACGCTCGCGAAACGTCTTATCTGCGCGCGGCGCGGACGGCTGGCGCGGAGCGGTTAAAAGCTTTGACCTATGGCAGTCGGTCGACGATAGCCGGCCCGTGCATTCCACTCCGAGCGCACCCTTTCTGAATGGCCCGCCTGTTTCTCGCCGCAACGACGAGCGAGAACCGTCGCTGGCATCGTCTAGCGCTCGTGTGGCTCGTCCCGCGAGTGGCGTAAGTCGAATTTTCAGATCAAATGCGTTAATAAAAGTAGCCTACAATTCACGCAACGAGCGACGATCTTATTTTATTCACGATTCAGCTATTTCGCGCCTGAAAAGAGCAGTCGCTCTTGCGATCGTGCGCGTTTTTCGCGTATTCACAGCCGCGTAAAGTCGCGGCGCGAAATTGCACGATAACAGTCGCAAGTGGAGCGTTGATACCGTCTCGAGAGCGAGACGGAATCCCGTTCCCGAAGATTTTCAAGCGGGATCGATAGAATCGCGAGCGTCGGGTCGCCGCGAACCGAAGCGCACTTGTGCGCCAAGGGAAACGACAAAGTGGAGCGACTGATAAAACCAAGCCGGAGGAAAACTCGCGGAGCGTCCACGATTAATGATCTCGATATACGCGCGATTCTCGGAAGGCGTGTAATAATCGGGCGCGCCTCGAAAGCTGAACGCTGAAGCCGGCAGCTCGTTCATGTTGCGAGTAACTCGCAGAATCTAATTCCGCGCCGTTCCTCGACCGTGCCGTCGATCGCCGTGGCTCACAGGTGAATGAGCGAGCGGATGTATGTGTATGTGTGTGTAATCGATGCAGCAACACGATTTCGAATGCAGGTTCGCGCGTAACTCGGGAGTGGCTCTCGCAGAAGAGTACGTTCAAGAGTTTGCTCTCGGAAAGTAACGCTCGTCTCTCTCTCTCTCCATCACTCTCGAGCCTCAATTTCCTCATCTCTCAGCTCTCAATTTTGGATTCTCCTTTTCTTCTTTTTTGAACTCCTCATTGTCACCTTATAAACCTTAACAGTCGGATCGTAAATTCTTTTTCATGTTACAGAAGTTATAATGCGATAACACTGTTTGGACGGTCCCCTTTCCGCTTTCCATTCGCCCGAGAATATAAAAATGAAAAATTCCAAGCGCACGGCTTTAGTCGAGGTAAAAGCGCGCCGTCGAGGACGCGATCGGTCGCGCTCGAACGAGACTCTCCTGGTTCTTCCAGACCGTGGGCGCCGCGAGTGGGCTGGCGACCACCGAATCGAGAACTCCGCGCGGCCCACTCGTGTGCCGCGCTCGCCCACGTAGAAACGGAACCTCTCTTCGTGACCGCGTAGGTGCTGAGACCCGATGCCTTGCCATACCCCGTCGATTCTTCGATTTTCGAAAACTTTGGTCCCGGAACATCTCTCGCTTGTGAATCTCGGTTTTCAATTTCAGCGCTGTTTCTTGCTAAAGTATCTTTAGAAAACTTATTCAAGAAACATATTCCGTATGAAATAATTGCTAAGAAAAACTTGATCTTAAAGAAATCTTAAGGAAATATGTATGTATAACACGACATGTTGGTTGATGGTTTCAGGTGGGGATGAAGCGCGTGTCGCGAGGGCGAGAGGAAGCGGACGCGGAGCATTACCGAGCCCCATCCTCGCTAATGGAACGCCCTCGTCGAGAGTGTCACCACCTCGCGCGGGCTGGGCAGTGCGGATTACCGAGGCGACACATACCCCAACGTCAAGTCAGCGTCCATCGGTTCCAGATACACCGACGACGTCCGTCGAACGATGGGCTAGCGAGCACACGGCACCAGTTTGGACGGGTCGTGCCGCAGCGTCGTTGTCAGCATCAGCAGCAGCAGCAGCAACAGCAGCAACGGCAACAAACACACGAGGAGGATCGTTCTCCGCAGCAGATCGAGGACCAGCTAGCACGGCTGGTATCCGTCTCGAGCATCGTCGGATCGAGGAGAGGGAGAAGCTGGAGGCGACGAAGAAGGTGGAGCATTGGCAACGGCATTGTCAGGATCAACAGCAGCGGCGTCATCATCTCGAGACGCCGCAAAGTCCAGGAGCAGCAGGACGTTTTGAACTGAGCGGTCGGCCGATGTCGCGGAACGATGCGATATCGCCGCTCACGCGGCCTCCCTCGTCGCGGGCGAACCACGACGACTGTGTCAGCGGCGCCGGCGAGGACGCGGACTCGCGTCTCGTCCTTAGCGAGGCGCGCGTGCACGATCACACCCGGCCGTTTCCGCCGCCGCGGTTGCCGCTCGTGCACGTGACGTCGATGCCGTCCGTGCCGCCGCCACCACCGCCACCCGCGGCATCGCAGTCGGTGCCCGGGTCACCGACGTTCCGCGTGGCGCCCCTCACCATGCCCCTGACGCCGCTGTCGAGTTCCTTTCGGAGCAGGCCCTCCCTGCGTCGCCCGCAGAACGTGGAGACGTCACCGAGCGACGCGAATTCCAGAAGTCTGCTGTCGCCGTCGTCGACAGACACGACGATAACGACGATCGCGACGTCGCCCAGGAGCCCGATCGGCGAGGTGAGCCTCGCCACGCCGCGACCGGACGGCGAGAGGACCATCAACGAGTACGTCGAGGCACCGTTCAAGAATTCGCGCGGCAATCAGGAACGGCGCCTCGGCGATGGAGACGGTAAGACGGCCAGCGACTGTCCGAAGAGCGAGAGAAGGCATCATCATCATCACCATCATCATCACCATAGAGGTCACGAAGATGCCACGATGGTGCCGACACATCGGGCGCGCGGTCGCGCCAAGAATCAGAGTATACGCGGCACGACACCCACCGGCGTCTCGCCGGTGGCTACGTCGACGAACGCGACGGCAGCGAACGCCGTCACGAAGCAGCCGGTCTCCTTTACGAAGGAGCCGGCCAACACGCTCGGCGCGAGGACCTACGATCCGGCTGGTCTGTCCATCATATGCGACTTTTGCGGTAGATGTCGATGCGAATCGTGCCGGGAGCCGCCCCCGCTGCCCAGCAAGTGGCTCTGCGACAATACGTGTCTCTGCTCGGCGGAGACCGTGCTGGACTACGCGTCGTGTCTGTGTTGCGTCAAGGGTCTCTTCTACCACTGCGTGGACGGCGGTGGTGGCGGTGGCGTTGCCAGCAGCATGGATGGCGAAGTTGCCGCGATGAGTTGCGCGGACGAGCCGTGTTCCTGCACCGGTAACCGAAAGGCCTCCAGATGGGCCTGCCTAGGCGCCCTGGCGCTGGTGATGCCCTGCCTACTGTGCTACTGGCCCCTTCGGGGTTGCGTAACCCTCTGCGAGGCATGCTACGCCCATCACGCCGCGCAGGGTTGCCGGTGCAATACGAACGCCACCGGTAGTAGGCATCACCCCATCACCAGCGATATCGGGGACTCGAGGGACCCGGAGAAGAGGCTGTTGGACCCAGTCACGCCGGAGCTTTGAGCGGAAGCCTATCTACGTGGAAACGCCGCGTTTTGTTTTCCATGCCTCAGTGACCGGAAGGAAATTCAGAAATATAGGACCCCGCCCTGATGGACATATTGGACGTGTGTGGGGGAGGGGTCAGAGGGAGCAAAAGTAAATTGCATCAAGTACAAGAGCTGCATTTAAGTCGATGAGAACGATATTGGATTTTGACGAACCTGTACGTTTGACGTTGCGAATGTCTTTATTTATTATTCTTCCATGAAAAGTGCGTGCGTATGTGTATGTGTGTGCGTGCGAGTGCTTGTGTGTTTACGCTTGGTGCGTTTCTGCATGCGCGCGCGAGAAAGAGAGAATGAGAGAGAGAGAGAGAGAAAGAGAAGAAAGCTAGGTACGAAAGGAGCGAGATGTGTCTGTAAGTATGAGCGTGTATTCGTGCGTGTGTTTTTGCGTGCGCGAACGGTAGAGAGGAATGAAATACGCGAGTAGCGTATCGTCCAGACATACCACTTACGCATAGATAACTATACATAATGAATTATACGCATTGTACCACGCGCCGAGCGAAATCGAACGAACGGTAATATATCGGGGTTGGGGGCAGGGGGGAGGGAGGGGGGAATTACGTACACTCACAGAGTAAAGAAAGAAAGCTAAAGTATATATTATATATATAAATATATAAATATATATATAGATATATAGAAATGTATATTGTATATTATGTTTGTATAAAGAACAAACTCTTTTCTACGGTTAATTTATTTGCGGCTGTAACGCTAAGTGTATGGTTCATGATAGAGCGATAGACGATTGGTAGAATGAAGGAAGCAAAGAAGGGAGAAACGTATGCAAATTGTACCAATGACGTATACGCATGGACCAATGTGGCTGCTGAGTCGAAGCCCACTAGCGTGACGAAAGTTTCCTGACGGTAAAAGAAATTATTGGATGGAGAGAGAGAGAGAGAGAGAGAGAGAGAGAGAGAGAGAGAGAGAGAGAGAGAAAGAAAGAGAGTAAAAGATAGAAACAGAGTTTTAAATCTTAATTTTTGTGTTATACGATGTGATTTATAAATAATGGCATTAAAAATGCGTTATAAGGGGGCAAGTAACGTCAAGTAGCAACAATGGTTACATGAGCTAGAAAGGGGCGAGAGGGACATGCGAGACGGAAAGTAGCGTCGCGTTTTCCCATTTCGTTAATATTTTCTCCAGTATTATCTAGTCCTGCGAGCATCCTTTTTTTCAGTTAGCGTTTGTCATTTAAGAACGGACCATGCGGCGTCGGCGTACACACTCGAAGATGTGGAGTCGCGAGAAAGAGGAAGACCCTCCCCCCCCGTTCACTTCCAACCCCCATCCCGTCCACAATGATTTCGTTAGCTATAAATAGGGATTCAGGGATCTGTAACATTGCAAACAGACTCGCAATCGCTTTTCTTGCCGATCGCAGCAAATGGCAAATTAATTTTTTCTCTTATCTGTCTTTTTCTCTCTCTCTTATTTAACACTAGAACTTCTATTAAATTTTACAATTATGTTACTTATGCATATACGGACATGTATAGGAATATGAAAATTTTGACGAAAATTTTATACTCCTACACATACATCATTTTAATGTTCTCGGCGATTCTAAACAGTCGAGGGACGAAGGATAAGGGATTAATCTCCCAGGGACATGGCAATATGGTTCTAGTGTTAAACGCAAATATGCGCCAGCAATTATTCTTCATTAAAAATCACCCGCGTTAATTTGCCGGAAGGAAATCGTGTGCGACGAGTGGTTTTCCCCTTCAACGATATTCCTCGGCGCGGATATCTTGGCGCGGATTGGAAGCCGATCGATCGGAGTGGGGTCGGCACGACTCGGTTTTAGCATTTCAACGCGAGGCGTGGGCAGATGATTGTGTGTGAGCGAATGCTCGGGTATAACTGGGTCGATTGCATGGGCAAAATAATCGTGTATGGATGAGAAGACGAGCTGAGAAGCGATATCGATGCGAACAGGTATGCGGAAAGAGGTGTCGCGAAAAATCGGAGTGATTGGAATAAGTTGAGCATTTCTCTCTTCCTCTCTCTCTCTCTCTCTCTCTCGACGACTCGCTCATCCTTCTCGCGAAGGGCGGGCATTGAGACAATGGGGATCGGAAGGGCAGAGGGATGGGACAGCACGAAACGAGCGTTATGGCCTCAGTGCGAGAACGTCTAGACGGTGCGAAAAAGCGTAACAAGGTTTCTAATGTAAGATAAATGCGATAGTATGACGGGGGAGAACAATGAACTGGGTAATGCGAGGCGGTTGCGAGGCGCGTTGGCCTTCGTCCTTTCGCGATTCGCGAGTCTTGACGAATTATAGTCCTCCCGGCTATTTCAAAGAGCATTTCTTCATTCAAAAATGAACAAATGATTTTTCAGTCAGGCCACAGAACGATATCTAGTCTTCGGACGGATTTTTTTTTAATTCCTTGACCCTTACCGGTCTTAACTGTGGTTTAATTGGTTTGGTATCTCTTTCCGGTTCTAATCCGGATTTATTTTCGGATTAGAATCAGAATCAGAGATTCATGTGCATCACAGTGTCCTGTATGACAATGCGTCTTATTTTATTTCACATTGATTGCGGGGTCGGCGAGATCTATGTCTCGCTCGACTCGAATCGAAACCGCGAAACTGGACGTTGCGCCGAGGACAATGCGATTGCACACCGATCGACTAGCGAAGGCGCGAAAGGACGCGAAGGCGTGAATGGAACGCGAGTGCGTGTGTATATGTACGTGTGTGCGCGCGTGTGACGCGTGTATGTGTGTGTGCGTGCGCGCGCGCGTGTCTGTATGCGCGCACGCGGGTGTGTCTCGCCAAGCGAAAGAAAAGAAGTTTTTATTAATAGTAAGTCTATACGATCTGTATATGTCTTGTAAATATATATATATATATACATATATATATCATGCATAGATATGTATATACTTGTGCATCTATATATTCGGCACGTTGGCAGAGGAATCTGCAAAGACGTGTTTAACCATCCCGTCAGTTCGATTCCTTTAAGCTCTTCACTCTCACATAAAGCACGCGATACAATTGCAAATTTAGAATGTAATTCCGATAAAGATTACCAAAAAAATATACATATATATAAATCGAGAAATGGATAGGTAAAGGCGTAACAATTTTGAGTCTAAACATTCTAGATACATTCTATATTATTTAACTAAATTTTCGTTTCGAACATACACGTGATGATTTAAAGAAAGACCATCCATTCTAGCTTTTGAACAAGTTGAATAATAACGTTTTTATTACAACACTTTGAGACGCATCGCTTTTACAAGACATCTTGGGTGCGACAACAATCGCGCTGGGATAGAAGAAAAATCCACCATCTCGCTGTGCTGTGGACATTTACGTTTCATCTCTCGTTACTTGTCGATCGTGCGTATCACGTCCAAGGAGTATACGCTTCCGTCTGTCTTCTCGTCGCCGTCGTCAAGAAGCCGAGAGTTCGCTTCTGCTCTGTTTGCTCTGGCAGCCGATCGACAAGGCGATCATTACCGAGAGGTCCCAGATCGTCATTAGCGGGCAATTGAATACACCGCGGCGAGCGGCGAGGGAAGCGGACGGATGTAAGCCCGTTAGGCCGGCGGGCGCGATGCAGTTGAATGCAGTTCTGCCGTAACGTTCGTTGCTGCCGCTGAGTCTGTCGGGGGATAAACTCCAGATAGAGCGGCGTGGCTGCATGAAGTGTCAACGGCAAGATTGTGACACGTCTTGCGCCACACCGTAAGCGTAATTAATTCCAAGTGCATACGTAATAATCTTCAAGACACGACACTCTGCGTACTTGGAGATACTTTGATATCGATCAAATAACTGACTGATTTTTTTTTAGCCAAGACGGAGTAGATATCTCTTTCGAATTTTACCTTTCAACATTAACTTGGCGCGAAAGTAAAAACTTCCTTACGCCCTTGTTCTTTCATATTCGATTATTATTAGGATTATTTCTCTTACAGAAATCGAGACAGGGACGAAAGAAACGTCTTTAATTTGCAAAGAAATATTATCTAACGATATTCCTCGAGCGGTGACTCGCAGGTGTATCCCGCGCTCGAAATTCGCGAGCGGAGAACCCGGCGGGCGAGGAGGATTCGTTAACGAAAGTCGAAAAAACAGCCAGCCGGCGTCTGTTTCTCCCGTTCGTGACCGATTTGTGACGCCGCGCGTTAATCGAGAAGGGGCAGAGGAAAAAAGAGACGGATAGAGAGCGTAAGGAAGGAAGAGGAGGCGCGCGCGACGAGCCGAAAATAAGAAAAGAGCAAAGTGGCCGGCTGGTCCAGTGGTGTCATGTGACCGGAAGTGGCATTCCTTCCTCGTCCCGTCCCGTCCACCGCCGCCGCCGCCGCCGCCGCCGCCTTCCACGAAGCCTCGAGGAGAGCCAGTACCAGACCTCCCTCTTTCATCTCCCCGGTCCCCGCACCTCGTCTTCCTTCTCCACGTTCCTCGTCGTGTTGTTACTTGTCCCTTCCTCCACGCTCGAACGAACGCAGCGACAACGGAAGATTGCCCTCTCTTAGCGACTCGTTAAGCATGTCAAAAGACATCGGGGCATCACGAGGGAAGTCGACAATGAATTTCCGCGTTTAAAGCCCGATGTCGAGATACTGTGAAAATCATACGGGCGGTCCCCTTCCTCTCGGCACGACCCAAATTGACGGGGTCGAATAAAACGTGGGAGTCGTCGCGCGATTGTCAATAAAATCTGTTCCTTCCACTCGCCCTACATACATACACAGTACGCTATATGGATATTTTTTGCATATGAAGAGAGAGATATATCTATGCATTTGGGAACGGAAAAAAAAAAGCAGAGGAGAAAAATTGTAAAAATGCGGCCGAAACAAATTTTTATTTTATTAAACCACGAAGAAGTTTTGACATTTATTTATTTTATTTGCTCCATTTAATTTTGCTTCTTACACCCGAAATAAAATAATTATTTATTCTGTGTTGAGAAAAAGTATTGGGAACTTGAAAAGAGTTTCAACTCTGTTATTCTCCGCGACGTAAAAACGACAGAATGAATGTCACATGTTATGTATGTACATGTATTACGTTTGCATCCTTCAGCCGCTAAATTGCAGGATGACATCGATCTGGTTTCAAGGTATCGAAATAGGAACCTGCGAGATGACATAACGTTTTCATTCTTTCGCTCCCTTCTCGGTCGTTAAATAACATCGACGTTGAAATACCAAAAAATAATATCTACGAATCGATACAAGATTTCGCTTCCCCTTTCGCTTTCGAGTCACCGCGAGGCGAGGAAGCGCCTGAGCCGTTCTCATTTCGCGTCGCGTCGAGGCGAGGAAATCGCGGAGCAGCGTGACGTCTCCGCGAATTGCCGCGAGATAAGATCCCGGCTTCCCTGCGTCCGTTCTCGTTTCGCGATATTGGGGGTGGGAGGGCGGAAGGGAATCTGGCGGAACGTCGCCGTCGCCACGACCGATGCCGCGCACCTTGTTCCTGCTATTCAAAGGTCGCTACGTGCCACCGCTACGAGCACACACCACTGTCACGGACAAAGACCTTCGACGAGTCCGGCTCTCCGGCGCTCTCCGATGTCATCCGCGGCGACGCAGTGGTACGCGCGTCGAGCGAGTGGACACGAGCCTAATTTTAGGGGCCCCGCGCTTCGCGTCCGCCTGACCGAAAGGAGAAGAAGAAGAAGAAGAAGAAGAAGGAGGAAGAAGAAGACTGCGACGGAAAGAAGGAGACGTTTTTCTCGGACGCAGCAGGGAACGGGAGAGCGAGCGAGCGAGCGAGCGAGAAAGAAAGAGAGAGAGAGAGAGAGAGAGAGAAGAAACTCGCGCATCGGCCGACGTCAGCGTGATGTTTTCGCGACGGAGCCGGCCGCGAGTATTCTATATTAAACTCCGGGCGCGGACGCAGGCAGAGACCTATTGCGAAACGGACGCCCTGATATTTTCGTTGCATCGCGCGAGTAACTGCTTCCGGCCGAGTGTTCTCTGTCTCTCGACCGGAGCTCTCTCTCCCCTCCCCCCTCTCTCTCTCTCTTCTTCGTTCCCTCTGTAGCTCTCTTCCATTCTCGCTACCACCTCGTCGTCATTCCGTCTCCTTTCCTCTTTTTCTCTCCCTGTCTCTCCGTCTTGCCTCGGCCGTCCTCTTCTGGATCGACGGGCGCAGACGGCCGTGCTTCTTCAGCCGGCCGGAAACACCTACGCACCCGATGGTAGCGTGTGAGAGCGCTATAAGGTGGGACGGAGGCAATGGGATAAGCCTACTCACGAGAGATTGCTGTCGTCGACGACCTCCTTGCTTCTTGCTCTTGTTGCGTTTCTTCCTCGCGCCGCTCTCCTCCTCCTCCTCCCCCCATCCCCCCTCGCGCCCCGCTCGCCTCGCCTTCTCTCCTTCTTCTCTTTCCGCCCCCTTGCCGCCGACCCGTACGATGGAATTCACCCAAGTTTTTTGCGCCCGCGAATAAACACCACCGTACGATGGAAGACGGCCTAGCCCGAAAGCCACGATCGGTCAACTCCCTCGGTCTCTTCTCTCCTTGCTCCTTTTACCTTTGATATTTATTTTCCACTTGATCAGCGGGGAGTAGGATGCGATGGTGTTTATGGCGGAACACGCTCAGCAGCCCTTCGCGCGGAATCTAATCAAAGTCTTATTCGAGATCCCAAGGCTCCTGCAGTCGCGCTCTCTTTGACATTCATTCCTCGGGTCGATATTTTTTTACTCTAAGCTCAATCAATTCTTATGAATGTGTGAATGAATTTTTACAAAATTCTTCTAACCTAATGGAAAAAATGTTGTATATAGAATTTTTTCACAGTTCCCAGAAAGAAAATCTGTACTTATTATCAGGCCGAGATTTCGATATAACATACATTATTAGGCTTAAGTGAAAGAAACATAAATGCATCTTATGAAATTGGATAATAAAAATAATCTCAATGTTGTTTCAATATTAAAATTGCATTACAGCATGATTTTTCTGTACTTTTATATTCCTTAAAATCTATTTTTATAAATAGAAGCATAAAATACAGTTCTAATTTCATAACGACGTTCTGCTGTCTCTGTTCCGTTTTTATTTAAACGTGATTTTTCGTGCTCAAGGTTTACTACAAGGTTACTTGAAGGTCGTGTATGGCACGCCGTTTTACTTTTTAATGGCATAAAAAATATTCCATTCAATGTAAAACTTTTAAAAAATAATCGTCTTAAGAAATATGTGATTCCAATTATTGAATTGAAATTATATCGAGATATAATAAAAAATCGGAATTATTTTTATGTCCAGTCCATAATTTTTATTATTATATCACGACAAATTTAATTCATTAATAAGAATCGCATATTTCTTAAAACAATTATTTTTAAAAAATTTTATATTAAATGGAATATTTTTTATGCTATTAAAAAGTAAAACGGCGTGCCATAGTCGTGTCTGAATTCATTTTACTCCTCTCACTGTTAGTTGTGCCACACGGGTAAGCATAATGCCATTTGAGAAAATATTATTAAACAAGTTAACTTAACAGTTTTGATTCAATTTTATTATGTTAAGTTTTTTTATTAAAAATCAAAGAAAAAGATATAATATTAAAGTGATAAGCACGATAAAGATCAATTGTAATGGAATCTTAATATTAATTTTAGATAGAGACAATACAACTTTCTTATCATTTCTTATCGTTATTATATACGTTTTCGATCTTTACAATCATATATAATTTCGAAATGTTCAAGAGAGAATTAATGATCTGTGTGTAAAATTATTTTCTAATAATTTTTTATATTATCGAGAAAAAAAATCAAAACCTTAGCGCAAGACTTAGGTGATGGAACTGTCTATCGTACGTTCATCAGATTGAACTAATTCTTTTTCTGTCGTAGTTTCCTTGTGTGCGGTTGAATCTTCATTTAATTCAACATCTTCCTTTTCAGGTACTACTAGTTTGTGGTATCGACTCACAGTTAATGGCAAATTAGGTGCTATCGCACTTGGTTCCAGGAAGAGTGCCGGAGAAACCTTATGGAGAAATAATGTACATATTTTAGCTCTCTATACATAATTTCAGAATTGTAAACTTTATTATCAATTCTAATTTAACTAAATAGTTAAAATAATAATGTATATTTACGTAAATACTTTTAATATTAAAAAAATAAATTTAATAATGCTTGGACAAGAAATATAACGTCATTATGTTATGTTACTTACACGAATATCTTCAACTTTAGCTTCTCGCGAAGTAAACTCACGTAATAAGTAATTTTTTCCAAATTCATGATAAATACGTGTATCATTTATTCTTAACATTACGTTATCGATTCTAAGAAAATATCGTAATAGTATAAAAAAACTGCTGGGCATGACTCTCTGCAAAAAGAAATCAAGAGAATTGAAATATCTCTTTGTGGCAAATTATTAGAAATGTATTATGAAATAACTTACAATTTTGACTGAATCCACTGCAATGCCATTGTCATGAAGTTCATCTTCAAACAGTGTTAAATCGTGATAAAACATAATCTTATCTCTCTGCTTTAGTTTATCCATATCAATTCTCTCATTTGTTTCTTCAACTTTAAAGCCAGATATTGTACCAGTATAACTGGTAGTAAATGTCCAATCAAAAGGCTTGATCTTTTCTTCCAAGTACTCACTACTTTCTGATCTGTTGACATACATATGACGATAAAAAATATTTACAACAGTAAGTATATGTAAATAATGTATTTTTCAAGTTTAAAAGAAGCATTTTGCATGTACCTTGATTCCTTCCATGCTTCCGCACAAGCAAGCTGCACATTAATTTTACCATTCGAAACATATTTTAGAGCATCTAAGGCATTAAATTGCAGCGACGCTCCATTCTGATGTATCAGGGATAGCACGTTATTGGGAAACACCATGTCTGGCATATGTGGCAATTCTAATGCTTTACTATATCTGTAAGAATAATATAAGAATAATTACACTTCCGATAGGACGACACTTTCAATATAATGATTAACATACACGCAAAATTGGCAGGCTGTTGCGTCGTTGGTATCGCAGCCATCCTCGCTCTTGGAACACTTAGAATGGAGTATGTGAGACTGGGTATACTTGATACGCCACGGAGGGCAAACATGTTCCTCTTCGTTTACCGGTAGCCTTAAAATATCAATACCACCATGCACTTTTATAGCTGTCATGGTCTAAAACTATAAAGACCCTTGTTATGTGAAGAGAAACTGGATTAATACAGGTTAGATAATACAAAATTAAATATCTATAATTATGTAATATATCCTTGTTTTCCTGTGTTTATAAGAATTATAAAAATTAAATGTGTATGATAAACATTACAAATTGATACTAAATTACCATTAGACCAACCATTTATTGCCAAGTAAATACCAAAAAAATAAGATTCAATTTTTGCGATAAATTAAATTTTAAGAAACATTAATATTCTACTCTCCATGATGGTTTATTTTCATTACATTTACATTATGTCAATCGATAATTTCAGCATTCATATATACCTTTTTCATACATTTGATAACCTCACTCAATTCATTTCACGAACTAACAGGAAGCTAGAGATGCTTACAGCAATGCGTTCCAAAATTCAACCTTAGTTATCATAATGCGATAGCTTGTGTCACGCACATTATAGATTTTCAGTGAATTTCGGAACGCAGCATTAGGCCTATCCTTTTTAGCTGAACTGCCTGCACGTTCAGTGCAAGTGTTGAAGCAGCACAATTCCTGGCGGCTTGTTGTTCCACGTTAAAGAGCTAACCTATCATAAGTAAAAAAATTTGTTTTTGTAAATTAGATTGTTAATAAATTTGTTGAGTGCTACGTAATACACAACATCAAAATTCTATACTTACTGTACTATTATTTGAAATAATGTCAGCATTTCTATAGTTCATATTAATGCTTGAACCCGGGTAATTTTCTGTATTTTCACTGTCTCATATGTGTCAGTTTCAAGAAACACAAGTTCTTTTTTTAGTGATACATGTTTGACTTTATTGTTCTAATATTGAAGAAATAATCGCTAAATATTTGTTTGTTTTAGACCAACTTAATTATATTTTTTATAATGGATGGTGTTGATTTGTTTAATGCGTTTCTTGCGACACATCAGAGGCAACTTCAGACTTATGGCGTCCCAGAATTATTTTGGAAAACTATATACAAGAAGTTAAAAAATCAGACTTATGATGCTGATCTTGTCTTCCAGTTGATGAGAGTAGAATATGAAAATGGAGAAAGGCATGTTACAGAACCGATATGGAAGTTAATTGTAACTGCAGAAAATGGCATTTCCGCACAAGATCCCAATAATATTTATCTTATTGATCACGCATGGACGTACGACGCCAATAGTGCTCGACAGAATTTAACGCAAGTACCTGGCCTGCTTGATCGAATGTGCTTCCTCATGGGACTAAACACTGAGACAGATGAGCAAGAGAAAATCAAGTATGTCCTGAACGAAATGTGGCGTTACAATCAATCGTATTCGGTCAACTATGGAGAGATAGAAGATAGAATGCCAATATGGTTTATTATGGATGAGGTTGGTTCAGCGATAAACCACAGCGACGAGCCGAATTTTAGAGGCGTTCCTTTTCTGCACCTAGAAGAACGTGAAATTTATACGCTTATATTTCCTATAAGGGACGTTGCTGCAGGAGACGAAGTTACGAGAGATTTTGGGGAAGGTCTGACGAACGATCCTGAAAGTAGACGTGCACTATTATTGCCTTGGGTCCATAGTACTTTTGAAGATGAAAGTTTTGAACAGAACGAGCCAGATGTAAATTACTTTTTATCAGGTCATATTGACGAAAGTTTGCCGGAGAACTTGGATGTAATCAGAGTAGATACCGATAGAAAATTAAAGGTATTTTCGGAATACAGTTATGTGAATAATTATTTAACAGATTCGGCGTTTGAAATCATTGACAACGAAGAAGAGGCGGACATCCTGTGGCTCGTATCTCATTACAAGAAGTACAAAGAATTAAACGCTTCCTCGGCCCATATTTTTATAAATCAATTTCCATATGAGAATGTTTTGACGACGAAGGATCTTTTGTCGATTATATGCAGGAGAAAGGCAACAAAGAAACTGTACGACCCGGATACTCTCGAGACTTATCCAGAATGGTTACCGACAACGTATAATCTAAACATGGAATTGGTACAATTTACAGCTTATTTCACGCAACGAGCAAATAAGAATTTGGATAATTATTGGATTTGCAAACCGTGGAACTTGGCGAGGAGCTTAGATACTCATATCACAAATAATCTCTATCACATTCTGCGGCTGCCTTGTACAGGTCCGAAGATCGCGCAGAGGTACATTACGCGACCGGTATTATACAACAGACCGAACGTCAATCAAGTAAAATTCGATATGAGATACGTTGTGCTGCTCAAATCCGTAGAGCCGCTGCGCGCGTACGCTTATGCAAATTTCTTCCTGCGTTTTGCAAATCAACCGTTCGCGCTGAACAACTTTGATGTATACGAGCAACATTTCACCGTGATGAATTATGCCGAGGAGAATCCGCTGTTTCATATAAAATGCGCCAATTTCATTGTAGAGTGGGAAAATCAGTATCCTGATTATCCTTGGAAAACTTATGTCGAACCGAAGATTCTTTCCGTTTTACGAGAGATCTTCGAAGCTGCAGTCGCACAGCCGCCGCCAAAAGGAATAGCCCAGAGTCCACAGAGCAGAGCCGTTTACGCCGCCGACTTGATGCTAGAGTGGAAAGACTGCGAAATGCAGCCTATGCTGTTGGAAATAAACTTTACGCCCGATTGCCAGCGAGCGTGCGAATATTATCCAGACTTCTACAATGATATTTTTAAATGTTTATTCTTGGATATCGATAATCCAGAAATGTTTCATGCATTAAATTCAGCTGGGTAATATTGGATTTTGATTTTGTGTAATTTGAGCAGAATAAAAATTTTGAATAATTTATTATTCCTATTTTATACATTGCTCGGATTATTATGTATAATTTGAAAATATATTTCAAGCTCTTTTTTTAATTAAATGTTGCACCGTTGCTATTAAGTTTCTATTTGCTGACCGACTAAATTATATTCAAAACGTGTGATTATTTGCCTACTTAAATAAATTCATATTCATGAGTCATGAAAATACATATGTCGTCATTGAGGTATTCATATTTCGGACTCATATTCAGACCAATGAATTCGTATTTATTTCATAATATCACTTTCGATATTTACACAGATTTCCGATTTAGCATCAATTGTATTTACATTAACTATTGAATTATAAAATTAATTACGTTTGTGAATTGTATTTCCAGGCAGTTTGTAACTTTGCGTTATCTTTTATTCATTAAAATTAATTAGCATGGAGAACTCACAGATTTAATTGCAAGAATAGTCTGGAATATGTATAATTTTAAAATAAAGCGCCACAAATGGATTAGTTCGCGGTCAACGGGAGTAGATTGGCGTAGCAATCGCGGCCCCTTTACAAGGGGCCCTCTAGAGGCTCTGGGAATAGTACGTATTCTGGGGTTTTGCAAGTTTTTCCTAAATTATTTCATTCCGGAATTTAACCGGTTTTTTTTTTCAATTTTAATTTCCAAAATTATAAAATTATGATTTATGCAAGTTGAAGGTTCGTCCCTGGGAACTAGTTTACAAAGATCTCTTTGGAGCCAAAAACCAACATGAGAATCATTTGCGCCGCGTTAAATTGTAAATATTCGTCAAAAAACGAGGATTCGTCGAGTGTCACTTTTATCAATTTTCCCAATGATGACACGTAAGTATAATATATTTTCCGATAATGAATATTTTTACATTTATTCTTAATGATGCTTAGATAATTATTAAATTCACTTTTCTAACTTCATTGTTGCTCAAAAGTTCTATAGTCATCGCAAGTATATTATAGTTATTTTTATAATTATACCTTTGTCACTGGTGTGTGTATCCATAATTTGAAACTTGACAATGATTTTTATAGAGCTAAAGTATGGGCAGAATGTTGCGGCAGATCAGATTTAGCCACAAAATCGAATGCGGAATTGCATTCAAATTATTACATTTGTTCTCACCACATTGAAGATCGCTGTTACGTGAGCAAAACTGTTCCTGTTGTTTTAGAAGAAGGTACTATTCCTACTTTATTTAAGACTGACAGTGAAAACTTAATAAATATGTTTGCTAAAGCACAGCATCCCCAAGAAGTAGGTGTGCCTCTAACATATTGCGATATGAATGTCGAGATAGACGAGTATCACAATATCTCTGTTAGATTTGTCAATTTATGTCGGATTTGTGGCAAATCCACTCTGGATGGAGTAGACATCTTTGCAGCCGAGGGTATAGAATTTAAATTGAAAGAGAGAATAAATTTGCATATGCCTATCTCAATCGATATAAACGATACATTGCCACAAAAAGTGTGTACCGATTGCTGTAATAAATTGGAAATTACACACTCACTAGTCGTTTCATGTCTAAGAACTGATATGCGTTTGAAGCAGATTCTAAATATTGAAAGAGAGGTAAGTGTAACAAGACTAGCATTACGTTAGTCAACAGTTATATTTATTGTAAAAAATATTTTCGAAACACATTTATTGTATAATGAATGAATATTTTGTTTTGCAGCCAGAATACGAGAATAAGTACAATGCATTGATTGACGAATGCTCATTAGAGATAGTTCAAGAAATGTGTATGGATCATAATACGCATCCTAATTCGTTTACTATAAATAAAATGATAAACTCTGATTCAGAAAGTTTAAGAGGATTAGGAAGTGGAGAATGTTCTGAAATACTGAATAATAATTTTCAGAGCATCGCGAAGAGTGTTGTGCCATTAGAATTCGGCACACTAATCCAAACTTGTAGAGAAGTTAACAGTAAAAGTAACACGACTGTCACAGAAATAATTCAACAAGACAAGGTCCAAAATGGAAACTCCAGCGTTTTATGTCAACAATGCCAAACTTTTTTTGAAACACAGGAAACATTTCAGAATCATAAGATATTTTGTAATAAAGAGGAAAATGTCTCTAAACATATATATATGTCTAGAACCGTAGAAAATAGAAAATCTGGCAGAAGCAAGATTAATTGCGAAATGGAAAATTCGCAGACATGTAAAAGATTGGATGGCAAACAAGTTAGCGATAACATTGAATCGGTGTATTGTACCGTTTGCAATCAAGCATTCAAATGTCAGCAGGATTATGATAATCACAAATATCTTCATGGAAATCTTGTTGAAGTGAATACAAGATGTGGGCATTGTACGAAAGTATATTGTAACAAAAAAGACTTGTTAACTCATATCAAGGAATCACATGAGGGACGATTATTATTTAGGTGCTCTACATGCGATAAAACATATGAAAAATGGTCTAGTTTAGATATTCACGAAGCTACTCACAGAATAGACAATCCCTATCTTTGCGATCTATGCGGAAAAAGCTTCAAGCATTCCAATAATTTACGAGGTCATAAAAGAATTCATTTGGATGAATCTATAAAGAAAAGATACGTGTGTGAGGTCTGTGGCAATGCGTTTAGATCACGGTATATATACTTATATATATGTAATTACAGAATCTTATTCTTCAAATTATTTTATAAAAAAAAAGGATTATATTTCACGTACCTTATTTCTTCTTTGTACAGATTTCATTTGCGGGAACATATGAATCAACACGATGACAACAAACCTTATTCTTGCGAACAGTGCGGGAAAGCCTTTTACAGGAGGATTCAATTGCGGCAACACAAATTATCGCATGGCTCTAATAAGCACACATGTCCGATTTGCGGTGCATCGTTTAATCGTAGAGGGAACATGAATACCCACGTGAAACGGCACCATAACAATGGAGGATATACATGCAGTGTAGGTATTTTGGAAAAACTTTGTGTAAATTATTAAATTTCCTTATGTGCTATTGATATTAATGATATTCTCTTTAAAAATCGATTGGAAACGTTTGGAAGGATGATACGCTTTATACATATATATTATAGGTTTGCGCTTACAAGTGTAAATCCATGAGCGAATTAAAGATACATAGAAAAAAGCATACCGAAGAGGAAATAATGGACAGCATTAAGAAGAAATGTACCGACAAGGAGATATGGCGTTGTGACATTTGTAATAAGATATTCCCGAAACGCGCTATTTTGTTAAATCACGAGCGCATACACGACGATAAATTTTATAAATGTGACGAATGTGACAAAAAATTAGCAAGTAAAAATTCGCTGATGTATCACAAGAAGTCGATGCATTTGAGGGAGAGGCCGCACATGTGTCACTATTGCGGAGAGTCGTTCGTTTCGAAAGAGGCACGGCTGATCCACGAGAGGATACATACCGGTGAACGGCCGTATATCTGCAAAGTATGCAACATGCGGTTCAGATGCTCCAGTAATCTCAGCCAGCACATGAAGATCCACACGGGTCTAAAGCCGCACAAGTGCCATTTTTGTAACAAAGGTTTTACGCGCAAGGGCGCGCTAACCGTGCACGAGAGAATCCACACGGGTGTTAAGCCTTATCCTTGTGAGACCTGTGGTAAAAGCTTCTCACAGAAGAATGATATGTTGAAGCATGCCAAACGCGCAACGGCAGATCGATGTAGCGTGGCTGGTGTAACGAGATCTTTAAATCTCGAAAAAAGACTGTAATAAATATTGCGGTGCAAGATACCTTGGTAATTTTAAATATCAATTCATCAAATATTCTTCAAGTTTATATCAATATGTTTATATACTAATGCCTCTTTGGAAATTAAGTCATTTTAGTAATATCTATGATTTGCAATGAATCATACATTAAAGTTTCGTATAAAAAGAGCAAATTAAAATCTTTCTTTGTTCAATTATTATCGAAAGAGAGATGAAGAAATTGTATTAGGAAAGCGCTAATGCTTCTCTATAGACGCAATATGTATTTCATAAATAATTCCTCATTCTAATTTTTCTCTTATCTCATATGTTACAGTTTCCCGTTTAGTACGAATAAGAATTCGTACTAGAGAAAGAAACACAAAAAATGATTAAACTTCTATGACCAAATGCTTGTGAAGATGAAGACTTTATCAGCGAGTGAATGATAATGTGGAGACATCCTAAGAATAGATACAAATCAGAAGAAATAGTTTTATACTGATAAAACAACACTTCTGACTGGATATATACTATTCTTATTGAAATGTACGTGTCAGAAAGAATCAAATGTATCCATATCTTTGGATATGTAAGTATAGTAAAATATAAAAAAAAATAATTGCCTTAAGCTGGATAATTCTTATTTAAAGTTCAACATATCAAATTCGCGTACTTAAATTCAAATATAATGCAATCTATTTTATTAGCCTCTATATAATGAATCGAAATAAATATTATATTTAACATAATCTCTAGATGTCCAAAAAACTGAGAATCAAGTTCCATAAGGAAGATCACGTGCAATTTAGGTGATTTGATGAAGTCTGATGACAGTATTCTGCAGAAGATTGTAGTTGCTAACGAACTGCATCGATGTCTATAATACGAGAAAATGAAGATCACTTTGCAAATCATGTCTTGAATGTAATGCTCGGTCTGGCTTGGCGAATAATCACCTAGAAGTGCTCGTTTATATCTCGACCGTCTTCCCGCATTGCTAAAAAAAATGAGGTGCAATAAAAGTCATTATTATATATAGAATAATACTCTTTATTGTTTTTGATAGTTGTTATTTTTCATATCGTGCGTTGCAGTTTCTTTTTACTCAACTTTTGTCATTCAATATCCAATTAAACAAGTCGTTTTACTGTCAGTTCTGCTGCTGCTGTTGCTAATATATTTTGGTAGAACAGTACGTGATACAACTCCACGATTTTAGAACAAAGAGAAACGAAAGGAAATGGCGACACGCCCGATCACTCGCGAACACACGTGTGCCGTATTATTCGTCGACCGCATATAGGACTAGAGTAATTGCGATTTCTTTCCCGTGTAACATGTTCGCGTTCTCGCCAATTATATATCTTTTTTTTCTCAATTCCTAAATGATCGAGGAGCACACGTGCTTTTTTTGTGCGCAAGTAAAAACGTGGTCTCGATCGAGTCGCGTGCGTTTTCGTCTTGCTCGCTCGAACGGCGACGATCGGCGGCCGGTGGTCTCTTCTCAAAGTTCATCATACGCTCGTGGTAATTTGCAATGTTTTCTTTTTTTCTTTTCAGACGCAACGGCCTCGCAACGTGCCACGCTCCCCCCTACATTCTGGTCGAGTGATCGGCGCGTGGTCGTCGACGATACAATTACGCATCTTTCAGAGTATAATCTGTGGCTCTGTTAAAACGCGCGTACCCGGCACGCGCGTTGCAAGCGCACGGCGTCAGAGGGTCGAATCAAGGCGGATGAGACTCGTAGAGAGTTCGTTCGAGAGAACGCGGAATAATTTTCGCAGCGATGTTCTCCACTCGATCGCTCGCAGTCAGTCGCAGACTCCTGTTCGCTCGCGAACGGCAGCGAAAGCGGAGCACCGGAAGGGTGCTCCGCCGTGGCAGCGTTTCGAGAGACCGCCTCCGAGCTCTCGTCGTTCCATCGCGGCGACGACGGGCGCTTAACGGGCACTTCCGGGAGGCGCCTCACATGATCCCGGTTGATCCGAAAAAGTGCCGCTGCGCCGTGCGTTTGCTCGACGCGGCCGACGACCGCGCCTCGACTCGTGACCGCCCCTTTTCTCTCTCTCTCTCTCTCTCTCTTATACCCCGTATTACTCTCTCGTCTTCTTTAAATTAATTATCTCTCTGTCTCTCTTTCTCTCTGTAACCATCGTCCTTCGCGCTACTATTTACAATGTACACACATAACGTCGTGCATCCTTCCTGCCCTAATTTCTTACGACGGCGCCGAATCGCACGCGCTCGATCATTTCCCAATCGCTCGCCACTGTCCCTTTCTCGCCTGAAACTTTTGCTCCTCGTTTACAACCTTCTCGGGACGAAGGGACCAAGTTGAGGGGAGAAATCGATTCGCGCAATGACGGCTCGAGTTTTATGTAACGCGAAGATAAGTGGTTCTCGATCAGGCATCATTATAATTAATTTATGCTGTAACGTAAGCCCGATGTTGAAACAAATTACGAGTTTAACATGAATCATTTGCGCTGAGAAAAAAGAAGTACTTTGATGCTTTTATCAATTTTGCGCAATCGCAATGAAACGCAACAATCTTTAATCATAAAATTAGTTTAAAAAAGATTGCTCGGTCAATACGAGAAAAAGGAAGGATTTTAACAAGTACTACTGATTGGCAGCGAGCCGTCATAAGCGCGAATAAAAACAAATTTCGTCCGAATATCGCCGCGACGATGAGGAAGAATCGATCACGTGCTCGTCGCCGTTTCATATTATTTATCAAGATAAATATATACATATATATGCATATAATAATAATAATAATCTTATACACATATACACGCACACGCACATGTACACGTATACGCATACATATATATATATATATATATACACTTTTCTCTTTAATATATAATATATATCTTATTTATATATTTTTCTCAATATTAAACTTATTATATCCTCTTTTTCATTTCGCTTAAACGTATCTTCGCGCTTGTGCTATTTATACTATTTACAAACGCCTCCATTCGGCATCTTGTAAAAAAAAAAAGAAAAAAAAAGGACAGAAAGAGGAGAAAGGGAAGAACGGGAAGAAACGCGATAATCGCCAGAGTAATTGTGTCGCACACACCGCTGCTAATTGTATGCACGTTGGCGTGTCGAGGACTCCACATCGCGGCCTTGCCGTCGCGCTTAAATAGCCGTAACTTTCTTTCTTCGGCGGTTTTTAGGCACTTCACGAGATACGCGTGTCCGATCGCGAGCTACGCATCAGCGTGTGATCGTAGAAAAAAAAAAAAAAAAAAAAAGAGACGAAACTTTTCGTACCGCCGATGCCGGCAGCGCTCGCGCTTTCGCTTCCGCACGGGGACCCGAAACGACGCTGGACCACCTCCAGGTGGAGGAGCCAAGACGCTCGTTTAAAGAACGTTTCTCGAACGTTTACGACATCTGAGAACGTCTCAGACGTTTCTGATGTTGAGTAGGGGATTCGGAGGCAAAAGCGAATATTTTCCCTTTTTAAGGATGCTTGTTACAAATAATTTTTATAGATTTAAAAATCGCCTGTAGTGCCGAGAGGAATATTGTTTTCCTTTATATCATGATTTTCATCATCCAATTATTCCAGATTTTACGGTCGCGCGACGCTGCTGGCGTGGAAGGTATCAGACGCATGGTTAATTTTTTGAATGTATTCTATAAATTTTTGCGCATCTTTTTGATCGAAATACGTTAATATCGACTTTTCTTGAGGCATAAGTCGGGTTTAACGAAATGCAATTTTGAGACACGTTTGACTGTATGATTCTCCGCTTCCGGTAGCTTCGCTCGATATTAACATTATGAAAGAGCAATGCGGATGTTCCATCGAAAAACATAATGAGTAAAGTATTGATCAAATATTAAACTATTATTTATCGTTTTACATAAGATCGACTTATAGTGACGGAATAACAGACTCATATTTAAAATTATAGTGAATTATAATTGTGATGAATTATAATGGCATGTGAGAAAATAGTTTCATAAAAAAATATATATATATATTGCATCATCCCGTTTTTCTACGGAACAGTCAAACGCACTTTGAATACTTCCTTCAGCGCATAATTGGAGGATGAGTTAAAAACGAAAAATGCACGTCTATTCGCTTCTACTCGTTCCGATCCAGTCGGCGGAATATCCCGGAATTACGAAGGATCAAAAAGTATTGAGTATTTTCCTAATTTGAAAATTTGGATTTGCATTTCATCGTTTAAATTTACGTCGGGTCGCATTCCGGCGGATACAAGTTCCATGAAACGCTAATGGCGGAAAGATAGATGTTTGTCAATGACAGCTAAGATATCTTAGATCTAAGACGAACTCTCTTTCTGTTGGAAAGAAGCTACTCTCCCGCCTAATCCCACTGCTCTTTCCCTGAGAGGTACGAGCCCCTTGCATCTGCTCGGCTTGCGATTCACCCGCGTTCACCCGCCGCTTAACTAACGTTTGACGCCCAACATGCATACAACGCATAACGCAAAGGACTCGTATGTATGAGACACTCACGATGCGCGGTCAGACGCATGGATTTGTACGTACGCTCTTTCGCTAAATTCTCCGCGGCTTGTTAAAAGTAATATTGCTCGTCGTCTCCGCGAAGAAATTACGCGGTGAAAGAGGGAGGGAAACAGGGGAGCATTATCGTCGGAGAAGAGCGGTTTGGTGAAAGGGGGACGGAGAAGGTTTGTGAAAGGGGTGAGATGCGCGTGCGAGGTGTGCTGATCGCAAGTGTGTGTGTGTGTGTGCTATAGTACAAAATAGAAAATGGAACTCGAGGAAGGATCTTCGAAGGAGCGAGGATAGTCGGCGCAACTCGCAGGGTGGGACGAAGGTGTGAAGGGTCTCTTCTTTCTCGACGATTCGCGTTTATGCTTAAGAGCTTAGACTTAGTAAGTAACGCATATTATATGTATATATATATGTACAACAAGTACCTAGCATATCTCGCATATGACTCTGTGTATGGTGTATGTGTGTGTGTGTGTGTGTGTGTGTGTGTGTGTGTGTATATGTGTATATATATTATGTGTATATGTATGTCGCGTGTATATATGTGTCATATAAGAGAGAACATCATTATATATAATTACAATTTAAATCAACTTTATATCGCAATTCTACATTATCCCTTTTTACACACATATGCACGCACTCGCCGCTTTCTCTCTAGTCTCTCTCGCACGCGCACTTCAGCTCACTCGCATTCACCCTCGCGTTTAAGTAATCAGTCGAGTCGATAAGTTATTATTATTACTCTCTTTTGTAACGTTAGACTTTCTTAAATCGTTTAGCTTTTTAAGTATAGCTGCTCTTGAATGGATTTGTGGACGTTGAGGGCGAGATCGCGCACGGATTCACGCGAGAAGATGCGTCCGGGGGTCGAGCGGGCTTTTAAATCGACCTCAACTCCGAGCGTTTCGCCTTCTTCACGCGCACGCACGTCGGCCACTCTTTAATTTATTTTATACATATATATATGCACATGTATGTACATATGATACATTTATGGGAGATCAGCGGCGCGTAGTGGCCACCGTGCGACGACCCGAAGGGGAGAACGTTATCCCGATCTCTAAAATGCAGGTACATTTGTCGACGTCGTACATCGAGACACAAGATATTCACACGAAGGCGCCGGCGTCTCATGTTAATCTCCTTGGAGCGCGTTACCTCATATACACATACACACACATATGCACATACACACATACACGTACGCACGTGCTCAATAAACAAACGATGCGCAACGTGGCCTGTTGCATCCCGCTCGCAATTATTTTTCTTTATAACTTTTTGATAATTTTAATCTATCGTCGACATTGAAGAAGGAACAAATAATTCCAGGATCTTTGAAAATTCTCTCAAATTTTATTATAATTCAATGCGATAAATTTTATTAAATGTTTTATTTATATTTTCCCTAATCCCCTAATTTTATATCTCATTTCTCTCGTAACAATTTTATTGTTAGTATAAGTTCGTCATATTTTATTTCTTTTTAGGTATGATATTTCAATATTTTTGTATTTGTTCGTGGGAAGCTTGATGATCATTCTGATAAAATAGTTAATACGGAATTCGCATTTAAAATCAAGTTACATCGGCTCACGTCATGCATTTTATGGTTAATGCATTGCGTTGAAGCTTAATGGACTTTGGAAAACCTAATGGACTACTTTGCACGCTTAATTTTTACATTTCAACTTGCGATTAGACTTTGTGATTGAAACAATCATGGCATACACTTCTCCGCTGAGTCGCGGTGGCAAGAAGTGCCGAAAGAATTCTAGATAAATATTGCTGCTCGCTGAAAAAATAATCACTTGTACAGATTGCTATTATTAATCAGTGTGCGTCTGTTAAAAAAAATACGTGCCGCATTGAAATTAAAATAATAAATATATATCTGCATTTACATTTTATACACATATATATGTGTACGTGCTTTTATATTCTAGAATGTAAAAAAATCAAGGTAGACAAAGATCATTTGTGAGATCATATCTCGCTGTATAAAAATAACTTTTGTTCCGATTGCAACGAATGCATTGACTGGATTAAATATGTATTCTAACATCTAACTCAAACATGTCTCGTAGTTTTAACACAAATGTTTCAACTCACACATGCAAACACACACACACGCTCTCTCTCTCTCTCTCATTGTTCTTTCACTTTCTCGCAATACATAAACAATCGAGACCCAATTGCACCAACCCGATTCAACCTGTTCAATAATTTGCTTCATAAATCTTCATAAATTACGATTTTATCTTTAATGCGATGGACGTTTCAGCTCCATGATCGCACATCTCTCAATGTATCAGTGACAGACAAAAATGATGTATAGCCAAGTATTTTCGTTTTAAGAGCATTATATATCGGGATGTTCCATAAAAACTTTAAGCGTTGTTACGGTCTTTATAGGATATCCTACATATAAAAATCCGATTAGTTTCTTAACAGATTGAGATTTTTTTTAAATTAATACCCGCGTGAGATGAGATACTCGAACAAGCAGAATCCACGCTCTGATCGCGCGACTGATGGTGGTGCTGAAGGTATCTCGAGATCGAGACGCCGACATCTCCGACTTACATCGTATCACGCTTACGACGGCAGGACACGCATGACGACCCCGAGCGACGGACGCTTCGAGCGATTCATCCGAATTCGGAACGTCTTCGGCTTAATGTATGCCCGTGTCTGTATATCTGTGTACGTGCACGTATGCGTATGTGTTATGTGTCCAGAGAATAGAAACGCAGCCGCCCTGTAGCACCGTACGACTTGCGTGTACTCACACTCGCACGTGTCTCTTCGTGTAATATAGGCCACGGCAGTCGTATATATGTATATATAAATTATTTGTCTGTATATGCGCGCGCGCGCGCGCGCACGCACGTGTGTATAGGTGTATGTTGAATGCATGTGAATGTGTGTCCATGTATGTACATATATATATGCGTGGGTAGCGTATCATCGGTGATTATCATCGATTGTTCCTTCCAGAGACGCGAACCCCGATATCGCACGCCGTTCTACGAAGAAAACCCCTCGGACAGTATGAGGCTGCGACTTATGAACGAGAACGGCGAGGGAGCAGAAGCTCCCCAGGCCGGAAGACTTCGATCGCAACGTTCTCGTGGGTTTTTTTCCCAGCCTCGAGGAGGAAGTTTCCTCGTACTCGACGTAACGGATACAATTTTCTCTTTATCTCCTATTCGTCTTCTCGAATCTCTGTGCGCATTCTCTTGTCTTAATCATCTCTCCGAAGAATCGCACGTAGATTCTCGAGCTCGCAGATGCAACTGCAGAAACATTGCCTCGCGATCTTCCTATGTCGGATCGTTGTTACGCGTCATTGAAGGATTGATGATTATCGATAGCTCTTTCTCAAATATTGAGACAAATTATCTCGAGGCACGTAAAAAAAACTGCGCTTGCACCTGGCCTCGAAATTCCACGGTGGACGAGATGATACATACGTCTCCGTGATCTTGTACGCGGTAGCTCGATACGAAATTTGCCGTCTGAATATATGTCAGGACGTCGCGAGTAGCAGCACCTGTCGACACACGGGCAGTAAAGGCTTTCTTCCCCTTGTCCCAACCCTTCTTCATCCTCTCTTCTTCTCCCTCCCTGTTCTTAACTCGTTCGTTAAACCCTCAGAGCGCTCTATTTTGTCTGCACCTGCGGATGCCGCGTGTCATGACGCGTCCGTCCCTCGGGGAGCAGATACGTTGGGAGATACGTTGATTAGCGATAGTAATAATAGTAGTAGTAGAGCGATAGTAATAATAGTATTAGTAAGAATAGTAATCTAGTATTACTAGCAATAGTAGCGATAGTAGTAGAAATAACGATAACGATAGTGGTAAATGGGAGGGAGGAGGGAGAGGGGGGGACAGTAATAGAAATAATGGTGACGATAGGATCAATAATGATAGCGATGATGATAATAGTAGTAGTAGTAGTAGTAACAGTGGTAAAAAGAGCGGAGGAAGAACAAAAGTGTCACAGAAAGTTGTATCGGTGTACGCGTCCGTTTGTATGTATGTGTCAGTGTGTAATTGACGCGACAATAAATTAACGCGAGATAGAAAGATGAAGGCTCCTCGAGAGTCGCCAGCCGGATGTCGAGCGCTCCAGAGGGTAGGCGAGAGATCCGCAGTCACCACCGCCTCTCGCCCGCGCGCCTTCGCAGAATTCACGGGCTGCATCGGCTACCGCCGCAGATTTACTTGCCCTGCGGCGTCAACGGATAAAAATCGATGAGATGACTCAACGACGTCAAAGTCGAGGGCTATGATCCTACGCACATCAACGACTCGTGCGTACTACTGCTGCTACCAACGTTGCTGACGCCGGCGTTCCCGATAACGTTGCTATTACCGCAGCTACTGCCGCAACTGCTTCCCGACGACATCAGGTGTTGCTGCTGCTGTTGTTGCTGTTGGTGATGCTGATGATGCTGATGATGGTGGTGGTGGTGGTGATGATGGTGATGATGATGATGCTGTTCCTGGGTTGTCGTCGTCGTCGTCGTCGTCGTTGTACTTCTCAGAATGTCATCCGCCGAAAGAGGCGTCAGTTTCCACCCGGGCATAAAGTCTAGGTCGAGATCGGGCCCGATGTCCACATCCAGTAATTCGTTGTTGTTGAGCGGGTCGAGCGGTGACTGACTCGACAGGGATAGCACGCTACCCCAATTGATCGATCGGCTGTCGTCGCTGTCACCGATGCCGGAATCGACATCGGTTTCGCTCGACGACGTCGGCGGCACAGGGAAAGGCGTTAACCTACCCTGCTCGGGCGGTTGCAGTTGAGCGATCGGCGCCGGGACGACCGGCTCCATAGGTGGTGGACTTCTGTCCCTTTCCATTTCACGTTCCAGATGTCTCAAGGTGTTGCAGATCAGTACCGATCGGTGAAGACTCGGATCCGGAAATTGGCGGTACCTGGCAAGCTTGCACATGGAGATATTGAGCACGGCGAGCCGTCGTTGCCGATAGCAGGCTCGGCCGCGCCGACACCAACTAGACTTGGAACCTTCGCAACACCGCTCGTTCGCCCGATAACTCGAGCCGAGTTCCAGGTAACTCTTGCCGTTTTCCTCGCGACGTATCGTCGGTGGTTCGTAATGATGAAGGGCGCCCCATTGCGGCTGAGATCTGGACAGCTGGCTATAGCCGTTGCTGCCAATAGGACTGACTGCGGCGCGTTGATGGTGATAATAATGTTGCGCGTGATGATGCAACTGAGTCACCGTAGACGAGGCCGACGTCGAGGGCGACGCCGGTGATTGTTGTTGTTGTTGCTGCTGTTGTGATTGCTGCTGCTGCTGCTGCTGTTGTGCCTGTTGTGGCGATTGGGAAGATGAATGGTGCTGCGACGAGTGTTGCTGAGATTGCTGCGGCTGCTGCTGCTGCTGTTGCTGCTGCGACTGCGAGGAACTCGTCGCCGAGGGCTGGCATGGGTTCGTCGTCTGTAGGCAGGGCGAGCTCACCTCCATTTCGTAATACGACGTCGATGTCTGGTTCAGAGGCGGCCCGTAACTGTCGTCCATCGCCCACCAGCTACCGTCCACGCGTCCGAGCTTCGACGGACTCTCGCCTAAATCCATGTGGAATTCCATGCAGCCGACACCACCCTCCAGTTTGCGTTTTCCTGCCGTCGCCTGCAGACCCATCATTGCACAACTCTGAAAACACCCAAGTTGCCAACGTTAGATCCTAAGTACATATTTCTTTATGCGTATCCAGCTCTATCTACCATATATCTATATACCATAGCTATCTCTAGTCATAATTCCGTCATCTTATATGTTGAGCCATTGTGATAAAGTTTGTGAAGGGTCAGCGTTATCTTAAAGTTATTCGTCGCTGTTGATGCAACAAAGTCGAATGAGCACGCTTAGTTCTGCACGACGCTCGAAGGCGAGAGAGTAGGCAAGAGAGGACGTGACTCAGACGCTCGGCACTCCGTCCGAGCGATGGAAAAAGTGACGTCACGCGACTCCCTAGCCCTGCCTGGAAGAAATCATCAGCGGAACGCGGACGACCGCTCGCTGGCGAGCGGACCCGGCCTCAAGACTTCCAGCAGCAGTATTTTAGAAACGCTCGCCCGACACTCTTGCGCCAGAGGAATTCACAAGCGGCATGAAAAGAAGCTGTATCTTATTTTTCGACAAATCCTTAGTTTTATAAGCTGTAATCGGCAACGAAATAATTTTTATTCAAATAACAGACATGATTTCTTATCACAAGTATCGAGTTTAGTTTAACGTAAAAAAAAATGTAAAATCTCGTTAGACCTCCTCATCGGGTTCTCTGTACTTTATTAATTTAAAAGTCGCATGCGTTTTTCTCGTGAACTGGGAATGAGGTCAAGACATCCCGAACCGAGCCGAGATTACAATTTCTCTCCGTCTCGTTGCCGATCGTAGGGTGGGACGAAACTCGCGTGCGTATCTTGGCGCCGCGGACCCTACGAAAGCAGTACCCACGCAGCCGTGGATGATTTACGCGCGTACGAGGTCGCGCGAGTGAAAGTAAGTAAATAATCGTTCCTCCCTCCCAGCCCTTGCTCACCTCGGCAAGACGGAGAGACGCGTTTCTCCGTTGGCGCGAGCGAGAGCGCGGCTCTCGCGAGCGTGAGAAAGAGAGGACGGGAGTAGGGAGTGTTAGAAGGGTGAGAGGACGGCATGGCGTGGCGGAGGAGGGGGAGGGGAATGTATCGCCGCGGTGTGCGTGCTCGGTTGTGCTCCGAGATGCCGTGAGATGTCACCAGCGACATGTTTGTCGGATGGCCGAGTCCACGTGGCCTTCACATGACGTTTGATTTTACGGAAGGAGAGAGGGAGAGGGAGAAAGAGAATGATACGTATATACGTACAAAAAGAGAGAAAAGGTGCTGGGACTGCTACTTTGGCCCGACGAAAAAGTGAAGGCGACGGGCGCCAAGTCGACCGAAAAGAGTAACGGCAGGGTACTCTGGCCTCCTAAGGCACACAGACGCATGAAATTCAAAATGAGGGAAGAGGACGCGAATCCCTTCCTCATAATCACGCTATTAATCTCGTTACCGAAGTCGATTATCGTCTCTTTGACTTTCGTCGCTCGACTCGATTATAGAACGAATTGCCACTTACCAAACTTTGATAATTCGCACAACTTTCATAAATTTGCGTTAGAAATAGTTGCGGATACTACTCCTATCCCGAATGTTTTCAACTTACAGCTTATCAAATTTACAATCCCCCTCCCCTCCTCTCTCTCTCTCTCTCTCTTTCTGCCAAGAAAAAGGCGCATTTTTCTTTTTATGCGATACATAACTTTTGAAAGTCGACAACTGCGAAATGTGATTATTTCATAATGCCTTGATAGTCACGAGTCTCCGGCTTGATACTCGTGCGTCTTTCTTATTCCGAAAAATTGAAAGACATCGTCACGCGGCTACGTGTTTTCATAAGTCAGAAACTGATAAGAGCGGCCACCGAGACGTTCCACTCGCGAGACGTACCATGCGCGAGCCGCCAGCGAAATATTAAACTTCATTAATGCTTTTATGTTTATCCGCTCGCGCGCGGCTCACAATGGAGCGAAGCCGCGCGCTCGAAACGTTTTGTAAGCGAATTTCGTGCGCGAACGGGGCGATCTAATGGCTCGGGGAACAAACGTCACCGCGTTTCCATCGAACTCGGCGTCCGCGCGTCATTACCAACGCCGCCTCGAGCTGCGCTGATAGCGTGTCCCCGCCGCTACAGCGGCAGTGAACGATGTGATGACCGAGGCTTGTGGTGAACGACGGACTGGAGACTTGGTAGACAAAGCTACGCGCAAACTTACGGTTCCTAGGATCTCTCAGTATCTATGATATGATGATTCGGTTATATCCCACAGATCAACTCTAAATTGGAAAAAAATTGAAGTAAACTGTAACTTGTTCATGGTTTGAATGTATCTAGCGCGTAATTAGGCAACGTGCCAGGGCGCTATTCAGTTCCGTGCTATTCAGCTTCTCGTAATCGAAGCAACATGGATTTGTGTGTAATTTTATACTCGACTGAGAGTGACCCAGTTTGTCTTATCGGTCAAGACGGCAGACTTGGGCAGAACTCGTACTTCAAAACGCGTTTTCTACGCGTTCGCCACTACGGTAGCTACGTCCCTGGCTGACTCGAGTGTCTCTAGCGGCAACGGCTCGCTCTTGCGACCGTGTACATCCGCCGCAGCCGGCCGTAGCGGCCTACTTGGAATATGACTCGCTCGCGGAGATTCTCCTTCCAACGGCGACGTGGTCAACCGGCCAGCTCGAAGCTCCGAGGAACGTTCGTGGAATCATCGCGGAGGAAAAACAACGCGGCGGATCTAATCTCGCCTTCTAGCATCCACGGAGAATGTCGCCGGCTCTTTTCTGAGCAACTTTTCTTTCTTTTTTTTTTTCAAGCTAAAAGCGACATTCGCCGCTAACAGCTCACTTTGCGAGCCTTTGAGTAAAGTCCAAAGGTCCAAAGACGTTTTCAGCAAATCTGAACGAAATTGATTCGATCGTTTGGAAAAATTTTTCAAGATTATTATCGCTTCAAGTCTACTAATTATATTGTACTTTACTTATTATCATAATTTTTTTACTTTGTTCCACGCTTATCGCCGATAGATTACGCCGCGCGAATAATTTCTCGTGCTAATTGCTGAAACGATTAGCAAGTTTCAAATTATCACGACAAGATACTTATTCGTAGCGAGTGAATCTCTGTGCGCATCGCTGTCGTGAAAGTACGTTGGCAGGGAGATGAACTTGGGAGAACGAGAGGGTTACGCGTAACGCGGGTTAATAATTTCGTCGATCGGCGAAACTTGGTCATTGTCTCTCTCTCTCTCTCTCTCTCTCTCTCTCTCTCTCTCTCTCTCTCTCTCTCTCTCTCTCTCTCGACTACCTCCCACGAGGAGTACGTACTCGGGGATACGTACTTGAAAATTTCGGCGAAACTCGGCGAATGGGGCGCGCGCCCGACTACACTACGGATGCGGCCGTAATCTCCGGCGTCTCCTTCTCTTACGTGCGATATTTGCGAAGCGTGACCGGGCACTTGTTGAATCGACAACGGGAACGGGAACAAGAGGAACCTGGGGGGTGACGGAGAAAGGAAGTGTACGTGTGTGGGTACGAGCGCGCGCGCGCGCGAGAGAGAGAGACAGGGAAAGAGAGAGACTAAAGGATAGTGCGGAAGGTGTAGGGGTAGGAGATGGACGGTTAGAAGATGGTTAGGGAAAGAAGGAAGTGTAAGGGCGAGAGGGAAAGGACGAAGAGGTGCAGAAGGTGGAAAGAAGGACGGAGAGGGTTGACCGATGCGCGCGAAAGAAGAGTTAGGTATGATTGAGGGTGAGGCGACGCACAAATGGGACAATGAGGGAGAGGAAGGGAAGGAAATACACTGTGGGAAGGATTAGTTGTATGTGGCGATAATACGCGGTTCTTAACCAGCCGTAAATCAGAATTGAGAGAGAGAGAGAGAGAGAGAGAGAGAGAGAGAGAGAGAGAGAGAGAGAGAGAGAGACGCCACGCCCCGACGCTCCTTTTCCACTTGTGAAATCCTCGCTGCTTGCATCACGCTTGCAAACCGTGCGACGGTGCGTCTCGGCGGCATACGCGGGGATTAATACGGGGGTTGAAGGATGTATCCACCGAAGGTGTTTGAGTCTTTTACGTGACACAGGTCGACTTGTTGGAGCGCGACCGCAATTTTATACAACACGTGTCGTATAAAACGCATTCTTCAACTCTTCTACGATCGCCGAGCGATCTTCAAGGGCCTGCCGGGGTCACGAATAGTCGCGGGAGTATTCGCGGGTCACAGTTTTTCGCGAGGTCGTACCGCGGCAAATAACTCACTCGGATATCAATACTTAAGTATGAAGGAAGTCATAGATTCCGCGCGGCAACTTTGACGTCGGGTGATAAAACGACGGGATTCGCCACGGGCGAGCAACAGGCGTCATGCGAGCGAGGGAGGAATAACGAAAACACAGGGAATAAAACCCGGCCAACTTTTCATCGCAGTTCAAACTCGAGACGAGTGGATACCCGAGCGGTAATCCGAGGTGCGTTGCGGGATTTCGATAACCGCATAAATCGTCGGAAGATACCGCGGTAAGTGTGACGCGGAGGATTCGTTGCTGCGAAGGAATTCGTCGGTGCGAATGTGCGGATGATGCGTTACAAGTGGAGGAGTCTCGTGGCAACGCCGACGACGTAATCGGATGTCGCAAAATAGGTGGGTTCACGCTCTACGGTGAGATACACTTGCGGACAATCGCGTACGACCGCGCGACGAGGCAGGAATTGAAAGCAAGCGTAATCCCGGCGAGTTCGACTCTTTTTCAAGTATCGGATCGATATTCGACGTCTTCGCGAATGGTAGAAAACCCCAAACCATCATTTATACACGCGATTCAAGCGCGCGATACGACAGAAGCGCCGATTGGAGTTTGGACAGGTTCTAGATTCTCATTGCGGACGCTGGCGAGAGCGCTTTCGCTAATGAGCAAGAAATAACGGTGGCGGACAAAGCGACAAGTCGACAGATTGGTCGACAGTCGCGCGGCGAGGGATTGGAGATTGTCAAGTATGCGCGACGCAAAGGCGAGACAAAGGCTAGACGAAAGCGTTAAAAAAATTCAACGAAATATATATGTATAAAATATATACGTATATATATATATATATATATATATATATATATATATATATATATATATATATATACGCGCCGGCTATTCTCACGACGCGCATCCGTCCGTCGCGTCGGCTGAGAAAGGAGCGTTTTTGTGAGCGTGACGCGCGCGTGGCAGTGGCGCAAGGTAGTAACGGCGCGCGGCTAGTAAAATCCCAAGTGGAGAAGGTTCACGGTGGATCCGGCTCTGCCGGGCGATGAGGTAATGTTTGCCTCGACTCGACTCGACTTGACTCGGTACGGCCGCGCCGAGTCGAAGCTATCTAGCAACTCGCGCGACACTGCCGACGTTGGAGATCGCGGCGCCTGGATTTCGTGAACGTTAGCCGATGTTCCAAGTCCTTTCGCCTTTGGAAGAGGTGTACGCTCTGTGGCATTCGACATCACTTTACTCATCCATCGGTGATATATCGGAATACGCTTCAGGCTTATTCAACTTATTTTTCGTAAAACAGCTGTAAAAATATATCGGAGTCAAATAAGTGTAAACCATAGCAGACCAATTTGCGAGTTCCACGTCTATATTTAAAAGCTAAACATAGGCATGGAAACTTTGAGTAATAAAAAAAACCTGATATAAACAGCTATTGTAAACGCTATTTTATTAATAGAGGCAGTGCGAATTAAAATATCGATACTTGAGAAGTATCGGGACAAAAGATCCGATCTGATTTTTTTTTAACTTTGCCATCTATATCTTTTCTAAATCTTCCTCTATTTTTCTCTTTTCTTTAAAAAAAAAGAGAGAAATATAGATCTACATTATATCATGTCTTTCGATCGTTTTAAAAGCGCGATGCTTAAAAAGTTTGGATCTTACGCTGGCTTCGTATTTATTACTTCAAAATTCACTAACGCCAGTCTTTTGCCGGCCCTGCCAGCAAACGCGCTTCGAAGGCTGAGTCGGCCGAGAGACCAGTCGTCGGTAGATAAAAGTAGTCGTTGTATATGTGATGCCTGCGTGTACATGTGTATGTGTGCGGGCATACACACTCACATGCGCTCGCCGTGATATCGGCAACGATGACGCGCGCACTCGCGATGAAACGAGCACGAGCGCACGCGCCGATAGCGTGTATCTCTCTATAAGTATATACATATATATATATATATATATATATATATATAAATACACACAAGCGCTACACGCGTGTATGTACGTGCATGAGTAATGCTGCGCGCGCGCGAGTTGAATTTTCTGCGCCGTGCAGCACACACGACGTCGGAGCGACGTTGGCGCGCCACGGTGGTCATGACAGCATGACGTCAACCGGCCGTGTGTTATTTTCGAAAGGGGACTCGACGGTGGCGGCGCCGCACGGAGAAATTGCGAGGCGGCGCAAACAGCCGGAGCACGTCGCTATCGAGCGGAGGAACAACGAGGCGATGTGAGCGAGCGAGCGAGCGAGCGGAATATGTCGAAAGGACTCGCTCGGTTGCGTCTTGCGTGGATGGAAAGTATTTCTTTAAAACACGCAAATCGCCACGACGAGTGCGAGTTACGAGAACGTCGCTTTACGTAAAATACTAACGAGCTTTTTATTTTTTTTAAGTACGCACTCTTCCCCCTCGCCTTCCCAAGATTGTAACCGTGATAAGGCGTTTCTCTTTGGGATATATCGACTTACTTTCCTCACTCTTTTATATCTTTTATCTTTTTATTTCCGACGATATCTTAATTATCATTATTATCTCTGTGACTTTACTTTTATACTTTGCAATTAGTTTTTAAGACATTAATTATGCGAATCTAGTTTCTTTATTGTAAAAAGTTCAAAAATTATACCGTAGAATGTAACGACCTGGAAATGAAATTAAGTACTAGCTCGAAAATATAAAATACAACATGTATTTTCGATGCGTTGCCGTCTGACTTGAGAGTGAATGAACGACGCCGATTGATACTTAAAAATGATTTTGCAATAATAAATATATTAAAATAAAACATTTCGCAATCCATCTAGAAAGAGTAATCTTCTGTGTATCAATTTTCTTTCTCTCCTATTTTCTTTTTCGTCCTGATACAGGAACCTATTCGTATTCTGACGTTTCCCTTTCGTCACAGCTATCACGTGCGCGCGACTGGATCGAACGGCTCGATTTGACAAATGTCCTCGGGGACGCGACCGGCGGTTCTCGAGTTTTACGTGAACCGGGGCCAAGGTCGAAACACTATCGCTCTACCGGATCGTTAGCGGCGCAAAATTTAACCCGCGACACATCTAAATCTACATGTATTCCTCGTATACGAAATAGTCGGAGATAATAATCTTTTTTGCGTGTGTGTATCGAAAGATACGCGACGTCGAAAAGACGGGTTCTTGGCGCGCGAAGACGGCCGAGTCGTTGAAATTGGTCGCTATTCTGGAGGCTGACCCAAACGACGACGAGTTTAGCGGAGTAAAGTCCGCGGCAGATTAGCCACGCGCTATCGCAACGAGCGCGCGTGGATAAGATTGTGCCGCGCCGGTCGACCGGCTTCAGGCTTCAAGGACTCCGCTTGTTCAAGGCGGTTAAGACGTCAAGACGAAATTTCTCGACGAGACTCCCGTTGCTGAACACGCAATCTGTTTCGCATAGCGGCGGTCATCAAGCGACGATAAATAAATATTTAATAATAAAGTTACTAACAATAAAATATTTCGCATAAAAAAGCAGTCTACATAAATTGTTATGTTTCGTTTAGAAATGCATATGATTTGTATTAGGAAATATTTCATATTTAAATATATATATATAATATTTATAATATTATCGCATAATGGGGTTCCATGGGACTTTTGTAGATTGCGCTTTGATCAGAAATTTTTCACCAATTTTTCATCAAGTAGTTACAAATTAATACAAGCTATATCTATAACTTTATTTTAGAAATTAATAAAATACGAGATGTTTTATTGCTTAATGTAAATAAGTATGTAGTAATAAGTAAAATGGAACCGATATGTGAATACACATCTAAATTAAAGAGAAAAGTTATTTTCTTTCCGGGATGGATCTTGGCAGCCTAACTTCTGTATGAATTTTGTATACTTTTTCCAAAATAATATAGCTCCAATAAATCAATATTTCAATTCTGATCAAAAATTGATTACTTCGCAAGGGCATTACTTTTTCTTGTCGAAAAACTTTTCAAGTTTCTCAGAAATCCTTACAGAAAGTCGACCGGCCTTTTTCGGTGACACGCGACTGCCAACCGAAAACGACGCGGGGATACGTCATCGGGCGCGAAACGCGCGCGAGAGTCTGCGATGTTTCACCCCCGAGGGACGACGGGCACGTGTACGCGAATCGCAGAAGGGACGGTGAACGGGGCGAGGTATACGGGGGAGGGGTTGTTCCGATGCGTCTCGGCGTAACTATCCAATAGGCGACGCCGACCCACTCATTCACTTCTCCACCAACCCCCGAGGCACCCCGCGCGATACCTACGAAAGCGCGTAGGCGATCTCTCCCGCACGTAGGTACGCGCGCGCCCTTGCCTCGCTCGCGCTATGTAATGTACATAACGCGTGTATATATGCCTCCTGACTGGTAAATACCCTACCCTATATACGAAGCAGCGAGGAGAGAGGGAGAGGGAGAGGGAGAGAGAGAGAGAGAGGGGCCTACGCGCTAGTCGGGCCTACATTAGGGGATGAATAAAGGAAGGTCGCCGAAAACGGAGGGTCGGCACCCCTGGTCCCCAGTGCCTCTCATTCCGTATCCATATGATTATCCGCTCATCCTGGAAAGACACGCACGCCATACATTTTCGGGAAACCTCTTGCGATATGCTCGTTTCACGCAATTAAATTAAATGAAATTAAAATTGCATACGTTGTTGATCAAAAGCTTAAATTTTCCTCCACGTTTTCAAAGATAATACTAATTATATTTGTTTATTTATGTATTCCTTATTATTGTTAATGACTGTATTTTGTATTTTGCTACGTGTGAGCGCATGAGTTTGGTTGAATTTATTAAAAAATAAAATAGAACCGATGAGATCGCATCTAGGATTAGCCAAGGACACGTGGATCCTTGCGTAAATCCAACTGAGCGCCGCTGATACTATCTATAGGGGCGCGCGACATCTGCGGTGTCCTGAACGAAGGGTCCTACCCCGAAAACCGAGGAACTGGGTGGGGATCAGAAGCGGGAGGCAGGCCGCGAGAGAAAGAGAGAAAAAAAAAGTAGATGAGAGAGAGCGAAAAACTCGAGGACGGAAAATTGAGAGACGCCGCGGCGATGAGAAGTAGACAGGAAGGCGACAGAAGGAAAGAGATGAAAACAGGAGAAAAAGGACGCCGGACTCCTCTCGAAATAAAGCAATAGAAAATGTCATCCTGCCGTTAATTGGTCCGTGCCAGTTCTAGAAGTCAAAGGTTTCCCCCGTATTTCGCGACGTCTCAATTTGTTTCGACAAACGGTAGACATTTCGAGCGTAGATCTCATACGATGAACAAATTTAACTTACGAGATAGATAAAATGACGAAATAGTAAAAATTCGCTTCGTAAATAATATTACCATTCAGGAATTTAGCGATTATTTCTATAAAATATGGTAAATTTTTCTCGAAACACTGCATGAAATATATCCTACAATGGCACTGTAACTGTACACTTTTTTTTCCGCGAGCATGAATTATTTATCATTATGAAAGACATTAGAAATTCAGAGAGTTCATAGTTCATATATAAATTTACATTCAAGATTATATTTGAAGGTAGCAGCATATACACGTTCCGATATAATTAAAATCTCTGATAATTTTAGCGAGTAAAAATGAACTCGGCTCATCGAGAGCAATTCGCGTTAGGGTAAATTTCCCCTTTGTTGTATCGAGAATTCAAACAGCTTGATGGATGCATCCGTGCGGGCATCGTGGTGCACGCTCACGCATACGTATATACGCACGCATGCACGCACCCGACACGGGTGGCTGTATCTTCGTCGTGTGGGAAAGCGGAGACGCACGCGGCGGCTGAAAAAAGGGGGCCATATGTCGAGCAATGGCGGGCACCCCTTTGCGCGTGGGAGTGCCAGTGGGGATACGTATATACACGCCACTCTCCCTTTCCGATACATTTTTTGCCTCGCGTCGGATTTTTTTTAGCGTGGCGTCTTCCTGCTTACGCGCGTATGACGCGGCGTCCTCTCCCCCGACTCTCTCCACCAACCCTCCCCCACTGGTTCGCCTCGTTCGCCCTTCGGCGTTCGTCACCCAGAGTCATGTGCGTGAAGGTTTTTATTTCAAATATTTTCGGTTTCGATGAAGAGACTCGATGGACTCATCTATGAATGAAACAGCACGATCGGTCACGCTAAAGCTGCAAAGTGGTGAACCTCGTGAACTTGTACTCAATATGTGCTTGTGTCGAATTATATGAAATGTTTTGTACACATAAGATACTCTTTCAGTCACGAATTTTCTAATAAATTTCAAATTTATTCTTTTACGTTACGAGATAGATAAAAGCTGTTTAATTCTAAAACGTATATTGTACTCTTCTCATCTGAAATTTTCCACGTGTAAATAAAGCATGATATATTATTAAAGTCTGATGAATAAAATAATAAAATAAAATAATAAAATAAAATAATAAAATAATAAAATAATAAAATAAAATAACTCTTGAAATTTAAATATATTTTGGTCAATGACAGAACGACTAACAAATAAAATCGGAGGAATCCCCAACTCGTTTCATATGCGAACGACGGAGGGAGGGGGTTAAAATAGTACACCTAAAGACCAAGCTTAAGAAAGCAAAACAAGCAAGAGAGAAAAGAAAAGAGAAAAGGGAGAACGAGATAGGCGTGCGTGCGTGTGTGTGCGAGCGTGCACGAACCTGTTCGCGTCTGACGAGTGGGCGCGCGGGATGAAGTTTACGATGTCCGTAGGACACTCGAAAGAGAAAGAGAGAGAGAGAGAGAGAAAAGGAAAAGGACAAGTGGACAGTTTGGATATAGCAGGTGCCGGCCGGCCAACAATAAACATGCGTCTGGTTCGCGCATACGCGAACACTTTCTACTTACGAGAGTGATGAATCGACGATATGACAAAGAATGCATCGAATTACGGAGAGTTTGCGATTGGGAAATGAAGCCGAGTACTCGGTCATCGACATGATATCGATATCGAGATTTTAGCGAAGGAGAGTACAAGTAGCATAGAGCTTAAAAAAATTCAGAATTGCAGAAATATTTCGCTATAAAATAGCAATATTGTGAATATATGAAATTAATAAAATTTTGTAAAATTAAACTTAACGATATTTCTCAAAGGAGCTAAATCTGCTCCAAACCGAATTCTTTTTCGCTATCTCTGGACCCTTTTATTTGTAGGATACGTAAAATGTATTTGATCCATAAAGATTATCATCTCTTTGTCTCTTTCTCTCTCGTTACACAGTAGTACATTTGATTTATCAGTATCAAATCAAGCTATATGTGCCATCGTACAAATTTGTTGGATCCTCTTCTTTTGTACTAGTCACGTACACGAAGGCAAAAATTCTAAGAATTTGAGAAAGATGCGTGCCGGAAAAATTTGTCTTGGCATCTTTTACCTACTTGTGGGGCCTGGGTATGGTTGGAGATACCTGGGCCCAGGTAGGAAATACGGATGATCGTTGTGCTTGGGTCACGATGCTGTGCTTGACGAGGGTCGGACGTAAGGGCGCATCGTATAGTTCCGAAGAGCCAACAATAAAATCCAGGGATTCTCATTTAAGTTTTCGTTCGTGAGAATGCAGTAATATTCCAACGACAAAGTTACGTGAAAAATGAGTTATTTTAAAAAGAGCAGCGTTACAAATTCTAAACAAGATGGATAGTATTTAATTAATATAACGAATAAAATATAATAAAATATACAGTAACTACGTTGAATTAATTGTGTCTTTCAAATTCTATAACATATAATTGTAATATATTCTTCATTAAGGAAAAGAGAAAAACTTTCAAAAAATGTAATTGTAATTAGTGAAACAATGCGTTATTGGTGTCTATATTTCGGACAATACATGTATACCGTATGAACAACACGTGGGTGGGTTAATGGAAATGATCACTGTGCAATAGTGTATGAACAATGGTACACGAGGCCCTAAGGTTGAGAGATATGCTATATTGAAGGCTGCGGGACCTGGTCGGATTTGAGTTCGGGGTAGTAGACCCTATACACACTACCCGAAGGGAGAGAGAATGAGGGTTGGAGCCTTTTATGCGAAGGGTCCCCGGTAGACTACGGTCTCGGCCCTTTTTGTTCGGCCCGTCGAAGCGGCAGCGGAAAAAGTTCTTTCAATGTCGACTAGGCCTGCCGCGCCTGCGAATTGCGCAGGACGACCAGCTGGTTGATTGTTTAGCCGTCGACATTTCACACTTTATCATATAAACTGTACTAATTAGTTAATTAGATCCCAAGATATCCCGAGTGGTTATAACGCTCTTATAACGCAGAAATATAAAATTATAAATACAATAAAATTTTATTACAGATGATTCATACATATTAAAAAGATAATTTGGGAAAAGTTCAGTATTTTATGTAAAAAAAAAAACTGTAGATTATATATATTTTTGTTTCTTTTAATTATTGAGATGTATTTTTCTATTTGACCAGAAAGTAAAACATTAAAATAAAAAATAAAGGCTAAGTGCACAAAAACTGTGAGAAAAAGAGAAACGAATATGAACAGGAAAAACTCAAGACGACGATCTAGAAACTTAAGAAAATTCCACAAAAAATTTTTGAAAATTAAACCGAAACCTTTAAGAGACAAGAAAAGACATTCTTGAAAGGACCCAAAATTTAGAAAGTTTTCAGGTAGTGAAATCTCCACTAGGCTTCCTATGGTTCTTTGTGATACTTGAAAAATCATTTCCAAAGTTCCAATTGTAACTTGAAGCTCAAAGTTTTCCGAATATATATAATACGAATCCATTTCAAATAAAACAATAGAGTTTAGATAAATAAAATTAAAATGATACATATATATATATCTTTTGAAATTTTGAAAATCAAACAACTTGCAAATTTCAGCAAAATCATAAAGTTGAAGAATATATTGCATAAAAGGAAGGAACCAGAGTTATCTATATCAGCAATTAGTGCTATTTTTGCATGAGTTTTCCTCAACTAAACTTTCCAAACTGTCGGGCATTGCAAATTTATTAAAGTTTAAAGAATCTTTGAAATTGTATTTGGATTTGAATCTTAAACACACTTCAGTTTCAAATCGTTCGAACAGCTCGATGAAATGCGTTCGAATCCGTGTTCGAGTTCTACTTTCAGTTCCTAAGTCTACATAATGATACGTACATGAAGAGATACGCAAATCGTATTTTAAGTTACATGCACGACATACCGAAAACTTATCGAAGAAAGATATTCGCGAGCGTATCTCACAAATAACGCGGGAGAAACGTAATGAAAATCCTATGAGGTCCTCTCCGAGGATTGTTGGAGGACGGAACAAAACGAGAGAGAGACTTTACTGTTAGGCGGCTCTCGAGATGCGCGCGAATAGTCGTCGTCGTTCGTACAGCCGGTCGCAGCGAGCGACCGCGCCTGGCTATTCCTTCGATCGGCAAGCCAAGTCATCCAGCTAGCCTAGCTAACTCAGTACGCTAGTCGGACCAGAGTCTGTTGGGTTGGGTGTTGGTGAAAGGTGTGGCCGCATTAGCTACACGAGAAAAGGAGAATACAATATTCTAGCTGTGGCGCATGATATTCACCGACAATGAGCGCGTCGGGATGACGAGGACGACGACGACGACGACGAGAGAAAAGTGTAATCGCTCTTGTTCTGGTGTCTACCTTCTCTCACTGTCGTCATTCGCAATAATCGCGATAGGCATGCCGCAGCAGGGAAGAGAGAGAGAGAGAGAGAGAAAGACGCGGATGCGAAGACATCAACTGAAAAAAACATCGGCGTACAGGTGGTCGGCAGCGAAACGATCGGAGAGTACCGCTTAATAGGATTCAACGACCTCCGTACGACGGTTGGGTTGGATCTAGGAATATCGGCTCGTATCGGCCTATATCGCCCGCCTGCCGATCCCGTTGGCACGGCAAGGCACCTCTCTCGCAAGTCTATTTACCCCCGGATCAATCGCGCCCGCGTTGCCAATATTTGGAACGGACGAATATTAACCGTGAAAATGAGAATTTCCCTGTTTGTCGGGAGAGACAAATGGTCACATAGCCGTCAAAGCTTGCTTCGTGGCTAATCGCGCTGAATTCAAAATTATCAATGAGCAGACGCAACCTAACCTTCGCTTAAGTTTAAGTGAGCTTTACTTAAAATTTTCATTCAAGGATTAGACGAGGATATTTGTAGAAGTGGCAAAGGAAAGACGCAACGTATCCCGTCGAATATTCGTCAAGCCGAGATCAATTTCGAAGTCAGAGAGAAAAGGGATCGAGCGGAAGTGCGAAACGTCTCTCTCTTTCTGTAAATCCTATGTCGATAGATATCGCGTTCCGAGCGAACGATTCGCCGCTCGGCACATTTTCTCGCTTTTTCTAAGGACGATCCGCAAGCTCGCTCGCTCGCTCGCTCGCTAGGCGAGTAGCTGCGAGAAATCGGCGATCGGCGGAAATTCTCGCGGAGAGAACGAGATTTTTCGCGTCATAAATTCCTGCGGGAGGAGAGCGATTGAAGATCTTTGCCCGTAGCGGTACCATCCTTGCCCGATCGCCTCGAGCAGCGTTGGCCCTGACGCGTTCGTAACTGTTCCCGTATCCTGTCCCGACTATTCCTAGCCGAGAGCGTCCGGTATGCCGCGCGCAAGCGAGCGTGCGATGTTCGAAATCACACGCTCAAAATGGCGCGCGCCTCAGCAATTATCCAAGCGTCGCGCGCGCGCTTGCATTGAACGCCATTTAATATCCATGTATATATATATATATATTTCCCTTATATGGCGTCATTTATGTGTATATAAACACAGACGAATCTAAAACCGATATTCACAGTCCTTATTCATAGTTCTTATTTCAAGACCGTCTAATATCTCAAGATGTTAATATGGTTCAAAAATTTTAAGACTGTACTTAAGATGGGTGTACTTGAATATAAAAATGGACTATATGAATACCGGTTTAAGAAACGACGAAAGGAAATTGCTCGTGTTACGTGATACGCTCTTTTAGCGAAATAAAAAAAATATTTATCGCGCGGGTATTTCAAAATGAAAGTACACGGCGCGTAATTGTGCGATCGTAGGGAACAAAGGGGATGATGGTCGATTGCAACTCGGCAACGAACGAACACTCGCGGGCCGGCTTCGTGGCTATCCGCTCATTCGGCACGTACGCGTTGTTTGACACCGTCCGAATATTATACCCAAAGTATCCGCGACAGCAATCGCACATCACGGCTTTGGATTTACGAGTGTCAGTCGCGGCACGCTAGGACAGCAAGATATTGGGAGGGGGATAGCTGCTGACGGGGCCGGTGGCATTGGGGTCGCGGGACGCCACCGCGGTACGAAAATAAAATTCGTCTCGCCGTTGCGCGGAGAGAGAGAGAGAGAGAGAGAGAGAGAGAGAGAGAGAGAATCCGTTGATCGCGGGCGCAACCAAGATTTCGAGTCCCCGACCCGCGATGCTCCGCTACAGAGATATATGCGCGGCTTTCGATAGATATAATATCTATCTCAGTACTTTTAGTAATCGCGGGCTTCCCCGATGAGGCCCAAAAGTTATTCCGTACACATCATAAAGCTCATAATGATTTTCTATAAGTTCTCGATGTAGGAGATAGACTATAATATTTGCAAAATAGAGTCCATCAAGCTTACGTTCAAAAGACTACGAATACTGTCAACTCATTGAGAGAGAAAGAGAAAAAGAGAAGGGCGAGCTAAATAATTTTTATTTTGCAAAAAGCATGGACACGACCAGACAAATTTGTCTGGTGTTTTACCAGTGCAAAAGTTTCGCGGAACGGGAACGTGACAATTCGTCAACGAGATTTATAAATTTATCCTGACAAACACGCTGTAGCCAGCGACCAGGAAACTTCGTCCGAAATGATTATGATGCGTGTTCGCTAAACGTGCAAATAAAAATTCTGCCGCAACACGTAGAAGTGGATAAAAATCCTGCACCTCGGCATGTAAGATATTAATATTCCTCTGAAAAAAAAAAAGTCGAAATAGTGTGGCTCCGCTTCTAGACTCCTTCGGCGCGACGCTCAAGGCTATGTCGCAACAACATGGTAGCATCATCGATATCACTACCCGAGCTCGGCGAAGGAAGATACCAGCCAGCAGCAGCAACAGCAGCAGCAACAGCAGCGGCAGCGGCGGCAGCAGCGGTAAACGCGACGTGGACGATGTAGACGATGACGACAACGACGACGAGGACCGGCTCCGCCGCTGTTACTGTTATTTTTAACCCGACGCCGACGCGCCGAGTCCGTAGTCTAAAACCGCGTCCCTCTCTTCGTCGTTCTTCATCGCGATTCTGCTTCTCTCTCTCCTCTGCTTCTTCCTCTTCGCCTTCTACTTCTTCTTCTTCTTCTTCTTCTTCTTCTTCTTCTTCTTCTTCTTAGCCGAGACGATAGGAGGGTTCGCCAGGCGCGCATATTTCGGAGCCTATTTTCAAAGTGACTTTCTATTTCCAAAGTCACACAGGACGCCAGTTCTGTCGGACGTTCGAGGCTTTTCGAAGACGAGAATCGAGCTTAGAAAGCGCAACAGACTCGATAAAATTCGCTTCTCCCAAACGCTTCGTATTGACTTTCAAGAAGAAATCTATCTCTTGGAAATAAAATATTTTATCGCTGTAATACAGCAATTTAATGTCGTTATTTAAAAGTGATTTTAGATAACAAATTCGAGTATTTCATAGCAATTCCACACGTTAATTATGCGCGTTATCGGCTGATAGATAGCGATAAAGATTTTATATTTTGTATTTTCGAAAAAATACAATGTATAAAATATGTTATGGTACAATTATTTTGCTTTTGATTGTCTTAATTAATCCGTCGAACAATCGATGCGATCAGTTTCTACGATCAATGGATAATGGCGCGTATGATGAGGATTATCGCACGCAATATGGAGCAAAACGAAAATGATTGCACGATAGATGAAAATTGCAAAGAACAAGTCCTTGCAAATTGCACTTTATATTACAAGGGGAAGTGGAAATATCTCGCGGTATATTTGGAAAATTCACTACGAATCGACCTGCCTGATGTACTCTTGTTTCCGGTCATTAGCTTTCCATTTGCCGCGCACATTCAGGGCTACCGGCGTCACACGTGACACAAAAGACAATACAATAGACATGGTCTGTTATTGGAATGTCCCAAATCCACTACATCTCCTATTACTGCACTTTTTTTTTATTTTATTCGCGCAAGCGTTTATTAATATGAATTTCAGAGCGAAACTTACAAGTTTAGTACATAAAGAAAAATTTTAATTCAATAAATACGAAAATTTACGTATTACGATATCAAATTTGCTTACCTTTAGGCCCAAAACATCTTCCCTTTCATTAGTTTTATGCTGAAAACAGAAAGAAGAAAGATTATTAAAATTTATTTAATCAATTCAATTAGTTTAATTTTTAAATTAGCCTTTTTATGTTATTATAAAAAATTACTTTAGTGTTAAATATTACAATCACAATATAAATTGATGAAATATAACTTGTAATAGCACGTTTATAGAAATAGACAACGATTTTTAGATTCATTTTTAATCTAAATGGGGATAAATGTACTGTATGTGCAACGGATGCATCTATCGCTTTCACCGTGAATGCGATTTCATTGCTATTGCTATTGTTTGCTAGTGCCTAGAACATTGTTCTAAAAATTCTTCTGAATCAAAATAAATCGTTAAAAATCGAAGCTACTCGATATGGACTCGATGGCCTGGCGCGAAGTTAATGACGGTCGATAATGCTCGTCAAATGCCTGTAATACCGATAGTCAGGCCACGAGCGACACACAAAAGTAGCAGGATAGAGTAAGCCGCCGAGAAACGCTCGAGCTGTGTGCCCGTAGCGGGAAAATTCATTTGAAAAGCCAGTTTTCCCGCCAGTCAGCAACGTCGCGCAGCGCGGTGCGGCGCGGTGCGACGGCGAGAGACGTCGAGCAACGTCGAGAGAAAGAACGAGTCGGTCTGCTAGGCGCAAGGCGTCAGGGACGGCGAGGGAGGGAAAGAAACGAGCGGCTAAGGAGAAACGGAGAGAGAAAGAGAGAACGAGAAAGAGGGAGAAAGAGAGAACCTCGAAACGTGACAACGCCGCGCTAATGCGTTGTAGACTCGGTTCCGTGCTGATACCCACGCTCCGAGGCCTCGCCTCGTCTCGCCTCGCCTCACCTCACCTCGCCTCACCTCGCCTCGCCTCGTCTCGTCTCACCTCGCTTCGTCTCGTCTCGCCTCGCCTCGGCTCGCTTCAGTTCGTCTTGCCTCGCCTCGCCTCGGCTCGGCTCGGCGGGAAGCCGCCGTTACCTCGGTATAGAACGAAATATTTCTACCGGCAGACTTTCTACTCCGGCAAGAATCGAGGGTTGCCGTGCAACCAACCAGGTTCCCCAACGATGCAACCCAGGGTGGTGGATTCGCGCGCGCTTCCTCTTAATCCGTCAGGAATGCATCCGCGGAGCGCGACGTCGTACCCTCGTGGCATAAGATTCTAGTTCACGGAAATGGCACGAAAAAGAACAAAAAAAAAACAGAGATACCGTTAATACTGACGATTCGCTTCCGCATGTCGCAGTTTGTTCGTACGAGGGGAAAAGATTTTTTTTTCCAATTACAGGGCAAAGAGAGAGAAATAGAAAGCATTTAATGCTACTTTCTTCCAGAAACAATTTTACAATTTCACTACGCGTAAAAGTCAAGCTTCGATTCCAATTACAATCGTAACGCTTTTAGACGAGGCAGCGCGGTATAAAATATTAAAGCGTAACTGAACCCTTCGTACATTATATACGGCGTGTAACGTGCAGCAATGGTATATTATGTATACGCAATATGTGTGTGTATATATATATATATATATATATATATATATATGTGTGTGTGTGTGTGTGTGTGTGTGTGTGTGTGGGTATGTGCGAATGTGGGTTGTGTGTGGCGCATCGTTTGGCTTCCGACCAAATATACGCTCGATCGATCGCACCTACCGATCCGTGGCGAGCTCTCGCTGCCGCGCTCGCGAGAGAGCTAAACGCGGACGGAACGGATAACACGGGGGCTTTCGAAAACGCTACGTTCGATCGCCCGCGCGTTGTTTTATACGTGGGCTAGTGCCGCACGGCCGGCAAGAGAGAGAATCGAGTGCGGCGTGCGCGCTCGCGCGAGCGCGTCGATCGAATTTTGCAGTTCGCCGGGACGCGCATGTCCAGCGCGGCGCAACGCGGCGAGCGGCGTTTATATGTAGAAAATATTCGCGGTTGAAATTCGAAAGGTAGCTCTAGCTCGAGCGGTGTTTCTTCGACCGACGACGTTGGTTGGAGCAACTTTCTAGTTTAGCTGACGTATACATGTAGCGAGAAACGTACTGTACAGATGTGTGTGTGTGTGTGTGTTTGCGTGTACATGTGCACGCACTTACGGTTGCACAGAAATGTATGCGTGCATGCGGGTATACACACACACACACACACACGCGAGCATATATCTCTCTTTCTTTTTCTCTTCTTCTTCTTCGCTCGCGCGCTCACTTCTCCTATCTCTTTCTCGTTCTCTCTTAGTCCCTCTCTTTCTCTCCTTTCTCCCTCTTTCTTTCCTGTTCTCTCTGTCTGCCCTTCTCTGACGGTCATGTGGAGGAAAACTGGTTTCAAGAGAATAGAGCAACTGCGCCTTACCAGCAACAGCCACGAAGAACGAAAGCTCCGACACCCTCGCGCGCATGAGTTTAATATTGTATCCATATGTGTTACATACGAGCCGCGTTTGACAAAAATTGGTAAAAACTTTGCTGCGTATCAATACTTGCGCACAATTATCGGGATGAGATAAAATTTAAAATTATCCTATCGATTATCTCAGAATTATTCCAATTTCTTTATTTATGGGTTTTTCGATCAATTCAAAATTTATCTCTATCTTTAATAAAATTCTCATAGAATCAACCGTAATATCATAGAAGAGACTAATTAACATTAATAACAAAATCAAATTCAAAAAATAATTCTCAGAATATTATTTGATTTAAAAAGAACAATTGAACGTGCTGACATGACAATTTTAATTTAGGTTCCTTTCTCAATCGAGTGATTGTGTATATCGATTATTCCTGGAAGGAAAATTTTGCCGATTCTGTAAGGATCTATCGGGAGGCGATTTTCTCGTAAAGTGACTTCAGGCTCTTCATCCATTCGGGCGTAGCTTGACATAGGTACATACTATGTATACGAGAGAAATGTTGATGATATTCTCCAGTGTGTAGCGCGCGTTATGTAAAATGCGAGTTTTGTAATGTTACAAGAGGAACAAAGTTTTCACAATTACGACACCAAAATAGGTTTAACGCGGACGGTGGATAGCTCTATTTTTCTCTTCCATCCCTCTGCCGGTTGTTCCTACTACAAGGCGAATAATTCATGGGATTTATCGTTTTGAGTGGAATCTTTATATCTATATTTCGAGATCACATCCGCGTCTCGCGGGCCTTCGTTAAGGCCTTCGTTAAGGATCGTAGTCGTGGTTGAGAGCGCGGATCGAATTAAAAAAAGCACGCGTAAATGATGGCCTCGAGATCTTTAACGCAGTGCGCTGCTTTATCGGCGGAGTCTCGTTACAGGTAGCAGGCATCTAATCTTGTAATTTTGCCTGGTCTTTTTTCCACTTCGGGCACCGGTTTCTCTTTACCTTCTGTCTCTATCTCGCTCACTCGCTTCCTCCACATCTACTTAGTCGACGTGTTTCACGTATATTATATGTACATACATACATACATACATATAAATATGTATATGTATATATATATAATTTATATAAATATATATTATATATTTTATATATATAATATATGTTTAATATACATATATATATTATACATACACTTACATATATGTATACGTATATACAGTGATGTGCGCGAGACTCCCTCTGCAATATACGTATCCTCGTCTGACTTCGGGATAGTTTTACCCTCGCGAGTGGGCAACGGGTTGATTGCACTGGCGGCTCCGCATTTGCTGGCTGTCTTCTTCTAGCACGCGCTCTCTCACTCTCCGCTCTGTTCTCGCTCGCTCCGTTCATCACCCACTCCCCTCTCGATATCACGTTGCCGTTTCTCTCGCTCCCATCCACCAGCAAACCCATCGCTCGCTCTTCTCTCTCTCTCTCTCTTTCTCTTTCTCTCTCCTTCTTTCTTTCTCGTTCGTTCCCTCTCCTACCAACTCGTGCGACCAACTCGCTTCCCTCTCTCTCACGCGCGCTTCGTCCTTTTTCTCTGTCGGTCGTCCTTTCGGTCTCTCTATTTCTGTCACCGTTCCCCTCTCCACTTCCCCCTTTCTCGTTCCCTCGTTCTCTCGCGCTGCCTGACGAGCGCGAGCGAAGGGATGGAGAACGAATAGGGGTTTCCGTGGTAACGCCCCATGCACGAGTAATGCCTTCCCTCCTTGTTCGACTACGCGCTTGACGTCCTTCTCCCGCTTCGCGCGCGCTCTCCCTCCCGTTCGCCGCTCCGCAGTCCGCGGCCGTCGCTCGCTCGCCAGCAGCGAGCACAGTGCGCGCACCGCGTTGTTTCCCCCGCGCCGCGCGTCCTCCCGCTCTCGCCCACGCTCCCCCCGCCACGCTACGCCCGCTCCTGCGTACAGGCTGCTCCATACACTGTCGTCAAAAGCTTTTGCCGAGTCGGATGAGCGAACGGAACGGAATTCTCTTCTGCGAACCGAAATTACGCGATCACGGAGGAAAAGCGTCAGTCCGAAAACTCGCGGTTCGTCCGCGTCAACTCACCTCTCCTCGTTAAAATAGAGGAGAAGGATCTATTCGCCTCGTCTATCTTATTGTTAGTCTATCTATCGTATGTGTGCTCGCAACCTAATGATAATAAAAAATTACTGAAAAATTGCTGGAAATTTGAAATTGTTAAAAAAATTTATCTATATCGGCGAGTAGGCGCTTAGTAAATTTGTAAGGAAAGCGAGAATGTTTCTTGAATCGGTCCGTAGAATGCTCCGCGCCCAGTTTCCATCTAGCGTATAGATTTTCTCCATCTCGTCCGAGGACGAGTACAGTTAGGAGAAGTTTAGTCTTATGGTTTTTTGAAAAATGCACTTTTTTGAAATTGCCGTAGCGAGGAGATAGGTCGGCGGGAGACTATACGGAGGCGTGGAGAAGTAAAGGAAGGGGTAGTCGAAGGCGGTGGTGGAGGGACGGGAGGATGGGGAAGTGCGCGGTGGTAAATGCGCAGGTGTATGGGAAAAGTCGCTTACGCCCGTAGTAGAACCGGGGCAAAACGAATCCCGTTGAAGAGCAGCTATGGAAAATTTGCAAATTCGTGCCGGCGCGATGATGAACGTCTACCTAGCGAAAATAATTTCGCGCGGCACAAAAACACGGAAAATGAAAAAAAAAAAAAAAGAAGGACGTACTTATTACATGAAAAGTAACTAGTTTCGAAACGCCGTGCCTGACCCACGGCCTTAGGTTTAGGGATACATTAAACCTGACCTTTTATATCAGCCGCGTTTTATCAAAGCCGCGCGTGATATTTTCTTGGAATTCTAATGAACGCGTTATTACTGAAACGTTATTTTCCTCGGACGTACACGCGCGGTGGTAGACTGTGTGTTCCATTTCACGTTGGCGGTTATTTTAAGGGAACGTTAGAAATAAATTCTGTACCACCGCTAGTAATATTACGTTAAAAGTTTTCATATGATTCCACTATGATATAGTATCCGGAATTTAATCAACGTTATTGAACGTCATTTCACTTAATATATAAGCATAAAAATGAACTATGACTCATTAACGTCTAAATTTCCGTTACGTAACAATGTCGTCGCAACAGTGTAAAGATAGAACGTTCTATTCTTTCGTTCTCAATATTATGTTAGAAATACAGCAAAATATGTCACATACTCTTTTCACGACTCCAGATCGACATTACTGAATATCGTTCACTAAAATTTTATGCAAATATGAAAGCGACCCTGTACCTGCATGAAACGAATGTTTCGTTACACGTTATCATGTTAGATGACTATTATTAGATGAAGAAATTTAGAAATCTTCGTGAATATCATTATCGGCAATTGCTCTTGGAAAAAAAAAAGAAATCCTCAGATGAATCATCCCCGATCATCATTTCTCCCTTCAGCCTCCGCGGGAATATTTAGGCAGGAAAGACCGGTGATCCTCGTCTGGAGGAGGCCCGGCATAACGTAACGCGGCTATCCAACGGGTAATTATTATTACCGGTTCGAGGTTCGTGTCGGCAATTAGAGACGGCCACTTCTAGCCACCGCGGAGACCAACAACAGTAAGCGCCATTAAGCAAATAACCGCGGGATTGTTACTCGTTAGTTGGCAGTTTCAGCCGACCGTAGGCGTTACTCTCTCGCGTAACCCCTTCGTCACTCTCCCGTTGAGTTCGCGCATCCTTCTCCCGACACCCATCCCCCGCAATCACGCTTCTTCTCATTTCTTTCACTCACGTACGTGCATCTTTCTTCATCTTCCTTTCTCGCTTCCGTCTCTTTCTATTCCATCCCGGCGCGCAAACGAGAGAGTTGACGATACACGTTCACCGTTGACGCGCGGAGGAAAAACAAAAAAAAATAATAAAGCGAGCTTTTCGAATAACGAGTTACATGACGCGCTCGCGAATGCAGAGATCGCGAGCTTATTCTCGCGGTTACGCTTCCGTGTTGTTCTTCGGCTCGGCGCACACTCGAGAGTTTTGTCCCCTGAGAGAGCGACAGTTATGAGTTAGCGGACACATGAATGCGAGTAATTATTGATGGGTATTCGGTCGAGAGCAAGAGAAAGAGAGAGAGAGAGAGAACTTTATTCTGCGGCAACAACTTTTAATAGTGGATGTTGTCAGTGGACACATATTCGGTAAAGACCGAGGTCAGTAGACGTCCCTTTAAAAAGTTAGAGCTTCTGAGAGAGATTTTCGATAGTAAGAATTAGATTTAAAGATGATTATCGATATAGCTATGAATAAATGTTAATTTTTATTTTCCTCCAGATTTGCCCTCAAAACAAAAATTGATATTGAGATAGAAATTTAACAAGATCTGAATAGCTGAATGTGAAATAAATTGTTTTACTATCTAAGGATGACAGTATGGGGCGAAATTTTCATGTCTGCCTTAATTAGGAAAGGAAGCCCCAATTTCGAAGGATTATTTCCTTTCCGCTAGTTCTCTCAAACTAGCACGGCATACGGTATTTATCGCTCGGGCAACATTGTCGAGTCGAACTATGTGGATTGTGTTATAGCCATGGGCCAAGTCGGAATCAACGAACGGGCAATGTTTTTGTCAGATGACGGCGCGCACTTGCTCAAATATCTGAAATGACTGTCTCTTTCTCCCTTGATGAAGAAGACGCAGGGCCGTGTTCCGTTTCGTGGAGAACTTGAAACGTCGAAACTCTCTCGGCACACCTTTCTCGGGACTAACACTTCAATTTCTCGCATTCGTCTACGCTTACGTTTCCAAGATCGAGTTAATGCAGTCGCGTCGGAATAAAGATTTACGTGCGAGCATCGCGACGATCATGATCATTACGAACCATTACGAAACAATTGTACTTGCAACGTGAAACATATTGCGATGTCTTGAATACAATTCGTACGAAGATAATTAGAAAGATAATAATGACAACTGCCGCGGTAAATTCCTATCCATTTAGATACTTTGCAGGATATCGGAAAAAAAAAAAGATTTGTAACCTTACTTTTTTTATTATTATTTCGATAACAATTAATCGAGAATCGGTACCATGTGCGATGCGTCCTGTCGAGAGTTCAGAATGGAAATTATTGCCGGAGAGAATTTACATTTATTCAGTGAGCGAATGTTTAAACTGAAATTTAATTCGGCTAAAACATATTAGAACGAATCTAAAACATAACATTGTTATTAGAAACTGTTTATCCGTTAGCTCATGTTAATCAAATCATGTTATAATAGTTGAGGGTTAACTCTAAAATTGTTAACCGAGCAAAAGAAAAAAAGTACTCGAAGAAATTATTGCAAAAGAGATCCAGCATCGACCATAGATGACTTCTTGTTATTGTTAAATTGATTTAATCAGAAAATGGTGAAATTCAATTTATTATTAATCATTATTAGTGATCAACTCTAAAATGTTTTCTTCGTTAACACTTTATACAAAAACTTAGTACATTGATTGCCAACGATCCCTTTTACACATAATTTATTCATCGTTTCTACATCATCTGTCTTTTGTGTAACATACATTACTCAAAATGTAAGAATGGAAAACGTTGCTGAATAATTATGTCCGCGGGCAAACGGATTGTCATACGAGTTTACGCGCGTTCGATGACCGAACGAAAATGTCGCTAAATGAAAATTGACGTAACGCGCGCGCGATGCGAAATCGTCGTCGTCGAAACGAAGCGGACGACGATCGTCTCTCGGAGAGGCTGCGCGCGTTACGTGTGTCGCCGCTCGGAAAGAGCCCCGAAATTCGGCGGGGCGTCGGTAATGGCATAAACTGTATACCTCGTGTTCAGCGACTTCTCTCGCGCGCGCGATATATCCAGCTCATTCTGAGATACAGCTGTGTACGGGGAGAGAGCCGCGAGTATACGAGAGAGCGCCGCGCGTATATACGCCACGTCCATGTACGTAGATGTACATAACGATACGTACCTATATACACGCCATAGTTTAGCAGAGCGGGTATAAGGGTTAGGGGCGTGGTGGTGGTGGTGGTAGTGATAGGAGCGTCAATGTGTGTGTGTGCGCGCGCGCGCGCGTGATGCCAGGCGCGGGGGATAAACGGGGCAGGGAGAATGAGATGAAGCGAGGCGGTCGGGGGATGAGGGTGGGCGGGGGTGGCGGTAGGTGACACGGGGGAATGACGGGGCTGAGGGTGGGTAGGGTGGCTCGGGGGATGGCTGCCGTTCGATAGCGGGCGCACGTGGCCGCGCTTCCCGGAGCCGCCGTCGTGGCGCCAACGTCCTATTAACCCTCCACCCGACCGATCCGCGCGCTCGCGAGCGCGCACCTACGTACATACAGATACGTCCGCTACCCTCGCACCCTCGCGATACGGCGCCCACCACCGATATACGCCCTACCACCGCCACCACATGGCTGCAGGACCACCACCGGTCGAGAATTTCCAGCGTCGATTCGCGCAGGCGCCTAACTTACTTAAAGGACACTGACTCCTCCGCGCCGTAGCGCCCTGATGGGATCCTCTCTCTTTCTTTCCCTTTTTTTGCGCTCTCCTTCCGTTTCTCTCTCTCTCTCTCCTCTTTCCCCTCTCTCGCTCTCTTTCTCTCGCTCCACCTCGATACTTTTCGGAGGTCGTTGAAAATAACGGCTGGCACTCGCGCGCGCGCGCGCACGCGAGAGAGAGGCGATATATTAAAACTTCGCTGGTCCGCGCGCAATCAATTTTCGTTAGCGCGAATATCTAAAATCCATGGATACTCGTGTACCCGGGCGATAGACAAAGGCGATCGAGATCTTTTATTATGGAATACTTTCATGATTCAAGAGGATCTTATTACGACCAAATAATACCGTAACGCGAAATTAATATACATAGCTTCGGTATAGAAATCATCATCTTTGAGCGCGGATAGTATTATTTTCATGATAATAAATATTGAACGTATACGATGTATATTCTTTTCCATCCTCAAAATTTTTGATGGTATTTAATGATTCTTTGCGAACTGATACACCCTCCATAACGATTCTAATGACAGGGCTCTAGCGATTGCCGCACCAAGTTCGGCGATACGATCTTCTTGAGCAAAAGACAGGGTTAGATAAATGGCCGCGATCGGATTATCCGCGATCGCGAGGTAGTGCTCACGCAATTGAATCGTCATCGCGAACATAGAATAAAAAAGGGAGAGTGAAGCGACACCCGAGTCGACGAGTGGTCGACGCTAAACTAGAGTTTATCGTACTCCGATGCTATCAACTAATAGCTTCGGATTTTTCCCACAAAAGAGAGAGGGAGAGAAAGAGAGAACGAGAGCGAATATTCATATATTTTTGGAATAATTACATTTGTGACATATTCACCAATTATTTATCCTGCTGTCTATTAATTCATCGTGTCGTCAGTCTGCTGTCAATAGCTTTTCGAGGGAATATCGTATTAATATTCGCCGTTTCCGGTATCTGGTGCCATTGGTCGTTGAAATTTAAATACTTCAGATCGAGGCACACGCTCTAAGCCGCGAAAACGTATCGTTTCTATTCGTTGTAGACGACGTTACACGCTGTCGTTGAATTGTGCTTTACCAGATGACGCATCTCTAAAATAAGCTGAGACTACGTAATAAAAAAAAAAAAAAAGGAGCGCGATCTACGCGAGCCTTGCGGCCACGGTTTACATCCTGCTTAACGTAATCTATTCCTGTTATACAAACGTATAATCCGTGATGCGAATCGCAATTCGAGTTGTGATATTCGTATTTGCGATCGATGCGTTTCCCGGGAGAAGAGAATTAGGTGAAGCGACCAAGAGCTTGATGAAGAATAAAGAGCGAAGAAAACGCTTGCACATTCTTTCCAAGAACCTTTCTAAATAAAAAAAAATTATTTTTATTATTTTATTTTATTTCGTATCCTGACCAATTTCTGAGTTTTCTCAGTATTGGGAAACGTACGTTTATAATAATAACAAGAAAATGTGTAATAAAAATTTTAAATGGCATATTCAATACTCGACTAAATATTCTTCCCTGAAAATCTAGAATTAGATTCTTGAAAAAACGCAGATAGAATAAAAACGATTATTTTTTAAATATAGAATCTGTTAAATAGACGGAATTGTATATTATCAATCGCAAGGGGGAATCAGCAACATCGAGGACACACGCTTGTTTCGACGATCGACCTTTCGTCAGGACAGAGAGTCGCCCCGTTCTAATTCGAAGCGGGATTTTTCGTGGCCGAGTATAAAATTATACTCGGGGAATGGTGATCTCGGTTGCGATCGACGAACGGCGACGACGACGGCGACGGTGGTAGCGCGGCGGCAGCGGCGACGACCTAGCCTCGCGATACCCAAGCTCTCTCCCGCAGGATCAATGCGGACTATCAACCCTCGGCGCTATCGAGCGAGCGAGCGGAGCTGCGACGGTGACGGCGTAGCGCGTCGATCGCCGCTACACCGAAGTGTTACCCTGTTCCACGAGGACGGCGTTCGTGAGAGTGCGTCACCGCACCGAGAAATCGCGCGATCGTTGGCGAACATTGCGCCGCGAACACAATGTTAGACACAATGTTGCCAAACGTTAACGTCGACCTCCGAGTCGGTCGATGAAACGCGGAAAGCAGAAAAATCTGTCGACGTTAGGGAAAAGGAAAAATGCGCCGGTAGCTTTAGAATTAGAATAAAACGGCCAACTCGTAATATACTTGCAGCTTCTCTTTCTTTTGTAACGAGAAAATTATCTTTCATCCGCGAACGTAACGTTCTATATCATGAATATTTACAGCCCGAAGAGAAGTTCGATTGCATAATTGCCTTTTACTCGACTGAAAGCTCCCGCGCCAAGATATTGCTTCCAGGTACCGTCACCTTGCCGAGCGTTACGTCGGGCTCGCGATAATTCGATATTATCCAAGTGTCGGTGCGCCGTTTTCGATATATATCTTTCGCGCCGATATCTCTCACTTGCCTCAAATCTGACTAGCCAATATCAAAGACCTTCGATACACCGCACAGACGCGGTACTGATGCCAAAAGCGTACTTGGCACTAAAGGAAATATATTAGAATGAGCAAAAATACCCTGAATAATATCGATCCCGGCGAGTATCCGGCAGCGCGAGATACGCGCGCATACGGTCGCGCAAAAAACGTGGTAGAAGGAAGCCACGAGTCGGCGCGATTAAGTTGACGAAGAAATATGTACACGCGTGTGCGCGAAAAGGGGGAAGGAAGGCCGCCGCGAAGAAGCGCGTACGCCGCAAAAACACGTTGCTTGCGTGCGCGACGCGGCACGGCCGCGAGGCGAGGCGAGGCATGGCGTAGCATGGTATGGTATGGTATGGCATGGTATGGTATGGTATGGTATGGTATGGTATGGTATGGTATGGTATGGTATGGCATGGTATGGCATGGCATGGCATGGCATGGCATGGCGTGGCGTGGCATGGCGTGGCAAGGCGAGGCGAGAAAACAAGACAAGGAGAGGAGGTGAGCTAAGGCAAGACGAGGCGAGACGAGGCGAGGCGCTTTCGCGCGAGTGAGACTATAGCCGCGTGACGTCGGCGCGGAGTAGTGTGTGCGAACGCGAAGGTGTATCGCGGCGTGCTGCCACCTGCACGAGAGCGCACAACTCACCACACGTGGTTGGCCTTTCGCACGCAATAAAACGCGAGTCGCGTGCGTTGCGAAGGGCCCCGGCAACTTGCGTCTCCGACGGATCGCCCTTGTACAATGAAATAATATAAGAGAAGAAAAAGAAAGGGATGATAGATGAGGCTCTACCATGTACTTTGCTCGCGATTTATAGAATTTGAATGGTAGTTGTCGGATGTAAGCTCCTAGACATGCCGGAAACGCAAAGTAAATAGCTAGTAAAATTTTAGGATTTTACAAATATATATATATATATATATATATATATATATATATATATATATGATTTCCAGAGGTTCAGAGTTTAATGTTCTCTGATGTTAGAAATCTTTCGACGTAAGATGCATACTTATGCCGATTTCATAGGCATCTGCAACCGAAATTTAATTCGTCAAAGATGTCAGTAACCGACGAAAGTTGTCTTCTTAAGTAAAAAAGTTGGCTGAAGTGACCATTAATTGGGACGAAATAGTATTTTTCGAGCAACGTATGTTGTTCCCGTCGTAGGTGAAGAAAGAGCGATTCGCCGGCGCGGAGCATCGTTCCGCGCGAGGACCATCTCGCGAGGGTACTTATTGCTGAATGAGAGTGCCGATATCTGCCTCGTCCGCGGAGTGGCCGCTTTTTACCGTCGTCGTCGCGCGCACGTTGCCGACTCCCGTTTGCATACGATAAGCACTCGTCGTTTCCCCCACCATGTTCTCCCGCGCGTTTAGACGCGCTCTCGCTATCTCCAAAGGGAGTCCGCCTGTATGCACTTGGCAAAAGAGCGGTGCCACCTGTGTGTAGGCGCGTGAATTTATAGCTCGTGGGAATGTCGCGAAGGGAGAAAGGGAGGAGCGGACCGCGAGAAAAAGACGGAGATAGGCGGACGCGGGGACGGGGCAGGGCAGGGATAGGCGCGAGGGGGGATGAGGGGCGCGAGGGATGACCCGAACCACGTGGCGATCTATTTGTCACGCGAGAGCGGTCACTCCTATCGCGTTAAGTTTGGTTAGGCAATCGATGGATCTTGGCCGCGCGACTCCAACTGGCGCCTTTCGCGAGACTGAAATACTAACCAGCCGAATGGCAATGCGAAAGATGATATTTCGGCGAACTGGACGGCTATTTCGCGTACGTCCCGAAAACCGGAGTTGATGAATCGCGAGATTCGTCAATTTAGAAAAGTCGGACAAACATTTTCAACTGGACCCTCGCGAGTGGATCGCTCCAGCAACAGAGAGAGAGAGAGAGAGAGAGAGTCGCGTGACGTATCCCGCGAAATCAGGGTCAAGAATTAAATTTTTCTAAATTGGGGTTTTTGCGTTTTAAAGATTAATCAATGATAAAAAAAAACCTATTTGCCCTCTTCGAGTTTTATTCGCCCGAGTTCATTAACTTTTAACGTTAAATAAATCTATAATTAAATCTCGGTTAAAACTGCGCTAAGAGAGGATCGATCCTGATTTCATCAGAGGACTATCATCTCTTTTCTCTCCCGACCTGCTCTCTCTGCCCGGATACTCGGAGAATCCGCTCGAATGATGCCTAGTGCAGTTACCGAGAAGCATACGTGGTACCATGTTGCTCTCTCGGTGGCCTTGAAGTAAGTATCATCGCATACTGAGACTCAAGGTAAAGTCGTAGGGAGGTAGGGAGCATAGGCCTGAGATCGGTTATCGGAGAGTCACACCCTCTCGCACCCTTCTCTTTCTATCAGTCTAGCAGGCCCTTTTCCGTCTTCCTTTCTGCTTCATTCTATTTCTATGTTCCGTCTTTTCGCCACTCCGAGAGCGCTCTCTCTACCGCCCCCGCTTCCCTATCCTTTTCCTTCAATCTCCCTCCCTTCCTGTAGCTCGTTTTTTCTTCATTCTCCCCACTGCGCTGGCCTCCCCCTCCCCCGCATACATACATATATATCTATATACATACATATACATATATATATATTACTATATCCCCTGCCGCATCCTCGTCTCGCTCCCACCACGCGAGCTCGTTTGATTCCGGTTCGATGGAATGCTATACGATCTTAGGAAGCGAAGGGAGAACAGAGCCGACGGGGAAGCGACAAGGGAGAATAGGGGAAGAGACGACGAGGGAGAGAGAGAAAAAGACAGAAAGAGAGAGGGTGGCGGAAGGGAAGTAGGGGGAGAGAAGGGGGATGGAGGCGACGCGAGGGAAAGGCGAGAGGGGAAGACGAAGTGAAGGCAGTGACGAGCAAAACAAAATGAGGAGGGGAGAGGGAGAGAGGGAGGAGGTGGAAAGGTGGGAGTAGAGGTGGGAGTATTGGAAGAGAGGACGAGGGATTGCGTACATGTACCTTTGGTACTCTAAGCGCACACGGTTGATATACATACAACGTTGATCGTTAAAAGAGGATTTCCATTACCGGGTCAGTACCGGACGGAGAAACGACGAGAAGAGCGCTCTGACCGTCGCTGTCGCGTCTCCGCTCGCGCAATCGCGAGTTAGCGATTAACCGGGACTGCCAGTCGTCAAAAGCGTCCCAAAAGCGAAATTGCCGCGAGCACAACTCTGCGAACGTATAGCCCTTTGCATGTAGATGATGTAAAAATCATCTAATATTTAAGATGATAAAACCCTATTAAACGAAACTCATGCACGAACCTGATAGTACACGAGCTGTAATGTAACCTGTCACGTTAGTTTCTTTTTTACCGTCGTAACTCATTTAGGTATCGCTATCGTCACAAGTTTGGCGGCACAACAGTCACGACGTCCTACCATTTCAGACGGGAAGCTTCAATATGTATTACGCATCTGTCACTTGACCAGCCCTAAATCACATTGTTATGAATTCCTAAACTGATGGCATAATCCCGTCTTAAAGGGAGTATTTCCGTCGATAGATAGTCATCGGCGCTTGTTGTATGAACGATTTGCAGGATTTGTGTGTACGATTTACGAACTAAACATACTCGATCGCATCACCAGGCGCTAATAATAAACGTACGAATCGATATTGTTACTGAGCATCTGTCTGGGATTTGCTTAATAATATTTTTGTCAAACTTTAAATAATTTCCAAGTACCTACTTCCGTTCTTCCTCGCTTCGTCTACAGATTTACAAGCGAAACCTTTTATATAAAAATGAAATAATGATGAAATTTTGCCAAAATTTGAACAGATACACATATACGCTATCATTATTTTTGTCTATCGTGACACAATTGTGACATTCTTCATAATTATTTGTTTTTTACGAGGCAGCTATAGATTGTAACTTTTCGTTATTTTTGCTCTGCGATTCATTATGCGAATATAGTTGCACTTCCGCAAAAGCGGCACGCAAGAGATGGTTAAAGCAGGATATAGTGCGATATAGTACAATATTCATAAAGTATATAGATATATATAAAATGTACAATATAACATAAATATTCATTTCCCGATGAAAACATCGGTGAAAAAACAATATTTTAATCAATTATATTAGAGACATTTTAAAAAATGTTGAAAATACAAGGCTAAATTTTCGATAAAACATTAAAAAAATGCGCACAAAATTACCTCCGCATGTGTCGCATTGTTGGATCAACAAGACGAGCTACTGTTAAAATTTCATTCTGATTAGACCTGTTAAAGTTGCAAATTCATTAATGATTAATGAAGTTAGCGATTTATATTTATTTTTCGGAGCCAGATGCGGCGGCGGGAGCAGATCCGATGACACCGTGGCCGAACTCCGAGTCGAACGTTTCATTGAGAGACGATGAGGAAACGTCGGAGCGACCGCGTGCACTGTCGATGTGTCACGGTACGGTACAGTGCTCCAACTGGTGTTCGCAAGTGTCCGTGACACTCGTCGTCGGAAGCCCGGCACGTCGCGCGCGGGAGAATGCACGCGTATCCGCGAAGGTATAGGCGCCACGCGCGGCTCGACGAGGCTCGACGCGCGGGCACGGCGCGACGCGGTACGGGAGCAACGCGGCTCCTTCAAACGGCGCTATCCACGTGGTTCCTAAACGCCCCTCCCTTCATGTTTACGATCCCTTCTACGGCCCGCCCGCCGTTCGCCGCACCGTCGCATACCCAGCCCCTCTTTTTACCGATAGGGAAGGTAAACAGCCGCCGAGTGTCACCTGTTATTACCCGTACGCAAATAGGCTTCATTCATGGTCAACTATCGTGCACGCGCATACGCGCGCCGCGCTCTAATCCGGAAACGTTTGCGTTTCGGAACGAGCAGTACGGCGCCACAGGTGCGCGTCTTCTTCCCAACACTTGACAAGTCCTGCAACTTTTTCCCTACTTTTATTTGACCTGCGAAACGCGCGGAATATATGTAAATCATATGCATTTCTCTTTAAGCGTTCGATAGCAAGGGATATAATCTTTTAAAATTTGAAATTTAGTTTAGCTTATTTAAATGTATTTTAACAATATTAAATTTTAACATAATTACTTGTCCCCTTTTAATACCCATAACAATTATTCTGCAGCTTCCAATTGTATAACGTAACGCATCATATGTCATGTACATTTCTTTGCGCTAATTTGTATGTTCAAATAAATAAAGACGTAACTGAAACGCAAAAAATTTTAATCTAACATCTTCAAATTTAATTATGCGTCAGAAATAATGAAATAGCAGAGATATTAAAAAAACTATTGTGGAAAATAAAATAGTACTAATGGATGGAGAAGGCTTCGCATATTCGTAATATACTTTTATAACAATGTGTTAATCAGATTGACATATTAGATTCTTCAATTTTTTGTCATGTGAATTTCGTTTCGAATTCCGAATGAGACAGATGCACGTCCGGCGGACACGAATCTCCGCGCGAACCTTGCCGGCAACCGAGCCGAAACCGACTGAGCCGCGGAATAGAAGCAGCAGCGGCGACTACATGACGACGACAACAAAGTGCATCGCTCGTTGCACCGCGAGCGAGAGCGCCGCGGGGGAGAGAGATTGCGGCAGGGAGCGAGAAAGAGAAAGAGGCGAGGCGAGACGGAGCGAGACGCACAACGAGCTGAATCTCGTAAGTGTGTGGTCGAAAGGGATGGATGCGGAAAGGCACGAGGGGCAAGCGTAGGGTAGCGGGGGAGAGGAGAACCACAGTGCGGTGCAGCGCGGCGGGGTAGAGAGAGACAGAGAGAGAGAGAGAGAAAGCAGTACACATAGTGCGCTGGTTGTGACGAGGTATGGAGGGAGGAAACATCTACAATGCACCCGACACATACACACACACATACATTCGGGACGAATTCACGAACTTCGGTCGGCTCTCTCGTAGTCTCCACCCTCCCTCCCAACCACCGTGGAAGCCTCTTCTCCCCAGCGCGTCACCCAACGGGGCGCGTTGTCTCTCTCCGTCTCCCTACTCAAACTTCCCCCGATCCACCCGGTCGTGTGTGTTTATACCGCACTTTATGGTACACACGTACGTACGTATATACACCGCTCTCGTGACGAGCGGTAACGCGAGAACCTCTCTCACGCATACGCGCGAGTCCTTCGTACGGCGCGCGCCGTAGAAAGTACATAAACCGTCCTCATTCACGTCGATATCGTCAACTGTTGCTTCCTCCGTCGTCGCGCCGGTAGGTAAACCACCAACACCGCGTGTGTCCCGCGTGTTAAGGCGGGCTCGCTCAAGAAACAGGCACGCGACTATCCGAACATGGAAGGGAAAGGACCGTATCCCGCAGCGTGGAAAGGTTCTATCTGTCCAATACGCCCACAAGTCTCGCTACGCCAAACAATACGGTTTTTCGAGACATGACGTTGACATTAGATACAATCTCTTTGACCAGAGGGATAATATATCACAAATCACTGTAACGACTAATCGAAGACAGACTGACGATTTTTCTCATTGCAGAGGTCGGTGTCCGCAGATAAAAGTTAGACACCTGGCCACGTGGACAACTCGTATCCTGGCCACGAGTCCGAGAGCAGCAGGTGCCATTGTGTTCCGGAGGCGCCCCCCGCCGCCGTAGGCTGATTCCTGCCAGCCATTAACTGGCGGTGGGCGTGAAATTCACCCGCACAAAAGGCTCACGGTAGTCTCGTTAATGGAGAGGGAAGAAAACGGGGCCGCGAAACTCTCCATTCTCTCTCACCCTGTTCTCTTCTCTTCTCACGCTTAACCTTAACCTACCGCAAGAGGAGTAGAGAGTTTCGCGCGGTGTGCGACTCAAAACGCGACACATCCCCGGAAGCCGAAGGTTCGCAAGGTGTGTTGTGTGTGCGCTGTGATTTAAGCTCGACCTACGAATATAGGACACCTACAAGAGTCAACCTTAACCTTTATGTGAGAAACGCGGTACGAGTATACCTTGGTACCCTTTTAGAGATAAGGGTAGAAATATAAATATTTAGTTTAAGGCGTCCGCTTTTATCACAAGACAAATCATGTACTGTATATGGGGAAAATTAGATTTATATGCTATAATATAATAATAAATTTTTTGATAAAAATTTACATATGTGAAAATTTATTTCATCTCCTACTCATGCTTCTACTTTATACTTCTTTTAGTTATGATATAATAACATATGAGTGAATGATATCACGATAATACACTGTAATTCTGTGATTTAGAAAATATAGAATATAAAAAACTAGCGAAAAACTATTCAGCAAAAGAATTTTTTCTTAGGCGATATGAAACTACATCGTTCTATGCGTCTCTCCGCGAGCTCGCGAGTATCGCTAACGGTTACTTTTACGGAAGATTCCCGCGGACGGAATCGCGCGAGAAAAGCCCGGATGAGAGAGACGCGAGGCCGGACAAAATCCGCTATTCTTCCACTCAACTCGTAAGTAGTCGCACTACGAGTGTTTCATTCAGATAAACAATATTTTTTTTACACAACGACTATGTGAAATACGATTAATAATTTTAACAATATTTTCTCATTATGTATAACAAACAGTATGTAGAGTCACTCATTTTTTTTCATATTATCACCCTATAAATGAATATAAGATGGCAGAGTATTAGAAAAGAATTAATTATATGTACGTATGTGTGAGCGGTGAGTTTCGCGCGTTTCTACTTTCTAACTGAACGTATCCTTTGTTTCGGCGCGGTTTATCGTTCCACATTAATGCTAGAAAGATGGAAAATATAACGCGTTTCTCGCGAGCAAGTCTTTTAAATAGCAGACCTCGTTCCTGTAAAACTGGATGTTATGTCTCTCTACAGTACAGTTTATTTTCCGAAACTAGATATGATAAGTTATAACATTTAAGGATTATTTCAAAACCATGCCATGCACCTATCATACCATCAAAAACATGCTATGCACCTATCATACCATAAACAAGTTCGTATATATTTGATACTAAAATAATAAAGAACAATTGTCTCAAAATCAAGATGTCGATAATATTTTCAAATTATTCATAACAGATAAAAAAATTGCTACTTTAATTTTGACAGAAATAATTTTATACCTCGCGCGAGATTTAGTATGTAAAAAATATTCGTTCTCTCTGTCACAAGTTAAAATCATCAACAAAGAAAATTTATTTCAAAACGGGAATGACATCTTTAAAAAAAAAAAACACGCGTGTCGATAAAAGTTTGCAAGAACTCATGTGTACATAAAATAAAAGCTGTGTGTGGTTTCCTTTCGGAAACAAATCGTGTGAAAGAATCGATGATGCTTTCATTTAAATCTGATGAAAGAAAGAGAGATGAATCGGGAGGTGCAATGGATTTTACGCCACCGTCTTCCGATAGTGATCGTGCCCGCGTACGCTCGCGCATGATTGACGTATCGATTACGCCGGACGAATTTTTCAATCGCCGCGAACCGCTCACGTAACGTAAACAAAACAATGCGCGAGGACGCGATGCCGATGCGAGGCGCGTACGATGCACCACGTGCCACGACATCTCCGTTGGCAGAGGGGGATCGTCGGAGGTGGGGTCGGGTGGAGACAGACAGCGAACGCGTTACAATATTCGTAATTCGTGATTCATCGATCTCGCAGACGATACGCACTCGGACATTTTATGCCGAGCGGACACGTGGTGTCCGCTCCGATTTTTATTAACAAATTGCAACAAATGTGGAATTTATTTAAACTTTTTGCACGAATCTTCTAATCTCGTGCACATCAAATTAAAAATTATTTAGAACAAGGAAAAGGATTATTTCACGCACAAAAAGTGATTTGAATATAATATCTTCTCGACGAACAAATTTTTAATTCGACACTATTAAAGTCTCGCGTATCATCGATTGAAAACCACTGCGATGATAACCTCTGTCCGACAACGATACACGCGCAACATGAGCAAGGAAAAGAGAGCAAAAGTTAAGAGCGCAATGAGCGAGGCTGCTTCAGAAGGTCACCAACTGAATCGCGATATTGTTAATATACTACGTTGTTTAACCTGGTACGAACGATATGTTATCGAAAAAGTGTCGACATTGCAGAAATCATTGAGTACTTATATCCAAGATGCATCGGCAATGATATGGCCGAGAGGAAAGATAAAAAAGAATAAAGAAACTTGTACTCCGTTTTTATTTGAACAAAAGTAATAATACTATCAAAATTAAAATTACCATAAATACGTATAATAGAGTAAGATTTTTTTTTAGGATTTAAGACACCGAGATTTCTGAAACGTTACATTTTAATATTGGAAAATTTCGAGTGCACTCCATCTGCAAATGCAATCTCATTCTCAATGCCTAGGAAGATACGTGAAAGATCGACAAAGTATTATTTATAAATAATACCTTACTTACTGCACAGCATCCACGTACGCTCGACCGAACTTTATCGAGAGAAAGAAACGAATTCGATTACAAGTTGCGATCCACGGGCACGCGCGGGAACAGTCCCGGTCCCGGGGCACTCGTGGCCGCTTCCCCATGCATTTAAAACGGGGACGCCGGCCGTAAATCACGGGCGGTTAGAGCGGAGCCCGGTCGCGTAACGTAACGACGGAGGTGTCCGTCCGTCCATACGCCTCGTCTCGTGGTTGCCGCCGCCGCCGCCGCCACCGCCGCTGCCACGTGGTTTCTGCGGCAAAACTATGCGGCCACCGCCGCACGCCGGCCCGGCGAATTTATGAATGGGAGAAGCCTATTGACAGATCGCGCGTCGATAACTCTCTCGTTAATGGCCCGTGATGGTGGGCGCGCGAGGGCCGGCGGGGCGAAGAAGGCAGAGGTGCTCGGTGAGAGGGTGGGAGGTAGGGGAAACTTGGACTCACTTTGTACTGACTCGCGGCGCGCCGCGCCAAGCGACGGCCCGTTTACGATGTGCAGCGATCCAAGTAACGTGCGGGAACGCGAGTTCGGAAATCGATCGAAATAATGCATCGTCGGGTTAAGTCGGCGTGCTTAGCGCGTTCATTCCGCAGCGCCGAGAGAAATGCAATATTGAAATATGACTTGGAGCGTAAACGAGCGCGCGTACGCAACTTCTCCATCGACAGTTGAATTATATATTTTGACATAAGCATTAAAAAAGTACACAGATGTACGTATGCATGTGAGAAAGATTGTAAGATTGTAGGAAAAGAGACTTTTGCTAAATATTATAAAAATTAAAAAAATTTTCGTATTCTCACTTTCTTTCGTTGATTTAGGTTTAGGCTTAGGTTGAATATGTTATTGTTGTCGAGCGATTAATGAAGCGAGATCCATTCTCATATGCAATCCCGGCTATTATGGGATTAGCATACACGTTTTTGGTCAGCGGTTTGCCTTTCGGCATCAAATCAAATGCGTGGTCCGGTATCGCCACGCCGCTTACGTCGATAATACGGAAATACATTGTGAGCAGAAATAGATTTCGTGGAGGAATTATGTCACATATGTTGCGCTATCCGGTGAATCGATAGTAACTCTGTTTATACGCGCATCTCGATAAAATTTGTCGGTACAGAAGTTCAATAAGTCAGCCTATGTTATTCGGGCGCGATACCCTCGTGATTCGCCGCGCGAAACTAGAGTTTATTTTCATCAACAGAAATAAGATATTCAGCAAAAAGCTAACACGCGCGTGCTAACGTCAAAAAAATGCATATTCGGGTCAAAATGCATTTTCGGGTGAGATTTTATTTTGGCCCGGTAAAAGTATTTTCAAGAGTACGTATTTACGTGATCCATATTGGTTATTCTATTCAATCTCTATATTATAAATTAGTCGAGATAATTGAGAGTGATTGATATTAAATTAATATTAAAAGTGTTTATTTCTTTTTTCGAATATTTAGAGAGGAAATATCTGCATATTTTGCAGAGAGGTTGTATCAGTCGTTAGAAACAATTACAGTAAATACAGTTCGTTACATTCGTTATTACAAAATGTTTAAAATTAAAAATTAATTTGCAAATGCCAATATTTAATTCAAGGTACATTAAGCTCTGCAAAGTGTTTTTCAGTGTCTTCTATAGCAAAGCAAAAAAAGGATGCTTTGATAACTGATAAAGGATGCTACAATAATAATAGCGCTACATAGTAGCAACGTGTAATAATACATGAACCTGGTGGGTTTGTGTTAAACTTTGACATTACTTATTACTCATTGTTTTATTGCATTAATTGTTAATTACTACTCATTATTGTATTATCTCCGTGATTTAAATAAATTTAATCGAGTTCCTGAATATTTCCAATAGGGCATAAAATGCTAATAACTCTTCATTCCTTTCAGAAATGTTGTCCTAAGAATTTAATGAGCTGAAGAAATCCATCGCTTCGTATATATTATACTTAATTATAAAGATAAAGACTACGAATATTTTGCATTGCATCGCTAATCGAATAGTCTTTCATAGCTTCCTTTTATATTTCTAATAAACTTTTACATTTATATTAAGCGCTATATTTTATTTTAAGTATCAGTTTATATTGAAGTCTATTTGAAGATCCAACAGATGCGGATTTGTCTGCAGGAAGAGTTAAGGGCGCGGGCGCGAATTTTTCCGTCCAAGTTTAACGATGCGCCGGCGACACGCGCACACCGAGACAACCATTTGTCGCGTACGATGCGAAACCACGTGGAAAAACTGCTGGTTTTGTCGGTCATCGGGCCACCGATGGTACACCGGCCGTCGGAAGCGCCGAAAAACCCTCTCCTCTCCCTCATCTCTTTCACCTTCCCCTCCTCCCTGTGCTTGCGCTACCTTCATCCCCTAGATACACTGTACACTGCTGATTTATCGCTACCCGAATTTTGGCGCGTACGTCCTACGTTCGTGCGCCAATTTTACGCAGAATCGTAACGCTCGTCGTTATTCTCAATCGTAATCAGCCATTTTTTAATTTCATTTTCCTAAATTTATTCCTTCGCGACAAAAATCGTGGCTATAACCCTTAATTTACTCTCGTTCGAATCGGATCTAATCTAATCTAATCTAAAAAGGATATAACATAAGATCTTTATAGATCAGTGTAATGCGAATGTCGAAGAAGAGATATCGACATATTACTGTATGATATTTGTTTTGCGTATTCATGTTCATTTTGCGAATGCATTGAAAGATTTTTAATCTCTTGGACTGCTGACGAATTTTGTAAATTATTTGCCAATTTCTCTCAATCCTACCCCAAGTAGTTCTTGCAGCGTAAATCTAAATTTCGTGTCGGGAAACTTAGATTTACATCGTCTAACAATCAGAATGACTAACGACACAGAGACGGTTTGGATATTTCGTTGAAGATCGTTTATCCTAAACGATCGTGAAAAAACACGAAAAGAAAATCCTATTATGTATTTAACACTCAATAAGTGGTCAGCGTTTTGTATACATAGGCCAGTTTCTTTCAGATGTTTCAGATAACTTTATTAGGAATGATCATCGGAAGCAAACCATAACAGTTTATAGTACAATTTCACGAGAATCTGCTGGTAAACATTCAAAAGAGACAACACTCGAAGTGTCATGTGATAGTCTAAAATCATTTTTTCTGCTTTCAACATCGAAAAGTGGCGAGTGGCGGATACATTTCTAATTTTAACGCAAAGCTAGTAAATTGAAAAAATTCCAGCGATTAATAATTTTGATATTAAAAAAAATTATATGGCAGGTTGAAAAATCGGCGTTCTGATTAATTAAAAAAAAATTCAGTAGACTCATTTTTATGGCAAATGAGGTTTGCGAATAATAATTTTCTAATTAAATTGCAGAGTTTTATATTAAATTTTGCATTCTAATATATGTATATGAATATTGTTGAAAGATACGGAAGAGATATTGTCGGAATATTACTTTTAGATTTTTTTTTAGGATAGTGCGACGATTAACAGCTCGGATCTAAATAACGCATGTGACGGTAACCTTTTGCGGCGAGAAATATCTCGGAAAACAATTCGGACGACGGTGGCGCAGAATTATGACTCGAGCGCGCTCTCTTCGTGGATTACGATTCGACGATATCGCGCCCCTCTCCTTCGATTTTGTCGCAAAACATTTCGCGCCGCTCAAAGACCTCGTGATGAAAAACAATCGCTAGGAAGAGGGACAGGCGGAGAGGAAAAAGGAAAAAGGACGAAAGCGAGGGAGAGAAAGGTAGAGCGGGGAACTCCGAGAGAGCGCGCGCGAGAGAGAAAGAGAGAGAGAGAGAGAGAGAAGGGGGAGAGAGAAAGAGAGAGGGACGCAGCAAAAGCGAATATGTCTTTAAAAACACCCCCCTAGACCAGCGCGGGTTGTTGTCGTCGTGGTAACCATGACGACGCTGCCCCTTGATGGTTGGTTATAACCGTATCCCCACCCAGCGTCTCCGAGCCGACGCTAGGTTTCCTCGCGGCGCTGGCCAAGCGAAGAGGAGGCAGCTAGCAGCCTCGGGCGATCTCACCCCTTCTGCTTCCCACCGTTCCCTCCATCCTCACCACTACTCGCCTCACCGCCGCTCTCCGGTACCCCCCCCCCCTCTCGTTCCCCCAGCCTAACCGCGCGCGCTATCAAGCTGCCGCTGTCGTTCGTTCTCCCCCTCCTCTCTCTCCTCGCGCGCTCCCCGCTGACTCCACGGCCCACACACACAGTACGCAAGCCACCTCGTCGTTCTCCCTCGGCGAGCTTCGCCTCGTCATCCTCTCTCCCCTCGCGGCCGCCCCGCGCGCCGTCCCTGCCTCCCCTCGCCGGGCCAAGGAAACGCGGGATCGCTTCGAATTCAAACTACCGAACACGAGGTTACCACGCGTCAAATCTGACACTTGGTCGTCCTACGCGCACTCGCGCCTCGCGTGCCGCGCCGCGCACATTTTTCCGCGGCCGTTTTTTCGCTCGCCGTGAGCCCGAAAGTGAGCGAGCGAGTTGCGGCAACGTCCATCGATTTTTGGAGAACGATATAAGCGGCGATGCCGTCAACGAACGCCAAGAGCCCCCCCGTTTCTCTTACTTTTTCCACGTTTCCTTTCCGCCCTCGAACGAGGGCTGGTTCTTAAACTCGGTTAAAGCCGACGGAAAAGAATTTTTCCGATGGCGAACTGCGGCGACCGAAGCGGAACGACCGCGACGATCGAGAGAGAGCGCGCGATTGGGGGGATTTCAATCTGTCCTTACGGTACCTGAGAGCCTCTCGTGCCGGCCGTAACTCGGCTTAATAACATCGTTATCGAGAAGACTAAAGTCCTGACGGCAAAATACTCGAGTTCGCTCTCTCTCGCAATCGCTGCTCCGCGCCGAGAGTCGAGAGCCGAGCGAGTGAGCGCGCGCGCGCGCGCGCTTGATCACGTAACCCGCTCTCCTCGACCGGCACGTAACGCGGAAACGCGGCACGCGTGTCGTACACGCCGAAGGAAGGGAAACGCACCCGGAGGGGTGCGGGACGCGCACGCGAAGGAGGGGATAGGGGGTTGCGGGAAAAAAGGACGGCGGCCGAGTGCGAGAGAGCGAAAGAGAAAGAGAGAGAGAGAGCGATGCGCGCGGAACCGCGCGCAAAACTCACCTGACTGACGTCGCACCACATTATTATTTCGCTGACACTGACGACAGCATCTTGGTACGCTGGTGCTGCACTGCCGCGCACGGTGCTACCGCGACGGTCCGTTTTTTCCTTGGCTCTCCGCGTGACTCGGTGATTCGCGGAGAGAACGGTGAGAAAAGTAAGCGAAATCGATGAACGGCGGTACGTGGAACCGAAGTTCCACGTTACTTGGGCCGTGAACACGATGAAGTCCTGTTGCCCGTTTCTCCTTCTCTCCGTCCGTCTTTCGCGCTCGCTCACACACACACACTGCGTCTTTTCTCACTCACCCGTCTCTCCGTGGGGACGTGTCCGTTACTTGATTTTCTCTTGTCGTCTTAAATTTTTATTCCGTTTAATTCACAGTCTCACGTAGAACGCACTTGCGCGACGTCAAGTGTCGGCCGCCGGTAAGCCCGGTTAGCTCTTCAAGTAACATCGCACGATCGCACTCCGAACAGATGACAACGCGACTGTCATCGACGCACACGATAGCAGCTAGCTAGCCATGCAAAGCATTACTGAGCACTCTGACAACACTCCTCGCCGAGTAGCGCCGCTCGGTTTTCCCCCGAACGCCCGCTCGGCCGTTTCCGCCGGCGCTCGGCCCACCTGCACTCCGACACGAAGCAGGGCCCAGGGCCGTAGAGTCGTGCCGCGGCGCCCTCGCCTTCCACCGCACGCGCGCGCTTTGTCTCCCTCGAAATTTTCGTATCGACGCAGAAACTCCAATAACGCGCGACGTACGATCTTGCGCGTCAAGTGAGAAGCGATCATCCAGAAACAATCGGTTATCGCAGCTCGCAGAAACGTCAGCGTGGCACCCGCTTACGCGAAGGAAAAGCAACGAGCCTACGAATTAGCCGGCGGTTTCGATCGACGCCAACATATGTTTGCGTCCTTCTTAACATGACATTTCGAGAGAAAAAGTCGATCGCGCTCAGCGTAGGGGCGTATAATGCCATATTGTTAGCGCCCGAACGCCCTGATGTAATTGATATAAATGGAAGGATGCGTTTCATTCACGTCGCGTAAATTAATTACATAATTAATATCGGATTTAATATCGTAGGACTGTGTATGTCACTCTGACCGTTCGCGAAAGGAAATTCATTGTCGAAGTGTGTGCAGCTTTTCAGGTATAAACAATGCTTTTATGTCGAATGATTGGTGGCGCTCATTAGCGGGCGAAGTGGACGAGGGGGGGGCTGCGTCGCGCGGCATCGAATAAAAGAAACGGATTCTCTCTAGGACTCGCGCGTTAAATATTCTCTCTTTCTCCTTCTATCTCTCTATTTCTCAGAAAGTCCGCGCTCCCCGCGATCCAGAGAAAAATCGCTCTGTTCGAGAAAGTCCGTGATAGCGCGGGCCGGTCGATGAAAGTTATCGGAGAACGGATCGGCGACGGCCGCTGGAAATATTTCAGCGACGCAGCAAAAACTCAAAATGACTTTGCGGGCGCGCAGCTCGCGCGCAGATCTCGCGCCGATTCCCCGGCTCGTCGCGCCGTGCTGCTTAATATCTTACGAGACGACCGAGATAGCACGGTCAATCGCGCCACTGCGCGACGCCAGGACCTTGCGGCCAGCAAGGTAATCACGCGCTCGCTGACGAAGAACCCGCGCGAGCGACTCAACGTTTCCTGTCCTCGACGTTTCTCCCGTTCTCCATACGAAAATCGAACGAAACATTGATCGATACTCTAATTGTCTATTTTATATACATATATATATATATATGTGTGTGTATATATACGTATTCTCTTTCGCTCCGCGCCTATTATTCATCGATAATAACGCTTGGGATATTGCGTAGAAATTAACGTGGGATTACCGTAAGGTGACTGGCGCGAGAATAACATAATGAATTTGCTCGAGAGGAGAAGTTACTTTGTTAGAATTTATCTTGATTTCCAAAATGCTCGACTCGCCGAGGAGCAACATTGGCGCGTGAGAAATTTTATATCGAAGATAAAAAAGGGAAGAAAGAGAGAAGAGGATGGTAAAGAGGAACTCGCGCACGCGGGAGTGAGGCTACGTGAGCGCGTCCGTGAGTAAATTTTCATGCGGCCTTAAAAACGCAAGGCGTAGAGGTTCGGGCGTACGGCGTACGTCGAGAGGCGCCGAGAGCGGCAGCCTTCACCGGGGAACCTCCGGTCTCTCGGTGCCGGGGCCCCCGAGCACGAGGGAGTCGGCCTAACGCCACTAGGTTTCAAACTCGCCACTGACTGGCTGGCTGTATACGGCGTGCAGCGCAAGAGAGCCGAGAGAGGAGGTCTCGGCTCTCTCGCTAGCTCTCGGCGCAGCCGAGCCAGCCGAGCCAAGCCAGCCAAGCCAGCCAGCCAAGCCAGCCAAGCCAGCCAGCCATCCAGCCTGCCTGCCTGCCAGCCAGCCAGCCAGCCAGCGAGCAGCGACGGCGCGGCGCGGCGCAGCGCGGCGCGGCGACGGGCAGCCGGGGACGGGGAAAGGGCAGACAACGCGCGCGAGCCACGTTCTATACGGCGCGCAGCCTAAGAAAATTCACCGACAACATTTTTATTCCCTATCGGGTAAAAGGGGCGCGTCATCGGGACGCCGCGACGGCGAAAGGACGCCGGGAGACGTGCGCCGTCGTTCTACGATCGGCTGACCTCCCCGCGTCGGCCAATTCCGCGAATTTTGCGCGTCATTCCGTATGCGGCCACGAGGCAGAGCGCGCGGGCTTCTCGAGGTCTCTCCAGCGGAGAGACCGAGAGCGAGTTGTTGCTACACGTATGCCGACGACGCGGCTTCGGCCCGACGCCGAACGTCGAGCTCGGTTTCTCTTCGGACGGCGACGGCGACGGTGGAAATGGCGGGGCGTCAGAGTATATTTTCAGCGTGCCACGGCTCGCAATATCGTACCGCGGCGCACTTCTTTAATTTATTAAACCGCGCGGAAAAAAATCTCGTAAATATAGATGTATATGTACATGATATATTCTCGCTCTTTCTTTTCACACAATTTTAAGGAATTTTATCTTTCGATGCAATATTCTATTGAATGTCATAATAGCGTTATATCGCGAGCTACTTTTCGTAATTTGATCAAATCGATTAAGAGCTTCTGCAAATCGATGCGGACCTTTATGAACAATTTCGAAAATTGTAAAATAAGTTTAGCGGGACGCTCGAAATTATTTCATTTTCGGATCTCGGACACAATTTTTCGTCGATCGTTCATCAAAGAGAATCTACCCGCGCGGTGTGGATCAATGAAAACGACACTAGCTAAAGTTTCTTTATTGTATAATACAAGATATAAAATGTATAAATGCGTGAGCTCGAGATGAAACCGCTGCCTCTCGAACGTCCTGACGGCGTGCGCGCGCGCGCGCGCGCGCTGGGATTCCCCGTTGACGATTCAACGTCGTCCGGGGCAACGTGGCCGGTCCGGTTGTTGGTGCCGCGGCTGATGCCACGGAGTGAGAGAGCGGCCAAGTCGTACGGATGGCGTGGAGACGACTTTTAACTGGTCGGCGCGAGAATGCGCGGACATTGCCAAGCACGGAAACAGCCGCGCGTCGTCGCCACCACCGCTGTTCGAGTCGCGAACCCGCGCTCCACGCGCTCCCGCGACTCGTTCCCTCGCGTATCGCGTGTATCATGCACGCGATGTACGCGTGTATTCCGACGGCGCCGATATCGGTGCGCGTCGCAAGTCGCTACGTTGAACGCGTGGTCGCGACGGCGACGAAGATGATGACGGCCGCAGCGCGGAGAAAAGCGTCAGCCGAGTTTACGATTGGCCGGGCACAGCACAACGGATGAATTGTGGCCAATGAATGTCCTTGCTCGCGCTCGACGAGGCCGTGGCGACACGAGCACGCCTTATTCGAACGCGGGGCGCGCATGCACGGCCGTGCGACCGGCGGCCGCGAAAACGACCGCGAGGTAGAAGGGAATTTAGAATTTGGCACGATGCTGCGCGCTTCCGCCCGCGTCCGGTAGTTGTCTGCCTTTCCCTTCTGCGAGACGTAGACGCGTCGCCGTTCCGTTTCAATATTTCAGACGAGTCCTCTCGATAAGTTTCATTATTAAATATCTTTGTCCCGTCCCTTATTTCCGTCAAGTTCTCTTGATTGGCGCCGGGCCTCCTTTAAAATATTTTTCACAATAATGCACTTCGATATCTCACGGGTGAAACTTTTAGAAAAGCTCATCGTATCTCGGAAGAAGAAATTTTCTCAAAGATGATAGAAAATAATTCCGCATCTTAGATTGGAGCAATCAACCTTGTGGTTTCAGACTACAATAAGAAAAGAATGTTATGCGTAACTGCGTAGAAGAGAAACTTGTCTCTTCCAATTATTCCTAATATTTCCTAACGGACGTATCGTTTATACAAAGGCACCCGCAGAATTCAGTTTGTTGAGGTTTGCCGCGCACAGGCGCCGCTGGACTTTCTCGTCGGCTAGGAGTGCTCGTTAGTGCCTCGGCGAAGCTACTCGGCAACGAATATCCAAGGTGGGGATCAGGAAACGAGCGGAGATCTGGCGGGACGTTTTACGATCGTCTTCGAAAGCTGCGACTCCTCTGTGCACTTCCGGCCTGAATTCTTAAACTACTGCCGGACAGACTTCTTTACGCGGAAGACGAGAATCGAAGCGTCAATCGAAAACACGATACAAAAGCAAATTCCTTCACTTATTACAAACGGTTCTATTACAAACTATTCACACTGTCTTGTTTCGCAGACAAGTAACAACTTTTTGGAAAATTTAGCTGAACCATTAGAAAATGAAATCCGAAAAAGTATCTTACACAAAAATTATGTGAATCAATATTAGAGCTCGCGCAAATATCGAGAAATATTGTTTTTCATTAAAATAACAAAGTTAGACATAAAAAAACATGTATACTTTGAAATATACACGTACATAGAATGTATCGAGAATAATTGTGCGCTTCTTTATGTACAATTTGCTGAAATAAAATTTTCTTTTTATCAAAATCTGATCCTGCCAGTTTTTTGAGAAATGACACGATCCAAAATGGAGATCCGAATTGAAGTTACGGTAAAAACTATACTTGGGATAAACTAGATAGACGCATCGCACGTTACATCAACATGCAATGTCGAACCAGGCGAAATCCGCGCGTTGCTCGGTGTACAGTTATGGCACGATTCTGCCTAGCTGTAACTCCGAGAAAGAGCCGGTGAAAACCGTATTACACTGGCGATGTGGTGCAGCAACGAGGTATACCAGGACGGTTGGCTCAATTTTCCCGCCGTTCCCGCCACTCTCGCCATTCCCGCCTTTCGCCTCCGCGACACCAAAAGTTGTTCCACGGGCGCGTCTCTCTCGCGTCTACGAGAACCGCGTCACCGAGTACCGCGAAGAGGATGCGCGCTTTTGCGTCCCTTCCCTCTCTCTCTCTTCTCACGGTATTAATGATTGTTCATCTTTTTATTCAAATTGCAGTAGAGCTATTTTTAATAATAAACTTTCTTAATAAATAGCGATATATTTGATATAAACTGAAATTATATTACACAGATAATAAACTGATGTATAAACCTGAATATTGATAAAATAATCTCATTTTTTTATTGTTTATCACGCACAAAAAGTCATTGGATTGTCAAAATGGTTTACGGCTGTTTACAGCCTTATTCGACAATTTTTAACCGCACATGTTCGTGCTCGATCTGATATTCTCTACAAGATAAAACTCTAGCCTCGAATCGAGTGGCATTGCTCGACGATTCGGAACTGGAGGCACCTGTTAACACAGGCCGCCTCGGCGCGCCAGTGACACCGACATCCGGGGACGATGACAGGTGCTGTAGACTAATCGGTTAATTCGACAGCTCGTGCATACGCGTGACTTCCATTCGCCGAGCGGCTCGTGCCGATTGTTATCGGCCCATGAATTAGAGCGCTAATATAGGAGCAATCAGGGAGGGCCGGCTAAACGAGCAATCTGGACAAAACATGTCCTTATCCGAGTGCGAGCATGCCCGTGATTATATTAAAATGTTCATACCTTGCTTTCGATACGGGGTAATTAGATAGAAAACCATGTTCTAACGATCACAACATTATTCTTGGCGTACAGATACCGATGAATTTACATGTGGATGCAGAAACAGTGATCATAAAGTATCGATCGTCAAGATATGTAAACATATGCGGAAAAAGCATATTTACATAGATACAGACACTTTCGTGTTTTAGCGACGTATTTACAGTGTCCGAAAATTTTCGCGTTTTCTTTTACCTACGATCCAAGGTGAAGTAAATGTCTTCTTTTTAGTTACAGACTAATAATTATAGAAAATTATTCCTTGTATAAACAGACATTCAATACTTTGTCGTATTTTACTTGAAATTTTTATCTTGTAATTATAATAATTATTTTTTCTCTTAACAAGTTCCAACAACTCGCTTTTGTAGCTTGAAAATTTGTAGCAATATATAGCAAGACTTATCGATACTTTTCTTCATTTTGCGTAGTCGAGTATCGTCTGATACCGACGTCGATACGAGGCATCGATATCTGGTTTCGTCATAACAATCCTAAGCCCATATATAGCCATATATAGAATGCTTTCTAACAACCTCTGAGAAAACAGCTTGAAACACTTCGTGAGGGCTATCCTACATATACATAAATATAAAAGTACATTTTCTATAGCAGTGCTAATCGCAAATTGAAGTCACAGTTTAAGATCGAAGGAGATGAACTTTATCTCATTCACAGTATCTTTCTCACTCTGTTATCTTGTAACAAGGAGATGCGCTACTATCAGATGGGAGAATGAGAAAAATACTAATCGAAACATTATCGTTCTTAATCTTAAACTGCCAATTATGAATTTTTCCTGATGGGCAAAATCTCTACGGTTTATGAACATACATAATATCGGCGATTCTGAACTTAAGATGACCGTCGATCGCTAATAAAACAGAAAGAAAGGAAGGAATTCGAATACATTAGCAATCGTTTCACGCGCGACACGTCTTATCGGCGCGTCGGGGGTGATAAGGCTATCTTTATCAGCGATAAAGTCGTTTTCAAACTCGACTCTATCTTGGCGAGAACACGAGCGTGAAAGCACGCCATAATGCATAGCAAGCATGCAATAATCAGAGATTATGATTCTTCGAGACATCGATAATTATCTCTCGATACCATGTATTTTTTTATATCGATACTTTGTCTCTGATATATTTATTGGATCGATTTAATATCCAATAAACAATATCAATGAAAATCAATATTTAAATATATATATATATATATAAATCAATATTTAAATATATAATATTTCTTTATATTTAATGTAAATTACTGGGAATTATAGAAAATGTCAATTGAGAGCATTAATCTCGTTTGATACGCTTACATTTAGCAGTCAAAAATTGTTCTCTGTAACATTTAAAAGATGTATCTTGTCATTTACATAATTAACAGTGTGACTCAATTGCTATATTTTGTGAAAGAATGATGAATCCCTTGCGTGTCGTTCTTCGAAGTTTTTTCGTGACTATACATATAGACACACTGGATAGTAATAATATTTCCAATTTACACTTTTTGCAAGATATTACAAAAGACATTTTTATTAATTTAAAGGAGAAGCATCGTTTCTCTCTTATTGCATGAGCAGAATTGGGGATATAATATTAAATATTAACATTTATATTTCGTTCGTGAAGATTTGGATTTTTCGCAAGTTTATGTTGCATTCGCGGGAAATTGCTGAAATATCTCACTCGAACTTGTGCAGAGATAACTAAACTCTCATTATTGTACGATAAATCATGTTTTGTTACGTTTTAACAATTAGCATTCTAATTACCGTTAAGTTTATTTAATTTAGATCGATATAGCACATTGTACATACTGCTATCCTTGTTTCGGGATACCAATTAATCTACGAGCTCATGGGCCTAAAATAACGGATGACCGTGCTGGCGCATAGGTGAAATTACAAAAATCTCGAAACTATTTCAAGTGAGTGATACAACGTACAAAATCCATGTATGTCGTGTAATATCATTATTTTAACAAAGATTTTCCATCTTTTTTTTTACTTTTAATCATTTTCTAATATCAACCAAATAACTCTACGACGCGTGATCTAATTAGCCGAGTCGAGATACATTTTCGCGTTTGCACGAAAATGGTCAACACATTGCCCCAAGTTCACTTTATTCAGGAATGGACATGTCGATATTGCATAGAAATGGATAAGATAGATAGGTAAATAGACAAAGAGAAAGAGAGAAAGAGAGCGAATCCTCGTGGTAATAGTAGCACGTAAAACTCTCGCTCCACCTTCTTCCCCACCCTCGCCCCTTGCCGCATTCCTCTTTCCGCCTCTGTAACCCTGACCTCCCGTAAAACACACCGAGAAAAAGACTTTTCTGGCGTGTACGCACGAGCGCACCGCCACTTCTACCACGCTGCTACTGCTGCTGCTGCTGCTGCTGCTGGCCGAACTCATGAATGGACCCGCGACTCTATTTACGAGCGCGTGCGATTCGCCCGCCACCGCTCCGCTTTTATCGTCGTCTCGGCCGTCATGGGACGGCGGGGTAAGGTAAAGCGCTTTCGGAATCCCCGAGTTCTCTCTCTTTCTACCTCGTGTACTTGTCGGAGGGTCGCCAACTCTTCCTACCTACCCAGACGCCGACTATATCGCGCCGCGCCGAGATATGTATCGGCTCGCGAAATTGTTTTCGAACGGCCGATTGTTTGGCGTACTCCAGTCTTACCGAAGACTGGCGAGGGGGAAGAATACGCCGAAGAAGAGCTTTCTCTCTCTTTCTCTTTTTCTTCTTTCTTTTCTCCCTCCCGCAATTGACCGCGGATATTTCGCTTTCGTGTAAACAGATGTGGAAATGCGACCGCAGGAAATGTTTGCGATCGTCGGCCTACCCAGAACGATCGAAACGCGCACGGCGGACAAATCGATGACGTATCGAGATGTCAACGTTTCTTCGTAAGAATGTGAAGAATTAAAGTGAAATTGTATGTAAGAGAGACATATTAAGTCACGAAGCCTTCACTTTCGTGAATAGCCCAAAATGTTTATGATATCTATGAAATATTTTTCACACATAATATATTATTATTTGCTGATTTTTATATTAGTTTCTTCCTTGAGAACTAAAATGAGAAGAAACAATTAATTTTTTTTAATACGTTAAAGAATAAATGAGATCGAGGAAACAGTACGGTGGTCTACGAAATTGTCACGTTCTAATTAAGCGTTAGTCGTGAAAATCGATTAACAAACTACTAATATACTAATAAATTTAACAAAAGTTATTTTCTCATATTAAATTTCTGTATTGATACTTATTACTTGTCCCGAGATACGAATATACGAATCTTTCCTTTTTCTTCTTTCGCTTCCCTCTCCTTCCCAATCCTTGCCTCCAATCATTATTGTTATTGCGAGTTTACGGTGCATGTAATTTGTCACACATATAAGAGGCGTATCCCGCGGACCTTTAAAGCAGGATCGTTAATAAGAAGCGCGCGGTTAAGGCCCACCGTGACCTACGGTAAATTTCATCCCATCGGGTTTTAAGTTCGATCGCACGATGTGAATAACTAAGGATCATTAATATATCTCGCTGGATTGTAATTCATGTCGCGTGACCGACCAACGCAATGGTGGACGAAAGACTGCCGATGAAAGCCATTTGCGAGATCTGTTTCTTTAAGAAATCATAGTTTCGCGAAACTGGTGGATCTTGTTTTAGATTTTCGCGTATACTTAGAGAACGGCGTTTTTTTTTTCAGGACGATATTAGCAACGTGAAGCGAACAGTTATGAGAATAAATATTATAGAGTATCTCGATGGAATTTTGAAGCATTTCTTTTTTTTTTCGTGAGACCGCAATAAGGTCTCTACTTGGAATATTTGCCTTTCTAAAGTTGCTAGTTGTTGCTCATGAGAGAAGTATGAAAACTCGGGGTTGATGAATCTTGGTTTGCCGAACAACAATATACATCAAGTCAATTAGACGATATATCGTTGCGCTATTCATCCCGTTCGCGCGCGCAGTGCATGCGGCAAAGCGGTGTTTGCGTAGGATAAATCAGTTAAGTGCTTTCTTCCATTGCGATCGCATGTATATGTTACGTTGTGCAAATACGCGCTTGCGAGCTTGTATCGCGTATATATCGAGAAAAATTTGCAAGAATCTCAAGTGATTATGCAGTAATTACATAGGACTGCGAATCGGGATCCGTAACATTTTAATTTAATAACCTTTTTTCTCGATTATTAATTCTTGGATGTATAAAAGATGTTTTTGAGATCTTGCAATTTACTACTTCATTATGGAATTTACAGTTTTGAAATGTTTTCTTCCTCTTAGCAATAAAAAAAAAACGCTTTTATTCCTTTTTTTATATTTCTATCAAGTCTATCGGAATTATTTTCCCTGCTATATAAGTTCTCGCAAGCTTTCATTAGGAAATTATGCTTTCATAGGTTTAAAGATAAATTTTAGCTACAGTTTTGATTCATCAATCTCAGTTAGCGATTGTCTGTATGTAAAATATAGTCGTAATATAGACGTAAAGGAAAAGAATTTATTTAGATGAGGGAATCGAGCAATTTTAACTAGAACCAACCAATCTTGGTACTGGACCGATAGGTTTCGACAAGCTATGATTTTTGCGGTCGCGTAACAAGCTTGAACGAATCTCGCTTAGCTAACTTTGGTTGGGAATTGTCTGGCTCTTTCTAAATTACAGTCCCCGACATAACACAGATAGAGAAGGAAACTTTAAGAAGGGGCGGTTAAGAGTGAGCAACATTCCGATAGGTTTCCAACAATTGTCATTTTTGCGTGCGCGTAACGTAGCGTTAGTATAGATATCGCGCGAATAACAAGTTGCCCTCTACTACCGAATCTACTCTCATAATCAGAATTAGAAGTCACAGAACCAATCTCCCGCGCGTCAACCGCGTATAATTCCTACTCTTCTCCCAGACATCATCTTCTTTATTGCACCGTCTGTGTGCGCAGTATTACCAACGTGCTCGCACAGTGCAGGTTCCATCGAATATCTAAAATGACATCGTCCAACCCACACCCCACTTCCCCACCCCTCTCGGACTCTCGCTCCATCTCCCCATGGTCTCGCTCATCTCTCCCACCTTCATCTCGCTTTCCCTCCCACCTGCCACTCGAACCCTTCCCACTCACACCACTTGGCTCTCTCGTCCACCTCCACAAGAGTGCGTCCGGCCCCTACCCTATATCCACTCACCCTATCCTTCCTCCTTCTCCCGATTCCGCCCGCGTTATCCTGCACCATCCCCTGCATCCCGGCCCGTCCTCTCCTATCAGCCTCTTTTCCCTGTCATCCTTCCCTTCTTCTTCCTCCTTCCTCCTTCCAGTTCCCGCCTTTCGTCTCGCGCGAATTATCGACGGGCGCAATTCCGACGGATAAGAGCGACGGCGGCGACCGCGACCTATTATCGACGCCCTGTAGTACCGACTAGACTAGTCGGTACCAGGACGCGGATACCGACTAACCGTAATGCCGACGGACTGCGATACCGGCGCGCGTAGGGTGCACGATGCTGCGCTGATTATACGCGAAATGCGGACAAACCGGAACGCGGCGAGAAAAATGTATTGACACGCTGTAACGCCCACGGCGCAAAGTGAGAAGATATAACACCGAGATGCATACCGCACGGGTCTCTCTTGTTAACCCGCCAGTAGCCACGAGGATCTTCTGCAAGGCGAACACGTTGCGCGACATGTCTTTTATGCGTCGCGCAATTACAAATAATTTTATTTATTATTACAAACATGAATGTATATCTGTCAATGTAACGTTCATTTTTTAAAAAGAAATAAAAGTATATTTGATAAATTTCGCAAATGTCACAATTACTGCCCGTTATATTTCGCATCAAAGAAGAATTGCGTTTAACTTTAATTTTTTAATAACATAATATCAAAATAATAAATTTATTATAACTGGCTTTACGTATTGTTATTATACAAACTTAATTTTTATCAATAGAATGGTAATTTTACGTTTGCAATTTTATGTTATCTTCAAAAGATTTCAACAGAATAAAATTATTTAATTTTTATATATAGTATATATATTCATCTTTCTTTTTCATTCTTCACTCATTCTCTACTCTTTTCTTATTTTTCGGGAAAATATAAGTCGGAAATTCTCAGTGGAATTGGATATCGAGGTATGAAGTATTCGGCGCTCTGAAAAGTGGAGGAGCCAAACGATGCGCGTCGTTATAATTGAAGAAACGAGTGGATGGAACGTCCCATCACATCCTTTTATAAAGTTATCTTATCACATTCTCGTAAAAAGTTACCTTCGTCGTGGACAAATCATTATTTTTCGCTGCGTCATACATATGCTACCACCTATCCAGATAATTTGATTGCTATCAATCTGTCTATTTCGTCACATTCTTAAAAATGAAAAATCCATATGCAATACTTATTTGTTCATATTACCGCAAACTTACGCGAGCTGCTCAGCTTAATCTCTTAAACTACATGATTAATACATCATTTTCATACATTCGTTTCATTTGTCGTATTATTTGTCAGGACACCAAGATGGATTGGGATTTTCAGATAATCGCGGGATATCTATCGTTATTTTCCAAATTTATGTTGTTAATATGCCATGATAAAAAGAGGTGCCGACATCACAAGGCAGAGAATGCGGTGCATTTTTATGCATCAATGATGCATGAGCAGCGCACATATCGAGATGAACGCTGCGATGAATGGACTTTCGAGCTATTCGATTCGTTTGGATTGGAATAGTTATACGCAGCGAATGCATATATAGCCACGCGTGCGCAACGTTAATTCCGTATGTAAAATGGCTCTCTCCCTGGCTGGAATTTCGAAAATGCACACGCGAAGCGAGCGCGCAAACCCCCTCGATTCGTTCGCGATTCCTGAAAATCATTTGATCATCGACAACTTTCTACCACCCTTCTCCCACCACTTCTCGCCCGCTGGTTGTCCTCTCGTTTACGCGATCCCTCACAACAGAATGTCCAATGAACATGCAAAATTGGATGTTCGTTCCGATATTCTTTAACCCAATTATTCGTGCACGCAGGATACACGCGTGCGATAAAAAAATCAAATCTTTTATATACATGTTATATACATATATATATTTTTTAATGGAATTTCTTTCGTAAATTGCATATTTAGCTCGATATTATATCACATTATATCTAACTGTTGCAGAAATTGTAATAGTATTTTTAAGATAGATATTGAATTGGATTTTTAAGATAGATATGGAATTAAGATTGATATTAACATAATTGATATTAATTTTTGCTTGTAATTTTGTTTCTATTTCACAAAAAAAGTCTCCTATAAGTATAACGTACGAATTGTTCGAGAGTCTCTCTCTCTCTCTCATTTTATTTCAGTAAAATTATTTACTGGATCATCTCGACTTTGTGTTGTCGTATACTTAAGCTTACTGATATATTGAAATTTCTCGCGAACAAAAACATTATAAGGAAAAAATGTGTCGACTGCAGTCGACAAAAATTATCATCATATTATCTACGATCGAGCTCATTTTCTTTAGAAGTTACAAGGACGCGCATGCTCTATTTTCCTCGTAGGACGTTAGAGATGACCGTGATGGACATCCTTCGAGGCCACGTTCCCTTTAGCGTACTGTAACTTGAAAGGTTTCTCATCTTATCAGGAAAATTAGCCCTAAAGCTTCCAAGAAGGGCAAACATCGTCGACGTTAAAGCACAAGGAGTTAAATTAAAATGTACACGGTGTGTCGTCGCGTTAATTCCTGTGTCGAATTTGGATCTCCCGTTTTTCACGAAGCCGGTCGAGATGACTTTCGATCGTAGGAAATTACACACGGGACGGGAATGAATCCGGCCGGTCTGACGATCGCGATTACGCGAAATAGCGCGAGGCGAAACGAAGCTTTACTCAGGATTTCGAGGAACTTTTCCGTATCGATCGTACGCCCTTATGGCACCGTAGCCTTCTGCGTATCTTCAACTCTCCGCGAACTCGATTGTAAATTTTCCACCTCGAATATTCGAACTTGAGGTGGCGGTGGTCGCCACCAGATGCACTCGCCGCGAATGACCGGAGCGCGCGTGTGCGCCGGAACTCACGGTTCATCCGCGCAGAAATTTATAATACACACATCGTGTGCCCGAAATCAGCCGAATCAAAATACGCCACCGCGACTTCTCGCAGCCTGAATTTCATCCGACAGTAACTAATTCGGTTTAATCGATAGGAGAAAAGAATTTTTCTCCATCGACGAATCCATCTGTTACGATCAAAGCTTTCGGTGTTTCGGGCGGACCAGCTCAAACGCAAATACTCTGGCACATTATATAATTATAGTCGCTGTAGTCACCACAATTCGTTACTACCGTTACTTTCTTTTGATGACTATGGTCCCAAGAGAAGGTAATGTCGTTTTACTAATAGCGCTCTTGCAATATAGGTAAGGTGAAGTTAGATTGCACCAGCGGGGATAATTTTGCTCTAATGAATGAAGATTGTACAGTGTAATTTATTAGTTTTGATGTACTTCTCCTTCTTTTACAGAAGCAAAAATTGAAATTGGTGTGATCGTCGCGTGCCCAATGTTGGGAGTAAAGGGACCATTTTCCCGTACCGAGTGAGACTCGGTAGAAATTATATCGGTTTCTATCAGTTTCAATTGTTAATAAAAAGTACGAGTAGTAGAGAGAACGATAGAGAGAGAGAGAGAGAAAGAGAAAGAGAGAATTACGTAGCTCACTACGTTTAACCAGTGTGGCATCGAAAATTTGCCCCGGCTAAAAATGCGGACGATTTTAGTCGGCGTTGCTCCTGCTCTTCGAGCGGGGTTCGGATTTGGGTTTTGCCGCAGGGGTAGGTGCGCAGAGTGAACGCGGATCGATCCCCCTCGGCGCGAGTGCGAATGGGGGGTTGCGACCGAGTCGCCCTCTCCGTTGCTCGGTAGCCTGGCGTTGTTCATCCCCGAAAACGGGAACGTTTAAAGGGTGCCACGTTGCCCAACGGAACAAATCGACATTCGAACACAATGACGAAAACACGCTACTGCGACATCGGTATCACAATAGTGAGTTCGTTCGCGATGCCGATCTGAGAATCTTTTTCGCAGGGAAACGGGAAAAGAGAATTCAGACGTGAATTAGAAAAAAAAAATCGGCAGGTTTTCCGTGAAAGTAGAAAAACGAATCGCTATCGGCGCGATACCCACGCGAGTCTCATTATCGGATGCGTTTTATCAGACTTCGTACCGCCGTTATAACTCGAATGTAGGTTAGCGGCGGCGGATCCAAGAGAAGGGATGCCGAGTTTTCTTCGAAAAATCAATAGACATTTCTGCCCCTGGGTTTCACCTTGTCGCGCTAATAACGCCTGCCGTTAACTCGCTTTCGAAGATTCGTATCGCGGGCATCCTGTATCGAAGGACCTGATAGCTAAGCTCACGTAGGGGAGATCTTTATGCAGGATTCACTATTACTCGTAAGTTTAATGATCGCAGAGGCAAAGTAAGGCTTTCTTTCGCGAACAACGCGCTCGCTAACGTTTCAAGAGATATATCAGAATTTTTCCTGGATATTTATATCTATATGTATTTTTTGAAAGCACGCACGTGCCCTTCCCTTCCTCTCCGTTTGAAATTAAATGATGAATAAAATTTGTTCGCATCGTATTTTGCTGACGCAATTTGCTTCTTTACTAAATTATCGACATGTCTCTCTGATTTACGTTTACGTCCTTTAGGAATAATCGGTCCTAAGTTAGTCAAAGAATTTGCAAATGAAACCTACCGGGTGGAGTTCGTAAACATCCCGTGTAATAGTCTAAGATTAACCGCAGAGCGCGTGCACCATCTCGCAGTAACTCGCTTCGCATAGACTTCCGACGTAATCGTGGCGCGACAACGACAATGTGTCGCGTGTACGAAAATAAATTCGCGCAGCCTTATGCACGCGTACACGCGATAATTTCGCGGACGGACTCTCGTCGATCATTGGTCGATCGTTGGTCGTGAATCGAAGTTGGGACGAGGTCGAGCGTGAAGAGATCCCGTTTACCTTCGCAAGTACGTTTCCACCTGGCTCGTACATACCTGAGGAACCTGTACAGTCACGCTCGCACGGTTTCTAGCAATCGCCGCTGTACCATCGGCTACCTTAATATCTAGATACACGCAGGATGCGACTTATTATTGGGACGCGCGTAATGTGTCGCAGCCAGAACATCCAAATGTGCTAGTAGGTATTATTCGCCTATCCGCGACATTTCTCTTGGTGTTCGTGATTCGTCCAATTTCATTGACGACGAGTAAATCCAACAAGTTATTCACACAGCGGTGAATCTATACAGAAACTAATGAAATTTCTTCAGACTTATAATTATATAAAAATTTCCGTAGAATAATTTTTGTTAGGAAATATTTATCGATTTTTTTAAGCTACACATTGCAAACATATATATACATAAAAAAAAAATGGTCACGTATCGCGGTTATTTGTCAAGAATGATCAATCAATGAAATTCTGTTTTTTTCCAAATATAATCAGATTTTCGTTAATATTTTTATTCTAAAATAGATGTTTTTATCTTTACTTCAATAGGTTTTTATCTTTAAATTTAGTAAAATACATCAAAAGCTTGCGGTTGAGGGAACATCCTGTACATTCTTTCTTCAGTTTTCTTTCATGTCTTTTTCCCCCAATTGATTTTATCGTCATTCTCATCAGGACTGTCGCTTCCTCAACAAGCGCTATTATTAATTATACTATGCTTCTAGATTTTTATGAGCAGCGATACTCTATACAGGAACTATTTTTGACGAAATTTGTCTTTGTGCAAATATCGATAGACAATTAACAAAAAGAGATTGAATATAAAACTATTTTTTATGCGCCTATCGCCTTCATATTTTATATCAAACTGTTACTGCTTTCACATTTTTACCGCAATTTTAAATATTGTGGTTTATATTCCATTTATTTCCCCACGCTTGCTACATAGAATGACTCTAAATTAAATGATTCGTCTATCAGATTTTCTGACTAGTTAAAAATTCCTTAGCGGCAGCGTCAATAGAAATTATTACAAGTTTGTTTTAATATTTTATGTACTTTTTAAATTAAAGATGTATCAAAGTCTTGAACTTGATAAGTAATATGATCTCATAATCTGTTTGTACTTCTAATAATTTTCTCTAAAATATTTCTTATTTTTGCTTGTTTGAAAACTATCGATTATTCGACGTTTTATTGGGAAATTAATGAGGACAATTCCAAATTAATCAAAGAATCTATATAATCCGTACATAGAAGATGAAGTTGGAATAATTTGTAGATACATACGTACATTTTTGAGAGAGCAACGTCAATCACATTTCCTCAATTTCGAAAAATAAATTACGAAGTAACGAAAGTAAGTCTTATACGTAATAATGCAGAAATACTGCTTTGTTATAATAATTCTGCTAGTCTGCGACGCAATCCTGCTCGAGAAAGGAGCGAAAGGACCTCCTCCGCCAGCCCCTACTACCCGCTTTCCGCGATGCTGCGCGAGATGAACGGAGGTCCTATTTCCGGCCGATATTTAAATCCGAGGGGGACCGAATCCGCTCGACCTTATCCGAAGCGTTCGGGTCCAGCTGTCACATTCGTGGCGTACCGAATGCCCGTCTCTCGGTAGCGGCGACGGCGACGGCGTCGGCGGCGTAACGGGGTAATGAAAATGGCAACGCGCCCGCGACACCACGCGGCAGCAGCCTCGACGGGCCACGTACGGCTGCAAATTGCGCTGCTTTATCAATCTGAAATAACATCGGCGCGGAACAATTAGCGACGGCGCGAAGCTTACGGCAGCTTCACCGATCAGCGGAAGGATCACGTTGCGGTATGGTTGACACGTATGTCCGATTCTGTAAACGTTACGACAGATTACGCGTTATAGAGTGATATTATGTAATTTCCCATGTTTTATTATAGATAGACTAACGAGACTATGAGAAATTAACGAGAGAGATATCATGGTCAAGAGATTATAGAGATTCTGCTACGATAAGCAATGTAAGTATTGTTATCCTATCATATTATTTATGTTGTTAATTTATATTACTATTGCATTTACAAAATATTATTATTTGTCTCTATTGTTTTGTAATTATATATAATTTTGTATATTATACAAATAATATTCATCAAAGCATTTGATGAATATTACTTGTATATTATAATATCTGGTGGTGTATGTATTAATTTCATGTATGTATTTCATATGTTTAGGTTTTTTTTTTGTTAAGATGTAAAATTTAAAATTTTGTAAAAAAAAGTGTTACATTTACGCATCATATCATGCATTAAAGATACAACACTTGGAAATTAATAAATTAAAATTTTTTTTATAATAAAAGAATTATAAAGTAATAAAAAATAATCTTTGTAAAATAATAGATGTCTTACGTATATCTTTAAAAAATAAAAATAAACATGTGTTTATATTATATATCAATTGTACTTTTATCATAATTTATATTATTAAAAGTAGCTTTTATATATTTATCCTATTTAAATAAATCTTTATATAAGAGATATGTATGTTTTATAATTTCTTGATAAACTGTCAAAAATAAGCAAATGTTTCTGTGTTAGAGAAACTTGCAAATTTAAGATAGCTTTGGTATTGCTTTTTATTATTCTTTCACGGAGAAAAATGTGAAGAGTTTTCATTGTTGTTGTCCTTACAGATTTTCAATTTGCAAGCAGGAAATAGCAAAAGCAAATAACCATGCAGCAACTTAAAAATATATCTTCAAGAGAATCTTCAAGATAATTCAATGAGAATATTTCTGTGATAGCAGTGCATTTATTGTGTTAACTCTGCTGCAAAACTATTATATTTTAATAAAAGAGCATTGTAAAAAAGAAAGCTATTTTTTGGAAAAAGGGAATATTTTGTAATATATTTTGTTTATGCTACATCCATTCCGCCTATAATATATATTCTTAATATAATTCTAAATATATTTTAAATATGATATACATTCTGTCACATATCAAAATAAATTATTTAATATCATATCATATTTTTTGTGAGATTATAACTTTTAATTTTATATTTGACTTCTTTGATGTATGTATGTATATGTATTGAAAGCAACAGAAAACATTTGTTTTTCTAAAATATTTGTTTTGTATTAATTTGTGTAAATTTAATTTGTATTAATTTTTTGTTAATTGTGGTATTTTAAGGTGATTTCTGCTCACAGAAACTTGTACAACTTGTGTAATACTAATTATTTTTATAATTGCAACAGCTCTTTTTTTTAATTTATCACGCGCATTGAAATAAATAAATAATAGCATGCAATATATCTCGGATGTGATAGTAAAGCTCCTGCTTATCTCATTGTGATTAAGTTATAAATCTATACTTGGCGATATTAACTGAACGCTAAATCTAGATCTAAAGTTGTGAAATTTACATTAAGGTTCCGATCCTTTACTGCGGCCATATTGGATTACGTTCTTTTATAATAGTTAATCAAGGTTTAGCCATCTATTAGTTCATAAATCTATGTCTTCAATTATGAGTTGTGACATGCAAAAAAACTAATTTATTTTTACGAAAAGTATATGATTATTTCACATATCTGAAGTTATGCTCCAATATAAGGATCTATAGTAGACCAAGTCCTAAATTTTTCATTTAAAAAAAAATGGATGTAGCGGATTTGATATTGTATTATTCTTAAATTAACAATAAGATCGACGTTACCTGTAAATTTGGAAGCTTTTCGTCTCGTTTTGACCCCGGGGTTACCGCGAATATAAAATAGTCGGCCCTGCTTCTAGGTTTGTGGACTGACCGAATTCTGGCTGAAAATCTATTTGCCTCAATATTCCGCTTTTAACCAAGCTTTGCAAATGCTACTTTACCACCCGTTCTCTTTTTTGCACCGCCAGAATTCGGAATAATTATCTGTTCCATCGCTACGATTAATATTACAGCTTTTTTATTATTATGGCGCTGCGATCGCGCGGTCGTAGCACCAGTCAGCGTCGAACAAAGTCGAGAATTTATCGCGGACAGCTCTCTCGGCTTAAATATACATAACGCCGGCTAATATTCGTCGCGCGTTTGTATTTTTGTATAAATTTTCCATCCGACGTTGGCCGAGCGGGGCCGAAAATATCCGAGATTTTTAGCCGTCGCGTCCATCGCTCGTCGAACGCGCTGCTCTTCCCTTCTCGTCATCATCCCCCTCCCGCTGCCCTCCCCCCACCCCCTGCTCGTTCGCTCTCTCGCAGCTACGTTCTACCTCCGTACTCGCACCCTCTCCGTCTTTCCCGCTTCTCGCCCTCGTCTCTTCGTGCGATCCTCCTCGCCATCTTGCCGCAGCTTCGGGCGCGATCGGGCGCGCTCGTGCGACGTCGGCCGTGACTTTTGTTGCGCGCTTTGTAGAACGTATAAACGGATGAGGCTTTTTCCGGGACCGGCAACGCGTGCTACCTTGTGCCTCTTGCGCAGGATGCGCAGAGCCGGGGAGCAGACCTGGTCGCGGACGAGAGAGCGTTTTCCCGAGTCACGCTCTAGTCCGCCAATAATTCGCGTTCGTCCATCGGCGCCACAGTGAGCGATCGGAATAATTTCGAGAGTAACCGCGTTTCTGCACCGCCGTCGAATCGATCCGGCAGTGACAATCGAGATAATCGATTCAACATATGGCGCGACGTTCTCTTTATACAACGTCGAAAGGCCTTATAATCGAGTCCTCCAGAATCCGGCGCGGCGCCGTCATTCACTCTCGCTCCGAGCCGGGTATAGCCCGTCATCGTGGCTGCATCACGGTTATACCCGTAGACTCTCGACGCTCTCGGTCCCCGATGTTAGCGCGATCGATACGACGACCATCCCCCGTCGTCAGCCCGGCCGATTTTTTTCCGTTCGACCCTCCGCGCCTGCGCGCAGTCGCCGCGGTCTCCCCTTTCCGATTCCCGAGCGTGCGGCAGTCGGAGAAGGGTACCGCGCCGCCACCCGAAGCGAAGGGGCGGGTAATTTAACGAGAGGCGCCGTATTATTTTCGAATGGGACGTAAGGACGCACCGCGAGAGATACCCGCGCGCGCTTTCCTGCTCGAATCGCGCCTTACAAGTTTCGTCTAAGACAAATCCAATGAGTAGATCTGGTAGACTTTTGACATTTCTTGCAAATTTGTCGACGTATACCACCCGTGCCCCCTTTTACAAAGAAAGTCTTACGCATCTTCGGTGTTGTTTGCGATGCGAGATTCTTTGATTAATTTGAAATCGGGCTTTAATGTTTTATATTAATTTTTTTATATATTTTTTAAATCTTAATTTCGTTTAAAATTAACGCATAGTTTTGAAATAACTTAGTCTTTTGGATATATATTTGGCATTTGATAAAATGTGTGATTTGATAAATTTTATATACATATATGTATACATATATATTAGTTTTGCTTTGATGGTTCGATATTCTTGCAGGTGATTGAAGGTGCATTGATAAAGAGGAAAATTTGATTTACAATTGCTAACATTGCAGTCCTAACACGCTCATTGCATCCGTCATTAATCGATAAGTCAAAGCTCTGATTATATTCGCGATGAAAATCTTCACCAAATAATCCTACAATCTTAATGAATATGAATCGTGACGAGAACTCCAGGGGAATATACTTTTTACGCGCGTGTGCACACGTGCGTGAAAGCGAGGGGGATTAAACGAATTTCCTTTAGGATACTTAACTTCCTTCTCTAATTTTGACGAATTCTGACAAAACAAGAAAACCTCGATTTATGATAATTCAAAGTTTCAACATCACCTCGTGCTTTAGTCATAAAATTGTTTGCTTTTTATATTATGTGTTGACAATGATTGCAACGCGAAGCGTTGGAAATATTGGAATTTATCATATCAAAATTGATTTCGTTTTTCGTTGTTAAATGTATTTTTCAAATACAAGCCTCTCACATATAAGCATAATGGCCTGGTCGCATATAAGCATAATGATTAATACTCATAAGCTTATGAATTAACACTACCAAGGGAACTTAAATTTCCTCATATAACAGTCATAATTACCACGGTCATAATTAGATCAAACAATCATCATTGTAAAGGCATTGACAAGGTACATTATCGAAATTATCGCCTAATTATTTATGTAATTCTAGCATCTCATCTCACACATATACATATGTATATAAAATATGATTTTATGATAAAAGTAAAATTAAAAAATAATACCGGATATACTTCGTACACTGTATCAATTTTCTTCGTATATATTTGGGAAAAGTAAATGAATAATAAACTAATTTTTTTTTCAATCTGACTAAAATTTTAAGATTTAAACGAAATTTAATTTAAAATGTTAGAATATTTAAGATATTGATATTGTTTTTATATATTGTAATATCTATTTTTCCAATAGATTTTTTAAACAACTTTCTCGGACAATAGCTATTTCTGAAAACATAAATCTTCAAAGTATATGGTCTAAAAAGATTTGCGCTTTTTACGTAAGAACGTACGACAACGATAGTTTAAGATTGCACAATGGCAGTTAACGGTGAGCGTCCGTTTTCATTTTTGATTATCCGAATCGATCGAGGATTCGACTCGCGGTGTTACGTTATATATGCGAGAGATATTAGTGTATCTCGTCAAGATTTTAACATGACGATCGATCGAGTTAGAGTTCATCAGCGGCGTATATATATATATATATATATATATATATATATATATATATATATAAATATATATATATATATAAAACATATATATATATATATACATATATGTATGTGTGTGTGTGTGTGTGTGCGCGCGCGCATGTGTGTACGCGCTCACGTACACATATGTGTATATTCAATTACGGAAAGTCGAAATCGTCGTTCCATGGTCGAAATTCGGCCCGATCCGTTCTCCAAGCGTATATATTAAGCATGCTACAAAATAATACATGGCCATGGTGATGTCCATGCAGCTGCAACTGGCCGTGCAAGCTGAACGCATAGCGGTGAGTCTCTCTCTCTCCCCCTCTCTCTCCTTCCCCACTATCCTCTACCATGCTCTCTCTCCTTTACTCTCTGTCCAGCTAGCTCGCTTGCTCGTGCGCGCGTTTCCCTCCGTTTCTCCACTTCTGAGTTATATTTAGGTGAACTCTGGTATTATCCGACGGGCTGACGGACGTACGAGCGGATGGACGTACGGACGGATGTACGAACGAACCCGTCGTACCAACTGGAACCAGAGGGCTTTTACTATCCTGTCCGTTACGTCTGACGGCCCGTGCGACACGGTAGCTCGCGGGTCCAGTTCGATGGATCGATATACGTCGACATCCGGCAGGCGCGACCGGCACGACGGTTGGACAATCCGCGAGTCTATCTTTCGACTAGATCACCGGCCGTTAGATCGACCGGCTGAAATCGGCGTTGGCTAAACTTCCGAGCGGTTCCGATAGTCACCAGAAAAATGCAGTGAGCGTACTAGTCGGGTCTTACCGACCAAGAGGAGACTTTACCAGTTTAATGAAATTCCTCAAATGGGATGTCGAATTTTTGCAAAAATTTTTTCAAATCTGTCTTTTCCATTTCCATTTATTGTTACAAAGAAAAAAAAATATATGTATATATTTATACACATACATATGTGTTTAATTATGTAAATTTTTGTTTTACTTATAACATTCAAATATAAACAATTTATTATGAAATCGCAACTTTTAACTATGTAGAACAGAATTATCTTTTAATAAATGAGTTATTAAAACATATAAATTATTCTAATAAATGTGATAGAAATATCTTCATTAAATAATAATAATACTACATAATAATCTTAAATTAAAATCAAGCACAAAGGTAACAATTTTCTGCATTAATTTCCATATCGTTTAATAAATATTGTAACGTATGTAAAAGAAATAATGCGAATAAAATGCTTAACAAGTTATTAGTGTGTATCGTGATACTTTTATTATAAACGAAACCCAATTTAAATTATTTCATTAATCCGTACTGAAACACGAGAAAGCCTGCAGCTAAACGTATACGCTCATCCAGGATACAATTAGTATAGGTACAGGTAAGAGCGTACAGAGTACAGGAGAGAAGAGCAAAGCACAAAAAAGCGCATCAGACGGGTACAGATTATACAAATTGGAGAATGTTTCGCGTGATTTTGGACGTACGGCTCGTACGTCCAGAGAATCACGTGGCAATATTTCGCGATTTCTGCTTTATTTATCGTCGTCCATAAAACGCGCTACTAATGTTTTTTTTTTAATTTCTATTTTATATATTTACATTACTTTTATACCTTTACACATTACATCAACCGACCGCGAATACTCGTCATAGCATAATTGTATTATTTGTTGGCCCGCGCGCTGTATATAACGTTAAAGCCGACGGTAGGGCTTCGAGCTCCGTGTCGATCGATCGATACGTCCATCTGCTTTCTCGCCGCGCAATTCCGAGAGTAGAAGCGAGTCGAATGTTTTCCGTCATTCTCGCGTCACCATACGATTCGATCGCTTCCTCGCGATAAACGTCTCATCGCCGATATCTTGCGTTAACGCCCGATTTTTTCGAAAGTTGATCGGTCTCAGGCTTTCTTCGAGATCCTAGCGGGATATGGAATTGAGTAAAAATTGGAAAGACATTGCACGATACGCGTGACTGCTTTTCGATGAAAAAATATTAAAATTTTGAATGTGCGACGATAAGACACTTTTAGTCAGGAATACGTGTCAATTCAAACTTAAGTGTGTGTTGGAGAATATATGATGAAACACCCAAAAAAAAGTATTTACGTTCAAAGTAAATATATAAAATAGAATATATTTTTCCTATAATCTGCATAATATTCTAAGTTTACTATTTTACAGCAAATATATTCCTCTTTCAATAAAGTGAAAACTACTTTGTTCTCTTTTAAATACTCTTGTTTATACTATTGTTCTCTTCATTTTAGAGGAATCCGTTTGAGGTCAATGTAAGAGTAAAATGCTTTAAGATTTAGAGGATTCCACGTATATAAAAATTATTTTTTTTGCGTGAAATTACATATTTCTTCGATTTCATGTTATTTATACTTATAATTCTTCTTGTTTTACTATCTTTCTAGTGTGATGAACAATTATTAGATTCAAAATTCCGCGGAAATTATTTTATTATATCTAAATGTTCCATTTATTAATTGAAAATCTATCTTTTTTATCTACGACACATCATTTTCCACTACACATCAAATTTAAAATGTCTTATGAAATAACTACTATTTGCAACTGGTAGTTAAGTTTTTTCGTTGTTTTTGATCATTATTGATTTTATGTATATGTATAATAAAGGGCTTGACACATTCGTTAGTTTAATAAATATAAATATTAATTGATATTAGTATTATAATATTAAGATATTAATATTAATATCACATAATGTTAAACAGTCTAATACAATGTATAATTATTATAATATTAATATTAATACTAATATACACATGAATAAATTTTGAAGAAGTTTTGAAAATTTAAAAGTCTTGAAAAAATCTTTGAAAATTTTATTTACATTCACATAAAATACTATTTTAACGTTATTTTCGTAAAAAAACAAATATCATTAACGGAGAATCTATTATTTATCTCCATTCAAAATGAGTCTAATATTAAGAGGAAATTAAAAATAAAACAAAATCATAAAAAATTCATGTTAAAGCTTTTAACCCGATTTTTCAGTTCTCTACAAATTTTTTTTTCACGACGTAATTTCAAACCAGATTAGTCATGTAGTGTAAACACAGAGTTTAAAGTTGATTGATATTGATCTGAAATTTTCGCAAATACCATAAAAACATTTAAGTTATTGAGCAATTCTGTAAGAAGAATTTTTTTTCAATAACATCTCTCATCAAAATTATCGATAACATGGACGACGATAAATGTAACCAGAAATATTGGTATCACAGATACTTTTAAAAATTTATGACAGTTTAATTGAAACACACAAAATTCCTCTCTCTCTGAGGTACAAAGCGACTAATTCCGCTGGTAATGCGCAGCCGTTACGCGCGTGTATTTATTCGTTTGCCGTAATGCATACATTAATATCCTAATAACACCCCTCAATATCGCGAATTTCAATAAATCCAATCGATTTTTCCGCGTAGATATTCTGAACAGGCTGTCTGTTTCATTTTACAGCGAGAGGTTGGAATTAATATAATAGGTCTGTTTTTTTTAAATATACAATCTCTATTGTGATTTTTAATTTTTTTATAGGAAAAAGATGTATCGTAATATACAAACTATTTCAAAACAGACACCAATACGTGACAGACACACTTCGAACACTATTTAAATTTTTAACATTTAGATGCTTAGAAATTAATTATATTGAAATTAATCATTATTGCTGATTAGAGATTTAAAGACTTGCAAATTAAAATTTAAAGGACGAATATTAAAATTTCAATTTTATTAATATATAAATAAAATAACTCGAAAGCCTCGTTGCACTTTATCGCCGTGCGATACATGATACTTGCGTAGAACGAGAGCGCCTATCTAGGAGGCGCGAGAAAGAAATTATGCGCGCGTTTTCCTCGTAGCTAAACAGACTAAATAATGAGAATGTAGACACCATATCGCCTATTCGCGAGTGAATCTCAAATCCCAAGTAGTAGTTACTTGTAGAAAGTTACTAATAGTAATCCCAAGTAGTTAGTTAATTCCATAATCGGTGTTAAGCAAGTTCTTAAGTATCCATATGCACGGTATCCGTATGTAGATACCCGCTTAGATAATAGATGGAAATGGATGCAAATTATTTTTTTCTATATATCCCTCATTGCTAAAATCAAAAGTTAATCTGTAAAGTTTTTAATTACTTTTTCTACATCTGTTTCAGACATAAAGTTATGATGAAGACTATAACGCATAAAACGCTCACGAAGAAAGTTGCGTTTTACAAATAACATTCACGGACAAATTTCTTAAATTTGAAATGTCAACAACTTGCAAGTGTCTTGCGATCGTCGATCGGATTTCATGGAAACTTTTGAGATTTTCGAAAAAACACGAGACGCCGCGGAATCGATCGTACGGCAGCAGGCAGTGACGATTTGCGGAATCGCTTACTCGATAGCGGAATCACAAGAGCGACGGAGACAAACGGCGAGAGAAGGAGAGAGACGTGTGATAGCGGCGGCGGGGAGTAGTACAGAGCGATAGGGACAAATAAATGGCAGAGCGAGAGAGATGACGAGATAAAGGGATAGAGACGAAAAGAGAAAAACGGAAGGAGAGAGAAGGATGGAATTAGAAACGTAGAAAGAGCAAGATAAGAGGGCAGAGAAGAAGAGTGAACCGAGAATGAAATCGAGAGAGGTAGAGAGATAGTGAGAGAGAGAGAGAGGAAGTGAGACGGGGAAGAGAAGAGAGAGGAAGAGGGGGTGCTGAATCGAGAGCGCTGCGCAGAAACCGCGGCAGCATCGTCGTCGTGGCCTCATCGACCTAACCTACTTTAGCGAGGGACGCCCGCACGAGGTCGATGGTGGTGCCGTTGTCTGAGGACGTTCGACGGCGACGGCGACGGCGACGATGACGACGACGTCGTCGAGCTTAGCGAATCTAACATTCGTTCTCCAATATGTCCTCGTATCCACGACTTCGGGTTTCCCTCTTTCCTTTCTCCTCTCTCGTTCTCTCCTTCTGCTCTCCTTCGTCGTTGTCTCTTTCCTCCGCCGTTCTGTTATTCGTTTCTGCCGGTGCCCTCCACCCCTCTCTCTCTCTTTCCCTCTCCGATTCTTTTCCACGCCATTATAACCTTATCCTTTTCTCGTTTCCTCCCTTTTTTAATTTATAATCGCCCAGACCCCCAGAGAACAGGTGGATTAAAAGGAATTGGCGGGAATCTACTCGGTGGAATTGAATTCCTAATCTTCGAAATCGTACATTGGCTCCCCGAGTTTTTCAACTTTTTTCTATTAATCCTTTTGGTTTCGGCTGCGTTAACTTGGTGCCCCCCCCCTCCCCTTCTCGCCCTTGTAATAAATTAGAGGGATGATTTTTTAATTTTAATCTTTCACCCATGTTCCCTTGCAAGCGCGCATTCAAGCATCAAGTTTGTATCCGGTAAATGAAAGCTCCCTCCCGAAAAAGCACAAGTAATAGCTACAACAGTTTCTAAAGACATTTTACGCATATATGTATGTCATAATTGACATACAGAGGGAGCGGATTTATATTCATAAGTGCGTTTTTGTTAGTATTTGTCCTACTCAATAGCGGACGGTTTATTATTTTGTGTAATTTCCGACCTAGAGATAAATTAGTAATGATATTTGGATTGTAAACGACGAAATTCCGTGAGTATACAACAACCGTGTTCGCGCGTATGTTGCGAATTTCGTTTGTTATTCACTCGCGTTAGCGATCGTCATAAAAAGTGAGTGCTTGTAACATTTCATGCCCGTTCGATCATTTCAGAAATTTCATTATCATTGAGTCTTTTTTCGCATACTTAGCAGTGTGAAAAATTTGAATTCATTCAATTTTATAGAACATTTGTCTTCACAGTTTATATATTATTTTTACGTACTTGTACAAATTGTATAAATTGTACGTACAAATATAAATAAAAATTATACATATGATGGACTTTACTGGTTATTTTTTAAATTAATTTTTGCCACAAATATATGAGAGAACCAAAATATACAATATGAACAGATTTTCAAATATCAAAAAATAACATGTTTGTACATCTATTAATATCAGGAATGCCTTAATACTCATTATTACGAAAAATAGAGAAAAGTGCCATAATTATTGATGATGTAACGTGCGCAAGCATATTCGCCTAACTCTTTCTTTCCACGACATTAACTGCGGAGAAGTCGCTGACTCGGATTGGAAAATGTTGCGCCGTGATCCGGGCGCGCCTTCTATCGCGCGGCTAGAGAGAGGAGCTACCGAAGCGAGCTAGAGCTTGAGTCATAGAGTGAATCATGCGTTATCCGCTATCCGCTATCCGCTATCCGCTCACCGCCCTGGACACATTCTTACGGGATCCATTCCTCTCTCACGTTAATGCGTCATTTGCAGTAATGCATAATATTGTACATGGAAGCGCGTGAGAAAGTATATAAATTGAAGAGACTTAATAATTTAATAATTTGATCAAACTTGTACTTTATTTAAACGTAGGAGCATTCTCCAAATTGCAAAACAAATTAATTATTTTGCAAAGTTTTACAATTTTTATTCACGTCTAATTATTTATATTATTGATCCTTTGAAATGGATATCGCCGTAAGAATTGTGACTATAATATATATACGTATATTTTCTTTTTCAAATAGTTTCAAAGATGATAGATGTAAAAATTGATACGAATTTACAAAAGATATAAGAATTTTGGTGAAATCGATTAAAGGAAAGATTATTTCGACAATCGTAACTATGAAGGAACAAAATCTAGAAATTGCTCGGAAACGACATTTCTTTTCCAATCGCTCGACGGTTGAGGGAGAAAGACGCAAAATGGCAGGAGTATATATGTATAGAAAATATATTGTAGTTCAGGCTTTAAGAAATATAGGATATTTCTTATATTCTTCCCATTCACAATTGAATTTTATAATTGAAAATATAACTCCGCAGTTGTGAAATATTCGTAATCTTATATATGTATATTTCAATATATATGTATGTATATTCTTATGTCGTAAAGAAAATAAAAGATTGAAATAGATCGTACAAGATGACGGATAATTTTTTTTGTGGGGAAAAAAGTTTTTCATTTGGCCGTGGCAGTCGTAATGCGAACATTCGCGAGTTAAGGAAGTTAAGTAATCGTTAAGAGTGACAAATTGATGCGATTTGTCTGTCTGTGATTTTTTTCGTAAAGCTTACGTTTCACCAGATAACAGGCGGAAAGTCAATAATAGCAGAACGTTCATAGAAAATCGGTTTTTCTTGTTTTGCAATCAAATTAAATGCATATAGATGTATACTGATTCGGCAGCGCACTCATCAGCCTCGATCGGGAGTTGACAGGTGATAAATTATTAATCGTGTGGCCACCGAGAGTAGGACCGCGCTGTTTTCGACAGGTACGTGATATTAAAACGCCTTCTCTCTCGAGTGCCTTTTTCGTCATATTAAATTTCAATCAATGCCTCGTTCTAGCGGTGCACCGATTTATTATGTTTGAGCGCTGCCAGCGATAAGAGATACCGATATGCGCCACTTGCCGACGAAAAAATCCAACTTGGAAATTGCCTTTTCTTATATAGGGCTGTTGTAGCATCAATATCGATTCCAGGAAAAACCTTTTAAAATAGTTCTTTCGTGGAAAAAAAAATAAAAGATTTAAAAAATATTTCAAAAGCGACGGCTTTAAAAGATTCTTTCTGCATTAATTATCTCCGGCCTCTTGTCTCCGGTATCTATCATGAATAAATTTGAGGTTTTCTTTATACATTTTTTTCGTACTTTTTTTGCGTGATTTACGCTTCTATGTCGGTTCGGACTTTGCGCATCCGGTCACGCGAATATTCATCTCGATCGCAGAACGCAACGGAAACGAAATATAATACAGCGAAAGAAAGCACCAAGACACGAAGAAATACAAAAGTAAGATCCGTAGCGCACTATTATTTAGAAAAAAAATTTACTAAAATTGAAAACTTTTATAAGCAGTAATTTCAAAAATACGTATGTTATGAGATATAATTCATTTTCAAAATAATCAATATCATGTATATTATAGGAGCATACATAAATAAATGTGTATATATTTAATTATTAAATCGTTCTCTTATTAAACTTTAATCGTACCGCGTGATTTAAATAATTTAGGTTCTTCACTCCACCGAAACATTATAAATCAGATATTGCGTGTAGTTATAAGAATTTAGAAGTGTAGAAAATTAAAAAAATTGTCAAATTTAGAAAGTCAACAGACTTTAGAAATATGCTATCTATTTTTCTCAATTTTATAAAAAAAACCTAACGATATAATTTTGTTTAAGAAACGATCATTAGAATTGGAATAAAAGTTTTACGAAAGTTTCGAGATAGCTTCGATATACCAAAATATGCAGTCTAACTGTTTGCAATATTTAGATAGCCATATCTAAATACTTGAAAACGTCAGTTCGATCGAGACGTTCTAAGCGAAAAACCGATATCTCCCTTGATGTGATAATCGGTATACGTGGGCCACACGCGGCTCGTTACGCCTCGCTACGACTCGCAAGGTCTCGACCTTGCGCGAACACGATTTCTCGCCCGGGAGAAGAGGAAAGATTTCGCTGCGGCGCGGCGCGCTCTTGTCCGACAGCGGAGATCTTCTTTGGGGCTGAAAGGCGCGTATGAAATGGCGAGGTGAGTTTCCCATGCCGCGTGACCATGGTATGACGGGGCGTATGGTTTATTAAAAATAAATTATCAAGAAAAGGATCGGAGGCGCGGCGAGAGAAAGAGTGAGAGCGAGAGAAGAGGGAGAGAGCGAGAGAGGGACGGGAGGACGGGCGAGATGGAGTATACCGCGTGCCTTCGCGCGTGCATGGCCGCGTACAGGAAACTTCGGGGACCAGGAGGCGGAGAGGCTGAGATAGGTGAGAGCGGCGAGAGGAAGAAGCTCGACGAAGACGAAGAAGACGCCGAAGAAGCAGCGGCTCGCGAGCGAGCGAGTCACGGGGGAACGGGGAAAGACACGGGACCGACCACGAAGAAGCGACTTGCAGCGACGCACAGCCGTTGCTCGAAGGACGGAAAGGTGGAAGAGCATCCTTTGGAACCGGTCCGTCTTCTCGGAGCTTGCTCCGAGCCACGGCCAGGTGAAGCCAGAAGGCGAATCTTCGCGACGCTCGTCCTGGCGTGTCCACCGAGTGCTTCGTATTTCGAACGAGCACAAAATATACAAACGTATGATCGGAATGAAAAGATCGATATGCATTAGTATTAATATGCATTTTGCGCAAAGATTCGCGATAAGCAATTAATATTCAGTAATTTACTTCCATATTTTTGAAAGAATATTTTCTATATTTTCGATAGAATATACGTATATATTAATGTTACACAATATTATTGATAGTATAGGGACTGTATTGAAAATTTGTGCAACATATTGTGCCAATCAAAACTTGTTGAAGTATACTGTGCAATCCGCGAAGTGTTGGTCCGTAAGTCTGTCTGTACTATTGCGCAATATTGCCGCAGTTCAGAACAAGATTACAAGGTGGAAATGCCAATTATGTCAAATGTCAGGTTTTTTTAAATTATCAAATGTTGAAGTGAAAACGTAAAAAGTTTTTGATAATCACTTGGCTCGCTAATTCGTTCAGCAAATGTTCACGAGTATATTCTTGTCTCTTCACATATCATTTTTTCATTCACCCTTTTTTTTCTTTTCTTTTTTAATAAGAACTCAAAGCAATAAATATATCTTTCAATATTTTATTACAAACTAATTAAATTCGATTGAAAGTTTTTATTTTATCATCTAGAGGAAATGTCAATAATATTGTACAATATGACGCTTTGGTTGCGCGCGATCGAATGAATATTCGCGTACTTGTTTAAATAAAAAAAAAATACGCCACAGTCAATTGCATTAGTATACACGACATTCGTTGACATACGCATACAGTAAAAAATATAATTTTCATTCGATTTCGTAAGCAACTGTTGTGATCTCGTATCTCAAAATGTACACTTGGCGTAGCTCGAAATGTATGAAGTGTGTTGAAATGAAACGCAAATTGAAAGGGCTAAAAGGGTAATGACATAGCTAAGAGGAAATAAAGAGGGTTAATAAGAGAACTCGAAAGAGAGCTGTTGCACACCAACGGGATGAAACTGATCCTATCTCTTCGATACGTAGCTTATCATTACGATCACAGGAACCAGTTACTGTTACACTTAGAATGTACTATCCCAGTTTTATCTTGTGTGAAAGTCATATATAATATCCGTAGCTTGGAGTTGGAACAAGTGTCGCATTCAGTACATTGAATGTATGCTACAGAATAATATTGGTTATTCTGGTTTGAAATTACTGTAAAGTTTAGCATAATATTTAAATATTTTAGACTGTGCTCGTGAAGCGCGCATATCTGTACTCGAGAATTAAATGGGCACTACTGTTGAAAGTTAAAATTTCATACTTTAAAGATTACATTCCATCTTCAATCTTCAAGTGTGTATCACAAAATGGCGTTGGCCTCATTGCAGTTCTCACGCAGTTATAGATATGATTCAGTAATTAAATTTTTGTAATCAATATCGACACTTGTTTACAGCTCAATGTCTTCGGTGATTTCTTAAGTACTAATTGTAAGACATTCTGTTTCCTTTTTTTTTTAAACTCCCCTGTGTCTCGTATCTTTCTCCGGTACTTAATTTTTATGATAAATTCCAATTAATATGCGTATATTTTTAATAAGTAATTCTGTTACATGTATATTATGTATATCTAATTCATTTTACATCTAACGGCATGTAACGGTATTTCACGATACAGCGTGAACACATTGAGACGGTAAGTTGATTAAATCGATTATCGACCTATTCGAATCTCCGAACTTTTCAATGGGTAGTTTGGAAATCCTTCATTAATTATAACAGAATGCGTCAAAATGTCAAATATAAAGTAAAACAATACTTGGGTTACGGAAAAGTGATGAGCCTGCGTAATTGAGAATAAGGATAGTGAATATAGAAGTGGAAGAGCGAACGAGACAGAAACAGGAGAAAAGAGAAAGACATGGGTGAGAGGAAAGAGCGGGGAAGGGAGAGGTAAGCAAGAAGACAAGCGGGGGAACCAGGGAGGGTGACAGGATCACAAGGTGAGAGGATGAGAGAAAGAGAGAAGGGGAACGGGGGGGGGGCGCAGAGCAGGTTAAGAACGACGACGGGGGAAGAGAGAGCGAGCGAGCGAGAGCGTGAGAGAGAGAGAGAGAGAGAGAGAGAGAGAGAGAGAGAGAGAAGGAGAGAGGGAGGAGAATAGAGAAAGAGAGAGAGAGAACTAAAGAGAAAAGGATAGAGCATAGATGAAAAGGGAGAAGAGGGAGTAACGAAGGGAAGGCGGTGAGAAGTGGGTGGGAGAGTGAAGAGGGAAGAAACGGGAACTGAGGGAAATTGTGAGGTTGAAGAAAGATCGAAAAAGAAATATACAGAGAAAGAAGGAAAGAAAAGGATGGGGGGTAGGCCTAGCGATGGCGTGAGATAGAGTGAGTGGAAGATAAAAGAAGGGATGCTACCTCGCAATAATTGTGAATGGGGATTCGGTTTTTTCGATCGACTGTTTTGTATGCGAGAGATAATGCCATCGCTCCTGAAAAGTAAGAATACCGCGAGGCCAGGGAGTAACTGTAAACTCATGGCGTTATACAGCAATAAATTTCTACTTGCCGACGATGGTTGTGTTCTGTGACGCTACGATTGATTCTTATTTAACTGTTTTTTTTTGTAATCAAAAGAAAATTTTATTCGCAATCGAATAACTTTTAAGCTCAAAATTGCGCGATTAATTAAAATAGAAAATTTTTGTATGCACATATATTAAAACTTGAAAGAGCTTGTGCAAACGAAATAAACTGTAGTTTTGCTTGTGTTCAGAAATAGAAAACGTAACCTAGTTAAATAAGATAAGAAAAAGTTTATTTTACATATTTCTATATAAATTGTATAGATTTCAATCTATATGTATAAAATATTGTTTTATAATTATATGTATAACATGATATTGTATATGTATATTATATATATGCATATTTTCAAATTGCTTTAATATTATTTGTGTCTAATTTTGTGCATTCTATTGTAGAGTTTATTCACAGAGATATTTTAGATAGGATAAACAAAATTACCGATCGAGTACATGTTAAATAATGTTCTTTATGCACAAAAAAGGCTATTAAATTCATTTAGTTAAAATGCTAATATCATTTATAAATATTATTGATATTTGTAAAGAAAAAATATAAAAATTATGAAAACCATAATGTAAATATACGTGTATAATTATTGAAAAATTGAACATTTAACGACGCCATCTTCACGCGATATCCCAAAGTATGATAGAATTTGGTAGAATTTAAATCTCGGTAAAATCGAAATTAAAAAACGGTAAATTATGATTCTTCATTTACAATTAACACTAAGATAGCACATTTGCGGTATCTAATAAAATACATATAATTATGTTCGATATTGATTTAATGTATCGAATACGCATATGCAAATATTTTATTTACATAAAATATCAGATATCTCCATGTGTTCGGTCATGACAATTAAAGCAATATTAGTTCAATAAACTTTTAACATTGATAAAATAAATAATATTAAACCATCCTAAAAAAAATTTCTGACTCACCGACTGATGCGCAACGGGCGGAGTTATTCATCACGTAGATACGATGCTACTGCAACATATACAAATAAGATTCAAATTAAAAAAGTGTTCAAAATAATCAACGTTTCGAAAGATAATTTTTATGCGCATCTAATTCGTCTTTTACAATGAGATATTATTCATATATAATTATCTATTTTCCAAAAAAGATCTTTACGAGAATAAACTTTTATAAAATTTTAGATAATTTATTTTTTCTAATTATTTCTAACTTATTGAGATGAATCAGTCCGAATAAATGGAAGGAAACTATTAATTTTATATAAATAAGAGATGATACCTCAAAGTTGCTCCGCCAAGGCCCGATGTCTCTCCGAGACCTCCACCTTCCTCTCAGGGCATCTGGGATTTTTCAGGCCATCTTCTTTTTCTCCCGTTGCACAGAACACTCGCGGATAGTAAACTGCAACTTCGCGCGCTAACTAATTATGAATAAAAGTCTGTCGCACGATGCTATACGGCACTCCCGTTTATACCCGCATCAATAAATATTCATTGTTGATCCGAGAAGTTAATTATTCGCGTGAATCGATAACTTTGAATCATTCGTTAGACTATGATGACGTTTCGGGATATGGGACACTCGATGCGGCATCGCGAAAATTACGATAGCAAGTAGCGATGACGATAAAGCACTCGTCGCATTCACGCCTCAATTTTCTATATTTTCCGCCTCAAACGAAAGCGGCTTGTATCTTTCGAAACGATTACCACTTCGCGTTGTAACGGAACTGAACGGAACAGAACGAAGTAAAAGCTCGAGGCTACACTGCGAAATATATGTGTATGTCTGCTGTCTTTTTGCTATTCGCGCAATCGAGTGAATCTCGCAAGATGTACGTCTTGAGAGCGTCGATTCTTACAAATCCAGAAGTTGTGCCACACGCGCTTGACGAGTCTCGAGTCACACGCTTGTAATACGCAATACATTTCGCATTGAAATTTAAATGTGACGCAGCTCGTTCTACATTCGCGACATTTCTTTACTGGCCGATTCGAAACTGGCGCTGACTTCACTCCGCTGCCGCACGTTATGCCTACAACTACACGAGAGACTTACCAATGAGATATATATTGCACCGGCAAGATACTATACGTCTAACACTGATCGAAAAAGTTGATTATTCGAGCGCGAGCCGTAACTTGGAATCGTTCGTAAAATATGATCGAATTTCAGTACACGGGACACTTCCCAAGTAGAACAAGAAATCCCAAAGATGTCAAAATGACTCCAAAATATCATTTTATCGCTGCTTTAGCGTTATTTCGACGTTAATATGATTTTTGTTCTACCTGGGTTGACGCGGCATCGCGAAAGTCGTTAATTAGTCGCGCAATCACTTGGAATCACGTAAAATATGATTGCGTTCCGGTACACGAAAGTCTGTAACCTGCATATTCGACGGTCGATCAACGTTCGCGACGACTGGTACGAGTGGTACGCAGTAACTACCGAGTCAGCGGCGCGCGGAGCGCGCCGAGCCGCCTACCGCTGCCGAGCGCCGCCGAGCGTTGGCGAAAGTTGCCGAGCGTACCGAGCGCCGACTACGCCGACCTTTTTTTTCATTAACTACGCTACTTTTTTTCATTAACTACTGCTACGGGACGTTCGAAGTGAAGGGGAGATTTACGCCGAATATTCAATCGCAAATTTTTAAGCGGCGGATATATTATTTGTATGTACATGTGTGTATGTTACGATCACATTTTAGGAAATAATACGACACGAGGAGCGATTGCTACCCGTTTACCCGAAATACTTGTTATAAAATTCGCACACAAATTCTGCAAACTGTATAATAAATGCAATTAAACGACATATTGTATTGTTGCTTAAATTATTTAATACCCGCATTCCGTCAAATCGCTCGCTAATAGTGAGAGTCAATCAGTCACGTAGACAGATAACTGATTATGACTAATAGAAAATGATCATCTTTCCGATATCTATTATTGTATCGCCGTGATATTTCGCGACGAAATAACCTCCCTACAGCAATTTGTTCCGCGGATTCGAACCTGCCGCTTCGAGTATCCAATAACGATAACGTATAAATCATATTGATGATAAATTGATGATACTTCATTCTATTAAATATATTAAAATATGTGAATTGTTAAATTAAAAATATTCAAATATCTAAAAAATACCAAAAAATATCTATATTTATGATAAATTATACCATAAATCTCATTTCATTTCTCATAATTTTCATCATCAGAGAACTATCTAAGAGATATCGTACATTTTCGATGATGAAATAATCGAATAAGTGAAAAAAATACTCTTTGACTTATCTTTAATACAGTCAGAATAGTTGACAATGTTAAAATTGTTCAATTATCTCCGCGCTCCCGGCTCCGCGGCTTCATGAATCTTCAATTCACGATCCTAAAACTCCGACGCGTAGTCCGATACGAGTTTTAGAAGGATGCAATACGTAAAATAATTTCGTTGCCATTTCTTTTCTAACATCGAGGCTGTTTTTACAAAAGTAATAGATAGTGCTTGATGTTGCAAAACATTCAATATGGCGCAACCAATCGGACTTGTTACCTGAACCTTTACCCTATCCCGGACTAAAATGGCCTGTCACGCACTCTACAGTTATTTTCTTATCTTCCTACGGTCTAACCTAGCCGAATCTTAAGTTTTAAACGTAAGTGTAATCATCCAATAACAGACACCTTAAGGTATTGTGAATTTTATCATCAATGCTGAGTGGTGAAGAATTGTTTAATAATTATCAGGAAACTGTTATTTTGTTATTGAGAGTAATAATTATAGAGAAGTTGTAGATTCCATGGCATTTCCACTAAATGATCAGGTCTACACAAAGTCCTTTACTCCCAGGGAGTACGAGGTAAGTTACTCGGGCACGATCAAGGATATCTTGAAAGATATATGTATATATATATGTATTTTTGTAAACATTTCGTTGTAGGTAGAGCTTCTTTATGCAGCGAAAGAAAAGAATATAATTGTCTGTTTAGGAAAAAATTCTGAGCAAACCTTTCTTTCTATAAAATTGATCCAAGAGTTTGCTACGAACAATAGAAGGTAATGAAATGTATTTCAATATATTTTCGAGTTCAGTATATCTAATTAGAGAAGCACAGATTTAAATATAATATGATATATTGTTAAATATGTATACCCGAATGTGTCTTCTATTTTACACAGATTAGCAAGCAATGGTGGAAAGCGGGCAATGTATGTATTAAACGACAAAGATAAGTCTGCAATAATAGAAACTTATATAAAACAGTTAACAGATCTGAAAGTATTAGCATGCGATTCTTGTGTACTTGAAGAATTTGACAACAATTTTGAAAGTTCTCACGTAAGAAAATATTTATTTACTATACATGTATATATATTGTCAGAAAGAAAGTGAAAAGGACTAAAGAAAATCTATATTTTCTGATCTATTTTATTTTTATTTTGTACACATAGGTATTAGTCGGAACACCAAAAACTTATGCACAATTAATATCAGAAAATAAACTTTTCTCGTGTCACATAAATCTAGTCATAGTAGACGAGTGCCATAAGTCTATCGAAGATAGCAATCTAAAGCTTGTCCTGCAAACTTTTCTATCGTGCAACAATGTTCCTAGAATAATCGGGCTAGCGGTACCAGTGTTTAATTTGACGCAGGAAGCTGGAAGATTGGGCTTAGAGATAGAAAAAGTAGAAGCTGCCTTTCAGTGTCAAGTAGAAACCGCTAATGATATTCTTTCAGTAATACGGTAAGTTTTAAAATAATTTGCTAATTGTGTTCTCTCTTGCAAACCAACCATGTGAGAATTATTGTATGTAGTTATAGCCCAAAACCAAGAGAATATGTTGTGGAGTATGATAAGGGAGAAAAGAAAGATTTGTATAATACGCTTAAAAGTTGCGTGCTACATGCCATTGAATTTTTACGTGATCATCGTTATGATCCAATGGAGATTTATACTGAAGAATTTTATGAGGATATTCAGAAAATTCCTGATCCTATACAAAAGCCCTTTGAGATGATGCAGGATTTTTTGCATATATTAGAAACTCTTGGACCATGGTGTGCGGATCGCGCCGCTTTAACGTTACTATTTTTAACAGAAAAATTGAAGATCAAAACTCCTTACGAGAGGCATTATCTTTTATTAAATATGATGACATCTGTTTTTATAAAAATTCGGTAAATATTGTAATGACGATATTGACATCTATGCGCTAAAAAATTTAATACAATGTATAATTTAGTGTAAAATTTATGTGAATTTTACGTACAGTGCCCTTTGTGATAATGAATTTCAACATTTATCTGAGAAAGAAAGAATATATCAGTATAGTACTCCAAAAGTTCATCGACTATTGGAAATCTTAAAAATTTATACTCCTTTTTATACTAAAGAGATTAACACTCCAGAGAAAAAGGCAAGTGCTGGTAAGAATCTTTTCCAATTTTTATAAAATATATGTTTGAAGAGCATACTATAATATACTTCAATATATTTTGGTATGCATGTAAAAATATATTGCATTTTTCAGAAGTTAATCCAAAGAATTGTGTCACAAGAAGTTTGTCACATGTTCCTTTCTCGAGAACTCAGGAAAAACCTGCACAGTTGAAAAAGTTTGGAGGTAATTGGAGATCTAACGATGACAATTACAGAAAGACATTCAAATCGCAACGTTACCCCTGTAGTGGTACAGACCCTGATCTACTCTGTGGAGTAATTTTTGTGGACAAAGGATTTACGGCTAAAGTTTTATTTTATTTATTAATTGTATGTGTATAAATCTCATTATGATAATTACAAGATGTCGCCAATTTTTAATTGCTATTAATTATTCATAGGAAATATGTAAGCACGATGAAGATTTGCATTTTTTATCACCTCTTTATACTATTGAAAAAAACATTGATGACGTTGGTTATTCGAGAGATTTAGAAATGGAACACAGGAAGCAGGAAGAAGTGTTGAAGCGATTTAGAATTCATGAATGCAATTTGTTAATTGCAACTTCAATCTTGGAGGAAGGCGTGTATAAATTTCTTGTTATATCATTTATATTGAATTTTTCTTAAAAATAAATTTTGAAAATGTGGATTGAAGAAAAGAGTTTATACGAACATATGTCAGATTTTATATTTTATAGTAAACACATATGTGTGCATTTTTTATGATTATAACAATTTATCATCTTTTTTCTTTTTGTACTTCTATATTTTATGTATTTTTTCATCTTTCTGTCTATTAATCTATTATAATGAGTATTATTTCATGATGTACGATATATTTTACAGGCATTGATATTCCAAAATGCAATTTTGTAATGAGGTATGATTTTCCGAAGAATTATCAGTCATATATACAGTGCAAAAGTAGAGCAAGGGCTATGGATGCCTTGCACGTATTATTAGTGTCACAAGAAGCGTCTAAGGAATTTATATGGCAGTTAGCTCAATATCAATATATAGAAAAGGTATATAACTATATTGCAAGACTCATATTTTAATTCATCTTCAATAAAATTTTAGTGTTTTATAAGGTTCCTATTAGCTCGACGCAGATAAAACAAATTATGAAATTTTAAGTGAGAAAATATATGAATGTTGCTACAATATATGTCGAAGTTAAATTAGCTTATTTCACTTTTTTATTTACTTGCATTTGATAGCATAGATTGATAAAATATTTCAAAAATTCTCTCTTTTATTTTGTTATCTTGCACACACGTGAATACATATATAATTTAATCTATAATTTATACTTCTAGATCTTACTTTTTCTAAGTGGAGATGTATCTTATGACAACTAATATAACAATTAACGATTTTGAACTATTTATTAATCCATAAGAGAGCTTCGATAGATTACATTATGAATCTACTAATATCGAATACGTGTGATGGCATGCCAAAAAAAAAGAATTAATTTTCGACGTCACAATGCAAGAAAACGATTCATATAATTTCTCGCATATATTGTTGTAATTTGCAATATAGCTAAAATGAAACAAAAGAATCTTAATTAATTTGTATTCGGGCTTATCTTTCCAAGTCATAGTATTGCATACGTTTTATTTGATTTGTTCATGAACTTCAGTGCGTACCAGTTTTATTATCAACCTTTAATGTGGTTCATTATCTGTGCCAACCTCAGTCGAAAATTGTAATGGAAGAGCATCAATCTATTTTGTAGACTTTATTATTAAAATGTTCTAATAAAGAGCTAACTGAGGACGAAGAGAATGAAGCAGACATGTATGCTGCAATGATACCACATTACAAACCACTTGATGGTGATGATGCTCCTAAAGTAACTTTTAATTCTGCCATTTCATTAGTCAACAGGTAACATAATGCTTTATATATTTTATTAATATTTAGTGAAAAAACGACAAGTAAACGACGTTTGAGAGATCTGTTCGCTAAAATTAATGTTTTAAATTATGCAGATATTGTGCAAAATTACCGAGTGATACTTTCACGAGATTAACACCAGAATGGAACATCGTAACAGTAAATATCGATGATATGGTGATGTATGTCTGTTCCCTACGGCTTCCTATAAATTCACCGTTGAAATACGTAGTTACGGTAAATAACTATATGTATGTTAAAATGTAACATAAAAGACATTATAGTATCAGATGTTTTTTAAATTACAATTCATTTGATCAATTCAGAGATGATTTTCGCTTAACGAAACAGATTATACTTTTTGGATTTTTTATGTTACATAGCACATTTAAACATAACAATAACAATAATAATAATAATGCTAAGAGGGATGGTTCTCAGTAAAGCCTGCCTCAGACTTAGAACCATTGTGCCTCCCCTTCTCCAACCTATCGATTACGGAAGTCCGGTTCTCCTCCAGAAGAAGAGTCGGTTTCCAATCGGTAGGCGTTCGAGAAATGGGATGTATGTGGGATGGGGAGCCATTGGGATTTAAACCCTTCTGTTACTAATCACTCGCGTTAGCACGGTCATTCCAAACTATATAACAATAATTAACATATAACTTCTTTCTTGTAATTTTAAATTAAAATTTTATTAAAACTGGATTGGCTTGAAGATTGGCTGGAAATTGAGTAAAGTACAGTGATTTTATCATATATTTTTTTTCACAAGACTTAGTCTGACAGAAGTTCTTTGTCTTAATTTTTATTTATGTTCTCGAATAATGATATTTTTTGTAACATTTTTTATTAAGAAAAAAATTCCAATTGTTTTTAAAAACATACATAGCAAGAAAAAGACATTCAATAATTTTTGAGAAATATTTGCATATTTAATTGTTTAAATATACAATTTATAATTACAATTTTTTCTTTCTTTTGTCGCGTCATAGTCATATCCAATGCCGAACAGAGCAATGGCTAGACGTATGGCTGCCTTGCAAATGTGCATCGATTTACATCGAGGAAATGAGATAGATGATAATTTGTTACCTATCGGAAAGGAAAATTTTAAAGCCAAGCCTGAAGATGCAGAGGTACCTGCCTTACCAGATGAAAGCAGAGCTGACTTTTCGGAAGCTAGACCGGGAACGACAAAACGGAGACAATATTACTATAAAAAGGTTTCTGCCATTTCTTTGAAAATCTTGTATTCTTTCCTCTTAGTTCTAAATGAGTAATTATTTCAATTTTATATTATCCTAATTAGACAGCTGAAGCACTAACGGATTGTAGACCAATGGTTGGAGTACCATCTTATTTATATCATATTAATATGGTACTAAGTTGTCCTTTGCCTGAGGAACAAAATACACGTGGTAGACGCATTTATCCCCCTGAAGAATCGGCTATTGGATTTGGCATACTTACGTTAAAGGAAATACCTAAGGTACATTTTTTATTCCACATTTCTGAACTTTCAGTTTTCATCTCTGTTGTATTATTTATTCGAGAAAATTATAATTCTTCTAATATATGTTTTATGTACTTTCTCTTTTTACAGTTATGTCCGTTTCCTATTTATACTAGGTCAGGTGAAGTTCACGTGCAATTAAAACTTAGTAAAGAGACTGTAATTCTGGATGACGTTCAGATAGAAAGAGTCGACACTTTCCTTAATTATACTTTTACAAATGTTTTGAGATTACAGAAATATCTAATGCTCTTTGATCCAAACGCTTCCGAGAATTCATACATAATTGTACCAGTAAAAATATGTGAGTATAAAAATATGTGTGTAAATTTACTAGAGAATGAAAGGATGATTCTTTTCTTTCCACATCTCTCAATGATATCCTAGCTTCTCTTTTAAAAAGATACTGTAAAATCAAATTGTCATAAAATTTTACACTTATTGTGAAACTTGATCTTTCAGTTTCGAAGGATGAAGAATTAGATGTTAGCGTGGATTGGAATTTTTTAGAATGCATTTATCAAAACCGAAATGCGGTGCCAACTAAGGTTCCAGAAGAAGAGAGAAAAAATTTTAAATTTGATCCATCCAAGTATTATGACGCTGTAATCATGCCGTGGTATAGAAGTCAAGATCAACCACAGGTAATAATTAAATATAAATTAAATATATTGAAATGTAAAGCTTTTGTGTATTTTTTTACCTTTTGCGATACTTTTTTCTTTTTTTCACTTTAGTACTTCTATGTAGCGGAAATATGCACAAACTTAAATCCAAAGTCTTCTTTTCCCGGCGATGACTACAGCACTTTCGAAGAATATTATTTGAAGAAATATGGTATACAAATACAAAATATAGAGCAATCGTTGTTAGATGTGGATCATACATCAGCTAGACTAAACTTTTTAACTCCTAGGTGAGATCCATGTGAAACAACCATTTTATCGAGACATTCATCTTTTGAACAACGATCTAATAATTTATTTACTCTAGATATGTAAATCGCAAAGGCGTCGCATTGCCTACAAGCAGTGAGGAAACAAAACGCGCGAAGAGAGAAAATTTAGAGCAAAAACAAATTCTTGTTGCTGAATTATGTGCTATTCATCCTTTTCCAGCATCTTTATGGAGGCAAGCGGTTTGTTTGCCCTGTATATTGTATAGAATTAATGCTTTGTTGCTCGCTAATCAAATACGATGTCAAGTTGCACATATGATAAATTTAGGGCAACAAAATCTGGATTCAGGTACACGATCGCTTGAAATTTGCATACATATTACGAGAAGATAATCATCTCAGTCTATTGATTCAATAACGAGTTTAGAATTAGAATCTGACAATTCCGAAATGACGTGTGTGTGAAATTAATATTTATTGATTACTCCTTGACAAATTATTCTAGATTTCAATTGGCCGGCGTTAGATTTTGGATGGAGCTTGGCAGAGGTATTGAAAAGATCAAAGGAAGCAGAGAAAACAAAACAAACTAAAAATGAAAATGCTCAGGACAACTCATCTTTGAACGATATAGACATCAATGAGTGTCAGAATACGATAACTGATCAAGACGTGAATAATAAAAAACAAGCATTGTGCAACGAAATTGAAAAACAAATTGAACTGGAGTCCGACGCGCAAACCGATGAAGTGGAAGAAGATATTGCTGATGATGATGAGCAAAAAGATGATGAGCTGGAGATTGGTACATGGTCAAACGACATGGCATGGTCAAACGACGTGACGATAAGTCCCACGGATTACGATATGGATAATCTAAAATCGTTTCCTCTAAATGTGACAGTCTTGCCGCAAGATTTTGGCTGGAATGACATTCGATACGGTTCGCCAACATACGAATCCGACTTGGACGGTTACGAATCAGATGACATATACAGCGATGGCTTTGCCGACACATCTGACGAAAGTGAGGATGAAAGTAGAGGCTTGAAGATTTCTTATATGGGAGAAAATATCGCCGAAGCTGTAGAGGATGAGAAACAAATATGTAAGCAGGAGATTAACAAAAAAATTTTGGATCTTTTGGAGACGGAGAAAAATTTTGATAATAATTTCTGGATGTATGCGGAAAAGGACGAAGAGTTATTGCTTGCGAAGCATAAGGAAGCGCATTATGAATTCGCCAAAAGGAAGGAAAACGATATAATGACCGATGGTACTTTCATACCGTGCAATTCTGAAATTACAATTAAGAGAAGAAACTCGTCAAATTGCCAAACTGAGAGCGAAAAGCCAAATTACAAGCATAAAGACTACATAGAAACTATTGTAGAAAAATTCACTGTCGAAATATTAAATAAGAAGTCTATTGAATTTATTTGCACAGTAAAAAGAGAGATTAACAAGCCAAATGAACGAAATTATTTAAATAATGATCTCTTTAGTTTTGATTATCAACCAGAATTAAAAGGCCACTCAGGACCAAGTCCTAGTTTAATTTTACAAGCTTTAACAATGTCTAATGCGAATGACGGCATTAATTTAGAACGGTTGGAAACAATCGGCGATTCATTTCTCAAGTATGCTATAACTACATACTTGTATTGTACGTATGACAATATCCACGAAGGAAAGCTCAGTCACTTGAGATCAAAACAGGTATTTTATATTTTTATATATAAGCGCGCGTTACCAAGTGATACATATATTAAGATGTAACGTTTAAGTTGCTAATTTTTTTTTTCAGGTCAGCAATTTGAATCTCTATAGACTTGGCAGACAGAAAATGCTCGGCGAGAGCATGATAGCTACCAAGTTTGAGCCGCATGACAATTGGCTACCTCCTTGTTATTACGTTCCCAAAGAACTCGAGCAAGCATTGATCGAATCTGGCGTTCCTTCCGCTCTATGGAATCAAGCAGACATTCCTACTTTGCAAGCTGTGAATCCCACCGAAATAACTCAGCTCGTTAAAGAGACTGAGGAAAAACTCGTGATTATGAAGAGTGAATTAGATAGAAACGAAAGTACACTGTCGAACAATTTAGATAATTTACGATGCTTCATTCCTTATAATTTAATTACACAGCATAGTATCCCAGACAAAAGTATCGCGGATTGTGTAGAAGCTTTGATAGGGGCATATTTAATTGCATGTGGACCTCGTGGAGCGCTTCTCTTCATGACTTGGTTGGGAATTCACGTTTTGCCCACCGAAGAAGTTATAATGATAAATGAAAATGAACCGAACGAAAGGATACCTGGTAGTACGCCTTACATAAAGGGAGTTAATGAACATGGTGAAACTACTTGGACGCAAGTGAGTAGTTGTATTTTGGATTCTCTACAAAAATCTCTTAGACACTGAAATTTGTCGGAAACGTAGTGATAATAGACACGTTTTTTGTGAATAGTTTTCTGGAATGTGATGGATCAGAGATTTCTCTTTCGATCTCTAGGATGTCCAATATATTAAACATTGAAGTTTTAAAAGACTGATATAAATTTATAATGTATAAATTTTTAATCGTCTTGTTTATATAAAAAATTTTTCTGCTATGTTTACGGTTAATACTTGAGTCAAGTGTCTAATACTTGATTTTGTATCTAAATTTTTAGATTCGTTACGGAAAATTGGAAGAACCACAAAATCCATTACTTCGTTACATTCCTGATCCGGAGAGTGAATTACGTATGATGCTCGATGGATACGAAGAATTAGAAGAAAGTATAGGATATAAATTTCGTGACAATAGTTATCTTTTGCAAGCGTTTACGCATGCCTCTTATCAGCCAAATAGATTAACGGATTGTTATCAACGTTTGGAATTTCTTGGTGATGCTGTACTAGGTAAATCTTTTAAGCTTAATTATCGAATTGCAATAATTATCTGCAATTATCGCATCAAAATTATATCTTTTGCATTTCAGACTATTTAATAACTAGACATTTATACGAGGATTCCCGGCAACATTCGCCAGGTGCTTTAACAGATTTAAGATCCGCCTTAGTCAATAACACGATATTTGCTTCTTTAGCTGTGAGATGCGGTTTTCATAAATATTTCCGTCATCTCTCACCTGGATTAAGTGTGGTAATAAATCGCTTTGTCAGAATACAAGAAGAAAATGGACATTCCATTAGCGAAGAGGTACATGGAATTATTATTGCTTGTTATTGTTATTATTATTATTATCATCAGATATCACCATTAACATTATCATTATTACCATTATTATTATTATCATAATTGTCATTATAATTATTAAACTTAATGTGATATAATCGATAGGAATCGGTGAAATACTTTTCTTTAGATAAAGAGAGATTGCGAACATTTTTGTGTCTATATATTAAATACATTCTTAATAAATTATACATCTATAAGTGTGACAGTAACGAATGTGTCGTGCGTTTTAGTATTATTTGATTGGCGAGGAAGAATGTGAGGAAGCTGAAGATGTAGAAGTTCCAAAGGCACTAGGTGATGTTTTCGAGTCATTAGCCGGCGCTATTTATTTGGATAGCGGAATGTCTCTCGATGCGGTGTGGAGTGTTTATTACACGATAATGAAGTCAGAAATTGGTAAATATATCTCTTCAATTCAAATAAAATTTAAAGTATCAATTTATTAAAAATACGTTGTATAATTGCAGAACAATTTAGTACGAATGTTCCCAAATCTCCAATCCGCGAATTATTGGAATTAGAACCTGAAACGGCAAAATTCAGTAGGCCTGAGAAACTGGCTGATGGCCGTAGAGTTCGAGTAACTGTAGACGTGTTTGGTAAGGGTTCCTTTAAAGGAATTGGGCGAAATTATAGAATCGCAAAATGTACAGCGGCTAAATGCGCCTTAAAGAAATTGAAAAGCAAAGTACAGAATTATCCAAGGCAAAAACTATGACAAAGCTTGTAATTTGTAATTTGTAAAAGGAAAAAAAAAGTACGACAAGTTCTTGTATTCAAGGAATTGCTGAATGGGACATTTACATCCCAGGTTTATTATGAGTGTACTTACGAATTTACAACGTTAAAAGTAATCTTTCGCTAGAAAGATAGAACGTTATATCAATACAGCGCATGATGATTTAGATATACATTAATCTTAATAAAAAAGCTGTTGCATTCGAGCCTAAGCATGTTAATTGCACAATTTCGACAATTAACGAGTTGAATATAACATGAAATAGGAATAAATAATTATATGTGACTGATAATAAAATATACAAATGAGAGAGGTAGGTAATATTTAAAATATTTTATTCAGTACTTTGCAATGCATTAAATGCAATGTTATCTTATCTTAGAGTCTTGATAGCCGATGTCTTTATAACTATCGAATTTATAAAAATATATATTCAAATGTATTCTTTTACATTTGAATATATTAAAAATAAGATATTTATTTTATCTCTGTTTTTATTCTTTTCGAATGTCGTTTATTATTTGAAAACATTGTCATGTTTCTTCGCTATCTTGATAGGTTGCAACATTAGAAGACTTTGAGAACGCATATTACGTTCGTATATTTCTTCAGCTTAAGTCTGCCTGTTGGTTTGTCAAAATATTTTATTTAATTATCATCATCTCAAAACTCTAGTCATGCTAGTGCTGTTGATTGTTTTATAATCTCTAATAAGAAAATCTTGATACATATGTACTGCAGTAACTGAAGATTAATCCGGAATTGGTCATATCTTATATTTATTGCGTTAGATTACATAAATTTTAATTTTCAAATTATTTTTGATCATTTATCACAAAGTACATTGCAACTGCATTACTTTTGCAAAGTACATTGCAAAATTAAACTTTATGTATATCATGATTGACTCGACGTAATTATTTCCATCTTAAGATAAAATCTTGGACGAAATAACATTTATAGACTTGAGAAAAGCTGTATGTAGTACATACATACATACATACAATGGCTGCGTCCGAAATTCACTGCCAGTACTGAAAATCTATAATGTACGTGACACAAATTACAGTTTTGCAGTACTGGCAGTGAATATCGGAACGCATCAACGCAGCCAATATGTCCGAAAATCTACAGTCATTTATTTTTCTGCTAAAATTACGTGCATACATATTCACACCATACACACACCACCCACCACCACATACCGTGCATATATACATAAACAAAAGAAAAATAACTACAGCAGCTCAAGGATCGATACAAATAAATTGAAAATGTCACAAAATAGTGATGTGGACAAACATATTTATAAAATAACATTAACTCCTAACATTATCTCATTTCTTCTACTGTAATGCAGATTATTACCCATAGAATAAGCACGTTAAATAAAAGTCTTGTGACTTTTATTGTGAGTTTTGTAAGAGAGAATAAATAAAATGTTTTGTAATGTATAAAGTTTTCTAATTCAAGATATAAAGACTAAATACATAGCAATTTATCTATAAGATGTAAAAATGTATAAAACATGCAAAAAACATATGTAACAAGCAAATGACAACCTCTAAATAATTCTTCTAATTTAAAAAAAGTAAAGAAAATTTTGCAAGTTTTTAATATTTTTAAATTCATTATGATAGGTAGCAAATGAAATAACATAAAATAACAAAGAAAATGTCTTATTTAAAAAAATTTCTAAAAATCATCTTGATGGATAAAATTTACGTATTATATAGCTGGGCTATCATTAAAATTTATACAAATTATGTTTGTAGCATTTCTGTGGTTTGCATCTTTTAATCGAAAAACGTTATTCCTTAAATAACTCTTGACTAGATCACTTGTTCCATATACAATTAAGAACAAGTACCTAATCGACTATAAAAAAGTGCTATAGCGGGATCTTCAGACTCGGAAGTCATTAATACATCTCGAAACTTATCCAGAAGTTGTAATAACTGAGATCTACGAATATTTTCTAAATACATAATTTCCTCTAAATGATAATCTCCGTTAAAATAACCAAGACAACATAATCTATCGAGTAATTTTCTATCATCGGAAGGAATATAATCTTCCGATTGATAGTCATATAATACATCCTCCTTATCTGTCAGTGATAATTCCTCTTTGATTTCGGTAGGCGTCCCTTTTGGCGTTTCATTCAAACTCCATGTACTTTCGCTTTCTTCTATTCTCACATTTATGTCGTGTGTTTGTTGATCCTGTGTATCCTAATAAACACAAACAAAAAAATACATAAAAAATGCATTAAGACTGAAATATACCAAATAATAAGCTATTTATATTTTACTAATTTTATCTCTCAAGCTTTTATAAATTTTTTTTAAATAAGACATTTTACTAAATTATACAATTATATATAATTATGTCTTACCAATGATAAACGACCGTACACCGTTGGTACATATTGCACATAGGTGTGCAACTGTAGAAGCAAATGATTTTTCAATAGCCATATGATTATCTTTACTAATTGCGTTTGTTGCTGCGGCTGGCTCAAAGGATTTAGCTTTTGGCTAATTGAAGTTGGTAAGGAAAAATCGTTGATTACCTGAAATCATGTAAAATTTATAAAATTTTATCAGTAACTCAATAATTATGTTTGATTTATGTTACATATTCATATTTTTAAAGATACAAGAAAAGTTAAAATTAATATGTAATATAAATAAATGCAAAACCAAAGAATGAAATTAGTATATATACTTGAAGTAAGCAAATTCCTGGAAAGTGTTCGGAGAAAGAATCTAGTAATTGGCTAGTCAAAACAGCATCGGGAGATACAACATAAACGTTGCTTTCACAAAGTGGATAAATTATTGTAGCCTTTGCCCAATAAACTAAATGACCAGCTATCTGAAACACCTGTGCGAGTGTCAGATCTGAGTCTGCAGCTAAAGTTTGCAAACTTTTTAATGGATTGTACATCTGAATCAAACGTTTAAGTGCCGGAGAGCAATCTATTTGCAAAGATTCCAACAAGTCCAATGGCTCAGTTAACAAAAGTATGCCGTGATAAGGTCTCAAACTGTTTAAACACCTGCAAAATAAATATATAAATATATATATAAAATTGTTTACACATAGAACTGAGGAAATAAGGAATATCCATTGAAATAAAACTTCAGAATTCAAAATAATAAAAAATTTCAATATAGATACAAATCTGTTTAAGTAATCATTGAAAAATTTCATATACAAAAGACTTGTTAAATGTAATCAGTTTTTGTAAAAATATAGATAAAATTTTCTGGTTATCAAAATTCCTTTTTATTCCCACAGATGTACTTATGTATTCGATGTAATAATATTACTTAATAAACCTGTCTATAATCTCGGGATCAATAAGTAGTCCTTTTTTATGTGACTGATGAACTTTTTGTGGAAGACAGAAGCGTATTTGGATCCACTTGTTAATCATGATATTGACAATACCAGAATAGCTAAGATTGCTAAACACAGCCTTTAAATCACGTGCCAATGAACTCCTTTGAAGGATCAATTCATATGGTGATTCATCGCTATCGCTTTCACCTTCAGATCTAAAAGTATATATCTAAAAATGTGATTTTATCGACAAAAAAAGAATGAAATTCTTTTATTCACCTTCCAGCAATCTCATCGTGTGTCGATACCATTATCTTTATTTCATCCGTCAGAAAACCACATCTTTTTTCTTCATGTCTCAACGCTATGCCTAGTCTAAAAGTATCAAAAATGTTACTTCCACTTATAAATTTTCTTATGCCAAAATTATATTACCTTTTGCTTAGATCATAGTAACACTTTACTATCGAATGACTCGCTTGTGCCTGCAATGCAAAAACTATATTGAAAAGCATTGAGGAGTTTACTTCCTTTAAGCCACGGGATGGAACTAAAGTTGGATGTCCAACAAAGCGAACATCGTTTACTTTCAGTTCAAACTTCTGTTCACATAATTCTGGTTTTACAGCGAATAAAGTAGAGAGAACTTCGTCCGTTAAACCAGTTAAATTTCCATTACTTATGTTTGATGTTGGAAACGGCAAAGACTGTCAGATAAAATGCAATAGTTTAATAATTATTATATATACATATTTAAAAAACTAATTTTTTTCATAAATTTATTATATGTATTTAAATAAAAATAAAGACCTGCAATAAATCTTCCGTATTAGTCAATGAATAAGGATTCTTTCGTTTCGTGCATTGATTCGAATCCCTTACATGGTTTGTCATATGTGGATATCGAAATAATAATCTGTCACCCTTGCTATCGCTTTTTACCAAATTTATACTCAATGGATGGATACCCATATTATTCAATTAACAAAAAACATAAATAAACAATAAAAGGTTAGATGAAATATAGAAACAGGAGACCGATTAGGTTAGGTATGGTTAAGACCCTGTGCCGAAAAAAATTACATGTTATCAGTTCCAAATTTATCCACCTGCAGCGCTGGCTACTTTGACCAATCACAGACGAAGATGAAGAGAATACTTGATTGTCATTGGTCAATTTCTTAAAGCTTAAAGCTTAAAGCTTACTACACCTATTGTAGATCCGAGCTAACTTGACGGATATGACCCTATGGGCGCGTTCAGCGGACACAACGGTTGCACAACAATTGAGTAATTCGTCAATGTAATTGGTCTAGATTTAGGGATCTAACAGTAACAACCAATCATTACTAACTGCTCACTGATCACTGTGTCCGCTGAACGTGCCCATTGGATAATATAGCTTCGTGGAGCACGTTGCGGCAAATCAAAGCACCTGTGGAACGGTCCCTTTAATAGGAATTTTTCATTTCATTTGTTACAGAACTGAACAGCTGAGCATGGTAATGTGGTACTGTAAAATAAAACAGTGATTACGTTTGACTCCTTTTATTCGCCGTTACATCAACGAAACTTGACTATTGTTTACATATAGTACCTATGCGTACTCATAAAAATATTATAAAGTTGTTAAAATAAGGGAAACGATATCATTATTTGAAACATCTTAATGTTTTCATTATAACTTTTAAATTGTTTTCACAATTATGTGCGGTTTAATCGCTATCATGACTGTTACATTGCATAGACTGTGAAATAATTGTGAGCAAATGATTAATAAAATCTACAATAACATCTGCTTTGTTTTTAAATTCTATTAGAACGAAAAATGTCGGACGACATAAAGATCTTACTAAAAGAGGCCCGCGACGCCTTCAAGCAAACGGAATATTTGGAAGTTATGAAAAAATGCAAGAAGGTTTTGAAGAAAGACAAGAGCAATTATGGGGCGATGGTTCTGTTAGCCCGTTCCATGCAGGAGGTGGAAGAATTTAAATCGCAGGTGACCTTGGTCCTTGAAAAGGCAGTAGAGGTGCAGCCAACGAATCCTTTGGCCTGGCAAGGCTTAGTGGTGCATTATGAGAAAGCTGCACAGGATCACGACAGCTGGGGAAAGTTGGCTCTAGCTTATTGCAAGCTGCTGCAATTGGATAGGTAGATTCGCACACATTTTATAACGTTTCAAACTCTATAAAGATTTAGAGAAAGAGACCGTAAATGTCTGTTTCAGCGACTCTCCCAAATTCACGCATTTTGTGAATAAAATTTCCGAGATTGTCCTACGAATCAAGAATGATGACATACTGTCTGAAGCGTTGAGCACATTGGGCGCGTTACGGGAGGTTTCTACCAAAGAGAAGATAACGCTGATCGATAAGACCCTAGTGTGGGTCTTCGCGGAATATCCAATGAATAAAATTACGAAGTATCAAGAGCTTTATGAAGCGGTGTTAGCGTCTGTGATAAAAGATGTAGAATTAGTCAATAGACAAGAGTATTACAGGAAATATTTAAAAATGCTGTATGATTCAAATAAATTTGCAACGCTGCTAACAGCCGCTTCAGACATGCATATTCAATTCCCGCAGGATGCTTGTCCTCTAGGTAATTTATCTTTCTCGTCTTATCGAAAATTTTAACGCATTGTTATACCCTCATACGTTTTGATTCCTTTGTCGACGATAGAATGGTTGTGCCGTATTTACTACGAAAGAGCTGTCGTGTGTGAAAATGAGCTCGAGATCGACATAACTCCGTTTTACGAGTCACTTTTCAAGCTGAATACAAATTCCGAAGCTGCACTCATCGCGAAGGCAGCGTTGTTGAAGAAAACGGACGAGTTGATCGACGCACGCGTGTGTTTGAAGCAAGCGGTCTCGTTAAATGCACAATCGTTTTATGCCTGGTTAATGTTAAGCCAAGTCTATTACAAGTTTTACTGCTGGGAGGAAACCGAGAATGCTTCCAGAAAAGCGCTACAATCGATAAAACCTCATTTAAAGGACAAATTTCAACATGAAATCATGTTGAGATTGCTCGAAGCGCTAAGTAGAAGTAACAACAAACAGAAATTGCTGGAAGCGCGTCAGCGATGCGAAGAGGTAAGCGTTATTTAATGTTATAAACATGTTATAAATTTTTCTCAGCTATTTAGTAATGTATAATAAATTTGTATTCAGCTGTTAAACGTCGAGCCTTCCGCCCAACTGCAAGTGATATGTGGACGCACAAATGTCGTACTGGACGAACCGGACGCTACTGCTGTATTAAATAACTTGGAATCTCAGGATGAAACTAAGCTCCAAGCTTTTATTCTCAAAGCGTTGTATTTAAAAAATCACAAACGGTATGAGGAAGCCATTAACGCTCTCGAACTAGCTTTAGAAAATTCTGAAGCTTGGTTGCTGTTTGGTAAAATATATTGGGATATGGGAGATTACAACCCCAGTCTGATGGCATTCTTAAATGCCGTCCAAGCGGATCGTAATAATTGGGAATGCATGGTTTACTTAGGACATTATTATCACGAACACGGTAACGACATAGAACGTTCAAGGAAGTGTTACCACGCCGCGTTGCAGATCAATCCGAATTCCGAGGAAGCTGGTATCGGACTGAGCACAGCTTATCGTCTTCTCAAGAATACCGTAAGCGTCCGACGAGCATATTTTGCTATTTTCCTTTAGAACATACATTTATATACGACGACTATTTGGATCGATGTTAATATTATATATCATTGTTTAGGACGCCAATATACAACTGTTACAAAAGGTAACTCGGCAAGGTACTGGGCCGAGATGGGCTTGGCTTCAGCTGGGCTTGCATTACTTGGATCAAGGTGACGCGGGACAAGCTATCACGGCATTACAGCATGTGATCAGAGCCGATCCTAATGACAAGTATAACTCGCTATTACTTTATCATGTTACAAAACGCTGATATTCTTTCTCTCATAAGTTTGCGCCTTGTATAGTCATAGCTGGGAATCTCTGGCAGATGCATATTTAATACGCGGTTCTCATACATCGGCACTAAAATCATATCAACGCGCGCTACAGCTGAGCCCAGGATCCTTGTATCCCATGATACAACTCGCAAATATCAAATTGGTAAATAAAATTTATCAAAGGATAGATAATATAATTATTGAAATACCGATAACATAAATATTCATATAAAATCTTTTCTCAAGCTCATTGGCCAACATAAAGAAGCCAAAGAAGACTTCGAGAATATATTGCAAAACGATAAACAGCATATTCTTGCATTAAAAGGTCTAGCACAAGCGTGCTTAGGTCTGGCAAAGGAAAATATCGCGCAACAATTTCTATGTCGTGCAAGAGAAAATCTACAACAAGCAACAGACAGTCTGGTAGATGCTATTATGATACGTAGTGATCTGCTTTGCAACTGGAAATTGCTGGGCGACGTGTGCTACAGAATAATCACTCTGCCAGAAAAGTATTGCTATTTAAGGATCAAGCCTTTAATTATGATTAAGCTTTCAATGGATTTTGCAAACGATTGCGTCAACGACAGTACCGAAAACGATGTGAATATTAAAGGAGACGATATACTCAAATTATCAATAAGGTAAAAAAATTAAAAAGTTATTCTTAAACTGTTTTATAATGTGACCGTATTGGAAGACGAGATTAATAATAATTAAACGCAATAATTAAATACAGTAGACTGCACGTATCAAATCCTTATGAATATTGTCATAAGAGATTTCATTAATATTTTGTATCATTTTTATATTATATAAAATTTAATTTTATTGACAAAAATTAAATCTTATTTTCAGATGTTTTTCTTACCTAATATCCATTCAAAATTCTCCATCGATATATCATGATTTAGCGTGCTGTTATTTGATGCAATTAAATCGCATTTCTACAATCAATAAAAACAAAGTGGCGACTGAGTGCTTAGAGGCTGCAAAACACTCCGTTAAACTCTGCCCGCAATCATGGCTACATTGGAATATTTTGGGTGTTATTTGTATGTCAGTTTATATAAAAAATTATGCTCTGGCTCAACATAGTTTCATTATGGCGATCGCTAGAGAATCGAACAATGCGATAGCTTGGAACAATTTGGGAGCATTATACTTCCATCTAGGTATACAAAGATAACTACTTTTTAAATTTTTATTTGACGTACTTTTTGTGACAATTGTTTAATATATTGTTAATATTTAGGAGATATCTACAAAGCGAATGAAGCATTCTCTCGAGCGCAACGCGCGGATCCTAGTTACATGAATAGCTGGATCGGACAAGGATTAATCGCGGAGAAAATCCAGAGAAAGGAAGCGATGGATCTGTTTCGGCATTCAACGCAACTGGGTTATCACAATCAAGCGGCTCTAGGGTATGCTCATTGGGTCCTTACTATTCTCTTGAATCCCGCAATGAAGAAGGATCCACTGTTAGTGTATGTTATCGAAAACATGCATGCAATACCTGCAGCATCTGATATTCTCACTTGGTACACAGGTTAGCAGATAACGTTATCAATTTAACGTGATACTCCCTTCGTATTCTGAGGCAACGTTCGACATTTTTTTAGAACGCGACCCGTATGATATTTATGCCCTAAATACCCATGGTTTATTGTTGGAACGATTGAAATTGTACAAAACAGCAGCTAAGCAATTTGCCACAGCTTTAAAACTGAGCGAAGACGAAGAAAGAGACAAGATATCCATAAACTTAGCACGCATTCTGATTCAAATCGGAAAGTACGAAGAAGCGGTGGCATTATGCAAACAAGTGAAATGTGCAAGTTTCAACTCTCAGTGTCATTTAGCATTAGCCTTGTTCAAAGGTATGGAAATCTTAAAATCTTTATCTTATAATGAAGTTGAAATATAAGTTCCCTCAAAATGGATTATCATTTATTTAATTAATTTATTTGCAACTTTTGAGTCTCTAATCAATTTTTTATAAAACTGAGGTAAAAGTTGTCGATTATAAGTCAACTACTCTCGCATGGACTTTCAGAAATCATGTGTGTGTGTATTAAAATTTACATATAAACATGTAATTTTAATGAAGAAAAAATGTCTTGTATGTATTTAGCCAAGCAGTATGAAAAATCGTACAACACATATGAAGAAGCTTTACATTGGCTAGCAGACACTAGTGCAGATAAAGCGAACATCTTGTGCGCGATGGCCGCGATTGCTTACATGTTCCAAGGGGCAGATGCTGTCAAGACCCTGCTATTCCAATGTATACAAATACAACCGCCTACTGTAACTGGTTTCTTAGCGACTGCCGCATTAGGAATTTTGCATGATGACGATAATTTGACTTCTTTGGTACTGAACGAATTGAAAGCTTATGAAAATCATCACGAATATGGCTATCATGTCGTCACATTGGCAGCATACCGTCAAGTTATTCAGGGAAATCTAACTCAAGCTATTCGAATACTCTCCAAAGCTATTTTCAGGCATCCTAGTAAGTAACATTGATTGTTATCAAATGATAGATGCCTACAGATTTATCTTTTACAATGTCGATATTGTAGACGATATTAGATATTGGATACGCCTTGTTCGAATTCTATTGTTGGACAAAAATCTGGATATCTTCCGTAAATGTGCTCTAACGGCGTTGACACTAAGCAGAAATACGTCCATGACTGATATCGCATATGTTGCTTGCGCATCAGCGTATAGTCACTTTGGCACGAAAGAGGGTCTTAGACAAGCTCAAAAAAATATATTTACATATCCCACGAATGTTGAGAGCTGGGCTAATCTTGCTGCAGCTCTTGTATCCAGGTTGGTATTATTAAAATGCTATATTAATCTTGTTCGTTTTTAACTGAGTTGTCATATGTATTTTGTTTACAGAGATAAGGATTGCCGTTCAATTAATAATCAGTGGATATCGTCACTAATATCAATAATAAAATCGCAATTTCAAATTTCCGAAAATATGTCACAATGGTTATTTCATAATGAGAGAGAACTTTGTAATCTCTAAGTTCTAACAAACGATCAGCAGTTTATCAATTTTATTGTGGTTTATTGTAAAGAATATGTAACATACTTTTTCTATGATGTAAAATTGTACAATAAATTTAAATTAACTGGAGTAATTTTGTAAATCTCTTATTGAATCTTATTGAAAAATATATAAATATGTAGAAAGGTGTATCATTTAATAAAAACAAATGTACGTTCGTTCATTACCGAAACAAATGATGTTTATTCATTGATTTAATCTTAATTATGTCTCGGGTGAACTAACACCATTAGATTATATCGAGACACGTTCTACAACTTCCATATGTGTGGAAGTAGTCTCTAAACATACTTAAAAAAGATCCCGCAATGCAGGCTATTATTAGTATTATTACGCGTAAAGTTTCGCTGTCGCTGTGGAAAATTGGATTGCGGCATCATTGTGTCGAATCTTCTCGCTCTCATTTCGTCGATATTTATTTCCACGCAAATATGATTGTCCAAAGTCTGCAAAAATAAGATATATCATTATTCAAATTCTTATTCTAATAAATATTGAACGATACCTAACTCGTCAAACCAATTTCACATGTACGCAGAAATTCTTTGCATCGTAAAAATAATAGTGTAATATATAGACTGACATTCCAGTATGTACGTGACATTATGAATCAATATGAGGTAATACTGACAAATATATAGAACTGATCGTCTTAGCAGAGTTTATTTCCTGTAAGATGTAATCATCCTTCTTCAATAATCTTCAATAAAAGCAATCAATTTGTAAAGCTCAAAGTCCTCGAGGATGTTCTCTCTTGCCATAGCTTCTTCGAGCTTTTCAATCTGAAACAAACGGAAATAAAACGTAACAACGTGCGCACGTGTTACATTGTTATGTGAGGACTTTATGGACTGGATACGTACATCTATGAAGTAATCTTCTTTGTGCAACGTTGGTTTGTCATTCTCTAATAATAATCTAAATATGGGTACTATGTCAGCAAACCTCTTCAATTCTGTACAAGCTGCAATTTTTATATTTCTTATTTGGATGTATCGGAACTGTCTTAATAAGCTCACAATTTCTATAGCTATATGAGGTGCATTCTGTTTAATGGCTAGAGCTGCTAAAAACACGGTGGCTCTACGCACAATTTTAAATCCTTTTTCCGCGAGCTCTCGCCAGATTTTCAAGCCATACTTCAATGTCTCCGGCTTATTCTGGAAGCATAAGAATTATTATGCAAAGGCAGTTCTTGGTAAAATTTAATCGCTCTTCGGAAAGCCCAAATCTCCTTGTAACAGGCAGTCATAGTTAATATCAACAAATTCCTGGCATATTTACTATTCGCCACAGGTTTCTTCTTAATTATATCATACATACTTCTCATTTCCACGTATTTTCCATGTTTATACATTAGAGACAAGAGCATCTGGTAAGAGACAAATTGATCAAGGAACATCTTAAATTCAGGATTCTTGAAAGCAGTGATCGCGAGATCCGATTCATCCAGGTAATAGAAGATGCGCATCGCCACAGGACCGAAGATAAAAGTATCAACTCTCAGAACCCCAAAGATATTGAACAGCATTTTCATAAGCGGTTCAATATCTTTGGGGCTCTGTTGAGCCAACTGCAACATGGATTTCAGTTCTTCAGTAAAGACCATACTTAAGTCTGTATTGCACACTTTCTTCATCTTGATGCGGAAAGTAGTTTCCACATTTAAAAACTGATTGCAGAAGTTTTATCGTGTATCTTTCTAGTCTTGCAGACCCAGGTTCTTGTCCGAATACAAGTATGTGCAAGCTGCAAAATAAAAAGACGTACATCTCGACAGATGTAATACAATGAATATCGTAATAGATATGTAAAAAATCTATTGTTTTAAACATGTAAGATACTTATTAAAAATATTTCACGTAACGTTCTCGGTAAATTTTATTCAGATTATTCAGACACATAATATACGTGGACATACTTCCCGAAGTGTATTTGAAAAAAGTGTATCATGACTCATGATACACAAATGCTCAGAAATCGCACGCGTTTCGGATGTGTTCCAAAACCCGTCAACTTTACGATGTCTAGGCATTATATGAGCAAAATATTAAATAATATATAAATAATGATTGCTTATGCATTATAAAGTATTATATATTTTACAAATGAATGAATTATTTTAATTACAAAATTATTTTGTAATTTATAATTTCTTCAAATGCGCTATTGCACCTCTATTAGGCTGAAATCACATGGTACGGAATAGAGCTGCGGAATAGAACGTGCGTCATAGAATCAACCAATCAAAGCTATTCTGCAGATTTTTCATTGGCTCTGATTGGTTGGTTCTATGACGCACGTTCTATTCCGCAGCTCTATTCCGTACCATGTGATTTCAGCCTTAGCGTTTTCGATTTACCGACTCGATCCGACTCCGAGTCGGGTCGAGTCAGATCATAAGTTTGATTTAAGTCTTGTGTCCGTGATCCGAGAACTCTGTCCGAGTTCTAGTTCCGAGAAACGTATAGCCAATAAAATTGTCACTTTTCCATAAAAGCTGCACTTTGATTGGCACACGATTTATGACTTTCTTTTGACTAATATTATAATATAATGAGTAAGTTTCCATCGAGGGTTCGAACCGGGTCAAAGTTGGGTTAGAGTCGGGTCAGAGTTGGGTTGGCTGCCTGTTTCCACCGAACTAGTGTTACACCAGGGTTGCGGTAAAATTGAACGTAACCAACTGTGCAAAATATCAACAGTAGCTTGACATATTGAAGGTTATGTATCTATCAGAACATTAAAAAATATTATGGATCCGAGGGCCATAATTTTAGTTGCACAGTACCAAAGAAACGTGCATAAGTAATAATAATAATAATAGTAATAAGTAAACTCGACAATAAAACGTCTTCTGGAAGACTTATATATAAACTCATTTATCAAGTTGGCAACACTATAGTAACGCTAACTCAACTCTTGTCGTTTCCACCGAACCTCATTTAGACCCTACCTTAAAATTTTGTTGGATAGGGTTCAGGTTCGAGACAAACATATGCTGAATTTTTACGACTTTAAGCCTGGCGTCCCATGGAATTTATTTCCAGCGTAACCAATCAAAAGCATTATTCGAGAAATAAATAACATAAAACGTTATGTGATTGGTTACGCGAGAAATACATGCCATAGGACGCCAGCCTGACAGGAAGTTACTCAACGCAGTCGCAGTCAGTACAGCCAGTTTAGCTAAAAAGATCAGACTTATAGCGTTTTCGATTTACCGACTCGACCCAATTCCGAGTTATATAAGTTCGATTTAGAGTCGTCTGCTACGTACATACAATCGAACTTATGATCTGACTTGACCCGATACGGAGTCGGGTCGAGTCGGTAAATCGAAAACGCTATATGACACACCATGTGAACAGGGCACACAAAAATCATGAAAATGCGGAATAGCTCTAGTTGTTTCTATGACGCACTTTCTATTCCGTAGCTCTATTCCATATCATGTGATTTCAGCCTAAGCAATGTCCTGAATATGGCGGACCAATCAAAAGTTGTTTAAACGTGTCCAATCTCTTGCTAGAGAATTTCTAGTCTAGTCTACACTCTTCAACCATCTCCAAACCAAAGGACTCATTTGTACTTCATTGTATTACGTTATTAATGAAATAATATCAAAGTTTACAAACAAGATAATAATGTCAAACCCGATCTGAAGTGATCTGAGGATCGAACGCCATTGTGACCTAAAAATGTCTGTAAAATAAATTTGAATATCGATATAGTGTAATTTGAAAGATTCTGTGTATTTGATTTAAGTCAATGCTCTCGAAGTATCATTCATCAAAACTCAATTAGAGGATAAGTGATTGAACTTAATATTTTATATCTTATTTGATAAAATATTAACAATAAGATTAAAAATATGAGCCGTCATTTACGACCGTTGGAAAACGTTCTGGGAGATGCTCTACCGAAACTCGAGGAGCCTGTATTGTTTCAGAACATGTTACAAAATTCTAATGGTTCTTATGAATGGAAATTACTTCAGTGGAGCTTGAAAGAATTGGTCGAAAAGTTTGGCGATAAGAAACTACCATTTCGAATTGGGGATCATAACAAGCGTACAGTAAGTTGTAATGATAAGTTGGATGAAAGATGATAAGTTTGATAAAAAATATATATATTTATATATTTGATATATATATATATTTTTTTTTTCATAAATTTATCAGTTGATAATTTTATTAGTTTGTACAATTTTATTAATTTCTATTAGTGTGCTCTTCAACATGAGCATTGGAGCGTGAGTCCTCCTGCAAAACCTGAGCAATTAACGCTGCAAGAATTTATAAAATTACAAGAAACATTGCCAAGTAATAAGTGGTATTACTGCGATTACAAGTATATAAATAATTTGCTTGGCGATAATAAAGAAATTGTAGAGTCTTTTAATTGGCTCAAGTTTGGAATTGACAAGGAAGTTGGGGAAAATGGAATGAATTCTACTATTTGGATTGGAAGTAAAGGCGCTCATACTGATTGCCATTGGGATACTTATGGTTACAATTTAGTGGCACAGATACATGGCAGGTTTGTATTCAAATATGTCGTGATTTTATTCACCTTAATAACTGTATATTACGTTTGTAGAAAACAGTGGTTGCTTTATCCACCTAGTGATTCTCTGATACCAGTTAGACTTCCTTATGAGGAATCAACAGTATATAGCAGATTTAATATCTATTGTCTGAGCAAAGAGGAGAAAGAGTATTTGCAAAATATAACAGACAGACCGAAATTAATAACTCTAGAGCCTGGAGATGTTTTATTTGTGCCTAATGGTTGGTGGCATTATGTGGAATCTTTGGATGAAATTAATGTGAGCGTTAATATATGGGTTAAACTGAAAACAGATAGTAAAGCACGAGTTGAAGAAGCTCTGGTTAATTTGATAATAGCTAAGTTGGGAGACGAACAGTTTTCGAACGAGGAAATACATTATACAGAGAAAGTAATTTCTTCTTCTAAAAACTTCAATGTTTTTCATTAACTACAAATAGAATTTGCTTAATTTATAATACTTACTCAATAGGTCGAATGTGCTGTTATTCAATACAAGAAAGAAGAAGAGAAAGAAGAGCAGAAAAAGAAAGCGGAATCAGGTCCAAAACTACCTACAAAAAGATCATTTAAAACTCAGACTGCAAAGGAGTTAGCTGAGGAATATCCGTATTACGTTAAGTTGTTACCTGATGCAGAGAACCACAAATTAAAAGAATTTTTTAAAGAAAGACGGGAGAGAGACAAGAAAAAGAGTCCGTCGGACAAAAAAAGCGCATCTGGAGATTATATACCTAGTCCTCAATTTGATACGTTCCTCGAATCTATTATCAATGCATTATGTCATCCAGAGGTTATTAGTAAAGCAGCAAAAGTATTGCTAGAAAGACATTATTAATAATCTGTAATGACTGAATTTTTATTATATAAATGTGAGATTGTATGTAAAGTAATATTAATCTTTTTTTATCGTTTAGATCATGTTCGGCTGATTTTAAATTTAATTATTACCTATTACCATCTACTTCTCTCGTTTCGTAGCCTGTATGTATGTATGTACATTGCATGCGTAAGTGAGAGTGGCAATAAAGCAAAATTGGTCGAAAAGTACAAACCGGCCGCAAGCTTGATTAATTGTAAGATATACATATAATAACAACAGTCAGTCAGGCTGGCATTCTATAATTACAGAAAATTTTCTGTAAGTTTAGCTGTGACTCTTTAACTATTTTCAATAATATGCATGCTTATTTAATTGTAATTAATATAAACTTAATGATATAAATAAAATATGAGTCTTCGGATTTCTTTGTGTCCATCTTATATTTCTTTATTCACAATTTTCAACTTTCCAATTAATCTCTTATAAAAGTGGGGCTAGAATGAAGATCGAAATCGTCCTTCATCGAATTTTATTTACGATTAAGATGACAAATAATAATAAAGTTCTGATTTTTAGAATTGAAAAACTTAGATTTATTCATAAGTCACATTGTTCCAATAAGTTTAATTATATTTGTATACTTTGTTAATTGTGATAAGAATTTAGATCTTTGCACTTTGAAATCATGAATTAAAAATTCTTGAAATTCTCAGAATCTAAATTCTTAGAATTTAAAAATTCTTAGAATTTTAGATAGTGCAATCTCCTTGCCGATTATACATATGTATGTGTATATGTATTCCTCCTAATGCTTTTTCGATTTTCGAGATGAAAAATTTTTTTGAATTTAATAAATTCTGGAAATTTTCGAGATTTCTTCTGCAATTTAAAATTCCGAATTTTTGGAATCGCGATTCTTGCGTTTCTTGGAATTAATAATAATTTTCGAGTTTTTATCTTAATCTTTTTGCCGATATTAAATTTAATTAGATTTTCTTGATATTCTGTTGACTTTCGAAGTTTTTATTAATCAAGAAATTTTAATTGTAATCAAGAAAGTTATATACAGTTGATACATTTATATCGATGGTCGATAATAATGATATTTTCAATTATTTTTTTTATCAAGCTTTAATAGTACTTGGTTGCTACACGGTGTTATCTGTGGCGCTTTCATCGTTTGTGCACGCAATTCTCTTCTTGCTAAATAACAAAATGTTGGAGGTTAGTCACGTTTCTGTCAAGTTAGGAGGAATTTCGTTTGCATATAAACATTTATCTGTCAATGATCTGAACATTGTGGAATAATTAATGGATTGACAATGGGTCTATTAACGGTGCTGAAAAAATTGAAGCAAAAGGAAAAGGAGATGCGAATTTTAATGTTGTATGTATTCGCGTTTGTGTACCTATTTTATATATTTAGCTTGTGGTTAGTTTACGCGTTAACAGGTTAATAAAATTAATGTTCCGCTAACTGAGCTTACGATAAAGCATTAAATAATCGAGGATAATAATTAAAAATTTAAAAATATGTTTCGTCTCACTTGCATTTTCAACAACGCCGTGTTGCAATTTCAGAGGCTTGGATAATGCAGGCAAGACGACAGTGCTGAAGAGACTCAATGGCGAACCGATAGATACTATATCGCCCACGCTTGGCTTCAATATCAAGACACTCGAACATCGCGGATATAAACTCAACGTTTGGGATGTGGGTGGACAAAAATCACTGCGTTCCTACTGGAGAAATTATTTTGAGTCGACAGACGGGCTTGTCTGGGTGATAGACAGTGCAGACAGAAGGAGATTGGATGATTGTAAGACAGAGCTGTACAAGCTCTTGCAAGAGGAGAGGCTGGAGGGAGCGAGTCTCCTCGTATTTGCAAATAAGCAGGATATGCCTGGTGCACTGTCCGCAGCTGACATAGCCGATATTCTGGAGCTACCCAATATAAAGACTCATCACTGGCAAATTTATAAGTGCTCCGCTGTGACGGGCGAAAATCTAGTCGACGGTATCAATTGGATTGTTGATGATATCGCAGCGAGAATATTTTATATAGATTAAATTAAATTCAGATGTCGAGATTCTTTACCTCATTAAATGCAGAAATTAGTGCCCAAGTTTTTGCAAAATACTTGTGTCATTTACATTGTGGAAACGTGGTAACGTAATATTATAAATAAATTCTCTTTTAATCATTTATTACATAACAATATAATTTTTCAAATATATTCCTTGATTTATTTTTTATTATCTTCTCTAATATTAATTTTTATATTTTAGTATTATTTTCGTCTTTTGTTCATCCTACTTTTTTTTCGTTTATTTGACAATTTTAACTTTTCTTTTTTTTAATTTTAATTGTGCAGCTATTGTTTCCGGATACTCTTCTAAATAAAATGATTTTAACTGTTTTTGATCGACAGTGTTGTGCGGTCCCTCGAATGCATTCATAATCTCTTCGACGAGCGACGTTGAAAGCTTTAGCTTGAACTTCTTCACTAGCTTCATAAAGCGTTCTGGAAAAACAAGGAAATTTATTTTTAGTTTAATTTTTTAAAGAGATACGAGCGTCGTAATTTTTCGTAAATTAAGAAAGAAGACCAAATAAATTCTCGCAAACATACTTCGCAATATTTTTTTGTCTTTCAATGACATCACGAAGTGACCAAAGTTGCGTCGTTGCCTTTTTCGTTTCGGCAGCATTGCCTCGTAATTCGCTCTCTTTAAAAGTATTCTCTTAACGTTTGGTCCAACGAGTGGATAATTGCTTAGAATACCGCCTAACTTGACAACGACCCACGGTCTGAGTTGTTCGATTAGTTCTAAATTCTGAAGAACATCTTTATTAGCCCAAACGTTCTCCAAGTCCAGGAGGCGTAAAGCACTGTTGGGCGATAGCTGCGGGTTAATCGCGTCAACTAGATTTAAAACACCTTGGGCTTTTAAAGGGTTGTTTCCCAAATGTAATTCTTGAAGCGTACTATTTTTCGACAGAGCTTTTGCAATGATTTTAGCGTCGTCTTCAGTAAATCTATTCCCTACGAATCGTATGTAAAAAATAAAACCTTAATAAAAAATAACATTTGTCTTTGAAAATTATTTCCTGAGAAAATATTTCAACTTCGGTTAGATATTTATATTTTAAAATAATTTCTATTTCGTTTTACATCGTGAAAACATAATTGAACGTATACGAATTTTGAGAAAGCTGTGCATTCTTTAAATAAGGAAGATTGTCTCTAAAAAAATCTTTTATTTCTTCCGTACGTGAAAACAATATATGCTTTCTTATAACATAATAGATATTTACAACTTAAATCCAGCTTCTCGATGTTCTGCAAGCGTGATAATACTTTGTAAAGATGTCGCACGCATTCCTTTTCAAGCGCATTCCAAGATAAATTCAGGGAACGCAGCGTCTTATTTTTCTTGAGCCCGTCGACCAAAGCTTTCCAGACTTTTGCACTATACAGAGAGTTCCAGGATAGGTCCAGATGAGTCAAGCCGTTGGAATATGACAGCAGATTCTGTAGATTTTCCGAGCACATCTCATCCAAATGATTGTTGGATAGATTAACGCTCTCCAAGTCTTGATTATCGGACAATGCGGATGCGACGTATCCAAAGCCTTCGTTTTCGAGATTGCAACTGCTAAGATCGAGTGTCTTAAGGGTTTTGTTCTCTGATATCGCATCGCACAATTTTTCTGCGCCGTTCGTGCCAATTTGGCAACCCGATAGTGACAAATCGGTTATCGTTTCGTTTTTGAGCAGTAAATCGTTTAGATGTCTGCACGCATTTGGGGACAGTTTATTATCCTAAAATGAAATATAGCAGTTAATTGAAAAAATATTTTATTAATCAACCAATTCTGAGTCTTTTTTCGACTTTATAAAAGGAATTCTTTTTATACTTTTCTATGGAATCTTTTTGAAAGGATTTCTTTTAAGTTTATTTGGAACAAATTACGTTAATTTATGAAGAATTTTAAAAAGTGAATTCTTTTTGAGTTTATAACTCACGTGTGTTATTTGGGTGTTTTTGTAGCATTTTGAGACATTAAAAATTTTTATGCGTATACATTGTTAAGATTATTTGTTATACCTTCAGATCCAGTTTCCGTACAAAAGTGTTATCAGCCAAAGCGTCGCAGATCCCTTTCATCACTGGCGAAGGGAATCCATAATACCGCAGATTTAAGTAATCGGTTAAGAGCATATCCTTCATCGGACCGATCGGTCTCAAACCCATTCGTTTTACCGTGTCATAGAATTTCTGCACGCCATCCGTGCTGTAGATCGGCACATACTCGTATAACAGCCAGAAAGCTGGCAGTAATCCTGGATCGTTTGGCACCTGATACACCGTGTATGGATTCACCAATTTCAGCTGAGAATCGCTGATGTCTATCTTGCGCAAACATGGATGAACCGAACTCTCAGTGGACACTCGGTCGCTCACGACTTCTTCTTCCGGCGTGGTCGGCATCTCCTCAGACACATCGTCGTCCTTCTTCTGTTCAACCTACCTTGCACATCGTAGTTGCATTTGACTAGAGATTTCCTCAAAATTAAAGGCAGATCGATTCTGTATTGTAGTAGCTTAATTATTGGACATCTCTATCGCGTACGTAAATCTAATACGATTGAATTGGCAACATTAGAAAATACAAGACATTCTGTATATGAAATGTTAAGCTACCAAGTTACCACGCTCAAGTTACACGAATCAGTTGCTGCAGGTGTATCTTTTCCTTTTCAGTCTTAGCTGCCAATTCCTTCATCTTTCTCGCTTCGAAGTCTGTCATAAAATTAGCCCATATATCAATCCCGTTAATTATTTCTGATTCTGCTTCGAGATCTTTTTGTTCTTCTACAGCTTCAAATTTATCTTTCTCTTCCTCTTCCAATTCTTCATCATCTTCATCATCTTCAATATCCTTTTCATCATCTTCAATATCCTCTTCATCATAATCAATCCATGTATCCATTTCTTCGTCTTGCAAGGCCTCGATATCTTCGATATCTTCTAATGTCTGAACGATTGCGAATTTATATAAGGTTATTTATATTAATTATATTTTAATAGTTATCGTTAATTGTTATATCAATATCAAATCACACGCAATTTTATTTTGAATATAAAATGTACGAAAATTGTTCTAGCATATTTTTATTCTTTCAGTTGTCGCGAAGGAGAAAATACTTTGGAACATTATAGGAAAATCGTTATGGTTTAAATACTTGTGCGAGATCCATGCTTGTGATAGGTATGTAGTCTTCGTCTTACTCGTTCATGAAATTAATGATATAGCTTGTATAAATATAAATATAATCGGATCAAGACATAATGCATGACTTTTAAAATTTTAACAGTTTGCTATATGAAATTAGCTGCAGATTTGCAGAAATTTAACGGAAATTAAAATATATGTAATACCATAATGTAACAAATTCTTTGCTTTTGGAATAAAATTTTAATTTCTCAAATTCATAATAATAATTATATTCTATAAAGTATAATGGAAGCTATGAGCTTCCTCTCTCTATGGCCTCGCATTCGTTCGCTCGAAAGAAGTCATCTTCTTCGATGTCGATCGGCGGCCACTATTGCATTTCACACGAGCCGCAATCGCTCATCGCGGGGCGCATGATTCATCTACCGGGTATTTGTCAAGTGGCTCTTCTGGTCCATTGTATTGTAATTTCGGCAGATCGTTCATTCAGCGGTACGTGCTCCTTACACGAGAGGATCCGTCTCGTCTCGTCGCCGCATCGGCGCGGCAACGACGAGATGACCCGCCGAGCGCTTTGTTAATCTCGGCCGCGCTTTCGATGGTAATGGCATCGGTATTATCTCTAATGAAACAATCGTGACGGGCCATTGAAATCGGCTTCGCTGATAAAATCCGCCGCCCGTATCTTCATCTTCGAAGAGAAGCGAATAGATTTATGGCTTCTTAATTGACTAGCGAACAATGAAGATGATTCGATAACTCCGATAATTTCATAATTTTTTTACACGATTTCGCTTCTCTTTATAAAAATAACGAAAAATATATATAAAGTGGCTTTGTTCATTAATTATAAAATATTGTGGAAATTATTACCAAAGGGAGAATTTAATCACACAGTACTTGAGATTTGCAGATAACAAATTTATAAATTTAATGGTTTATCTATATCAAATGCTCCTTAATTTTTGTACGAGGAGATATAACTTTATTTTCTCGTCAACAGTTCTCTGTTCCATATGAAATGAAATAACAAAAAAGAAAACTGTTCTTTCTCAGTGATTTCAATGCCAGGAATGTTCAATTACGCAAACATAGTCATCTATGCATGCACATTTGATGCAAGGATGTAATAAATTATAGACATCACGTCGAAGGGTTGTACTTTTTATTGAAATCCTTCACATCGTCGTAAACCTATACGGGGGAGGGAAAGGAGGGGGGGTAATAGGAGGGAGCTTATGTACACGCATTCGTTTACACATTTCTCGATATAAAACACGAATAATCACAACGCGTGAATATTTTTAATTATTTATCGTCGAATAGATCAAAAGCATCAGTTTGACAGAATTTAATCGCCGATCGCTTTGCTTTAGAAGCCGACGATAATAAACGAAAAAATTATATGACAATGATCAACTTGCTTATGATCTGGAAATAATACGAAAAAATAAAATAAAAATAATATAATATATAAAATATAATATATAATATATCTATATTTATATATATTTATATATATATTCATCGTCTCTCACTCTCTTCTATATGTATTCGTACAATAATATAGCTTTCTCTACAAAATAAAGTATTTATTATAAAACTTTGTTCCTTCCTGCTGTAAATCTATGTACGTCTAAAACGAGTTATGCTTCTTAGTTTAAACTAGTTTGTTGTAGACACTTCGCTAGGGGATACGGGAAACTAATATAAAAAAGAAAAGAAAACGAATTGCACATCTAAGGGTGAGGTCAATAATGACTGGGGATAAGAACATGATCTGGACATGTGTACTTAGATTTATTTACATCGTTCCACGATGCAATAGCTTCACTATGTACATCGTTCGTGTTTACTCTGCGTTCGAATACGTTCTAAATCGTATTACACTTAGGCCGCTAATATGTTTTTTTACAAGTCAAATGTGCCGTTGCGATTTAGCGTATCGTATAGCACATCCTTTCGCAATGGCAGTATACCGTGTAAAAATCACGTGTCGTATCTCCGCGAAAAAAATAAAACTCGAGCAAGTGTTGAAGTAAATAAACACGTACCATAGTAATGCTATACAATGAAGTTGTTTCCTCTATGAGTATCACAATAATATCGTCTGAAGGAACGTTTGAAGCCCACGTTATATCATACAAAGCACACTTTCACGTACGATAATCGAGCGATGTCTGCGTGATGTATCAATCGCAATAGTCCTAAATGATGATACTTAAAAAAAAACAACGGTAATACTTTTTTGTCCAATTAATTTACATACATTATGTATTTGTTTATGTATTTTCTGATTTTGAATGGAACGCAGCTTCGCTTCGACGATTATACATGACAAACAATACATCTCGTAGGTGCGACGGTGCCATCCTATTTTTCAAGTTATGAAAATAAAAAATGCTAACAATGGCGACATATAATAATATCAAAAGAGTACAGGATTAAATATAAACATATAAAAATCAAGGCGCGTACAAGGGGGAGGAATGGCAACGCCGAAGAGGATGCGAAGGAGATACAGGCTTAGCGAAATTAATAAGTACGAGCTATGTACACATGTACAACAATAACAACTGATCATTATCATTAAAAATTATTTATAATTGTCGATCGCTTATTGTCATATAGAAACACGAGAGGGTCGGAGGAGAAAAAGAGAGAAAATAAATTTTTAATATTTTCTAAATTTTCAATCTGAAAATCGTACTAATATTTTTGTGTGTGTAGAATTATCCAAAAATTGAGAATTTTCAACATTATGTTCTAATAATACTATTAGAATATGAATGAAGCAACCCTAAAAAGATGCGCTTCGGAAAATCATCAAAAATTTATGCATTATCTTATAACATAGTCATATTGCTGAGCCCTGTAAAAATCGTGCATTCTCTTTCTTTTTTCTCTGGATTTGTCCCTAATATAATATTCTAGACATTGGTTCAACTTTCATAAAGAAGAACCTCAGGAGAGAGCCGTCTCAAGTTATCTCGAAATCGAGAGAGTCACATTTCCCATTATCACAAAAAACAGATCGTTCAAGTAAGCGTTCAGTCTCTAGCGTTACCTTCTAGTCCCTAAGAATTTTCATTAGTGCATTATGTGTGCAAGAAAAATGAAGAAAATCACCGACACTTCTGTCCAACTGTTCTTCATATTATTTTAATGATATTTAATCACACATGCACCGTTAGCACTTGATGTGGTCCCGATGTCTGACTGGTACCTGGCTGCTGATGAGGGTACGGTGGTTCTTGTAGTCTAGGCTTGCTGTAAGGTTTGTGTGGTCCTTCCTCGTAGCTAAAACTGGCCGTATTGTTCCTGGCTTCCGCGCTGGGTGGTTTGTAGAGAGGTGGTAAACGATGTCTACCTTCCTCAGATACCATCTCAAGACTCTCCTCGGTGCCGGTCAACGTGCCGAGCGAAGTGCCTGACAGAGGCCTCACGACAGACACACGAGGCTCGGAATCCTGATCTTTCAGCGGATTGGCATATCTCCTCAGATTTTCCTCGTTCTGAAGATTGTTCGATTTTTCATCCAGATCGCTACGATGACGATGTAACGACGTCTCGCTGCTGGTAGTCGCCGTCAAGTTTGATCTATGCCTCATAGTTCTGAGATACCAGAGGCTACCAAATAGCACTAACAACAGCACGGTCGCCAGAGCGCCGCCCAAAACAGCTACGTAGCCGCCGGCATTGGCTGCATTCGCCGAACTGGGCTCACTGAGCAATGCCGTCTCTACTTTGACCTCCAGCACAGAGGCCAAAACGAGAGGCCTGGCTAGCGGACGACTGAGTGTTTCGCCGAGATCGCGAGCCGCGTCCGCCGCTGCTTCGGAGAAGATGGTCACTTCCACCGTGTCGTTGTCACCGGGCTTCAGATCGCATAGCAGCACCACTGACTGCGGTCTTCGTGGATCGGCCAGGAGCTTCCTCAGACGACGGCATAGCAGCTCCACCGACGTGCCGGACGCCAAGGTATCCCTCCGCAGTAGTATCGTAAGTCTCGAGCAAGTTGGCCCGAGCGTGGATTGTCCGGGCCAGCAGGATGGCGGAGCTGGTAACGCGGGTGGGCCGACTCGCCTCCCAGTTTCGATGGGACGGCACTCGCCCCACGCCGGACACGGCGGCGCCAGGCAACTCTCGCCTGGACTAGGAACGCAGACCTCGTGGGCCAAGCAAGAGGTGCCGTTCAGGCAGTTGCCCGGCCCGCACCAGACGTTGCTGCATTGATTCTTGCCATTCCGGCATTCGCATATGTTGCAGTCATCCTCCCATGTGACGGCCGCGCAGCCGGGTCCACCAGCTGTTCGGATCTCGCATCGTGGACCGGTTCTACCGGGTGGACAGACACACGAGTATCTCGCGATACCGTCCACGCAAGTGGCACCGCCGGTGCACGGATCGCTCGCGCATTCGTTCACGTTGATGCGGCAATCCGGTCCGGTGAATCCAGGCGCGCATTCGCACCTGAACCAATTGTCACCGTCCACGCATTTGCCGCCATTCAGGCACGGCACTGGCTGGCAGTCGTCCACGTTGCGCCGGCAATTCGGCCCTTCGAAGCCCTCGCGACAGACGCACCGGTAGCTGCCGTCAACCGTGTTTACGCAGGTCGCGCCGTTCGAGCAGGGATTACTCGTGCACGCCGACGGCGATGCGATGTGGCAACCCGCACCCTCCCATCCGTGCGAGCAGTGGCACGTGAAGCCATCACCACGATCCTGGCAGGTGCCGCCGTTTCGGCAAGTGCCCGGCTCGCAGTGACCGCGGCGAAGCGCGCATGTCTTGCCCTTCCAGTCGCCCTGGCAAATGCACGTGAAGTCCGCCACGCCGTCCATGCAGGTACCATTGTTACGGCAAGGCTGTGTCAAGCATTCGTCCACATCTAGAAGAATTCATTTACTACATTGTATCAAGTTCAATCGACTAGATCGATGAATTTCCATTTTATCGAATTTTTTAAATGCCCCGTGTTACTTACTTTGATCACAAAGATCCCCGCTCCAGCCCTCTCTGCAAATGCACTGGAAGGAATTGAGCAGGTCGACGCACGTGCCGCCGTTCAGGCAGGGATTGCCGCGGCAGTCGTTGATGTTCTCGTGGCAGTGCACGCCGGTGTAGCCCGGATCGCAGATGCATCTGCCGCCGCTGCACCGGCCCTTACCGCCGCACGGAGTACCCTCGCTGCCGCAGCCCGATTGCCCGTCGTCCAGCGCGCCGAATTGTGGATTATGCGAGGCCGGCTCCGAGCAATTTCTACCCTGCCACTGTGCCGGGCAATGGCAGTAGTAATCGGTCTGCGTGTTGAAACACGGCGCCGAATTGCGGCACGGATTCGGGCTGCAATGATCGCGATCGATCTCGCACTGGTAGCCGGTGAAGCCCACCGGGCACACGCACTCGTAAGCGTTCACCAGATCGCGGCATTCACCGCCGTTCTGGCACGGCTTGGACGCGCACTCGTCGATGTCAACGTCGCAATCCTTGCCGGAATAGCCGGGAGTGCAGCTGCAATGATAATCGTCCACCAGATCGATGCAGAGCGCGCCATGCTGGCACTGGCCGACGCAATCGTTGATATTCTTCGTGCAGTTCTTCCCGGTAAAGCCGCTCCGGCATCGGCACCTGCGAAACGAAACGATAAAAAAAATTGTGAGTGGTAAGGTTGCGACTTGAGAGAAAATCATTTAGACTTTAGACTTCAGTTAGACCCGGAATACAATTCCTCTCGGGTTTATTAATTGCTATTTTCGATATCTTCGCATTTCTATGATTGTCGAATGTTATAAATTAAATTGTTGCTTTTAATTAATAAACGCGTTCTTATCTAGCCGCATAATATATACAATTCTTCTGGTTCTTGTTGAATACACGGAACATAAGAAAAGTAACAAAGAATCATCAACATTGGAAAGATAAAATCCCGCTACTGAAAGACCTTCCACGAATTCACGATAATCGACAACAAAGGCGGCCGGCGGTACCTACCTGTAATCGCCGGCCAGATTGATACAGGTGAGAAAGTTCTTGCAGGGTGACTCCTTGAGCGTGCACTCGTCCACGTCGAACTGGCAGAGCACGCCCTGCCAGGCGGACGGGCAGTTACAGACAAAGCCGTTCTTGCCGTCTACGCAGGTACCGCCGTTCTGGCACGGCTGCGAGGCACACTCGTCGATGTCGGTCGCGCAGAATGGTCCGGTGAAGCCCGGGGCACATTCGCACTGCGCGGTCTCGCCGAGCTCGTGGCAGGTCGCGCCGTTCAGGCATGGGTTGGACGCGCACGGATTGTCGACCTTCTCGCAGGTCGGCCCGGAAAAGCCCTCCGGGCACGTGCATCGGTACTGATCGGGCGCGGTGTTCTCGCACGTGCCCCCATTCTGGCACGGCTCGTGGGTGCCGCAGTAGTTGAGATCCTGGTCGCACAGTATCCCGCCCCAGTTCGTGTCGCAGATGCACTGCCAGCTCGAGCCGTTGCAGTAGCCGTGCTTGCAGCCGGGATAAGGCATGCACTGGTCGCAGAGCTCGCCGCGCCAGCCGTGCCGACACTGACACTCGCCGCTGACGTTGCAGTGACCGTGCACGGGATGACAGCCCTCCTTGCACACGGCTGAAATGATTTTTGTGAATTACACGGATGCTGCCGTCGCGGTCAATTCGGGACGCTTGAGATTCTAGTGATTCGCACACTGTTAGATTTGTACAAATTATACTTAATCTGAGTCATTTTTAACTATTCCAGATTCTCATTACTCAAAATATCATCAATTTTTACTAAAACATGATTAAATTAATGACATTGAGTAGAACCTAATTTTATCTCAATGCTTCAGTCAAATATTGAGTAGGAGCAAATGACCCATAGTGCAATAATTCCCAACAACTCCCTTAATGACGGTTTTGCCGCAGTAATTCCGACGCAGTTTCAAACGCGTAATACTTTTCCATTATATTCTTTTACTTTTCTACCGTTGTAAATAAGATATAATTGCATCGCGAAGATTAAGATACTTTGTGTACTCTTAACAGACTTCAGTTTTACTCATCGATCATACGCAGCTATTGAACGAGAGATTCGAAAAGAATTCTCTCGAGATATCTACGGACATTTGTGGATGGTGACGTAGACGGATTAAGTCTCTTGTTCGTCTTCCGTGCGCGACATGCGACACGTAAGAGTCATAGAGTCGGGGCAAACGTAATTAGCGAAGATGTAATGAACGAAACGGGGGTCGATACGAACGCGGAGGGGACCGACGACTGACATTTTCTACGGTTTCTCGAGGAGGAATACGCACCATTACTCGTTATATTTCAATTACTCGTAGATTCGAGAGGAAGAACCGAAGCAACAGGTTCTTTGTGCAGATAGTTGGACGAGAAAATCTGATTTCGGCGAGGGCCAGGATATCGTACCTCCCCCCTTCCCCCTCCCGTCCGGAAACGACGGGGACGCGGCGACGATGACGACTCGGTTTCTTCCAGCCAGGATAAAAAAAAAAGAAAAAAAAAGAAACAGCGGGAAAAGAGGACGTGACGGGGATCTCGCCGGGACGGGGCAACTCAATTAGCCGGTGGGACAGAAAGACAGATGAGAAGTGACAGAGAGAAGGATTATCCCTCCAACCGTGAAACGAAAACTCATGCCGCGCGCTCGCTCGTGTGCGCATACGTATGTCTTTTCGGGATTTCAGTCGGCCGTGTACCAACACCTTTACCGTTACCGTGCATACGCGATTATCGTACACGCGTACGTTACGTTCGCGCGTATACCGCCCGCGGCATTCTTAATGATTAATAGCCCCGCTCTCTCGTCCGGCACGGACAACGGACATTTACGGATATTTATACGACTGCATCGCGATACTTCGGGGCCCCCTAAATGACGTTGCATTCGCGACAGCCTTTTCTTGCCGCGCTGCATCATCCGCGATTCCCGCGAGACGGGGCGCTTGCATATGCTAACGTCGTCGTCGTCGTCGTCGTCATCGTCGTCATCGTCATCGTCTTCCGTCGTCCGTCGTCGAGGATCGAGCTAATCAAGCCTTGGCCCCCATGCTCTCACAATCTCCGGAGACTCTCTCGCGCGCCCCGCGCCCAGTCCTTTCGCACAGTTTAGAAACTATAAATCCCCCCTTGGGCTGAAACGATCGCGCTTGCTACTCGTATACCCACGGCTCGCGGTTGATTAATATGCCGGCAGTTAGGTAAATTAACTTGCGCGATTCGCCATTCGCGAAGCGTCTCTTCCTTTTTCCGCGTCGTACGCCTTTTTGCACGGAACAGCTGCGCGAAGTGAGGCGGATTGCCGGACCGGCGTGATGGTCCGCGATTTTCTCGCGCGCGACTACATGACCGGGCCGCGCCGCTTACGCGGAAGCGTTTTCTAGGAAAATTCATTCGTGCTTGCATGCGTCGCGAGAAAAATTTTTATTCGTCCGCCGGTAATCCGCGCGTCGAGAGGGTCATTGTCGTGAGGCAATCCTCTCTCTCTCTCTCTCGGAGTGTAATTATATTTTTATTGCGTGCGCGAGATAAAGGCTCGTCTCTTGGCGATGAATTACGCGCAGGCAGGCACGTTATTAATTTTATACATTTTTTTCCCTCAGTCTAATTTTATCGTCACACATCATTTGTCGTAATGCAGTGGTGCGATATTTTTACAACCGAAATTTATGGATTTCGAGCGCCAAGGAATTCGAGCGCCATACTAATATGCAAGATCTTTTCGCGGCTGCCAAATGTTAAAAGAGCACCATGTATGCGCTTAGCGTAGAGATTTTACCTCTATCGCGCGACCAGGTTGGCGCATCGTGTGAAGACGATGCACGAGTGAAATTCTCCTATTGACCTTTCACAGCGCGATAAAAATGTCGGAGCCAGTTCTCTCTCTCTCTCTCTCTCTTTCACTTTGCTTCTATCTTTTCTCGTAGCCAAGACTCGCGTCTCATCGCCTTGCACGAACACGCGATCTTCGCCGATAGTTTCTAATTGGGGTTCGCGCATTTTTCCGTCCGCCTAAGTAGAACGTGCTCAAAACGATAACTCGATCTTTCGCGTCGGGAGAAATTTTTTAGGTATTCGCGCTTTGTGTCAAGAAGATTCGATCTTTTGACGAGACCGAAAGTTGACACGAAGCTAGAAACAAAAGTGTCTCGATATCGCTGTAATATGTGTTTGATATGGCAGAAAGCGCATTATCGAGTAGCGACCCGAGATAATAGTGGTTGCTGGTTATCAAACAGTAGAATCTCAAAGTTCATAGTGCCAAGGAAAACGAGCAGCGTCGTCGAAGTAACCGCATGTCATTTAAATTCCTTTGGCATAATATCATGAGCGTGCAAACTTGTGAGATGACTGGGCAAGCAAATTATTATTTGAGCGCCAGCACACGGGATCTCAATTTTCTTGCACCCTTCTAATCTTCATCACATCCCAAAATTTGTTAGCACGAAAATAATAATACGTGTACATAGCTCTTTGAAACTGACTGCACATTTTTATTCGGAAAAAAATATATAACTGTCAAACAGTCAAAATACAAATGTTAAACCTATTTCTTCTTCTTTTTATGCACAATTTGACTTTACAATAGCACTGGAGAGAACCTTATTTTAGCGTCACGATATCGTGCAAATGTCGGATTGTTCTGAAAACGAGTGGCATGATTTAAATGCCGGAGTGCAGAAAGGGGATTCACGTATCTATCTAACGGCCGGAATCGTCAAATGAATGCGGTCGGGGTCTTCTCGAGTCGTCGTCGGTCCGCTTGTGATCGACCTTATGCGCGCGTTGTGTCCCGTCACAAAGGGGAAGGGATGACAGTAACCACGGAGCGGTCACGGCGAGGCGGAAGTAACGATTAAGCAGCGAAGAAAGAGCTGTTATATTAGTCGGCGCAGCATTGTGCGACTGGACCTGGCGTGATGTGTCGCTACCTTTGTAGCGATCGTACGACATGCGTCTAACGTCCGCCTCATTGAGGCACGCTCCGGGATAATTCACGTGTTTTACGATCCATACGGGACCACGCATGGCGGCGCTCGTCTTCCTCTCGGCTCGAGTCACCGAGGCGACTTCCTGCGCGCTAAATCGTGGACGTGACGGAATTGCGTTCGCCAGGGGACGGACCGAGAATCCGGAACGGTGGAAATAAAGATAGATATCGCGAAACGTGGAGGGCAGTTTCGTTCGTCCTTCCGTTCTGCCGTCGGTTTTCTCGGCATCTTTTTCGTTTCCGTGTCTGCTTATAGCCTTTCATGGATTACTCAAGTCTTGGATGAAAAATGTTAACCAAAGTTCTTAATAAATATTTTTCAAGACAAAAAACTAACGTTATAATTTAAGATTTGAAGTATCAAGTTCATTGTTCGTAATATTGTTTATTTCAATTGTCAATTACGGATCCACAAAAGCAGATGCAGGTAGGTCTCTTATACGAAGATCAAAGTTCTTTTTTGTCTTGAGTATTATCAAAGTATTATGCAATGGCTTGATTACTAATACAATGATTAATAGCTCGTAATCGAATTGTGAGGCTCGTTAAGCTGGAAGGTGCATATGTATGCGTGAGAAATCGAGTTTAACGTCACCTATAAGCGGTAAGTCGTGTCGTGAGATTTCACGCTCCAATGAACGATTAATTATTGCCCCGGTGGCGCATGGAAGAGAGCAAAAAATCAGCCTGCGCCGTATACGCTATCGATGCGGTCGAAGATACTCTTATGCGTAACGAGATGACGAGCGGGAATACGGCGTGTATCTTTGTATCTATCCTGAACAAGTTTTTTTTTTCTCTTGGACAAAAAAGCGAGTTCGTTAATTAAGTAAATTCTTTTTAATTTTGTATACAGCGGGTATTTTTGCATTATAAAGAAAATTGACGGTATTGTGTGTTATGAAATCAAGTTATAATGAATTGAAAATCAAATATAATTATGTTTATGTGTATGCATGTATGTAAAGATTTTATGTAATACTTGAATACTTGAATACTTGAATAAAAGTAATTTATTTGCGAAATATTTTCTATGAACGGATTCACAGAAGGGTCAAGGAATACGTTTACGCAGATATTTTTTACCTATACGTTACAGCGCGTCCAGTATAATTAATAATGCGCATGGTAATACGTAGTTATACGCGCAGTAAATGCGGGATTAATCAGCAATAATTCATTCTAAAGTCGATGCACACCTGAGGTGTTAATACTGAAATATGTTAAGGAAATTCTTTGCTTCTCTTTTTTGCAATATATTCCAATATGATTTTAAAATATAAGAAGAATTATTTCGAAATTGGTAAAAAATGACATATTTATCAATTTATCGAAGAAAATTATTTTCCCAAAAAGGACAACATTGAAATTTACGTTTCAATTCTAATCTAAATGTAAGATTTATAAATTTCGGGCATATATATATTCTAAATAAAGTGACACATAGCTATGTAACAACGATCCCAAGTAATCGTTGGTCGTCGATCGAATTTATGTTAGACTCACCTGTCTCGCAGTCGACACCTTTCCATCCCTGTATGCACACTTTGTCTCCGTTCTCATCGCAGGTGTAATGGCCAAAAATGTCGTTTCTAGGTCGGCAGAATTTGGTACAGGTCGCATTGTAGTAATGATCGGCGCACTGGACCCGCACCCGATACGCTAAGTGAGCGTTTCTTCCTTGATGATTGAGAGTGTGCCACGTGGGTCCTGGCAAGACGATGCCGCTGTAACTCGCTTCCTCGATCACGCCAGCGCTCACCTCGTCCCTCGCTTGCAGGATCAACGTGAATTGCCTCTGCAACAGAATATATTAAAATGATTTTTCGCAAAAGCTATAAAGTAACAAATAATTGATAAGAAGATTCAGATTAAAAACTTTTTCATTGTTTATATTATTATATATATATATATGTGTGTGTGTGTGTGTGTATGTGTGTGTGTGTGTGTGTGTGTGTGTGTGTGTGTGTGTGTGTGTGTGTGTAATTTACTTTGATATTTTTAATATTATTTTATTAATATTACTATTACTATTATTTACTATTACTTACTATTACTTACTATTACTATTACTATTAATATTACTTTTTACTTTTTACCTAGTAAAATATTTTGAATAAATTATCTGAATAAATTTTTACAAAAGAGAACGTATGTACATACATAATCGAGTTTATCTCTTATATTTTGACAGATCTATTCGGGTCCTCGTCTACGATTCAGCATCGCCGTGACGCAACGAAGCCGGATTAAATACAGAACGGTGATGTCACGGACGACAAGGGCTCATTTGAAAGAGGAAGGGAGGTGGTTTGATGAAGGCAGCAATTAACCCTTGCCCAGCTTGAATAATTCCTCGCCAGGCATGGCTCTAAGTGGGACCTTCGGAGCCTGGTGCTTTTGCAAATTTATACAGCGTCTGCTGACCTTTGGGGGCGGTTTAAATTATATGATAGTGTAGGGTTACCAATTTCAGGACTTCAGCTTATATAACCGAGAGTTACACGAAAGCGCATTCGTCGTGCGAAACTATGCGGTAGAAAACAACTTCCGGTGTAAACGGGATGGCGTAGAACATATTGATTCCGATGTAATGTAAATCTGATAACAAGATGCCGAAGCGGGTGTCATCTCCTGTTCCACCGCAAAGTGTGTAAAGTGCGTTAGATAAATTGCCTTGTTTCTTAAATTATACGATAGTTGATGATTTATACATATACCTGTGTGGATAAACTCAACGGCATACGCAAAGCATCATGATTAGGACTTGGATATTACCGTAAGCCTTGTTGTAATGATTAGTGATACATTGATAATGCCTGCATGATAATGCAAAACTGAGAGAATGGCGGTTAATTAGGATAATTACAACGCCGTTTGCACGAGTATCGACATGACAGTTTCGTCCTTTATATAGCCGGCTTATCTCCGCCAGCGTGTTGCGTCGTTCGCAAAGGGGAACCCGATTGGTACCACCAATCAAGGGCCGTGAGTGAGCGACGGCCGGTTAATGCAATAAATAAATTCGAATCGTGCTGCCGCGCGCGGAAGACGCGACTATCCGCTTCTTCGTGTAGCCGCACGCTGGCACCCGATGGGGTTACACGGGAGTCGAGCCGCCGATGCGATGGTAGAAAGCTGGAAGTGTTCCTCTGATGGAACCGGTCCCGGTGAAAAAAAGATTAGCGCGCATTGGCGTCTCGCGCGCGCGCACTCGCAAACGCGCCTGCATCGGTATAATGAACTTGACGATCCTCGGAAATTAGACAATGAACAAAGAGCCTCGACTTCGGTATTCGTAAAGTAATAACGATGAAAACTGCGCAACTTGTAAAAGCGCATTTCAAAATTTACATTGCTTTGACAAATTAATATTATTACAAATATTTTTATGTATAAATATACATATATTTATCTAAATAAAAGTATATCTCAAATACATTTTTGAAAATTATCGCGAAAAGTGATTATAGCTTTAAAATTAGAAGAGTTTCGAAGCATTGTCTGATTAAGCGATCCTTTTTCACAAACAGACTAGCAAAGTAATCCCTTTCTACTATAATGAATGATCTATTTCTTACGTGAGCGTTCAGTGACTTTTTGCTGGCTCATTCTTTTTCCAATTTTGACATCATGCACATGACACAATTGTTCGCGATTTAACTTAATTCACGAATCTATAGCGTACGAATTTTTCCCGGCGATCGAAATTGTTACGCACCAATTGATTCGCGCGAGTTTCGCTTGTCAAAGAATTCAGAAAATTATATTAACATCCGGGTGTTAATTCTATCAAAAGGGAATAATCATTATCCAGTATGTTTCTCTTATTTCGACGAGGCAATATACTCGATGATGCAATCTTTGCAGTACAAAGAGCATGTTGTGGCCAATCCGCGGCGAGTCAGACGTCTCGCGCTAAACGTAAAGTCAGCTCCGCTCGCTGGCAGTACCTAGAGCAGATGAGCGTTAATTGGTGTTAATTGATGGCTCGCTCGAGGACCAGCTTTCCCACGCCCGCGACTTTCGTGCTCGCCTTTTTTTTTTACACCTCGTATATATATATTCTAATGCGGTCGGTTGTGGCTGTCTGTCGCGCCTGCTTCCCCGTGAAAAGAACGTCCTTTGTGCTCGAACGTCGTGACGCTTCCTTTGTCGCACCGCTCCTATTCCTTCGCGACGAGTTCGTCACAATTGAGACGTAAATGGTTTAAGGTTAAGGTCGGAGGAAGTCTCTAATATTGTGTCAGATTTTTCGGGCTCGATAAGCTTCCAACCGGCGCGATAAGCGTCGGATCATCGTATGTAAATGCTAATTCGTTTCGTTAATATGTTTGGAGAAATTGTCATCAATTAAAATATATCAGCAAAATTATTTATTTAAATTTGGGTCATGTTTAAAATGTTTATTACATACATATGAAAATTCTTCGAAAAGACTTGGGAATAACAATCATAAATTAGGCATGGTTTTTCCGTTTCTGACTGTTTGCTTATTATGCAAAATGAACTTTAAATCTTCGCTGTATGTATGTAGTACCTGCTCGGAATTATCATGGAAGCAACCCTAAGACAAAGAAACGAACATGCGTGATGCGTCAAGAGAGCAGAACCAAGAGCCGTTAAGATGGCACGATCGTGGATCTAGGAATTCATGTGGGCGTTTCGTTATTCCGCCTCGCAGCGTTATAATCACGGGCGTACCTGACGAATTTCCCCTTTCACCATTAAATACCGAGGGGGAAATTGAAAGCCAACTAGTCAAGCGGATGCATCCTTGGGAATGCAACTTGTGGCTGATGATCTAACCAAAGTAGCTGATAATCAAATTTTCTTCGTAATACCGAGAATACGCCGGATAGCGAACAAGGAATGAAAGCCATCGTCTAAGATTAACGAATTAAGATGACACAAAAAAATGACCAATGATTGAAGTAATAGCCAATGCAATTTAAAATCAACATAACATATATTCAATATGCTATTGAAAATAGCAATTATCAATTTTATCGCGCACGACCTTAAGAAAATATAATAAATATAATGCGGAAGAAAGACGAGCGTGGGATGTGCATACGTGCTGCTTCGCGGTCGTATGCGTCATCTCGTATTCCACGGTTGTCCAGTACGTAACATGAATTATCCCGTTTCTCAAATTGTGCGACGCGAAGTACACGCATAAACCATTATTTGAATGCGTGTCAGAGCACGTAAACACGCCGAAATACATAAAGCATCGCGAGTAAGAATTTGTTATGATCACGACACATGGATGGATCCGACAATTTTTTCTTTTCAGAAAATAATGCGGAAAAAATTGAAAAGCAGAAGATTCACGCAAATCGGATCTTTCGATATCGAGAGAACGAAAACTCTCGATATTGGAAATTGCTGGCACGATTCCACTGTCTTTTCGAGAGACGTGGAAGGAATCGCCGCGTCGACCAACTCGCGTAGGCGTAGGAAATTAATTAAGCCGAGCGGTATTCTCGAAGAAGTCGATGCACGTCTATTTCCTTGCGATGACCAATTAATTAATTTCCTGTGAGACGACAGTCGGTCCCATGTTGCCCGTTAATGCAAAGTTTTTGAAAACATTGTTGAAAAACGGTGTATGCGTGTATTTTACAGATTAAATATTTAAAACATAATTTAATACATGGTACCAACAGGTATAAAGTCAAGAATAATATCAGTTTTTGTCAATGCAAAACTTCATAGATTGACAGAGTGTGAAATACAAGTATCAGTCTGTTTAACGTTTGAACAATTCATAGTAATACTCGTAGGAATTTTATTCGCGTCGTGCCTCTCTCGAGTTCGATGAGCAAACCCTCGTTGGCGGTCGGGTCGGTCCGGAATTTGTGCAATCTGCATGTCCGGCGTATTAGAGCATCACGCGGCGGCGCAGGCGATTCGAGGCGAGTCTAAAGAGATCGAAGGAAGCGAGCGGACACGTGAAGCACGTAGAATCCCGCTGCGAGGCTATCTGGCCGTTTGCCTGGCTGCTTGCCTTGCCTGCTTGCCTGCCTGCCTGCCTGCCTGCCTGCCCGCTTGCCTACCTCGTCCGTCAGTCTATCGGGCCTATGACTTACGTACGCGCGCACGTACATGCTCGTGTGCGTTCGTTGGTAGGCTGGCAGACAAGCAGGTAGATAGGTACTTACGTACGCCGAATAGAGTGCGCCGAGTCTCCTCTCTCTATGTCAAGCGACGTGTCTTAGGTTTCGCGGAAAAGATCGAACGAGCCGTACGTGAGGACGCATACAAAAGGCGACGCCGTACGCGATCGAACGAGGGTACCCAAAGGTTCCCTCCGATTTCCCATGCGATCTCCTCCCTCCACCTAGTCGCCGCGTTAGATTTCGCGACGCGACGCGACGCGGAGCGTTCTCACGCATGTGTCGGAGTGCAATCGCGTCTCCTCATTCTGACGGGATTTACAGTCGGCCACGCGGTAACGCGACGCCCGAGGAAACGATCTCTGCAAAGTAGGCGCCTTTTTATTTCCACAATCCCGACGTGATTGGAACAGAAATTCGCGAGGCGAGAAACTAAGAAGAAACGAATTCAACGAATTCAGTTTTAAATAGAACAGACAAATCGTTAGCCTCGCTAATGCCTTTTCCTCAATATTATTCGATCAGGTATTACGTAAGGCAGATTGTCGTTGAGAAAATCGTCGGGAAGATAATCACGTACGTGTTCGACTCGCAGCGGAGAATCAATCTCGCTAATTGACCAAGCCGGAACACGCGGTAGATAGAGCGTCGCGCCGTAATTGAAAAACGTGGCGACGCCGAGGAACGCAACGGGCCGCTTTTGCGGCCGGCGATTCTGGTTCGTTCGCCAGGGATTCCGTCCGGTCGCGTTGCGTCGTCTCTCTCTCTCTCGGTAGCACCGTCCCTTTGGCGACGGAAATCTCCGTTCTGTAATCCCGTCGGCCGTCCTCGCTTCCCAATTAGCCGGCTGGCTAATAAATCTCGCAGTGTACCCAGAACTGCAGAAAGACTCTTCGAGGGAGAGAGGGCAGGATCGCGAATGAGAGGAAGAGCAAAGCGGTGCGAGAGGTAGGAGAGATGGAGGACGAGGGGGCGACAGGAGGGAGAGGATCCCGTCGTTGTCGTCGTCGTCTTCGTGGACGGGGAGATGCTCGTAGAAGAGAGGCGTCCACTATCCGCGAGGGCACAAGGCCAAGTGCACGGCGCGCCTTCTTCCCGCTTGGAGGAACCAAAGTGGAAACGCCGCGCGGATGGCGATATGCTGATGATCGTGCTGGTAGTGCTGGTAGTGGTGCGTTACCTGCATAATATAACGCGAGTCTGGGATACGCGCGCTATGCCTCGCATTAAATGCCTGCCTCGACTGTCCGACCGCGTTCACGTTATTCCACGAATGTGCTTCACTTCGAGTATACGGGTGAGTTGGCGAGACCCGGGATATCGTAACGGATGCATGTAATCAACATTCGTTTCGATCGGTAATATCAGTAGTAAAGTACGAAATTAATACGGCCAAAACTGGCTTCTTTCAAAATCATCGAAATCACGTACTGCCTTCGGACAGAAAATAAATGATTGAGAAACGATGGAAATGTATGTAACTATAAATCCTTTTGCATATATTCTTACGTTATGTTGTATTACACGTGATTCTTTTTACAGGTTCGTAGAAAGGACGGATCAAGGTACTCTCAGAGAAAACGCGAATCGGAGAGACACTGCACGCTGTGCCAGTGGTTTGTGCGGACGGTCTCGACAGCCTTTCGAGGGAAAGGAGGAATAGGGAGAGAGCAAGGACAGAGAAAAAGAGAGAGGGACGAGTTTGGTATGCGCTTCGCGCAGCGGGTTCACACACGACCGGCCCAAAGGAGAGGACCCCGGGGCCCCGCCGTTTCCTCCACCACGCTCGTCCCGTCGAGCCCCCCGTGAACGGGAACGCGAAGACACTCCAAAGCGAAGAAGCATCGCCCAAGTGACAAAAAAGCGTGGCGACATTTTTTCCTCTCGTGTACCCTCCTCGCCTTTCATTCCCCCCCCCCTCCCGCCTTTCGTGTAACACGCCATTGCATTCTGCACCTGTCGGTGTTTGCGCACGTCCACCCACCGCTGACACGTGCGTGGGGATACGTATACAATAACATAATCGCGGTCAAATATAAATCTTGCAAAGGAAAGAGGAATGCCATGATTGCAACCATCCTCCTCGGGGCGATCGCATAAAGAGAGCAATTTCGGAGCGGCGAGAGAACAAGGAGGACCGGTTCGCGCGCGCGGAAGTTTCGACAAATCGGCCGCGCTTCCGCATTAAGAACGTGCAATTTATGCGTTCCCGGTGAACTCACCGCGCGATGAATCTCGCTTCAATGGGCACCCGTTGATCCGGCCGGGAGCCCACTACTCTTCAAGAGGAAATCGTGCGTTCTCGTGATTAAAAAAAAAATAGCGCGACTGTCGGACGCTCCTCGTCTCCTTCGTTCTTCTTTAATGCAGCTAAATTGTTTCTCGCGTAACTCTATAATTAATTCACAAAAGGTTTTATCTTGTATCTTATTCTCATAATTTCTAATTAACGTCAAGTTTCTCATTTTTCAATTAAATAAAATTTTCAGTTATTTATCATACTTTGTATATACTAATTTATATAATCATATTTAATTCCTAAATTAATTCTAATCCTTTTCTCTTCTATTAATCTATTTTTTAATCATTGTATTGTTGAGTTTTATTAAATTATTCAACATTTTATCCTGCAGTTAACTAAGTTTCTTCCCTTTCTATCTTTTGTGATCTTTAATACTCATCGCCGATATCATTTTGAGAAAGCAATCTACAGAACATAAAGCGCAAATAAGCCACATTTACCTATCGTAAAAATAAGTCTAATAACGATCAAATAAGGGCAGGCAGAAGAAACATCTTGCTCAACAATCGATGACAAATTGTACAGGTCATTATATATCGGCAGCATGGCTTACGTTAATGGAATTAAGATTAATACCGGCTTGTACGTGGGAGTACCACAAGTATGTACGTCGTGTCACTATAATCACTGATTTTCGTAGAGAGAAATTGTCTTCGATCGGTCGGGAGCTGGCAATCAGGAAATCTTTAATTCGCGCGAACGTAAATCTCGATGGCGAGACCGATGCGGTTGGCCATGATTGCAACCCCCGCGGGCGATCGGCGCAAAGAGAGCAATTTCGGATCGCCGGTCTCTCCCCCTGAAGACCGGTTTGCACGGAAGTTTTGACAAATCGCTCGCGCTTCCGCATTCGAAATGGTGCAATTTACGTGCGATTAGAAAAAGGCTCGGCGACGCGCAGGGATGCGCGACGCGAATGACCGTGCGATGTAAATCCCGCGAGCGTTATTCATTATTCGCGTTAGCGTCGCGTATTAACGGCGCTAATATATTTGAACAACCGTAGGTGCCGCTCGCGGGCTTAGCGCAGTTTATTCATGATGCTATTAAGTGCACGGCGCGACCAGCGGTTGCATGGTGCACTGCCGGCGATTCTGCAAGCAGTTTTAAACGAAATAAAATTGCTGGAAATTGCCTCTTTATAAAGAAGAACTCATTGTCATTATATTATTATGTTTAATAACTAGTAAAACGGTTTTTAGCTTTCAATATTATAAACACGAAAATGAAAAAAAAAAAAATAATTTGAAAATTTATTTTTATAAACTTAAAAGAGAAACGCACATTTGCAAAAAATGAGGATTTCTCAAATATACAATTTAAGTTTCAACTGAGAATAAAAGGTAGAATAAAAGAGAATTGATTTAAAAGTGTGCTCGTAGTTTTGGAACACGCGGTAGTTTGAAAGGGCAACGAAGATATCGGCGAGAATGGAAAACGCTTATAAAGCCGCGAGGCCCGTTTTCGAGTCGCGGATGTACACCTGTTGGGGCCCCTGACTCACGTCGTTCGATCCCCGTGGCGTTCCGCGACGCGTCTTCGAACGGGCTCCTTCATTTTCGTCCCCCGTTCCGTTCCCCTCCGTTCACCCTGCTGACCGCCGCCTCTTACGTGATGAATGCCGCTCGGCCGAACGTCGTTTATCATTATACGTCCATTATCGAAACTACGATTGTCGGAATTAATCACGTGCCTGGGGAAAGGAGATTAAACGTGCCATGGACACACGGTTTCCAATTCAATCCGGAGAAGCTCTTTCTCTTTTCTGTTTCGCGTAACTGTACGTCAATGCCACACTTAAGAAACAATTTTCATAATTGAAATCTCTATTTTAGTCGAGACTTTTCGTAGTTGAAACAGTCGTATATTACAAATTTACGACCAGCTGTCCTACCGTACAATATATCAATTAACTGCGGTACAACTAAAACCACAGAAAAATACTACTTAATTGGATGCGCGTTATTTTTGAAGGACAATTGTGGACAGCGTCCACGTGGATCCAGCGGCGTCTCGTGATGTTGTACCATTCACAGTGGCGCCCAGATTGGAGACATTGTACGCGTGGATCTATATGTGTTCCAATGCATTCAACACACCGGGCAGCCAGTCGTGCGTGCCAGTGCATACAAAACGCGCGTGGACAGGACAGGTCGCGTATATACGCGTACCATCGCATGTGAATCGTATAGTCGAGTTCATAGAGTCGCATTGGCAACGGTCGAACGACAAGGAGAAATTATCGAGAACGGACGAGGCTGAGGGGAGAAGATGGGAGAACGATTTGTGTAAGGATGCAGAGAACGAGAGAGAAAGAGAGAGGGCAAGATCAAGTCACGAGGAGGAGATGCGTGGTCGGAGAAAGGAGACACGGCACACACTTGGTTCGAAGATGCATATAGCTCCGAGGTGGATTGTGCAAAAGCTCGGCCGTATACTCTCATCTCGCCGATCGCTTCCCGTACTATTATGCGACTGCCGTAGATAGGAGAGAGATGAGATCCTATCCTACTCCGTATTCCTTACATTGGTATTGAAATTAGAAGCAGGGAAAGTCGACGGCGACGGCGACGACGATTACAATGTTTGACGTTACTATCGCGACCGCATCACGTTCGCGTAAACTAGGTCGCTATTAGAAAACTCCTGCGATTGCCGGCAATATCCGCATATGTAACTTATTGAAAGTTACACACGGTATATAGATGGATACCTGGTATCTAGGACTATCGGTAACGTCTAGCATTATATCACGTTTCTCCACGTATTAGAGACTCAACGATCCAATTATTTTATCGTGATGAGTTTCGTATATATACGAAACTCCGAATTCGAATCGCAATTTTCGCACGTAATACACGCGGCTGGTTATTCGCGTAAAACGGAGAAATCGTTTTGAAATTATTTTCCGATTTCGAGCGAGAAGCGAACGATAAATTTAGATTGAGAAAATCTCGGCGAGTGGACGCGCGATCAAGGCACCGGTGGCTCGTTCAGATAAGAATTATAAGATGAGAGTCGTAAGATTTATATTGGTAAGAAGAGGGGACTTGTCGGATACTCTCTCAAGCCTCGCTAAGCGCAGGTGGCATTCGGTAGCCTGCGCGAGAGTGTCCGCCGCTCACTCGTGTCTCGGTGCTAGTCGAGAGGATGAGATTATATATACCGTATTCAATCAGCGGAGACGATAATGACGGCATTATCTGCGGAAGGACGATGAAAGTCAGGCAGTTTACCGTTTTCCATGGTGGGTACCACATGAAAACCGTTCTATAGCTATTACATTCATGACGCGAATACACGAGATACCGAGGCATCCGGGCTTTTATCTCCGCGCTTCTTATTCCCCTGCAGCCCCTTATTTCGATGCGTGTTTCGTTGTGCGGCAAACATGCCCATATTCTCGCGCACCTGTATATCTTTTATACGCTTCTTTCTTTCGTGCGCAGCACCGGCATAATTGAATTAGACCGGCAAAGCGCTAAATGATCGAAGGTAACACACGTCGCGAAGCGGGAGGAGAAATACTTGACGAAAAAAGGGAAGCAATTTAAGGGTTTCTGTTTATACCCTTCGCGGCGGCGGTGGCGGTGGTTCTTCGGGAAGAGAGGAAAAGAGGGGAAAAACAGAAAAAAACGGGGCCTCACGTAGAGTCCCTTTGTCGCGCGATGGGTCCTCTCGTCGGAAGATACCCGCGAGCGAGTTATGAAATATACAAACAGAAAGACTCTGGCGCTCTTCAAACAACCCACGACGACGCGGACGCGTGTAGGTAGGAACACGGGTGCGTTTTTTTCGAACGCGGTACCCTTCAGGATCCATCAGACACCCACCGAACCCATCGTCGTCTGAAGGAGGCACTTTCGACGGTCCTGTGGAGTATACCCGGCTCGCGAGGGCACGCCTGCCTGCGCACTCCAGCGTCTCTCGAGAGGTCTGTTTGGGCATCCTCGAAATCGCTTGTACATTATGCCGTAATTACGTTAGACGACGACGGCGGTCCGATCGTAGGTGGTGCGCTAATTGGGTACCCACAAGACGCTTTCCTGACTCCCGAGGAGGATGGAATTTTTCTAGTGCACTGCACGATAACGTACCATGGCTATTTAAATAGATAGAGCTTTTTATGTCAACGTTGTAGCGATGAAGTATTGATAATAATACGAAGCAAGTATCTTTTCAAACGTTGTTCTTCACGTCTCGTAATTTCTACGCTCTTTCCTTCGTTAAATACGAGACAATTATCTCGCGAAAAATGAGCGATTAGCGCAACGCCTCATAGAAAATTCATAATTTTCGAATGTACAAAATTCGTACGTAAAACCGCCGGCTGTTCACGGTCGAGCGAGCTGATTTGTAATCGCAGAAAAAGCGGCAAGGTAAATTCAACGTGGGTGAACGATCGTAAAAATTTCGCCGCGAGAATTCACCGAGAGCGTGGTGAGAAGGAGGAACGCAGCGGGAGAGATGGAGGAACTGACGATGAGGAGTTGCCAAGCGACTGGAACCAAACTGGAATTCTACGCAACGACTCGCGCGGATGGGAGACCAGCGGACCGGAAATCCCTCGCGCGCGGATTCGATGGCTCTCTCGCGCCTTCTCGCCTCACCGTGCGGACAAAGGAAATCGGGGCTAGAAATTCGCGATTCATCCGACCGGGCAATATAATGCGAGTTATAAGCGCACGACTCTTACTCCAGCCTTGCTGGTCGTTAGCCTTATATACGTTTGCGAAAGAGCGGCGCCGTTCGCCACAACTCGCACTCGGCCAGCTTTCGGCGATTTCGAGAATGGGAGCTCGAAAAGGAGGTAGTCATCGGTATGGCCACGTATATATTTACGGTGCCGGCCCCCGGGGGCGGCGTCGCTAATGAGACGCCGCCGTTCTCCGTCGGCGCCGTGTCACGGCGTCGATGATAAATGATCCGTGGCGGCCGATTCGTAAGCTCGAATGTGTCGTCCCCTCGTTACGACTTCATCCTCTCGCCCGTTCGTCTTTCGGCGCGACGTCATTGTGCCGGTGACCAAACAAAATTACGGTCCCGTATATGTACACCGTACGGCGTCATTAATCGCGGGACATCGAATTAAGCCTCGACGCCTCGTGCGGTGTAACGGCGACCGGTTAGGATTTTCAGCCGACGTTCGCGTTCTCACGGATATTAGGTGATGCCGCCGCGTGTTTCGACTCTCGCACTTGCCTTTTCTCGACCCTCTCGACGCGTATTTAGCGTTAAATGAGATCGTCTGATTCTCAGCTGACAGGGTCAACATTGAATCCGTATTGAATAAACAATATTAGCGAACGTCATAAATGAGAAAGCACTTGTCATAGCAGATAATACTCATAAATCAAAATTAAATATAGAACATGTTCGCGAAATCTTTTTAACGTGAGAGAGACTGCACGGTGTTTATTATTGTACCGTAAAGAGAAAATGCAAATAGCAAAGCATAAGTTCAGATGGTTGAAAAAACACAAGTTCAGATGCTGACTATATTGCGAAATAACGACTCACCGTCCATCGGAAAGTAAAGTGGAGTTGCAGAGTGACGGGGTCGGTGAGGGTGAAAGTGTTCGGGCCGAGGGCGTGACTAGATACGTTGCCGAAGCTACAGGAGCCGATGGCAGTGACGTTCGACTGGTACTCCTTGAGGCAGAGCCAGAAGGCTGTCGAGCAGGGCGTTGTACAGGGTGGGAATTCTCCCTTTCCGCCCCCGCCTCCCCCGCCGCAACATCTACCGTCCACCAGGGTGCCCCTGTTGTTCGTCAGCGAGAGGATCTGCACCTCGAAGTATCCGCTCGCGGTTGTTGCCTGCAACACAGCAAATGGAAACGTTATACTTAAATAAACTTGTCGTTAGACGTTTTATGTTTTGATGTCATTCCCATGTATATTATTAATCTCATTAGCGAACTATTAGTATCATCAGCATGACAACATTATATTATGTTGAATATCCAATAAAAGAAAATACGTCTAAGATCAAAGAACTTGCCTTTCAGGTAAAACAACTCATGCTTAGATGCTATACATACTACATATACTATAGTTGCATAACGACTCGTTAAATGTGGAATTACTTGTTTCTCGCTAACTTATTAGGAGTTTGTTTCGTAAATCGTGAAATTTAAAGAAAATGAACCGTAAGTGAGGGAGGGGAAAGAAATGAGAAGTCCCTTCTAATATTATGAAACTTTTTCGTAAAATTCGGTTCCCGCTTTTGCGCCAAGCGCGGGAACCTGAAAAGGCCTCGGGTTACTGTCCATTATTGCGTATCGTGGAAACGGAAATCTCATGTTAGCATCTCAGGACAAAGAGGGAGAAGGAAAGAGAGGCCTCAGGCGAATGCACCGAATGCAGCAGCAGCAGCAGCAGCAGCTTCGGGCCAATCTCGGAAAAGAAATCGAGCAGTTTCGAAACTGCAATCACGGCCGGGCAATTTTCGAGCTCGCCGCGATACTACCGTTACGCGTGATACGCATCATACAGTCTACATCCTATAAGTATAGTGAATAATTACTTTTTACCTCACTCTTTACTCACTGCTGCGAACCTGAGTTCCTTGTACGCAAATACGGACAACACATGCAAGCGGTTTAATAGTAAATATAGATATATAAACACAAAAAGTGTCAAGACTGACATAAAAACTAAACATACCAGTTTGTCCTATTTCTCAATCTCCTTTTTTCAATTTTGTGATAATGCATTGCTTAATTATTTAGAATCGATTAGGACCACTTTCAGAAATTAACGATAGCCTATACAAAATTGCTTTCTCGAGAAAGTAATTTCGTTATAGTTTAATTCACTTAAAGAGCTACAAGTAGGGGAATAGGATTACACTGTACATCGCGGGCGCATGTATAGAGTATATGCACGTGTTCGTGCGTTTGTGTATACATATACATGACATACGTAATTATCGTAAGAGTAAGATCGAAGGTAGAAAGCGCAAAGGATCGTCTGCTGGCCTTTGCTTTCCACAACGCGTTTCCCTTTACGTTATATAAGCCCGTCCCGCGAGTGACATTTTAACGGGTCGGCACGGCGCTGAGCTGCCGCGGCTCCGGTTCGGTAGACGTCGGGGATAAATCAGAGAATAATTGAAAAGCAAACTACTTGGCGATCGTCCGCGTGACGATAATCGCGCGATTCAAGAAAGACGGAGGAGAGGAGGAGGCGGTAACACAATAGAATTCCTAATGAATCAGATCTTTTGTGCGTTCGGACAATACGCGCGCACGACAGGTATAGAAATTCGACCGAGTTATTATACAGGCCGCGTAATTTCGTGCCTTTGACTCGGATAACGATATGCGTGATAATGTACACTCGGAGCAATTTGGAGAAATCGTTGAAAGAAAAGAGCGTGAATCAGCGTTCGCTTTTACGAAATAAATCCAGTGCCTCAATAATAGTTGAACTGGATTTAAAATACTGCAATCTGTGAGGCAGTCTGCACCGCCGTGTATCATTCCGCTGATCGCGATGGAACGCACGGAAGGAGGAGCGTTTCAATAAATTTCAAACGAGCGTTTTGTGCTTTACGATCAAACTGTTGATCGCGAAGACGACCTCGCGTATATGCGATCCCATCGTCGTAAAAATAGTATCGCGATTTATCCCCGCGTTAACCCGACCCATTCGGCAATAGTAATAACTATCCCCGCAGCGTGCGTCTATTAACATCGCTCGGTACTTTTTGCACGTCGGAAAATGGAGGATGGATCTTTCTTTCTTCTTTTTTCTCTCCTCGATTAGTTGTGTCGCGAGACGACGCTCGACGTCGACGTCATCGTCGTCGTGGTTCGCGTTTACGACGACCGACGTCCCAACGGCGATAAATCCCGTCGTACGAGTTTCCGAGTGCGCGCGGTGACGAGAGCCGCGCGTTTGTTTGGAAAGCGAACGCCGTGTGTAACGATGCGCGCGTACGCGTTTTATTAGCCGAGCATACTTATTCTGGAGGCTCTCTCGGCTTCGTCGGTAACCTCCTGCCTCCGTGCGGTCCAGCGATAGAACTCTCTCTCTCTCTCTCTCTTTTTCTCTTTCTCTTGTTGGCGAGCGAACGCGCGCGAGCGTTTGCAAACGCGCGCTCCGTAAACTTTGCACAGTCTGCTCACGTGCCGACGAGAAATTGTTGGACGACAAGCAAGCTGGAGATGCTTTAAGTTAGCCGACGCGGAAGAGCCTCTCCGACGCGGAGTCGCGGATGGGCGCTTACGAAGCCACGGCCGGGAGACGTTCAAGAGAATCGCTCGCAAACGCGACCAGAATGTCCAACGAAATTTCGGCACCGGATTGAAAGATGTGACATGGAGAGCTTTTCTAGTAATCTCGACAACGCTTTCGTAAAATAATGCAATGATATGTTGGTGATGTGAACGTTATTATATAATGCTGTAATAATTAGTGGTACATGTCGTGTTGTAAATAAAACATATATAAACAGTCAAGGTGCACTAATGATGTTGTATAACGTAGTACACATATATATTGAAGGCTCTATTCCACTTTCTTAAGATTCCATCCAAAGTCTCTATTCCAGTATATTCTCTCTCACCCGAGTCGACTGCCACCCAACGATAATTGAAGTTCCTCGGAGCTGTCGAGGTGTAATAAAAGTGGACATCTCGTATTAACAATCGCTTCCTTATCCTGGTACCGCGCCTTCTATCTACGGAACGATTATTTCTTTCGTCTTTCGCAGCGACGGTCGCTTTCACGGTTATTAGGTTGAAAGTTCATCCCTTTCTAACTAGATATTGTACGTATATTAATAACTTCATTGTCTGTACGGTTTTCACAATTTACAATAAAAAATAAAATTGTTTTTAATTATACGCGATATTCTTACATTCTCAATGACGAAATCGAAGGATACTCTTGAAAAATTTTAAATTTAAATTAATGAGAATAATCGACCGACTAATCGAGCAGTAAAGAATATTATGTTGATTTAACTTTATTCTTGAAAAGGATAAACATAGAAGAACGTTTCGATTTTATTAAGTCTTTATCAGTACAAAAGTAAAATAAAGTATAAATTTAATTTGAAATTTTTTATTTTCCTAATGATAAATGCATCCAACCCAAGTTTCGAAATAAAACTATTAAGTTAAATTTCTTTTTATTTCCTTCTCGTCGCGAATGTGTTACTATTGCTTTCAGCGTGTGCATCTTCGTAATCTGTCGCAACCGAGCTGTTTCGTGTGTATGTATATACGGACATGCACGAACAGAATGGCCTTCATCAGTATAGTATAGCATAGTAGCGATCGAGTTGCATACGCGTAAGTTGTGTGTGTGTGTGCGCGCTCGCGCGGCGGTCGGTCGGTCGGTCAGCGTTCGTCGGAGAAGAGCCTTTCCTTTCCGCATAACCAAGGTGCAGCGAGCCATACCTCAGTGCGCCTACTTTTATATACACTCTTGTGGAACTCGCGAAGTACGAATAATTCGCCCGGCCGGCCGAAAAAAAACGCTCGCGGAACGCATACTGAGGAACGACTCTACCGTGTCGTCTTCAAATGCGTCTTCCTCCTTCCTTTGTTCTTGCCTCTTTCCGAGGAAACTCATTTGCCGATGCAGACCGCTGCGAAAATCACAAGTACCGTCTTCGAAAAGTCCTCACATTTGTGCGATTTTTCTCAGGCTGGATGAAAAATGTAAATATCTCTGTGAATTTTTTCAGTTCTGTCGCGAAACAATAATGAATGTATAGATAAGTAATAAAGTGACAATTTTTATTTAAGTGCAATAATGTTTCCTAGATCCTTCTTACGCACAAAATATTTTAGCATTAATTTGATAGCACTTGAAATCAAATACACGAAAATGCAAGATTGTAATATTCGATGCATATGCCGATTTGTAGTTGATAATCATTGCATTTAATTGGAACATAAACAGGTTTAAAAAGTGAATAAATGCAGAAAGTAGGCTGCACAAATCGATTGTTATCGTCGATCTCATTAGCGTGTCGTAAACACGTACGGTATATATGTAATTATGTAAATACGTAATTATACCCGGCTATGATTATGTAAACCTACGGAAGAAAAGTGTTCCTTTAATATCTTAATTGCGAATCCGCTACCGTCTGGCGACGCAACGGGACGCATCGATGAAAGTGCCTGCATCTTATCATTAGATGTTAACGCTAATTAGAAAACAGCGACGCGTCTTTGAAAAATTTCCATGTAAATGAGCTAAATTAGCTAAGTATCTCTGCGTTGCCTTAAACAACCTGCAACGAACGATTTCAGATAATCGATGCACCCAAAAAAAAATAAGAGAAATGAGAATCGCAGCGAGGCGTAGTGCATTAATTTCCTAAAATTGATTACGTAAACGTAATCTCTTATATCCTGCACATTAATAAAGCAATGGAAATAAATATTTTTTTTTTATTATCCCCTTAATCTCGCCGATCATTGCGAATCGCGAGCCAAATAGCGCGATCGATCACTCCGAATTGCAGGAGGAAAGAAAGGACAGGAGCGAAAATTGGCAAGAAAAAGAATAGAAGCAAACAGCAGCAGCAGCAGCAGCAACAGCAACAACAACAACAGCAACACCGCATCAGCGACTGACGCGATTTCGGTTTCGAAAATCGTCCGGGCCTTTCATTTTATCTCTGAGCTCCCAAGTCGTAGGTAGTAATTACCGGTGGCCGCTACCTGCCCGAGTGAAATAGACCTACCGAACACCATTTAATTTTATACCGTAGAATCTGCACGGACAAATCGTTCGGGCGTGCGTATGCGTGTGCGTGTGCGTGTGCGTGTTGGTCGTCCGTATTGCACGTCTCGTTTCTGCGCTCCACGTTCGTTTGTGTCTGGGGTACTCGCGCGCTCGCTCGCGTTTTACGGACTTGTGTGCTGCCCCAGTACCACGGACTTAGGCCATGCCCCTACGGTCCATATATCTCTCTCTGTAGCCTCTCTGCGAGAGATAGGGAGACCTATACTTAATATTATTTGCTACCCACTCGGCAAGCCCGCCAGACTGCCTTTAACCTGACCACAAATTACCGAAATAATTAAAAAGTCTTACTTTGCGTGGGAAGTTTCGCGAACCCCCATCGCTTTCCCCCTTTATCATCGTATTGGGTAGGTAAGAGAGATCCAAATCGAAATAACCGAGTCTGATTGCATATCTCTCTTACAGGTCTATTAAAGACCGGATGTTTTACCCGAGATATTCCTCGATGCGGTATTTTCTAGGACAAATATTCTTAGATATTATTTTATAAAAAAGAAAAATGTCATATCGTGTGTGTCGTTCAATTTAATTGTTCTATTGTATGTCGATGGCTTCAAAACCGTTAAGACGCATCATGATTGAGTAGTAAAATTCGCTGGGCTTTCGATAAAATGTTAAAAGCACTGAAATTAATAATAGCGGGAATAACTTTTCAACGTGAGCTATCATTTTTACATTTTTCCATGGTCGAGGTAATAATTTGATTTGAGCCATAAAGAACGCATTTAAGACTCTATCGATCGGGCAATAAAATTCAAGTAATATCTATCCCTGCGATAATTACAAGACAGGTAGTTCTCGTTTCACCGTCGCTTATCAGCAAAATTAAATTTTCATGAGTACATGCCTTATATTTTCTCAAACGGTTAAAACAATTATAAAACCATAAAACCGTTCTGCTTGGTCTCCTTTCGCAGGTTCGAGGAGATTTATCGAGGGAATATTTTCGCAAATGTGCATATGTACTATGTCTTATTTTTCTGATCTCAATCGGACGCGATTGATGAGTGGGTGTATCATGTGCGTCGTGGGAACTTGTCATCGTTGCAACAAAACGGCAGGCTGTTATCGATGAGCTTTTGTTAGCTCCGGTCGAGGGACGTTGAGACCCGATTGAAGGCTGAACTGGAAAGATTGGCCGTGGTCTGCTCAGCCTGAATGTCTTCTACCTGTCTGCCTACGAGGATCGTGGGTCCGAGAAACGGCGGGAACAGGTGTGAATCGGGATTGTTTCGTGGTTTACACGCTTTTACGCAAGGTGTCTGTCTGAATGCAGATAGATATATCGGTTTCGTTCTATTAATAAGTGTGTGGATGGCATTCGATAAAATCTCAATAGCGATCACTTTATTCCAGCCGGGCAATTATCGCTTCGTATATCGTTTTTCTCTTCAAAGGGGAAGTCTGTTCTCGCGTTCTCCGTAATTAATTCCGAATCAATAACTGCGACTTAATCTGGTATTCTTCGTGAAATTCGTGTGTTCTTACACGACATTTAAGATGAATTGAGCTAGCAAGGAAAATTCGCTAAAATTTGTATGATTTGTATCTTTCAAATTTTCAATATTTAAAATTGATTGTAAACAAACGGCGATAACAAGATTTATGATCGTTTGCTTACACTCAATCAAGAACTGCCACTGCGGGCATTACTCTCGAATTCAAGAAACCATAACTTCGTAAATCGCGTTTTATCCTGGCTTTGTTTTGCGGTTACCTTTCGCGGTAAAGAATTGGAAGTATAAAACAATCAGTCCAACTGCCTGAGGCATCGACACAAAAGCCCGTCGCGCTGATCCGCGAGCAGCGAAAAGAAAGCGGTGCCTGCAGTATCTAATCACCAGACGATAGATTACGAGGGCGATTATTCCCGATTACACGTTGTACAAGTACTCGCGACAGTGGCCAAGGTGGAACGATTATGCCGGTTAGTCGAGTGGGGCGAAACGCGATAATAAATTAAAAGGAAAAACGTCGCCCGTTGATGGGGCGACTAAGCGTTAAGGCGCGCAGTTAATCATAATCGACGTTGCTCGAGTTCAGTGAACACGAAAATGAGCAACGAGCCGATCGCACGGAGTCCCCGTTTGAATTTCAGATAGTCTCATTATTGAAATTTCCAAATAAAACACGCTGCCAGCGATAAATCCCGCTACGTCATCCTTCTAAACGGCCGGCCGTTTGCGACGCATATTTCTGTCGCGTGTGCTATTCATGTGCGTGAAATGTAACATGCAAAATGCACACACTATGCATTTTAGATGAGATGTAAAGAGGGAACTCGCGTTCGATGATGAGTGCTATATAATTCCAACGAGTGATTTGACTTGTTGGAACTGTGTATAGCAATTATAATTTATAATATATAATAAGAACGACGCGATTGAGTGCTTTATTGATTTCGCATGCAAAGATAATGCGGAATATCATGTTGAAGCTGTATCTTCGCGGATATATTGAGATACATATCTCTAACGTCGGCGCGACACTTGTTCGAGGAACGCGACGCGAAATGGAGTAACTGTTAATGGGCTGCCTCGGAGTTTCACCAGTCACACCTGTCGACGTTCATCGAATCGTCAACTCTTTTGTCCACGGCCGTCGTCGGCAGAAGACAAGAAAACTTGGAGGCGGCCAATGAAGCACAGAAGCATCTGCGAAAAAAAGACCGCGTCTTTCTTCTCGAGAGACGGTATTCGCGCGGTTCCCGCATTGACGAACTGCTTCTCGCGCTCCTTCTTTTTACTCTCTATTTTCGATCGAATAACGGAGCGATCGACCAAGAAAATCCGATTAACATCAATCAAAAGAAGTCGTGCTGGTGTATCGAAAAAAGATAATCGGCCCGGTAATCATGTCGACGCGACCGCCCAAACCGCCATCGGAATATCATGTTCCCTTTTTGTCATGCCTATCGCAACAAGATTTAGTTTCCGTACAAGTACTTATACAGGTAGAAATTGAATTGAATCGATAAATAAATTGCAAGTGCGAAGAAGCTGCGAACAAAGTCGGTGGAGTAACTGGCGGAATTAATATCCACATCGTCACGTGCTGCTTCGGCAATTCCCATCGTGCGCTGCAGTCCAGTGCCCCATTACTCGGCGCGTTTCGAAACTCGTGAGGAGCATCCGCGGCTCGTTTCCACGAACTCGTAAAAGCTCTCCGTGTAGGCTCGCTCGGCGGCCTCCGCTTCTCCGCCTGATGTTGTTCCTTACTACTGGCGAACCGAGGGGAAAAAGGACTCGCAGGCACGCACCTGTGCGCCGCCGCGGTCCATGGGGTACCATGTCGGTCAAGACGGGGCCCCAGCTTCAGCGCCACGCCACGCCACGCCACGCCATGCCACGCCACGCTATGCCATGCCACGCCACGCGGGGCAACGCCACCGGACCGCATTATCTGTCTATCTGCCGAGCATTCGCCGAGGCTGCTCGCCTCTTCTCCGCCTCGGGGCTGATTTTTATAGGGGATTCGCGTGACCGCCGGCTAAACGCTTCGCTTTAACCCGGCCCCGGCTCCGCTTCGGCTGCTGTGCGCTCGCTCTCTCTCTCTCTCTCTCTCTCTCTCTCTCTCTCTCTCTCTTTCTCTCTCTGTTTTCATCTCTTCCCGGCCTGCCCTTCGTTCTCCCCGCCGCGGCTTTTTCCTTCGGACCCCCGCCTTGGCCACCGCACGTCCTCGCCCGGCGGCTCTTGTTCGCGCGGAAGGCGCTTCTTCTGCCCCGAAGGATTCCCTATTTACACCCCGGCCATCATCGCGTTCCGCGTTATTTCCGTCCTCTCGCTCTTTGCTCCTCATTTCTTCAATGCTCACCGGGAGATTAATATTTTGTTTGATTTTCTTCACTGCTTTTTTTTTCACCAATCTTTCTTATTGTCTTCGTCATTTTACATGGTGTAAATCGAGAAGCATCGGATCTTGCCAATTGTGCCGCGCATCCTTCTAGTTAACCAGAGTTTTCACTTTCGAGGAGCATTCCTGCTCGTCCTCTTCCTGACGTCGATAATTGGCCACGCCGATCGGACGCGGAACGGAATGGTAACAGAGATAAAAAGGAAAAGAGAAGAAGATGGATCGAGGTGAGAGATGCGCGAGAAGATCCTAGGTTCTCAGGACGAAAGCGGAAGGAGGTACAAGCGCGCAGGCTTAACAGATCGTCGTCGTCGTCGTCGTCGTCGTCGTTGAGCAAGAAACGCAAGCAGCGTAGGACGAATATATGTCTTGCTCGGTTTTATCTTACGTCTGTCATGCGGAAGAACTTGAGCCATCGGTCTATGCTGCGGCAAATGCGTAACCGCAGATTTTAATTAAGACCGCGCGATAGATCGAATTTAACGAGCTTACGTTAATTAGCCGTGCCTCGAAATATCGTCAGCGCAATAAGGCTGGCGCGATGCGAAAAGACCCGTAATCGCGCGAGCGTGTAATTACGGTTTCAGTGGACCGCTTTCAGGCTCTTCTAAACTCGGGGTCCCAACGAGGCGCGCCGGAACTAAGGCGGGCGATCGAGACGATTGTGCTCGAAATAATCGTGTTCGAGATTCCGCGAGTCAATCGACTAGTTAATCAATCACGCTCGATTAATTGTACTTCGCTCACGTCGAATGAAACTTTCTTGTCGATTCTTGTCTACGACTTTGTCTAAATGACTGTAAGAACTATCTGAGAAAATTACGACAGCGCACATCGCCGAGATAAGATCAACAATACAGTTTCACGGCGAGTTGTTTAAAACGTCAACGGTAAACTATGTATCAAAATTGGAGAAGATGCTAGGAAAGTTAGAAACGCTCAACTATTTTCTACTGCTGGTGATGTTAATCATTATCTCGTTTCTCGCTAACAATGTAAAAATATTTTGTTTCGAGTATTAGAATATTGCATTATATAATAGATCGTAAAGAGAAATGCAAATATTATTCGTTTCTATAAGTAGTTGCAATTACAGCTACTACTTTTCGAATTATCAATCAAGATTATTATAATAATTCAATAAACGTCAGTGAGAGTAATATGTATTATGTAACGCGTATTCGCGTGTGCCGAGCAATAATAACGTAATCGTCAAGTCAGTCGAAGCATAAACGTAAGTGACTGAATCATCAATAAGTACAATAATAATATGATGTAGAATATATCGAGAAGGATAGAAAGAGAGAGAAGAGAGAGAGAGAGAGAGAGAGAGAGAGCTGCTAGTTTAAGAATAGAAAAAAATCGCAGATGTATTTAACGGTCAGAATCAGAGTTGAACAACGCAACTGCATAAACCATGTTTCTCGTATTGAATGAGAGTTGATGATAGTCCATGGTATGTTCAGCAGATAATTAAGCCGCGGCGATGGAAGACGCGATGAATTATCATCGCGGCGGCGGCCAATAAAAATCTAACCGAGGCGAATCTCAGGTGCATCTCGCTGCATCTCGCGCGTCTCGCTGCACATATGCAGACGAATGCGGATCGATCTCAGCACCGGGAATCCATAACGGGGGTTTACGATAATTGTTGGAGGCCTCGTGCAATTTCAAGCTTAATAAACCGGCGTCTCTCTCCCTCCACCGTGCGATCGTTCGCATCGTCGCGGAATCTCCGTCGCGGAAAATCGCGATGAGAAAGCCGGCCTGTTGATCAGCTAGTCCGGTGGTTCGATATTCGTTAGTCAGGCCACATCAACACCTTCCGATCCGCAAGGCCGCGACTTCCCGTGAAATCGTCTTTAATCAGTCGGTCTGAAGTCGATCGCGCTCGATTAACCGCAATTGCGCGCCGCGCAACTCACGTTGAATAAAAATAAAATAAAATATTCGATCTATAGAGAACTCTGAAGGCTAAAGTGTGAAAATTGCAAAAACAGATAATGCAAATGCAAAAGCATTTCGAGAAGGCATTTCTATTACATTCAGATATCTCGCCATTCGATTAGAGAGAATTGGTTAATTACGATACATCACAGTAATGTTAAAGATACATATCAGTATTTACAAAAAGGATGATTTCCTATGTGCCATATGTTTCAGTAACCATCCATAAGTATGGAGTACAATCGTTTCATCATATACACTTAAAAAATCATATGCCTACTTCCGGGTTGATCTCAATCGCGATCTCATCGATTGCTATGGAAGGAAGCGTCAGCTGCGCACGTGGAAAGTCTCGAGAATCGCGCAAGAAATTGCGCGGAAGTAATCGCTTTGCAAATTACAACGCAACCGTGCGAAGGCTAAGTTCCCTTTCTCAGGTTCACATATATTTTTCCGCGGAATTTTTTGCAGCTGGCTCCTCGCGTACATGAATCACAGTATGCTACGTGGTGAAATTCACGGGTAATTAATATTTCCTTCTAAATTAATCAGTAGGTTTCTTTAAAAACTACTTGTGCATTTTTTTAATAATAATTTTTTAAATTAATCTTCAATCAATTTTCTTTAATCAAAAGATGAGACGTCTTAACACAAGAGTAATTCTCTCAAATTTAATGTTTCCTTTTAAAATAGAACACGCGGAAGGGCACGGTCGCACACGAAGAGACGCACACGGACACGAATCTACAGACGCGGGATATGCGCTTCTTCGGACCGCTTTCGAGGAACTTTTTTCGGCATCACACGTTATAACGGTAATTCTGTTCGGACTGTAATTGAAAGAGAGCAGCGCACACAACGCGGCAGCAACAGCAGCAACGGCGGCGGCGGCGGCGGCTTAATTGCACTAGGTCGAAATCATCGAGGGAACGATGGACGGACGGCGAGGGAACCCTCTTCTCTACCACGGCCCGTTCTTCGAAAGTCGTTTATAAGAGAGAGGGCCAGGAGAGGAGAGATGACCCCCGGTAACTCCAGGTCGGAGCGAGGCAACGCTCCGACTCCTAAGCTCCCATTATTCGTCGGGTTCGACCGAAATTGTCGATCGTTACGGAAGCGTGGATTTGCTTGCCTTCTCGCTGGCGAACACACGCATCATACTTTAACCCGGCAATTTACATTTGATATTTATAATTTAATCATTTTCGCTCGTGATTGCGACTCTTTTCCGAGATACAGCTATGGCAAAACGACGGGATAGCTATGAGAGAAAGAGATTATAATTATTCTTATTTTAGCGCGCGTTATCTCTTGAAAAAAATATAAATTTTGTGTGAAATATCGCAAAAAAATTTTTTTTATTTTGCGTTATTATTTCGAGTTTAGATCAGCGCCGAAAATTTAATATTCTCTAATAAAGTGATTAATAGGCATGCTTGTAATGAAATGTAAAAATTATGTATATAGGCGCAATTCTGACATAATCACTGATTATAATAATGTTAATCAATGTAAAAAATAACACCCGTTTATATGCGGTAAAACTTGATATTAATTACAACATTAACATACATTTCCTGTGCAATATAATTATATGTGATGTAATAAGCAACCGTAGTTAGAGATTGAGCTACATAGATATTTGATACGTATATTTAATATTAAAGATAGAGTCAAGTTTAAAGAGTCTGTGATTACTGAATTAAAAACAAGTATATATACGGCGACTACTCAATGGAAAGACGTAACTCTGCAGTGCGAACGACTGCGCGATATTGTCGTTTCTGGACGAAGCTATCCGAGATAGTGCATAATACAGAAAAGAGACGCAGCAAGAAAATTATAAAGTGCGAGTGACGGGGCAACATCCGCAAAAAAAAACCTATACTTATGCAGTAAGTGCGTAATCTCTCTTGGCTGAGAACAAGGAGAAGGATGTAGTGCCGCCCTCCTATCCTTGTGCAACTCGCAGAAGAGACGCGTCAAGATTGTGGTCGTCCAGCGACATATTACGTACTATGGTTCACAGAAACAGTCGACGATGAGAACATAAAGAGATGCCGATTAAAAGTAAATTACGATCGCTAATATCCGAAATGAAATAAAATTTTTTTTCTATGACGTGACTGAATGATGAACTCAATCGTGTATTTCTAAGTCCTTGTTACGCAAGGTATAGTAATAATCATTTCTTGATTACTAAATTCTATCAAGAATAAGAATCTGCTTTTCCCTGATAATTCAATAAACTTATTTATTTAACATTGAAAATGAGACTATATTGATCTATAAAAATATACATACATTCCCATGTCCCATGGGAAGTTGCTGAAACTAATGAGCTGTCATTTGCAAATACATTCAGTTGCTGAAAAAACAAAAATTACGTTGAAAAAAGGAAAGTTTGCAGTTTTTAATAGGTATAAATAATATTTAACAAAATGTTTGTATATTAGTTTATTTTATTGATGAGAAATATACTAATAATCAAATGAACTAATGATAAATATTTTCGAAATGCGCATTTGAGAATTTGTACAAAACTCAATTCTTTTACGAAAACTCATGAAAACTTTATCTAGCATGTCGTCTGTAATGTTGTTGACGACCATTTTAATAGCTGCTATTAAATTTGATACTTAGAAAACATTTATCATTAGTTTACCTGATTATATTTTTCATCAATAAAATAAACTAATGTACAAACATATTGGTAGGTTAGATTAGGTTGTTAAATTTTATTCAACCCATTAAAAACTGCAGACTTTTCTCTTTTCAACGAAATTTTTGTTTTTTTCAACATCTGAATATATTTGCAAATGACAGCTGATTAGTTTCAACAACTGCCTATGGAACATCCTGTATGTACGCGTACTACTATTATACAGTTGCAAGAAAAAGATGAAGGAGTTTCTCATGTCAATTTACATTAGTAGCTTAATAATTGCACTGAATAAATCATCGTCTCTAATAGTTTCACTTTGTAGCAGTTTGCTAGCGATTTTTAATTATAAGTGATTAACTATAATAATTTTTTACAAATTCCATACTCAAACTTACATAATTTTGATAAATGCAATAATCTTAATTAATTAATTTTGTCTATGTATATTCAAACATCGTTATATGTTATAATATATCGATGAATAATTTAGCCATCAACTAAATCGTGTAATCGTGTAACCGGATATATTATGCAAAGCCGGCTTCACCGGTGCATATATGAAAGCAATAAAAAATAGATAGAAGCAATAAGAACGTGAGAAAAGAATTATTAAGTGTTTATTTCATAATTTGAAATGTTTCACTATTCATTTTTAATAATAATTCCATCATTGAGGGCATTTAACTGTGGTATTATGAATATTATTATAAAATTATTTTTCGTACATTTAAATTGTATATGCTAAAAGATAAACTTGGCTTCTCTCTCTCTCTCTCTCTCTTTCTCAATTTGCCAATAATTAAACTCTAAGTTATCACGTGCACATGTTAAACTTAAGTTTCTGTGAGATCGAAATAGCTGAAATAGAAATAATAACAAATCTATGTTTTTGTGTTATTTCTGTGCGATTCGAGTTTTGTATCATTGATCCCTCAAGGCGGAAGACTGTGAGATCAAAACATGTACGTGAGAACGGCCTCGCGTTGCAGATGCTGCATCACGCACGATAGCACCTTGTACGATGATGCAACAAGCGGTAAACTATGAGCATTTGAAAGGAGCCAACACTATGCGCTGAGATCGCAATGATCTATAATGATCGCGGAGACTGGTATGGAAATCTTGCCGCACTGTCTTGCAAATTAACTTCCGATACGCGATGGTAGCGGATCTTGTGTAAATCTTGGTGATAACAAGTTGGTATTCATAAGTCGAGTATAGGTATTTTCTATTACATTATTATAATCCAATAGTGGAACATGTACAAGTTTACAAATATTGGACTCTTATGTTCCATTAAATTATCCGTTTCTTATCCGTTTCGCGGATAGACGCAAGACGCATCAAGTAAGTTTTGCTGTATAAAAGTAATTATATTTATTTAATTAGTAAACGTTAAAGGTTTTAATTTAAATTCCATTCATATACGAGAAAAATCCTATTTGATAGACGTACATTGAAAAAACTTGCATGAGTTTAATCGTACATAAATATGTAGCATAATGGCCTGTCACAATTATTTATTTTTGCAAACGTATGCCTCAGGGGATGTATGTGTGTACACTGCGTTCTGTATGCTTGCATCATTTGTTCGAATACCCATTGGACCGCCGCATTGGCTTTTTTTTCCGATCTCACTTGTCGCTGAGCAAAACGAAAGAAGGGGATAGTTTTCACTTGACTGCGCAAAACTTTACCGCTGACGATCGAGCGAACGTACAATGTTAACGCAATTCAATCGTGTCTTAACGATCGCGAAAACGTCGTTCGCAGCAGCTAAAAAGTGCGCGTTCGCGCTGATTATGTCTGATTATGAGTATAAATAGTACCGTGATCTTCTCGCATGCTGTGCTTTTTACGGCTCTTAAATGCCGGCTTAAATGCCTGCAGTGAAAGATATTGCAGTGGCTATGGAGTTTACATTACTAGGTTGAACGTAGCAATTGGAGGTTTCAGTTACTTTAACGTGTGCATTATAAAGTCGCGTCCGTTTCTTTTAAAGTATACTGATTTTTTAATAAATATATCACACCTTGTCGTATTCCGTTAAATTCATGTTGTGGATGACAAAGCAAATTATAGATTTGCAAATGTAATTTACTACGTGTCTTAAATTACAATAAATGCAATTTTAGTATCAAAATTAAAATTTTCTATCTATATTTGCCATGCTGTTTAATCCTACGTAAAATTTGTTTCCTCTATTCTTTGACTAGCTCGTTCGTATTTGCATGAGTTACACCCCGAGGGCGACGATATCGCTATTATTGCTTGACATTTCAGATGATTCTTTTCACCCGTTTCGAAACGCGAAGAGAAGCACGCGAAAGAGAAAGAGAGAGAGAGAGAGAGAGAGAGAGAGGAAGAGAGAGAGAGAGAGGAAGGAAGAGAGAGAGAGAGAGAGAGAGAGAGAGAGAGAGAGAGAGAGAGAGAGAGAATGTGTCCAGGTGAATCGGAGGAAGGTGTGGAGCGACGTGTGTCGCGGCACGTACCTGTATGAGATGGGCAAGGAACAGGACGTAGGTGGCGGCCGCCCTCATGTCTCTCCCTGGGGAATCCCTCGACTACCGCATATCATCGATATCCCCTGCTGTTACTCCTCGGCCACTCTCTCGAGCACTCGTTCGCGTATTCGATAAATTCTCCACTGTCTTCTCGTCACGCCGTTTGTGTGTATATCCTCTGCTCTCTCTTTCTTCCTTTCTCTCACCACTCTCACCGAATATTATCGGCACACTGCACTCCGCAGATCCTTCCGGTCCGCGCACCAACACCGAATATCCACTGGCGTGTGTCCTCCGCGTGGAAGGACGATCCGCTTTCCTTTCCGCTGAGCACTAAACACTCGTGAACACTTCGTGAATGAATGGACGACTCGCGTGCGTTTTTCTCCACCGTTTCTCGTCCGTAAAGATCCTCCAAGTCTCACTTTTCCCGTGCATAGGCGACATTCAAAGAGGACTCGAATAAACTTCTTCGCATACCGCTCTCGCGACGCGACAGGTACCTTTCGCTCTCGAGAATACTCCAACCACTCGCGGTTATGATCACGGCAATATCGCCGGTTCTTTTCTCTCACGCCTCCTTTTTTTTTCGTCGCCCTGCAATTCACTCGCTTCGTCGGTGTCGGTCTTCGTGCAAGACTAATCGCGCTTAATTACACGATTCGTGCCTTCAAATTTGTCGGGCAGGAGAAAGCGATTGCGCGCGCAAAAGCCTGATGACACGCGCTACTCGAGAACTCGATACCTGCTTTCCTCGATGCACGTGATACACGTGTGCGAGCGATACAACAGTTTATAGTAATCAATTTGGAATGCTGATAGTGTCACGTATATGCTTCCTTGCCGGACGTGTAGTTACGATTGGACACTGATTTGACACTGATTTTCGCCGATCGATTCCTCAATCCGCAGACAAGCCGCAGCACATGAGATGCGAGAAAGATTCGGGCAACTAAAGCTCGAGTTATCAGATAATTCCATTCGCACTTCATGCGTCAATCAATCCTCGATACGTGACGGAGGAGAAGGAAGACTCTTTCCAGGAATCGTTTGCACCTCGAGTAAAAACTGAATTTGTTTATCGTATTATGCAAAACGCTCGTCTCGCGCACCAATTCACTCACACGTGTAACAATCCTGTGGTCCTAAAGAAGCGATTTCCACGGGATCCTCGGCGGAACCTCTGGGCACTACGTCAGGAGGACGAGACGTGTGACACTGCTCACGCACACGCGTGACGCACCGCGAGAACCCGCGAGAGAGTCCGGCCGTCCGGCGTCGGCGCCGCCGCGGAAACGCGCGGCGAACAGGTGTGTGCACGTGTCCAGCGTATACGCGCTAACGTGTGCGTATACGGCGTGCAACGCGCCTTCGCTGTGTGCATGGACACGCACGCACGCCGCTTAGTAGCCGGCGTGTACGGAGGTGTATGTGTGTGTGCACACGTATACGCGGGTGTGTGTATGCATGAATGTGCGCGCGCGTCCGTGTGCACCGTTCCTGTACCACTGTTATCGTGTGTGCACGCTGGAGCACGGAAACGCAGCAACGTCCGCGGGATACACGACTCGGTCGCTCCGGGGATACTGAGTCCGGAGCCGCAGGCCGGCCTGCGGGCCTCCCCCCTATCTACCACGGCCTGTCTCCCCCTTCTGTGTAGCCCCCTTCCCGAGTCATTCCACCTCCGGGAGCACGGAGGACCCCTTTACGTGTACCCCGCGCGCTCTGCCTCGCATCCTTACGGGGTCCTCTCTCTTTTTCTCCTCCCGCATCGCGCATCGCGAACTTTACACACGTTCGCCGACGATCTCGCTTTCTTCTCTCTCTCTCTCTCTCTCTCTCTCTCTCTCTCTCTCTCTCTTTCTCTCTTAGTCTATCGCAAATCCACCTCGTGTGTGCGCACGTGCGTGTGCATCGGCCCACGTTTGCTCACGCGCTCACAGGTGACTGTGTGTATGTGTGTGTGTGTGTGTGTGTGCGCGCCGCGCGAACATCTCGAGGGCTCTTTGCTCTCTCTTGCCTTTCTATGAGGCATTACACGACGACGTACACTTGTGCCCCCCGTGCCGGGATGCTGGGCCCGGCTGAACACGAGCGAGCGCGCGTCCGTTTATAAGTCTTACAATCGGTTTCATCACGAGCGGCATCGCGGAGTCGGTAACGCCGCGCGCGCGGTTGTGTATTCTCACCTCTCCTCTCGCGATCGCGAGGCGAGAAACGCGTGACTTGGGCGCGCTCTCCGACTGCTGCTTGTGATATGAATTTCGCGGGGTTGCGATCTGGGGTACCATTCAGACATGTTGTTGCAATGACGGAATAATATAGGTGTATTAAGCTATCTGAGCCAAGTTACTTAATATTGAGCTATCGAGCCTCTCGTAACTTTTTAAAAACTAAACAATTATTTTTAGGAGCAAAAAAAGCAAAAAATGACAAATAATTTTTTTGTATTACTCGTTACATTCTGACAATTTGGCTCAGATAGCTTATTATAGCTACCTGTATGCTAAACCATCTGAGTCAAATTATCGGAACGTAACCAATAAGACGTGAAAAGAATTTGCTAATTTTTTGCTGCAAAAAATAAGTTTTTGCTGTACTTTTTAAGAAGTTACGAGAGCCTACTATTAAGCTATCGAGCCTTTCGTAACTTTTTAAAGACTAAAGCAAAACAATTATTTTTAAAAACAAAAAGTTAAAAAAATTACAAATAATTTTTATATATTACTCGTTACGTTCCGACAATTTGGCTCAGATTTGGCTTAATATGAATAATATAAAGTTCATTAATATCGTGAAGGAATAGTGAAGAATAGAATCGATGAAGGCAATGAGCACTGTGGGAAATAAAGAATGGTGTTTCTGTAATTAAAAAATACTTGGAAAATATTAAGGCAATACATTCATGCAAACAAAAATTAGTATTAAAATCTATTGGAATAACGAAATTATTTATTTTTCGTAACAGAAAATTAACATGTAATCTCTCGCCACGATGTTTCGAGTTTCAATTTAAAAAATAAAAAGAAACCGAAAAATATATTAATAATTGTGTGGATGTGTTAAATTCGAAGGTTCATCAAATATTCGACGGGTTACTCTCTTTATAAGTTGAAGTATTTTTTTCTTATGGAGATAAAAAAAAGTGTTTAAATGTCGCTAATCATCATCGTATCGAAAATCGGTTGTTTGTATGGAAAAGATGAGTAGGCTCCGTCTTGCAAGACAAAATTATATATATTTACGAAGAATGATTTTGGATGATGAATAATGGATAAGTCCTACGGTGTCGCGTGTCCATCGTCATTATGTGACTAGCGGGCTATGCTCCCCGCGAAAGAAAGATGCCATCGCTGTCGCGTCATGACGATCGTCTCTCTCTCTCTCTCATTGAATTTCTGCTCCATATACATACATACAGTATATACCGTTCCACGTAATTCGCGTGTCGGGAGTATCATGAGAACTGAGAAGCCGAGTCGAGTTAAATGGCTATAAATTATCACTGCAATAAGAAACCTCTTTACTAATCTTCTTTCAGGAACTAGATAGTAACTATGCATGTCACTTTGACGTGATGCGTCGTTTGGTAATCGGAAAATTATAAACGCGCGCGGATTACCGTATCACGTCTTTCCTGGAAATTAGTAATCTGTATGATATTTATCAAAATCGTTGTAATAAAAAGTTTGCCGAAGTAGTTCTTGTTATACGAGCTATTGAAAACATTTATTATTACTGGACAAAAAATAATTTTGTTATTTTTACAATCCTAAATTATTTTACGTATATATACAATGTTTAAGATTTATGAAAACAAACTTGTACGTTTTAGCATTACAAACTTAAAAAAATTTTGGTAAATTCTGATTAAATATCTAATGATAAAAAAGTGCAAAATTAATAGAAATATTCAGGAAACAAGAATTAAATGACAAAATTAATCTTTGAATTAAAATTTCACGACGCTCGCGCCAGTTTTGATTAGCGCGGTCATTAGAATCGCGGGGCTCTCCTCGACTGAAAGAGCCTGTAACAGACGGTATAGCGCAACACGGCGGGGCTATCTGTCTTCTCTTTCTACTCTTCTGGCGGCAGTCTCTTGAATCCGACGACGAACCCGGTGTGGTAGCGCAGCATGGCATGGTGTACCGTGGTCCACATGGGCGGATGGGCGAACATCAGTAGTGGGATGCTGTGCGGTGATGCTGCTTGGTCCACGCTCATCCGTCGTTCTCTCCCTGTCTCTTCCTTCTCTCTTGTTCGCTACAATCTCTCCATTCTCCGTTTGTCCTTCTTTAACTCTCGTCGTCTCACTTTGTCCCGTTCTGCCTTCGTCCTCTTCTTACTATTAGGTACGTCACTTTTCTCGCTCTCGCTTATACTTTCCGCCCTCCACCCTTCATTCTCCGTCTCTCTTGCTCTCTCTCTCTCTCTCTTCCTCGTCTCGGAGGACTTGCTTACTCGAGGGCCCCGAGTTAGCCGGCGGGCATTATGGTGGCTACTCCGTTGGCTTCTCCGTTGGTCTCTCGAAAGCTCACGAGAGAGTGTGCCCCCCGAGGGTCAAGGAACTCCCTCGGGAACAGGTTCACCTCCTTCCCTACCTCTCTTCACCCCTCCTCCTTCCACTTCTCCTCCTCTTCCTCTCTCTTTCTCCTTTTCCCTTTCCTCACTGCGCCGCGTACCACTGCCAAGCCGCCCTATGCCCCCTCCGGTTCGTACCTTAGGGTTTTACTTATTTTCTCTTATTACCGCCGTGGGCATGTAGGCATGTTTCACACACACATACATTTGCAAATCCAGCTCGTACATACACGAGGTATGGTCCATCTCGAGGTTCACCGGACTCCCTCCTTCGTACTCAGCACCGTTCCCTATGTTCCTCTCGTCTCCCCCTCCCCGTCGCCCCTCGGTGCTTCTCTCAGGTACTCCAATATGTGAGCACATTATTACAGAGGCGCAAGAGGAGCGGGAGGAACGCGAGAGTCATGGGGAGTCTCTCTCGCGAGGGAGCAAAGACGAGGTGAAACGCACACGCGTTCTCCCGGTAGATGAGGAAAACGCGCGAGTGAGTGAGCGTTCATGCAAGGGTGTTTAGGTGCGGTGGTTCCCTTCCCTCCCCTCGCGCGACCCTTCGCATACTCTTCTTCGCTTCCCCATCCTCCCTCCAACTGTCCCGAGTCGAGCTCTCTGAGAGCCAGATACGAGATTCCACCTGTGCTGCCTGATATGCTGCCGTTGCGCTGCCGTGCTCATCCTCCTCGTCTCTTCCATGTCTTCTCCGTGTCGTGAGATCGTTTCGAATTTGCTGGATAGCTCGTCCTTTCTTCTTTTCTTTCTTTTCTTGTTTCTTAAAAGCCCGGACCGCAACCGGCCCGGGGGATTATGGCGCCCGACGAGACGAGAAAACATGTGGATTTTCGGTACGCATGAATCGATGAACGGAAGAAATGCGAGGACTTGTAATAAGGGCATTTAGTGGTCCTCGCACTCGCGATTCTCTCACACGTTCTCGACTTTTGCCGTCCCGAGCGTCCGTAAAGAAATTGCCTACCGGTGTTCGCACACGCTTTCGCCGGCTTCCTCGTTCCCAGTCTCGTTCTCTCGCGAGATTGTTCCGAATTAGCTGGAGACTGCGCGCATTTTTAACAGCCCGACTCAAATGGCACGGGACGGAGGATTATGTGGGCCGGTTCGGCGATCGTGAATATTTTGATATTGTAGAGACATCGCCGTGGCAAAAATGAAAGAATCGTAAAATCGCCTTTGCCCGCTTTCCTTTTTATCAGATTTGGCTGGATTCTTTTTCGGGATATTCCAGTTTATTAGGATTGTTAAATAAACGAGCGCTACGTGCATTAAGTTGTTTATACCTTGCTAGATTATACCTGGAAAAAATGCTTTTGCAACGAATCCCATATAGTTTTTCGCACGCATGTCATCGACAGGATTCTAGGCATATTATTCTCCTTGTCTTCTATTTTCATTATTCATGAATTTACGTTTAGGTTTCTGAAGGGCTTTTGCAAAAGCGGGAGATGTAATGGATACGCGACGGGGCGCAAACCGCGCAGAGTGTATACACACGCAGGAGGATTTTAATGATCTTTCTTCAGGCATTCGTCGGTCTATAGATACCAGATTCCACCTGGACCGCAGCCGTACGTTACTTCGAACTCGGCTGCATCCGCAGCCTGTCTCGAGGACACGAGCTTCTTATGTACTCTTACTTTCTTTCTTCCTTGTAAAATTAATATAAGCGTCCCGATTTAAGTAATTACTTGTAACAAATATTTAACATTTTCTTATATATTCACCTCGATGACTCGTGCATATGTAAAATATTATGTAATATTTAATAGGTAAATATATTTTGCAACACGTTTTTTGTCTCATCTCTCAGAAATATCTCAAATAAAATCATGATATTCATCATATTGTTATTTGCATGTTATTTTCACAAGAAATATACACATTTATAATTTTAATAGAAATTTCATTCATTTTAATCAGTTATTATAAAAAGCTGTAAAATATAAATGAAATATTTAATGCAGCTTTAAGATTTCGCTAGAATTTCATTTTCACGTCTGGATATATGCTGGACAGATTCGCAGGCGTGTCATGAACTCCGGGATAGCTCGGTTTCTCCGGTTCCGTTATCCCGCGAATACCCGTCAGGTGTCCTTTTGACGTCTCGCTAATTGTTGCTGAAAGCAAGTATGCCCGTTACATACTTGCTCCATGAGGCTGGAATAGCACATAGCTTCTTTTCTTCGTACGTAAAATTATGTGGATTCTCGCCCAACAGAACGAATCAGTGAATCGATGATATGCAAATTTTACGACAAACGCGCGTAATTAGCGACGCTTCGATGACCGTAAATAAAGTAAAACTTTCTCTGTCCATTATTCATTCGAGTCTTATTAAATAATTGCGTGGCGTTTGCGAAAATCGAGCATCTAGATTCACGAATAAAAGTAAAAGTTTTCCAGAAGTAACGTAACTGTATGTTTTCTTTAAGCTTTCGTAGCGATATAATTATCAGGAAATCGGTAATATTATAAATTTTCTAATTTACATAAGTATTATTTACATAAACAGAAATAGCATCCTAAGTTTCTCTACAGTCGTCGTTTATAAACGTATTCCACTTCAATAATATCAGTGGATGGACAATAAATTTTTACACAAAGGCATTAAAATAAATACAATTAAAAACTATAATCTCTTTTCAGTTATTAATATGCATTAAAAATTTAAGATATTAACAGTTTGTGTATTATAGGTATAAACTTTAGATATAGCTTTAAAATACAAAATTAACTTTTTTCGTTTCTACTTTTGCGTATGTATCATAAATAATTAACTGAAAATATCTATCATAAATAATTTTATTTTCTCGTTTAATTCCTTAAAGCTAATATATCACACATTCTAATATTTGTTGTAAGTACTTCGTCGTATGAATATCTACTTCTGACTGATGCTTGACGTATGTATCTTATGACGTACGATTCAGTGCCTTTAATTCGTTCTTTCAGAAGATGTATTGGTAACCACGGCGGAAAAATGTAAGGATGCGGCGTACCGTTAATTCAGTGACGCTGTCAATAACGATTAGACGAACGGTTGATACGAAGACGAAGATATATAGACGGATAGAGGGATAAAAGAGATTTATCGTTCCGACTAAACGCGCTGTTTCGTCAGCATATCGATCGCGCGAGTAAAACGAGAAAAATCAACGCGTATTCCATTTGCAGAGGGACGTGAGTTGTCAGTCAATCGAATTAAAAAATATGACTACATCCCATATGCGAGAAATCAACTTTTTTTTCATTACGAGTTGTGTGTACAACTCTGTCAATTAGCTACGACTCTATTCACGATCATGTGCAGATGTAGATTATATAAGGTCGGTTGTTGCAACGGTTATTTTTGTCATCATCCCTCTTTCCACGCGCTTTAATCGCGCGTAACAAGGCAAAATGTTATTAGCGGGGTAATTAATATTCGACTACAATCCGGCTTTTGGGTCGATCCCAGAAAAAATTATAATTACGGTCCCGTGAGAGTTTTTGGCGTCGGAACAGGATCGCGAAAGTAAGCCTCACCGCCCCTCAGCGGGTGCATCGCAAATCGTTGCTTTTTATTGCAGTCTTAAGAGGAGGCGGGCAGATATTTGGGCGTGTAATAATCGAATGACGCCGATGAGACGAACGGAACGCGCAGAGGGTGATCGTTCAATTTTCTGCACTGGCGAGTCACAGCACGCACACGATGAAGTCGCGTGACACGGGACTTTAAACGGTGTATGTGTGTATGTGTGTGCGCGTTGAGGCCTCTGGTCGGTTTAACGTTGGGTCAGTGAAGCCCATGATAAGCCCCGGTCGAGTTAATTAATGTTAAAAAAAAGCTTAAGATAAGAATAAAGGGTCTCGTGTGCGCGCGTCCGTATGGCGCACCACGACGCCACCGGACCGCCAACAGGCCTCTCCCCACGAGCCCTATTCTTGATATGCATATTGTGCTCGTTAAATTAAACAATCGTACAGGGATCGAAGTAAAAATTCGAGTAAAGACCTATCTAATCTACCCAGCGGGAACGGGGCTGGTCGTCTGTCCGGCAATGGCCACGCTCCTCTGGCGGTATTCGAAGACGATCGTTAGAATCCTGAACAGCGTCCAGTGTCCTTGCAAATGCCTATCATACGACTTTCTTTTTAATACCTCGCAAATTGACCTCCTTGAATTTTCGAAAGTCATATCCGCTTCGAATATTTTTGAAGTTTAAAGTAAGTTTTGGATATGAATAAATTTAATTTTATATCTGTATAAAATAGAGAGAGAGAGAGAGAGAGAGAGAGAGAGAGAGAGAATATTTTAAAAACTATATTTCAATATTAATTTTAAAAAATAATAGTTTAAACATAATCACAAAGAATACATTCAACATGGCGAAAAATTTTACGTTCTGCTTCGTAAGCGTTACAGATTAATATCTAAAAGAACGTAACAATTTCACCAACCAACGATCGATCGCAGATAAGGCTGTCAACAGTGACATTCTATTCTGACTTAGTTAAAATCCCATTAGTTTCGAAAGATGCCGATTTTCTGGAGGACCCTTTCGACATGTACATGCCACCGCAGTGATATATTGGAAGCGAGCAAGTGGCTTTTTAACGAGGCGAACCGTTCTACCCTCTCACACAGGAGACCATATTCGGTTGTGTTAAAGGTAGGGATCAACAGGTGTCTTTCCTACCTGTCACTAATGAAAACTTATCGAAATCCGTTTAGTGGCCATAAGAACCAACTATTGAGAGGGCACAAACGAGGGAGAGACACGACAATTGGGAGAACGAAAACGGTGATAAATCAGAAAACAGAGAGAGAGAGAGAGAGAAAGAGACGGGAGAGCTCGAACGAAAGTGAGAGGGCCCGAGAAAAAAAAGGGAAGGTGAGAGAAAAAAGAGAAAGAAGGCGCGATTAGTGGAAGCGAGAGAGTAGCAGAGGCTCCCACAGTTATTAGGGATCGAACTAAAGGTTTCCAGGTTTAAGGGCTAATCTGTGCTACGTCGACAGTGGAAGGAGTCACCTGTCAATTACGGACAGATTTCTTAGACTCCCTCGTACCCGGGCCCGATCGTTATCCACTCAGGAAATTGAGCGTTCAGGCCGCTCGGCGGACTCTCGGCTTCTCCTACCCAGTGAAAACTCCGAGAGCCCCGCCGAGTTAGACGGCGCGATCGCTTATTAACGATCTCGTGCATTTCGTGCAGTTTCGGCGTTAACGAAGCGCAGTCCTGTACGTTGCGAAAGAGGAGAAGCGGGTTCCGCGAATTTCGTTTTTCGAAGCCGATCAGAAGGTCGGGAGATGTTTCGTGCCCAAAAATTACGCGATACTTTCAGGCGAATCACGGGATCGGACTTACGTAAAGGAATATGCGCGCAGCTGATGCATATCACTGCAGGTGCCTTAATTTATGTAGATCAAAGTGTTTTTATTCATCGCGTAAAAACAAGCGAGACTCATTGCGGCGAGCAATTTCTCGTAATGCCACGAAATTCGCCTCGAGATCGCACGCTTCTTGGCGTTACGTCCATTGAGAACGCATGAGTTAACCGCTGTCTGACTTTCATGAAACGCCAGAATTTCTCGACCGCGAAAAGAATTCTCGCGGGCGCACGCTTAATTCTTTTCGCACGCGGAAGTGTCGAGCATGTAGCCATACATACTTAAACGCAGCTGCCGCTGCATGCTCGTCATCGTCGTAATTTCGTGACGTGACTGCCGCACAAAATTTTGAAACCGAATTTGCAATCACGGCGCGAATGGTCGTGCTAAAACGCGACGTAATACGTTACATAACACAGACGGAACGAAACGGCAGAATCGTAGTTACCACGTCCGCACGTAACTCCGTAACGCCGAATATTCCCGCATTAGTGTATTCTTCCATTATCATTAATGTATTTATTCACTTAAGAATATTTCACGAGCTGTTGGCTATCTGATACGCACACCGCGTGTGTCTCAGGATTCTCCGGTAATAATAGACGGAGATAAAAGTACGATTCATTCGTGGGAAACATCCGGGCGTTCTATTAATAATCCGTGTTAAGTCAACGATCGCCACTATCTCACAGACTTCCTCATCCCTCCTCTGACCCGCAGGAAGAAAATCTGCACACGCCGAAATCGCGCGGCACGGACTGAAGACGCGATTCTTACGAATGCCTCCGATATATACGTGAGCGGCGTATGGATCGGCTGAATGGCGATCGGCATCAAGTAGTAATCAAAGAATCTCATTAAATCGCAAGAATTTCTTGCGGCGACCAGCTTCCCTCTTCGCTCCCTCTCTCTCGATTCTCTTTTCTCGTCGTACGAATCACTCGCGTGCAGTAACGCGTAGTTAATTTCTGCGTACCAGCTTTTGAAAGTGGCCGCGCAAAATCATTGCGCCTCTCAAGAAGTCTCATCGGCGTGATTGTATTGCCGTGTTGCAAACACGAGTGAGAATGCGAGTTTTATATATGTATTTTAATTCGAATTACCTCGCAAGAATAATATAGGATGAGGAAACAAATTGGAAGAAAAATGGCGAGTCCACGTCGTAATGCGATGAAATCTTAATGCGTATGTTACAAACGACGCCACCATGATATAATAACGAGGTTAAAAAGTAGTCGTAAACGTGATTCAACTTAAGTCGAGGCGTATTACGATCCCGAGAGAAGATTTCCGTTCGCGCTTGAAATGGCGAAGGGCAAATAAGTACTAAAGCAACGATTGTTCACTAATATAAAACACTACACTTTTCACAGAATGTACTTAAAATTTGGAAATTTTACCACAAAATTAAAAAAATTATCCAACAAACTGTCGATGGAACTGCATTAAGATATTGAAATGTGCCTAAAAGTTAGCAAGTTCGATTAAAAGAGCAGAATGGATCGCCGTCGCATTGCCGGCGATATCGCGACGTTTGCATAGACACGGACGATGTCACGGTCGTCAGGATTAGTACGGTCCGCTTCGTCTTCTCCGTATATCTCCTGCCATCTCTCTCGATTCTCCTGCCGGATCCTCCATTCAATGGACCGCTCTCGCGAGGTTCTTATGGAGGTACTCACGCAAAACGCCGCCACGTGACGGGCATCCGGATCGCCGATGACCGATGAAGATTCCCGTCCGTACACACGATGGAATCGACGAGTAATCGTGTGATGCCACACAGTACATTGGCCCACGCAAATCTGATTTTTATTCTTTTCGAGAGATTTATAAGAAGCTCACGTAAACATTACGGCTAATTAGAGACAATCACGTTTAAATGTAAATTCATTTCTATATGTGACATTTCATACATCTAATAATTTTTCTCCGATATAACAATACAATGTACGTAATAAAGTATGTATATTGATTGAATAAATTGTGAAAGTTATTTTCCGATTTTATGTGAAGAAAGAAAATAAATATTTCATTAAATTAATATTTAAGATTAAAGAATTTAAAAGATACTCTATTAAGAGGTAACTTATTATTTTCATACGTGCGGTTTAGTCATGTATGCTGCCAAAAAGTAAGGGATTATAAAATCTCTCTTAAAGCTGGCGACTTCGTTCATACAATTCTATTCCGCACGTCATTCCGCATTATATGGACGAATAAACGAGCCGGCCTTTCATACGCTAAGGTGATGTCGGTTTTCACCGTTCGGAATGTTCTTAAGACCGCCTCAGAATCTAGGTAGACGTTCGGTAGAAACTAATGATCGATGATAGAGACTTGTATTGGGTGTTATCTGCGATCAATGTCAAGATTATAATCGCGTGCCAGTTTCTTGGCGCGATTTTCATTAAGCGTCTGGTCGCAACAAATAATGTAAATTGCGCGGGCTTACGTAATCGGTACGCATATACCCAGAGTAATAATATTGTCTGCGCAACGAAAGCGGAGAAACTGTCTTACAAGAATAACTCGACTCGATATACATATATCCCCGTCGTCCGTTCTATAGAGCATAAACTTTATTATTCCTTTTTCCTCAAAACGTTTCAATGTCGCTGAACCAGTAATCATTTGCAATGTCAAGTGGCTATTAAATGATAATTATTTAAATAATTTTTCTGCTTTTTTTAAAAAATTACGAGAGGCTCGATGGCTCAATAAAGTAACTTCTTAAAACCTAAAGCAAAAAATTAATTTTAGAGGCAAAAAATTAGCAAATAATTTTCATATCTTATTCATTACGTTATGCTAATTTGGCTCAGATAGCTTAATACACAGATGGGGATATTAAGTGTTTTAAGTGACAGTTTTGTCAGTTCATTAGGTTAAGTTATCGAAAAAGATTAAAGAATTAAAAATTTTTTAATCTTAAATCTTTACAAAAATTGTTTCATTGTATAATAATGAGAAATTTCGCGCGCAAAGCGCGCGTCCACTACCCCTATAGTTATTTAAAATAATCGAGTCATTGGTGCCGGCTGTTTAAATACAACACCGGGAGAAGAATCGTTTAGTCCATGGACTTATCCTCTATTTGAACTGTAGAAGGAGGACAGCGGGGTATAATCACGGTCCGGTTCTCCCTCAAAAAGCGTACGCCATAGAACACGCAGCTTATCTAAATATATCCTAAAGTGGAAATGCACCAAAATGTTTTAATTAACCAATTAACATTTTTGATATCGTGTCTCGTACATTTCGATCTACAGATCAAGTCATGTCTCATCGCATTCTTTGTAGATTGACATGTTTTAACATGTAAATGCAATGCGCATTACGAGATAATTTTTCGATCTGCATGTTAATTTCTCTTTTTTTATCATGCTGTTTTTTATCACCCTTCTTATCTCTTTTCTTATCAAGTCGCAGTTGTCACTGTAATTATTATATATGCGACTAATATTTTCTTATGTGATTTTATGCTTATGTTATGCTTATGTTTTATGCTTATGTTATGTGTCAAATACATGACAAATTTAAAAAAATAAAAGGATTTTGGCGGATTTTAACAAAGTAATTGTGCAGTGAGAGGTAAAGGGAGGACTCTGGTTATAATATTAAAAGTTAAAAATTGCGTTTAGGACTTATCTCACTTCAACCGCTTGGCGAGAGACGGTGGGCCCTCGTAGCGTGGCGGGTCCCCTTCAGGTCCTCCCCACAGATCCATCCGGCCCCGCCGAGCCGAGTTAATCGGCGCGGACCTCTGCAAGCACGCTTCGCCACCTCGACTCGCTTCAAGAGCCTCCAAAGCTGGTATTAATAATCCGACGCTGAGTCCTCCGCCGTGCTTCTTTATATACTTTTTCGATGCGTTGGTCCGTCGCTCCTCAGTCACGTTAATCTCCCCGAATTCATTTTATTCGCAAAGGATTCGCAATAAATGATAGCGCATTCTGTAAATTCCGTAACGACATACCTCTCTGTACATACATATTATGTCCAATAAGATTTCTAAAAATGTATGTTACGCTACGCCATCAGTCCAAGAATAAAACGAACACTCGTTGACCTCGAGCGAAACGGTCATTTTCTTCCCTCAGAAAATCTCATCGGATGAGACTCTTGATCGACAATCAAGATTACGCTGTTCGATCGAAGCGTCCATATTCGCGTAATGTTGCTTAACGGCGCGAATCGTATCTTGTTATTCGGCTTATTTGTATTTACGTGTCACAAGTAATCGTCTATCGTTACTTGAAATGCGAACGCGAATTGACGTGCGCGCCAACACATCGCGGAAACATTATATTACGTGGAATCACGGAACCGCGTCGAACAAATTGTCTGGCATGATTTACCGTTGCGTTCGATGTATCACAGCGAGTTATCGTATTTTAAGATTAGATTGTCGCGGGTAATTCCGTATTCAGGCTTTTAGCCTGAAAGCTGGGGCCTGTATAAAGGCAATGAAATATTGTATATAGTTTATTTAACATTCCTTACAGCAGTTGTAAGAATGTACCCCTTCGCGTTTGCGAGGGATTTCGGCTCGCCATTCTTTCGCCTATCACATCTCGACATTCGTGGGAGACCAAAAGGCTGATCCGTTTGAATAACCGGATGAAGACTGTATGGATTAAGGAATAAAGAACTACTCCCATCGATTCATCACGAATAAGAATTACGCGCACGTAGGGCGATAAATATTTCATCATTCTAAAGGAAACGTCATGATTTATATTTTAAAAAATTCCTCTACGCTTGCTTAATTCGCAACGCAAAGAAGATAATTCTTTAAGTTACAAAAATTAAGATATTGCGATATTGCAAATAAGAATAAGAGTAGGGCTTAAAATATTATGATACTATTTATGTGTGTGTACGGTAATGTGTAATGTATTTGAATGTTTTTAAAGAAAATTTTAAGATTATATCAATTTTATGACTTATGACTTTATCAATTATATTACTAAATGTAACCATAACTTTATAAAAAAATTGAAGCATAATGTACACGGTAGAATCGAGCGTTGATTCGTTTAGCACGTACGTTGCTTCGCTCGGAGATGTAAATTCTCATCGCTTGATCCGCTTATACCGGTCGATATTACTTTTAGCTCGCTCTATAGAAGTTCCATAATATACATGTGATATGAGTGCGACGATAGTATGGAAAACGAGGGCGCCGGCGGCTGTAAAATTATATAGCATCTTCTTTGTGCTTTCACGAATTCACGAACCGTTTTTACGGCCGCCAAGAACTCCTCGTAAATCGGCGGTACCTATGTAATATTCTGCCGTAAAAGGGTAAGCGTAATAGGGGGAGAAAGGTAGTAAAAATTCTTTGGCAGCAGCGACTTTAATAAAAGTATCGATCGAGGTGTTAGAAAGATTCGTCGATTAGTATTACATTGTTTATTATCTGTGTTATTTGTCTTCTATAAATGTTGTGAAATATATGTTGTAATAAATATACATACACATGACGTAATTTTTTAAATGTAAAAAGAAAATTAAATGTAAATAGAAAACAAATAAAGAATATAAAAAAAATCCTATAATTCAATCTCTTTATTATGTCCTATAATTGTATAGAATCGGTTCATTAAAAATTTAATCGAGATAAAAATTCTTTCACACAGTAGGGCTATATAATTAAAAAGTTCAATGGGAAGAAAAAAAGAATGGATGCCTCACAACCGAAACCATCGTGACTCTCCGTGTCGTTAGCGCAGATTGATACAATTACGTTGAATAAAGCGATCAATTTGTGCCGTTCCCCTTTTTTCACGTAATTACACTAAATCCATCGAAAACCGGTGTATCAATTATAACGGCTGACCGTTAATAACGACTCGGGCACAATGACAATGCTCTCCTTCCTTACGCACACAAGCGGTATTAATACGAATTAATACCCAGTCGGTGATAAGCGTGAACTTGTAGAAAAGCCGCGTGTATAGCAATGAGTCGTTTCATAAGGTGCCGGGACGGTCTGGCAAGAGCTACTACTTTTTGTGTCAATTAATATTTCGTCACGGATCAGAGGCGGCTAAAAGCAGCGTCTAGAAACCCTTCGGGGCCTCACGGCCCATTCAAGCGTACTTACTCGTCGTTTCTTTAAAGTACGGTACATCGGTACCACTCTCCTCGATTTTCTTTTCTGTCCTGAGAACCGGCTTACCGCACGATGAGTTTGATGAAAATGGTATTTCGATTTTTCTCGAGTGTACTTTATCGTCGTCCCACGATAACGAAACTACCGAGTGGTTTACGCAAATCACCACATTTTAGCTTTTAGACGGTCGACGTTTTCAATGCAATATTATTACGGTAACTTAGCACTTTATTCAGGAATAATTCATTAATTGTACTAACGAAGTGTCAGGAGAATTATGATTTTATGTTAATAATGTCGTTCAGTTTCCCTCCTCGTTTGCTTTTATCGTTCCGACTTAATTTCTCGACCACTTACGTACGCCTCACTGCCGCCGTGGTCTGGTATGCGAGGCGTGGAAGACAAAAAGTGAGCCATCTAATTAGATACGATAAAAATGTTAACGACATTCCAGATGCGCGCTATTTCGATACAGTCGACCGCGTTCTCTCGATGAGGCCCACGTTCTCGCGCGTACGCCAATTTACGTATGGTGCGTAATGCGACATTATTATTTACTCGCGATTATGCAGAGTAACCGGGTAGCGGGCCGGTAGATTAGTAGATCGTCCGATGGTGACTCCGCTATTGAGCACGATATCCGGCTTAATGATGCGCGCGAGGAAAAAGGACGAATGGAAAGCGCCGCACATATCGTTGCGCCAGTGTGTAGATTGCTCCGCGTCAGGAATCCGCAGATCTTAATCGATACGCGCGAGATAAGGCGTGCAGAATGTTGCACATCCGCGTGCCCAGGATCCTGTTTCTTACGGCCCAAGGATACGCGTAATCTCCCAGGATTTGCTCGCTCGGGAAATCGATGACGTCCGCATCGTCATGCGGATGACTCAAAGTCATCAGTATTCCGTTTCCGACGGCTCTTCTTTTCTTTTCAAAAATCCGCTTATTATTGGGATAAACTTTACGATACTATACATAGTTATAATAACAAAACCATATGATGGCTTTCCCGAGTTTGATAATTATTTTTAGAGAATGGCAGTTAAAAAAATATCAAGCAGAAAATATATCTCACTTCGTGTAATGTCTAACTATAAAAAGTTAATAATTTTATTACCAAAGTAAATTATCTTACATCACTGCTTGACAATCGAGGTCCTAAAATTTAAAGTTTATAAATTTTCATAGAAATTTAATTCTTATTAGTGCAAAAGGATAGTCTCGGAATGTCTCCCTGGAGCAAGTACACTAATTTTCTATGTATTTTTCGAGCTCTAGTTGACCGGTCGCGTAAATTTACATTGCGGCCACTTCTAATGGAACTGTCGATATACGCTTCGCGCGCGCGGACGATTATTCCCGTCGCCGACCGACAGAGTCAATAAAGTCAGAAGCAAATACACGCGCGGCTTAACAGATTTCAAGCGAGTAACCACGTTTCATTACACAACGCGCTCGTATCTCTCGGCCGGGAAAATAACGAGCGAGGTGTTTCCACACTCTGATACGTCTCTAACGCACAGACATCCAAGGCCAGGGAATAGCCTTCTGTACTCAAGGATATAACCCGAGATTCTATTCTCCTTACACGATTTTAACTCCTGCCATCCGGAGGCATTAAGTAGCTCTTTGCACGAATCGGCTGCATCATCGCCCCGTTTATTGTGTTTCGCTATGAGAATGGATGCATTTGTGTATTCCTCGAGGTTTCGCAACCGTTGTGTTGCGACTTATGCAATCCGATAAATGTACTTTGTCTAATTCTAATTGGCTGTAACTGTAGCTTTCGTCTCGTACGGATGACTTATGGTGAGAACGGCCAATCTCGCTATCAAACTATCATAAAACGTAACGGTGTAGCTGTAAATGATGCAATCGAGGACATCGGTTTTAGCAGGTGCCTGTGAAACGCCTCTGCGTTGATGGCCATTTATTAATTACTACGAATGTTGGACATGGTGGACAAACGATTAAGCATCAGATAACCATTACAACCATTGAAATGTTTTTAACATAAAGCACTTAAAAATTTTTACGACTTATAAAAAATAAGAAAGGTAGTCTCGTTTCTCCGTTTTGATAAATCAAATTGAATAGAATTGTTACTCAATAAATATTTCAATCTCTCTTGGATTGTAATACATGTGTATGAAACCGGTGCACGACCTATGCTTAAGCAAAGATTATCGCGCACGCAGCTATCTATGTATTTCGGCAGAACCGAAATGTTAGCTTCACAGAGGTTATCTATGTTCTTTATAAATTCTTGAGAAATTTAAACAAAAAATAACGAGATCATCATATCACGTGCCTTTAAGAAATGCGTTAAATATTTTGTCAGAACAGCGTCATTTATATCCAACGCGCATCTGATAATTAATAGTCATCGAGATTCTACTAGTTAGTGTCCTAAAGATAATAATGAAATCCAGATACGTAATATAGATATAGAAGTAGGTATAGAAATCGTGATACGTTATAAAAAAAGCTCCTATTTAGATAATGCGATAAGGTCGCAAGAATCCACTGACCGGAAATGTCGTCAGGACATGCAGATCGGAGATGGTCGGGTTCCCCATTAATCTTTCGAATGTTTCGCTAAGAGGAATGGAACGGAGAACTAGGAGGAGCGAAGAGAGGGTGGACAAAAAGGCGATCGTTTCAGTTCGAGTAAGCGAGGTAGCGTGCCCTGAGGGCTCTCCGCGTCGCCGCAGTCAATGTAAACGGGGTCGGTTGCACCGGCGCGGCGCGGCGGTATGGTGCCGCCGCTGATGCTGGCGCTGGCTGCCAGCACCGGCACCCAGGGCACCGACATCAGCAGCAACGACAACGGCAGCGGCAGCTAGGAAACCCGGCGGCGGTCCGAGAGCTGGTTTATGAATGCAGTCCTCGCCTGCATTTATGCCGGTAGCTGGAGGCGCTTATAAATAAAGAGCCGGGACGTGGAGAGAGAAAGAGATGAAAGGATGGAAAAAGGGGTGAGGTGGCGAGCGGGCGAGAAGAGGAAAAGTCAAAAGAAGAAGGAGATACGGAGGAAGATAGAGAGAGAAAGAAAGAGAGAAAGACAGAGGGGGGAAAGAAGGAGACGGGAGGAGAGAGAATGATGAAATGAGCGCAATGATGAAAGTAGCATGTGTGTGCGTAGTGAACGCGCGGATTCAATTATTCTGCGATTACAACGCGACTGGCGACTGGACGGTTGGCTGACTGCTTGGCTTCGATCGCCACTGTGGTGCTCCTTTGCGCTACGTGTTTCTACGTTGAGGTTGTTATACTGGGTGATCGGTTCAAGTATGACGAAGTTAGCGCGTTGTTGGAAAGTGTTAACGACCTTTTTGCGAGTTGCGTGTTATCTGAAGCTCTCTCGTGGTAAAAAAAAGTTATCGTGTTTCATTTGAACATTATTTAGTTATCATAGTTAAAATGGAAAACATCTGATATAATATATATGTACATATACGTGTGTAATATACACAGATTTACCAGAGAAGCAATCATAAATAATTTAAAAATATATATTACAATAGATACCATCAAGCTATGCACTCTATAAAAGCGTGCGTGCAGTTTTTCTTTGACTGATCTTAAGGCCGACGATGTTTTTTACTCAGTATTATATCTTATCAATATTCACAATATATCGTATTCACATCTCTTTATATGAATATGCGTAACAACTGTCTTCTTTGTGAAAGACGATCACCTTGTATAAGTGGTGACTGGCCAATATTCTCTCCGCACATTTCCACGCTCGCTCCCGCAGTCACTTACGCTCAGTCCTATCGCGATCACGTTGAAACTATCGCGATCTGTTATTGCATACTGCCTACGCACGTCATACGCCGATAAGCCACCGGCAAATCTGATAACTGGCGTTAGTACTGTTCTCTCACGCACTTGAAATTGACACGCTAGAGATGCCTCGTGTCATCGCTACCACTTACTGGAAGCACCTATTCATGTTTATCGTTTTAAATATTTATAATTCACACGTCGGACACACGCCATCGTTGTTACAAACGATAATAATAAAGATGTCTACAGTGTTCCTGTGTGATTCGTATTATTTTCAACTAATTCCATAGCTAATTATTTTCTGGTTAAGATTCTTTCCGTTGAACTTTAAGTCCTTAAGTAAAGAATACAATCTATTAAATCAATAAATGTATAATACAAGTTTATGTCTTTAAGTAGAGAATACAATCTATTAAATCAATAAATGTATAAATTTATCATTAAACTTTTTATTTATGCGAATAAAATCGAATGTAATAAAACTGGTATCCCCTATTTCGAGATTAATTTCCATCTCTGCTTTCGATAGGTGTATAGATACGGTGCAGATACAGTAGACGAGGTTGCTCTCGTCTTTATCTCATCCTTAATTAATCCCCGAACGGATCCTCGAACTATCGACAAAACGAGAACTAACGTCGGACCACCTCGGCGGAGCGGAGCCGTCGTCGTGACCCTCGGCTCGCCGCATCGGGGATAGGAGCGCGTATAATTACGCGGAAAGAATCGAACGGGTCTCTCTTCTCCCCGTCCTTTCGCCAAGTCGAGGGATCAAAGAAGGGACGATACCCGCGGATGTGTTGCTTTCGACCGGTCGGACGACGCGTCACGGTTTTGACGGGGAAACGAGTTCGGCACTAGCGCATTGCCTCGCCGCACGACGAAGGCGTTCTCGGGCGAATTTGCGTGAAACGACTCTCCGCATATCGGTTTGGTGCACGGACCAAGGATAAAGGTAGCAGCAGCACACACAAGAGCGTGCGCGCGGCGGGCCCCCTTGGAGAAGAGATGAACAAATCCGCGAGAGGAGGAGGAGGAGGAGGAGGAAGAGAAGCAGGAGAAAGAAGAAGATAAAGAAACGTAAAGAAGAAGAGACAGAGAGATGAGAAAGAGGGAAAGAGAGAGGCGAGAATCAGGAGGAGGTAAAGGCAGACAGGTACTCATGGACGATCCAGGTAGCTCAGCGCGCCAGCAGCCAGCGGGCCAGGTACTCTCTCTCTTCTCGGGCCAGGCAGCCTTGAGCCAGTGAGACTGGTTTCTGTTTTTGCTTCCATAGGTTCCATCCTTCCAAGCTCCTCGGTAGTCCATCCTTCTTCGACTCTTTTTTCCTACGTTCGCCTTCTTTCCTCTCTTCTCGTCTTTTCGATCGTGTTAGCGCGTCTCTTTTCTCTCTGGTGTATCATCCGTCGATTGGTATCTTCCTACATCGTTTCCATCGCTTCCTTCGTCCCGACATACTTTCGGTCCTCGTCGATCCTTGTAGCCTTGTTACGCAGTAATCGTAATTATTTCAAAGTAATTTGGAATAAAAAAAATTATCATTATAACGTAATAATATTTTAAAATGCACCCGACAAATGTTTTAGTAATCATAATTTTCTCTTTTTTGATCATCAATTATTTTTCTGATCGTTTTTTATTTCGTATGATTATGGTTCTGCCACGAATTTTTTGAAGATGCAACACGTTAGATATTCTGTGTCTGTCGTCAACATTTTGTAATTAAACACGCGTGAATATCAGCGATATTATATCCACATCGGTGATCGGCTTTGCGATGACGTGATTACAACGACTCGTCCGCCGATGTCTCCCAACTGCAATAATGGAAACGACGTCGGAGACACGCAGCGTGAAGACGCTGATGATCTCCGTGGCTTTTAATTGCGGCGCGCGCTTTTACGAGTTAAGCGTGGTTGAATCTAAAAATTCCACACGTTCCCGCCGAGAGCCCGGAGGTCGTAGACGGGGTCCCATAAAAATTTCTTCCGGCGAAGTATGACCAAACTCGACGTCTCCCGTTGTCGTCTCTCGACGCGGTCCGTCCTTCTTTCTCGCGCGCCCTCGCCGCCTCATCCACACATTCGTTTTTCTTTCAGTCCACTCGTCGCCTTTTTCGAGTGAATTATCCGACGCTATTAAGAGACCGAAAAGAAATACGCCGAATGACGTCACGTCTCGGAAGGTGAGCCGACAATACAGAGACTCCCGTTCCCTCATTTAAGGAATCGGTCCGATTTATACCTGAACGAATCAAATGGATTAACACCGACGCACTCTGGATACGACTGAATCCTTTTAGATTCTAATCTACCGAATCCCTCCGCGACATGGGCATATGATTTCGCAAAAAGTTATCTGTAAACTGCCATCTTGCCTCAACGACATCATCAGCGTATCCATCGGATTTCGGACTGTTAATTAATAGCGGCCTGGTTATCGCCTATGTTGCAATAAAAATTAATTATTTCAAATTAATTATTATTTCTTGTCGAATGTTACAATTAGCATCCGCTCGAAATCATAATTTTTTAATTTTTTCGCATACGTATCGATCTCAAAGAATAACAAGAGACCATCCAATGACGCGATAAAGCGATTTCTTCCTTTACGTTTTCTCTTCTTCTTCTTCTTCTTCTCACACTTTTCTCTCTCTCTCTCTCTCTTTCTCTTTCTTCTTCTTTCCGTCCCTTTTTCTTTCTTGCTCCCCATCGACTTATTCCGGTGGTACATGTTGGACAGGTTGGAACGATCTGGACTGTACAGCTCGGATCGGGACTCGTGGCATTCCAGAGTCGGTTTCTTCGTGCAACACCACCCCGGCGAAGAAGAGAGGAAGGATAGACGTGCTTACTCGGTTCGGCTGTGTCTGGAATCTGTTCCCGGACAGCGCGTACCTATTGGGAGGGATCAATGGGACCCCTTGGCATTATAACATTGAGTAACAGTACCCGCTGCATACTAACTGCCGTATTATTGCCCCACCACATTTCATTCACTATGGCTCGTCATCATAATCAAATACTCTATAAAGAACGCCCATTTCCCACTTTATAAATCCGAATCTCGATTTAGGAGACAGTTTTTCTTGAAAATCTGAACAATTAGAACTAGGAAGTATGATATCATCATATATGTATCGAGTTGTTTATATTTGACAACGTAATAATATCTCTGTGATTAAGTAAATCTTGCATTTAAAAAAACATTGCAGATGTCCATCACAGATTTTATTAAATAAAAAAGAGAAGATTGCAATAATAAAAATATAAATTTTATAATATTCTTTCTTCGCGCGTATTTGTTATATCGATTTTTTTTATACGAAATTCCAAAGTGAATTTCAAGCAAAATAAATTTTAAAAACTTCTAGTCTAATCTATGAATTTCTTAACCCAAGAATTTTGCAAATAACGACCCACACTTCGCGATTTATATCTCTAATTATTTTCTTTTCCTGCTTATTGTCTACCAAAACCTCACCATGAAAATGGCAAAAATTAAATCGTAAATGTGAGCGAGACGGCAATTTGTGTCGGATCACGTGTTGGAACCGAATGATATCCAGTCGAATCGATGTTTCCTTACTTCTGGTGAGGTCGTTAAACGTCGAAAAGTGCCTGTTTCATTCACGAAACGTCGACTGCCTCAGGCGAGAGACGCGAAACATATGATTTTGAAGTCAAGATGCTCGAATCCACACGGTATTTTGCAAAGCACAGTATTATAATGTAAACATAAGTACAAAAGAGATAAAAATAGAATTTTTTAAAAACGTAAGCAAAGAATTTTGACTTCTTATTTTTGTAATTATATAAAATATTATGTCATTATACAAAATATAATCAATTAAATAGTTGACAACATTTTTATAAAATAATCATTGTCGGATAAATTATATGTATCTGTAAAGATCAATAGATTCTATATTTAATTATGTGGAACTGTATTAAGCTATCTGAGCCAAATTATCACAACATAATGAATAAGATATGAAAATTATTTGCTATTTTTTGCTTTTAAAAATAATTTTCTTGCTTCACTTTTTAAAAAGTTACTTAATATTGAGCTATCGAGCTTCTCGTAACTTTTTAAAAAGTGGAAGGAATATAGTTTCAAATAGCTAAGAACGCATATAAGTACGATACATGCAATTTCTTTCAGTATATATTATATGATAAATTTCGAAATTGTCAATTATTTTTGCGCTACCACATAAAAGTCCAAATTGCAAAAGTGCAACGTGGATTTCTCAGCTCGATTTTCTGCAACGAAGTCGAGTCTTCATCAAGCGAATATACGTAGCTTCTATATATACTTCCTGCGGAGGAATCGCGAACTCTTTCTTCCCGTGACACGGCGCTGACCCCTTTAAGAATGTTGCTCACTGGGTTCTCGGCCTCACCCGTCATGGCTATTACTTATTGCCGATCTCAAGGAGATTCGCTTCTCGTGTATTGTTTATGAACGACGAGATTGCAACACGACGAGCGGACGATCGCGAAATGCCTGTTGTTTGCAATGTCGTGGTTCGGGATGCGCTGCACGGCGCATGACGAAGTAACTCCGATCGATTGGAAGCTTCTCGATTTTTACAGTCACGCGGATGACGATGGCGAGCGATTTTTCATGACCGCTAGCCGCTATCAGCAATAGTCGAGTGCGGCTAATTGGCCTTTTACGAAATGATGTTTTATTTTCACGCGAGATGCAAGATTAACTAGGAATCATTTATCGATATGTTGGACATGCAATTTAAAAGCTCCCGTATGTAATTGCTAAAAGCTCCTATATGTTTTATCCAGCATGTACGTTTATGTATTTTTTATTCGAAGAAATAGATGTCTTCAATGAGCAAGACAGTTTCGATCCGGTTTAATTATTTTTAAAATTCCACAGCGAGGTTCTTGTTTGACACCGCGGAAAATCGAATGTCTCGGCGCTACCAGCACTTTCCTACAGCTAGCTGGCTGATATTAACGTATGTCGAGCGATTTATGAAAGAAGTGAAAGCACGATGTAAATCAGTGACGGCATGGCGCTCAATTAAGTAACAATTTATTGCACAATTACGTACAACTCGATAGGGCGCAGCAACATTTTACCGGCGGGAAGATCACTGCTAACCAACTGATTACTACCTTTCCAGCAGCGCGATCGCCTTTTGGTATCGCCGATTAAAAGCGGAAAAAGTTAAGTAGAAAATTAGAAAGCAATGGCGAAAACCGGAAATTAAGTAACATATAAATATAATCTATAATATAGATAATATAGATTGATGTCTTTTTTATATATACACGATATATGAGACACTGTATTGGTAGTAATTATTCGTCGTGCCTAGTTGCATCACAAGTCGTGTTCTTGAACCTACAGTACCTAGTACGATAATTTTAAGATTGTCATTTATACGGATAACGGCTACGTTCTATTTTGTAATAGTAAAACTCGCGTGATCTATAAAACGTTTTTCATTTGATCGCCTGGGGACAAACGAAAATGAGAATACAGCAATAGAGGAAATATAACGAGGCCACGGTGGACTATTAAAAGGACGGGTTATGCCGACCATAAGAAATCGAGTAACGATATCCCATCCTGACGAGCGTAATAAGCGGCACCTATTATCGGGATATTCGAGGACCGTGAATAATTCGCCCGATAATACCAAAGTAACGACAGACAAAGACTTTAATCGCGACTGTAGTTATATACTACAGTTACACACACATATATATTTGCTTCGCTTCGTACGCCTAATACGAACTAATTGGACGCCGAGTTAATCATAGTTCCTACGTTCGAACATTCTGCTGGCCCGCCCAATTATCGCATCGGCTTCGGGCGCGCATTAATTAAGTTATTTTTAACACCTGCTGCTCTGCAGTTCGCCGCAAACGGCGTCGAGTACGAGCTGTAAACTCATATAAACCGCGCAGCCCCTGCGGCAATAATCTCGTACAATAGTTGAACAAGATGTAATGTCAATTGTTCGCTTGGAATTCAAAAAGTAAAAATGTATTTCGCGCAAGAGGTTTATTTTGTTTTAAATTTAGTTAATAAATATGTTCGCAGTTTTGTCGAACAGGGTTAGTATTATTAGTCATGAAGATATTTTATCACGTTATTATTATCTGTATCTTATCATTGTACCTACAAGAATGATGATTAGAACCTGCAATTATGCCAGCGATGCGTGTGGTTAGTGATACTTTGGCTCGAAAATACCGGGCTGAAAATCGTAGCCGATGGGCAAGCGAAATTGCTGGATCATTAATAGTGCAATCCGCTCGTGCAAAGAAGGGAAGGCAAGAAATTGTGAAGAAAACCCGTACAGGGGGGCTCACGATTGCTCCTCGCCGATCGCGGGGACGATAACGCGCCTATGATCCCGATAAACGGCAGCGCGATAATTAACACGTGAGAACCAGCTTCTCCTATGGAACCGCCGTCGGATACGCGTGTATATATATATGTTGCGATTGTCTGCGTTGTTACACGAGCGTAAAAGCGAACCCGTCCCGTGCATCGTCGTGCTCTCGCCGTCAGATACACGCGAATGGTCGACCCGAACGAACTCGTTCGTTCTCACTGCTGGAAAGAAGCAACATGTCCTTCCTGCGCGACGCAGGAAGAATAATAACGGTACGACGCGCTTGCCGTGAATAAGGATATAGAGATTCTACGGCGTTAGAAGGACCTCGTTATAGGCACGTTGTGCCGTGCCGTGCCTTCCGCCATGAATCGTATATACATAAGTTCCGCACGACACGAAGGACACGAGGCGCGCGTAGACGTAGGCGTCGGACGTCTCAATTTTCCATTCCTTTATACCGAGAAATGCACAAGTTGTCATCACAATGTAAGAAACTAAGGGATCCAGTTTTCAGGAATGACCGATACATCTTTCAACGTGTTCAATTTATGATATAGATATTTTATACGACAACTTTGAACGAGTAGACGATTACAAATCATTATTGCGGGACTTATTTATTTTTACACGATAACTTTTAGAGTCCATATGTTCTATTCAAGCAGAATGCATAAAGCTCCTCTCGAAGCCATGAACGAAGCTGTGTATAAATAGAAACTAACAAGAGTCGTACAGCCATCTTTCGTACAGTTTAACGTGTTATTGCCTCAGCACCTCAATCAAATCGTCGATTCCACGCCTCTATTCCTGTATTCAGCATCGCGTTTCACGGAAAGACTGACAAAAACTGTATAAAAATCTCCCCCTCGTTCACCCCGAAGATTCTTCGGTAAGAGCAGGGTACCGCGTCCGATATGAATCGCAGGCGGACACAAAAGAGGAAGGATACGGTCAACGACGATGAGGAAAGGCGAGGAGGCCGCCAGTCACTCTTTTTAATTGACGGACACCACATAATTTCAGGGTGGCCCGGTTAGTCCCTTCGGCTCTGCGGAACGGGAAAGGGAAGGGAGAAGGACCTGTGGCGCTACGACCACTGCAACGCCAGAATTCCGTGGAATTCCGAGTCTCTACGCGAACATGCGGAGGGCACGAGACGGGTCTTCGGGACCCACGTCTTCCCAAGGCGTCATCGGCTCGCATTCGCGGGCTTAGTCACGCTACGCAACGAGCACTCTCGCGGTTCTCTCTCGCGGCACTTTTTCTTTCTCTCTCTTTCTTTCTCTCGCGGCGCTCTCTTCTCGCCACGATCGCCATCGTAGAGGCCGCAACACCCGAGCTATTACGTGTCGTTATTGGAGCTTAATAGGCGCACCGGGCCCTTCGGTGGATATGCCGATTATCGGGTTACCCCGATGCCAATCTATGCTTGCGAGGCCTATAAGTACATGTTGTTATGCGTGTGCCTACCGTACGGGCGCGAGCACGCCGCCCTTTCAATGCAAACGTACGCAGGGACGGACGGGTTAACGTGGAAAATAATGAAACTTGACTGTATTTCGGTACGAGAGACAATCATCTACGAACGTCATCTAAAATCTCCAATTTTAGATATTATTCGTATTTATAAAAAATAAATTTGTTTTTTTCCATAGATATTATCTTTTAATATTTATTCAGTCTTGTATTACGTAATGTATAATGAAGTGAAGCTAGTTATTTATCAAATTCCATCAACTGTTATTGACATAGTAGCGGTGTTCTGAGTTGACCGAAAGGATCGAGTTTCAAGCCCCTCACTGACTACGCGGAATCATTTCGCTTACAAATATTTGCCAATTTTTTAAGTAGTATATTACGCATTCCTTCGTATAACGGGAAAGACGTTTACGTAGATATCTCTTTAGCTGCCAAAAATTATCAGCCTGCGAGACAGCATTAGCATCCGCCCCTGCGTCGGGTAGCGTACAGGTGTATTTTGCTCAAGGGATGTAGAGAAAGAGGGAATGTAAATTCACTTAAACTCTCGCAGGCAAAAGAAAGGCCGGGATCGAGTTAGTACATCTCTCGATGACCGCGGCGCGCGCGCTTGTTCCATTTCGAGAAGTAATGCAGTCCATGTCGTTCTGGCAAGTATCATGGGCGGCGACATAATGAAGGTCTTCGTGTCCCTTTACGAGATGATTGCGGAACGACACATGGCGCACGGCATCTTGTCAGTTTCAAGGTACGCACGTGCTCAGAGTGATCACAGTTATCGAAGGAATCTTACACGCGATACCAATCTTAAACGGTTATATTAGTGGTAATGCAACTTGCGTCTCGCTCGTATTATTTGTACGCGGACCGATATCTATTTGAGACGCTCAATAAGAAAATGGAGCAGCGCGCCGATAAAATTTATCGAGCGTCGCGATACTGACTGATTTAATTACCGGTTCCCGTCGGCGGAAAGCGTAATTCGCTAATTAATTCTTCGTCACCCCGGCGTATATCTTAACGGTTAATGATACCCGCGCGTGTGTACGCACGCACGACGGTTGCGACACGCGAACCCGAAGGTGCACTTTCGCGCAGCGAGCTAACGTAGCTCCCGTTTGCTGCGGGGAATGTTCCGCGCTCGATACGATCGGCGAACCAAGTCACCAGATATTACGAGGCAAGCGGTAGTGCCTTCTCTCATCCGCAAGGAGGTACAAGGGGAGTAGCTTTACCTTCGCTCGAATTACCGTGCAGTATATATGCTTTAACTCTGGCCTGTACGGTGATTTTTAATCGACGCGGGATAACGCGCGCCGAGCGTAAGTCGTGAGACTGACAAGATATGTTCGCACCAGGTGCGTTTCGCCACGTATTCTGCAATCTAGAACGTCTGATGATTGATAGCATAAACTTGCGAAACTGTCAAGGTTACAAGGCACTTGATCGCAATTATCTCTCTTCGAGTTCATTCTTGATGTAATAATTAATTGCAAATTTGATGTCTACGAAATTCAAAAGAATGTTACGTGAAATACGCGCCTTCGTGAATCTTTCAAGGAAAAGATAATATCAATACAGAAAGATAAATTATTATGTAATACAAAAATATTTTCAAATTGAAATCATTCATTAAAAAATAATTCATATATTAAAACAAGTTAAAGAACGTTATTAACTTAATAAAATTATCTCTTTTCCATACTATTAATTTCTATAAGCAATAAAATATGAATCAATAATTTATAATGTGATATATAATTTCTTCTTTAATTTGTTACATAAATTTTTCAAGTAAGTAGAATATACACTGTATGAAATACAGTTCTTTGCTAATTCAATGACAAACAAAGTTTCTTATTTTATTTATCGAATGTGCTGCAATATCCATTTCGTGATGTTGTACGTGACCTAATTTCTTAATTAGAAGCAATATTTCACTTGCATCATTGCATTAAACCTCCAGCATCTCCGATATAAATTTATCTTTCGTTACCAATCCCCTAATGGGAGCGCCAGATGCATCCGTGAATGCGAGCGAGTGGGTGCTTTCGTGTTTTGCGCCCGCGGGAACGTTGCATCGCTGACGCATCTGGATATAGCGCGTTAGAGCAACGAAGAGAGAACGAAAAGAACGGGAAGGAACCCTGTGTCTCAATGGGAACCCTGTGGTACACACCTGTGCGCTTTTCAACGGTGAATGGAGGGCCCCTGCTGAGGGGAAAGGCTCGAAATGAGTGGCTTGCGTCGTCGCCGAAGGGTGCGAAAACGCCCTTTTAAAGAGACACGCGCGTCCACGCATCTGTCGCAATCACCACGATATTGTCAGCAAGCCAGAAGTGATTTAAATAAGGGCTTTAAGCTTTCACATCCTACGCGCCCGCTCCCCGATATATTTTACATCCTCGATCGCTGACATAGGTGTCGGCAATGCCTCATAAATTTCATGCTATGTCATATTTGTCATAATTTCTTTCTTATTTAGTAAAAATATCTTACAACATAGTGACATGATGACATTCGCTTTTGTATGCATCTATGTCTCTTAAGAAGAAAATTGGAATGAATATTTGTAATATTTATATCAAAGTTTTGTCAACTCGTATGTATACATATGTATAAAATAGTGCTCAATTTTGTACGATATTTAAGATTATTTACTTTTTTAGACGAATTCTCTTAATCCTTGACACATAAAATTATGTATTCTAATAATTTTAAATCACATTTTATTATAATAAAAATTATCTTAATAATCATATAATATCCAAGATATAATCATCGATTCGACGCCTATGATGACGCCTATGATTCACTTTGCTAGTCACCCTTTCATGATTTTTGGGGGTCGCTCGTTCATGCGTTACGATCCCGCACGTGTGCTTCACACATCATCGCCTAACGTTTGCACATGCGACTGTTTAGAAAACCGTGTAATCCAAGAAGACGGCCATTTACGCGAACGCATCACGCGCATTTTCTCACTCGTATCTCTTTTCTCGTGCGTGCAGAATCTTTTTTCATTTGTCTTGCCTTGTATCTCTTTGCGTACATGACTCTTCCGGCGCTAAACGTAAGACGAGATCCAAAGGCTATGAATCCGCCGACCGATCGTTTGAACGCACGCTTAGGCATGCTTCGCGCACCACGCGATAAGTATTTACCTGTCCCACGTTTCTGTCTTGTAGCCCGATCCTTCAAGCTCACCATGTCAGCGCCCAGATTTCCACTGAACGGATTAACGTCACGAGATAACGTTACACGATCGCGTGTATATTTTATTAAACGTTCCAGTCTATTTCTATCTAATAAAGAAAATAAAAGCAAACAATGTCGACAAGTAGATAATATTCTACAAAATCTGAAAGCTTCGTGAGAAACACAAAAAAATAATCGGAATATCTGATTTATCCATTTGACTTGGACTAGATTTGTGGCTAGATAGTTAACTCTCCACATTCTCGCAGCATTCATGTAAGACGAAACCGAGTGGAAGTTATCGATTGCCAGTTCTACAGGCACTTAAGTATGGTACACGCACCACGCAATGCATATTTGCTTGGGAAGCCTTGTCGCCAGCAAACTGATCTCTTAAACGCCCTACTCATGTCAGCATCCAGATGGTCAGATTGAATTTCGTACGCATAGCGCGGTTCAAGATAATGTTGCGCTGGTAAGATATGCGTTTAACCTTCACCAAATTGTTGAAATCTTATTTTAGAATAAAAAATACACTCAATGTAATGCGATAAAAAATACAGTAATACAATTTTGTGTTAATTATTTTTTCTTGCTTGAATTTCTGCTTTATGAGAAGAGTTAATAAAAAAACTAATTATGTAATTGAAATATATTATTGTTTAAATTTTAATTATATCGTGCTAAATATGCAAAAATTCTATTAAAGAGATTTCTATAAGATGCTGTTGATGGCCATCTATGATGGTGCACTTAGAGCTTGAAAAAGGATCATAGAAACATCGAGGGTGCCGCACCCCGAATTACTCTTTATCACTGAGGGTTGATCTAAGTAGGAAATGAGATACGAGAACACTTGTCTTCTCTCATACACGTGGCAAACGTGGCTCTTTTTCACATCCTGTCTATCGATGACGAGAATCTTCAAGTACTCTATATTTAAACTCTTACTTATATCTAAGAGCTTGAAGATGCTTTAATAAGATGATATAAAATTGTAAATTACATATAATACGTCTTTAAAAATAAATTTTAATTATACAGTACGTATTTTTTCTGCGTTGCATATTAATATTTTGAAACCTGTGTTTCTCTCTCCCGCGTTATCTTAAAATGTGTGTGAATTACAAATTGCGCATCGTCCATCAGTCAACCCCCGCAATTTCTAATTTACCGCATGGAGATTCCCTGTGAAGGGAAGAAGGAGAAGAACGTTACGCATTGCTTCCCATCAATTTCATCGAAGTAACACGAACGGAAGCCTGCGCGCAAGGCAGGGTCACAGAGGAGCAACCGGTATAAATCTCGACAAGGCACCTTTAATTCCGTCGATACGGTCGAGGCGATAAAACGGTCCGGACGAAGATACGAGTAGATTGAATCCCTGCTAATTACGGTTAATTACGGCCACCTCTTGACTGGCTCTCTCTCTCTCTCTCTCTCTCCTTTTCTCTCTCTCTCTCTACTGAGAACATCCAGAAAATTGCCTGCGCTACCAGAAGCGCGATCTGGCGCGGTGACGTAGCGCAGCGTGCGCTCGAGTGTATCCGAAAACTGATATGCACCCTCTCACGATGCGCCATCGGCGCATCGCTTCCGCAGTGCTCACGTCCAGGCAGCGTAACAGACGCCGAACGAGCGTGGAATCGATTCGTCGAATACCAAAGTGGTAACGCGACGGTGGAACGGCGGCCGCGCGCGAGACCCCGGAAAACCGGTGAGATGTGTAACGGAATCGTCGATCAGGCACCGTCCGCTCGATGGATCGGGATCGATAGGTCGTGCCGATGATTCGCTGTCATTAATTTTCGATCCCGTGGATTGGGAGAGAGGGAGATTCCTCTTCGCGCGCAAACGGACCAAGTTTATCACTCGCACGTGTGCGACGTGAAACGAGCACAAATGACGATAATAATGATAACAATAATGGTAACGAGATTCTCCTTTTCTCTTTCTCTCTTTTTGACCGTGAGCGCTTGATATTAGGATCGTGGGGATTATTGAGAGTCGATGAAATCGCGCCGGGATACCGAGTTATTAATTTCAATAACTTCACAGTCGGTATCAGCTTGCATCCGCGATCTTCGATTGATTAAAAATCCACCTGGCGAGAACGTTCTTACTGTTGAACGTTGTTGCTGTTGCACCTCAATGATTCATACGACATTCGCAATTAATAACGACAGTAAGGCTAAGGTCTAAACCATGGTCGAAAGTAGAGACAATCATTTAGAATCGCATTGATGCCCGAGAATCAGATTATTAATTATTATAGCAGTCTTTGCTTGATATCATTTCACATATGTATCATCTGTTTATTTTGAAGTCACGAGGTAATCGCTCTCGACATCGATAATTACGGGAGATCCTGGGATGCTTATATGAAACGGCGGTACATGAAACGCTCTAACATTAATGTTCGTTATATTTTTGTCGACATATTTTTCTTGTATAAATATTTCAACAAGTTATCTGGCTAATATTATTTTTATTAATAAAGATACGATTACATGCTAGGTTAGAATTTATTAAAATAAGAGACAATTTATACGCGTCATCCAAGATAAGAAACTTAAGAAATAGCAACTATTAATTTTAATACATAAATTTGTTGAATTATCTAATTCTTTCACAGTTTCTATTTACTTATACTTGTCATTACATTCCTTCAATACTTAAACAATATTTATATATAGCAATTACATAATTATCTAGAAACTGTATTTCATCGAAGCGCGTAAGCCTAAGAGTATTCTTATATACTGTTCAAATTTCATTATTCTGTCATTTACGCAATCTTTGGCAATCCTGGCTTCCAACTGTGCTTCGCATAATATTTACAATCTAGTTTGATCTGTAAAGACTAAAAGCCTTACATCATTTATGAATGACAGAACTATGTCGAGCATGATGTATAGCGTTATTAATTATCGTAATTTTGAATGTAGTAACGAATGTCATTCGCAATATTCTCTGGGATCTGAAAGCTGAACGACACCGTTCTCGACATCGTCATCGTGACGATGAAAGGGTAGCATTGCTCTCGGCGATGTATGAAGTAGTTTACTAATTTTATTGATTTCGTAAACCTCTCGATTCACATCTGATTGATAATCTGATCGTCTTGCCCGGCGTGATCTTAATGGTCGGCAAAATTAGCACGGAAGAAACGGAAAGGCAGCTCAGCTCGGCTCCTTGACCATACGATCGTTAATTATGCGTGCCACGATCGTACGTCGTGACGAAACCGCGAAACGAAGTCGTAAGTCATGGTCGAAATAATGATAATTGATGACCGATAACGCTCGTTAATGCATCTATATGTAGTGAACCTAACACGTCGCAACACGTCATATATGAACGCTTGTAATCGATTCTGATGAAGCTCGTCGACGTGAAAACGGAAATCAAGATTCGATTCTGCGCCGAGACGACGATGAGTTTCTTTGCGACGTGCGAAACCCACCTGATGGTGTACCGTATATATACCGTATATACCCATCGCGAAGAGAGCACTTTTAACAAACGTACATTACGCCGCGCGGCGCGGCGCGGCGGCTTACAAATATACGTGTAGGATATGTATGTATGCCCGATGCCGTGCGGCCGATACATTTTGCAATCAGACTTTATTACATCGCTCGATTTACACCACGAATCGAAAGTCACGATCCCCCCCGAGTTCGATCGGGCCCCGATACGTGCAAGGTGTATCTACCCGCCTGCCTGCCTACCTGGATGACTCGATATCTTCGTACGAGGTAGAGACGAGGCGAGGGGTCGAAAAGAGATGGTGGTGTGGGCCCAATGTAGTCGGCTTGTACCGTAAGAATACGATCCGCGGCGATCTCATACTCGCGCCTATATGAATACGAGAGGATGGATACAAGGAGAAGTGGGGGCAAAAGTAAGAAGGACTTACGGCTAATAATCATTAGCCGGAGAGATGCGGGAGCAGATATCAGTCGAGGCAATCATTGCGGCATTCGATCAAACGAACGCAGGTCCTGAACCTCGCCTCGAACACAACGTAACATACGTACATACTTACATTTCTTCGTATCGGTCATGATACCTCCGCCAATTGCCGATTGCCGATTGCAGAAACATCCGTGATCGCCGCTCACGATCGTGTTGATCTCGCACCGCGCGACCGATGCTTCCGATAATGATACCGCGGTCTATCTCTCCTCCCTACCTCCCTTCCTCCTTTGTAATTAATAGCGCAATTGTCGGACGTTTGATTGTTCCACGTTTTTCTATCGCAGAGTATCTTCAAAGTTTTATCTAAACTGTTTCTCTTCTCTGTATATAATATGATGCACGAAAAATGATTTATCTTTGTATCGTGTAGGTAGTACACATAGAAAGTACGCTCAGTAATTAATAACACAAATAGAAACTATTCCTTATAAAAAAACTAAGCAATACTTTCCAAGAATGACTTTGGAAAGAAAAAACATCTGATCACTTTTTCAGGAGCAATATCCGTACAATCGACTATTATACTCTACATCATTTTTTACGAGGATCGTTCCGACAAAACAGTATCGATTTCGATGCACGGTGCATCGAGGGGTCCATAATTTGAGATGGTGCATCCGTTTTCGAAAGCACGGCAATTTTACAATCACGCGACCCCTTATAGGAGATAAGGTTTAGGGTGAAGACCGAGCCGGACGAGGTAATTAAGCTTAACGCGCGCGCATCGTCCCACAAGCGAGCGAGGAAGCCACCGACTTGCGATTCTCCCGTCTCTGCGGCGTTCCGCCGTATAGAGTAGGTTTTGCCGCGGCCGCGTTCTGCGGTTTACCGCATGTCCAACACAGCCGCTACGGGGTCTGCGCCTCCATCGGCCATAAACCATCATTACGCTAGTATATACAAGCGCATAAGGGCAACCCGGGAGATCGCGTCGAGCCGCGCTGAGACGAGCTGTGCCGCCGTCTCCGTACTTCTATCGCCGTGTCAGAGCCGTGCGAGCACCGTCCGTGAAATTTCTGGTAATATTTCCAGTGGAGAAGGACGCTAGTGTCGATCTTCCTCCCCGAAGCACGCCAATGCATTTCCTGTGCAAGCAGCTCTCAGCATCTTCCTCTCTTCTTCGTGCGCGCATAACGGTCGCGTTAACTTCACGACGTGGAAAATGAAATTTTATCTCAGCCAGGTGTTCTTGAGACTTGCGAAAGTACTTTAATAGTAATCTTACTTTGGAGTAATAATCTTAAAATTGATGTGTCAAGATGTGCCAAGTTTTTAAAAATATTGATTTCTACTTTTTTTGAAAATATGTTAATATTTCTTTTTATAATATCAATATTGGTATTAAATTTCTATATTATTAAATTTCATCACTTTGCTGTATATTTCAGATCCGTATCATCTCATAAAAATGAAAATTACGATATAAATCGCCTATGAAACTGATGAAAAATTTTCGCCTTAATCACTTGATTACTCGGCGCGGTGTACTTTGTACGTTTTCGCAGTTTAGTCGGGCGATAAGTAAACAGCCTAGAGTATAAATGTAATAAGCCACATATAATGCGGCAGGTAATTTACGTATCGAGTACAGCCTGAAGAAGCCGGTCTTAAGTATCGAGATAATTTGACTTCTTATCAAACCAGCGTCGAGCAGTTTCGTTCATTAAAGAGGCGGTAAGAAAAGCCGCGCATACGCCCCCGGTAACAGTCAACGTAATAAAACGTGTTGCTGCTACCGCAAGTTCCTGCCAAACGGAGCCTAGCTACTTATCAATTACAATAATGGGACTATTAAATAATAATGGCAGACATGTTAGGTGCAAGGGCAAGCTTTTATGACTACGACTTTTATAATAGGGTAGGTGTTAGACTGCCGACTCAGATTTATAGACGATGTAGTACAAACATCGTATCGGTGCCTTAAGAGCCAGTCTTCAATCTTGTAACATCATAAGGTGAACTTTGCGTAATGAATTGAGTCTCATAACGCTTCTATCAAATTCTTCATATGTCTCTTTTACCGTTAATTTCATCATTAAGCGACGCACGAATATATCTCAATCGTGCAAATATCCACGCTGAGAGTTTTATGTGCAAATCCCCCGCCCCCCTCTCCTCCACAATATTATGCCACATTAATAATTACTATATTAATAAAATTCCAAAAACTTACATTTCTCACAAGTCTTATCGAAATCACAGTTCTGTTGACTGCTCGACCAATCGCGAAGATGTCGATCAAGCGGCACGGGCGACAAAAATACGTCGATGGTGAGGAGATGGGCCGAGATCACGAACAAATTTAATTCTCGGTCGACGCGATTCGTTACGCTCGCGTGTCTAGCCGCTTCACCAACGGCCCACACCACAAGCGTATCATTTATTCGATTAACCGCCATTTCTTAACCCGCGTTGGACCGGAGTTTTTTCTTTATTCCTTGTTTTGTGGCAGAGCAACGATGCGTGGCTACGGATATCTAGTATCTTCCATTTCGTATCGTTGTGTCGCGGTTCCACGATGTTAGGCACGGGAACGATCTTCTTAATCCGCTTCTACTGTGGTTTCATTGCTGGCCACGAAAAAGCGTGTCATACAGTTGAATTTAATTGGATTGCATACCAACTGCGTTATTGTATTCGGCACGTATCATGTTGATGTCTGTGGCACAAAGAATCTTAAAAATTTCCGTGCGTTTGCGCAATTTGAAACTATCGTGGACATCAGATCATCTATTCGGTTGAGAACCGTCTGTTGTTTTTTTTTTTCAATTTCATCCGCTTTTCTATCAAACACGGATATTAGAATAAAATAAACAAATTAATCGAATCTGTCAAATGTCTCCCGAGATTAATTAAATTATAAAATAGAGAGAATATATATAAATATAATATTTTAAATACAAAAGCAATTGTAAATATTTCTAGTATTTGCACATATATGTATATGTGTGGTTTTCCAATCAAACATCAGTGAATATATGCAGAAATAGATACCGCTGACCATCTCTTAAGCTTATTCATACGCATTGTTTCAAATGTTCGTTCTTTCTGCAAACTTATTACGCCTTCCGTAGATTTACGTATTTACGTCTCACATACGTCTAATAAGTATCATATATCGCGTGGGCGACCTCCTACGTGCCGCTATTCGTCAGGAAACTCGACTTCGGTGAATACATACACGTTATACGCAATAGCATGCCGCGCGTTTAGGTGACGCTTATTGTTATCCGCGTATGGACACATTGTACATCTATTGAACGAGGAAGAGATCTCGCGTAGGTATTAAACATAGTTATTTTTCCACCGAGCATAATGTCCAAGCGCATGCTGTCTACCACATACGTCAATCTATCGTTCGTCGTGCAAGAGCCGATATGTGAGAAAATTCCGAGAAGCATGTATGTTGAATTTAATAAAAGAGATGATTCAAATATCAAACTGCATCGACTAGTTGGATCGGGTGAGAGACTTTCACTATTAAATAATACCCGCCGTATTGCGCGTGCGAGATAAACAGCCATAGATTCTCACGGAAGAATCGCGTAACATTTAAACAACATATAAAACCAAAAGACATCTTTTTTGAATTTGCTATACTTGACTATTGGCTGACTACATATCCGCGTAATTTGAAGATAATTTCATGTATCGAGTTTATATCAACCTTACTTGGTTTCCTGACGAGATCTAGATAATTTGTGATTAATTAGATATTATAAGCGTTATTGATGGGAACAGCGGGTCGCGCGGGCCCTAAGTTGGGAATCTCGAACGATGTGAAGGACAGACAGACGGACGGATGGACGGGCAAACGGACGGACGGACGAACGAGCGTTACGGAGAGATCAGATCAGGAACGGTAGGTGGTCCATCGAGGCTTGCCAGCATCCACTCTCCACCGAACAGTCTCGATCTGGGCATCTCTTCCAGCTCCCGCACTCTCTCTCTCTCTCTCTCTCTCTCTCTCTCTCTCTCTCTCTCTCTCTCTCTCTTCGTCTCGTCGTTCCGGCTCTTCTTTGCCACGTTTTCCATCTACCTCACGCTTCCAACATCCACTTTGCTTCCCCGCGTCGCGACTCTCTCAACTTCTTTCTCGCATCTCTCTTTTCCTCTTACCCCTTTTCCCCTACTATTCTTCTCGCCGCCTTCTTTTCACCGCATCTTCGTCGCATCCTTTTCTCCTCATCATTCTCTCGCTGTGATCCTCCATCACTTCCCCGCTGTCCTAACATCCCGTTCCACCGCCCTTCGCCCCGATGTCGGACGGGTACACGGAACTCCTCGCTGCAAACACACGATTCAACTACGCCACTCTCGACTACGCCAGCAGCCGATACTGCGAACATCTATACAACCTCGCCACTACGACTGATTTCTACGTATATGTATGTGCGCGGGACCTTTCGTGCTGGTGTCGTTCGGTCCCTACGAGCTATGAGATGAGACCGGCAGCGAGTCGGAGCATCGTGCACGGTCGAGCACTGATCGAATCTCGGGCGAGGATCTCTTCCTTCTCTCTTCGCGGTCGACGTCGACGTCGACGTGCGCGTTTCCTTGGCGACTTTTTCCTGTTAAGGACAAATGATGCTTCATCCTGATCCTTGTCCAAACGCGTGCGCGCGCTTTGACCCGATAGGTCGTTACCTCTCGACCAACCTGGTGGCCCCTTGACGAGACGTGACCGCCCCTGAAGCGACGGACGGCCCGGTCAGAAGTTGCTGGCCGGGATAATGCCGCGGGCGGCACACCAGATGTGCCGTCCAACACCGTAATTTGATGTAAACAACACTCCCCTTCCCGCTTGTGCTGACGAATTAGAACGGTTACCAACACGCGCCGTTTGAATGTTCGATAATGCCGGGGTTTGTCGAAAACGGTACCAATAGCGGGACTGTGTTTTCGGATAATCCCATTTCCTCGTTTTACTCGGACGTCCGGATGATAAAGGTCCTGGAAACGTGCGGGACTGCAAACCGCGAATAGAACGGGGCTGCAATTATCGAGGTTGCATCGCGTATCCTGATGTTACTCGCCAGATGGTTTCCGCACGCGGCAGCAGGACGGTTACGCAGCGATTTCGAGAGTCTCGCAGCGTCCTTATATCACTTCTCATATACTTGAAATACTTTTCTCCACTTATATGATGCGGAGATTACATTAGCGGGATGCGTGCAGTCGACTGAAACATAACGGCGATCTCGTCTCGGCTCTCACGTTTCACAGCGTCTTCCTAATGAAATTCAGCTTGCGAGATGCGTCGGATAGCCGAAGGATTCCATTGAAAAGGAATCTCATAAACGACGCGATTCGCGACAGAGAAAGAGAGAATCCGTTTGTCTTGCGGCCATGTCCTCGACCCGCTTTACGCTCATCGATAATAATTATTCTACGAGAGATATGAAACCATTAAAATTACTACAACGCGGAATTTCATGAACTTGCGACAGATCCGAGAACAATGCTCTACCGTTCGCAATCGTCCAAAAACAAGAAAGCGGAATCACATGAATGCGTATATACGTAAACGTACGTTGTGTGTAAACGACATAATTAAATTGATAGCCGCTAGCAGATTGGGCAACATTGGACGGCATTCGTTCTGTCCTGTTTCTAGAATGTCAGAATCTTAACTCATTAACCTAGAATCCAATGTTTTAGCAAAACTAGTTGAGCAATGAACGAGTTATTAATTCAAGCGTTAGAAATCTTATTATTTTGGAATATTTATCTTATTAACTTTAATGCGTATTTTTGCGATTTTTTATATTTTACGAACAATTTGTTAAACGATTTAAAAAATGTATCAACAATTCTAATCATATGTATAAATACAATCACGCTTTTTTATACGGCTATATTTTTTCCGACCTGAATAAAAAATTTAAATAATATGTTAAAAGTAGCCATGCAACCGAAATAAAGCGGCTTGGTTATAATTATAAGGATCAGAGACTTTCGCCGACGGCAAGTATTCTATTCATTGGCCCCCTATATTTTTCGAATAGTCGGCGACAGATATTTTTTTTTCAACCGCACTGTCTTTCGGCTGAAAGAAAATTCTCGGCCACCGTGAAATTTATGATTAAAATAATGTGTCTTCATTAAAGAAAATGATGTATCTATTTTGAATTCTCGATAAAGTTTCTCTACTATGAAATATCGGTATTAATTGAGTTTAATTTCTATAATGTACTAAGATATATTTTCTTTAAGTAATTTTGTTGTACAATTGTTTGTTCAATATTTGTCCAATATTGTTTGATAAAAACTATCTTTTATCATAAACAGATAGACTTTATTCAGAATTCTAACGATGATCATTATTCTAATTTAATTATGATGTTTTAATACATAGATTAGTAGTTAACTCGCATGAAATAAAATTCTCGAAATGCAAACGGAATATTAACGCACCTGTAACTTTGATATGTTTCTACGTTTTCGTGACTATCATGCCCGGTGATCGTTCTTACGTCACCGAGTCTCACACAATAATTTACCGTACCATTATTATTAATTACGACGCAACGTCTCGTAAAAGACGAGCACTTAACATTCTTGCCGCGTTGACTATTTACACGCATAGATACGCGCGCGTTTATGTACCACGTAGAGCGGTCACACGGACTCTCTCTTCTCCGTTCCTCCTCGTTTTCCACGTGGATAGGCATGAGCATGAATCATCTCGTAGGTGCTTGCTCGTTCACACTCGTCGTCGAAGAACGGAAAAGGAGCGCGCCAGTGCCGTGGAGAACCACGGAGATGACAGCCTCGACTTTTTCATTAGATGACAACGTCACCGACAGTTAAGTTCTCCGTTTCTCTGGAATTCCAGAGGGAGATGTTACGATTATTGGTCCTCGGCCCAAGAGTGCAGGGCGAAAAAGGATGGAGAAAAAGAGAATAAGGTAAAAGTGCGACGATTGTAGAGACGCGAGGAAAGAAGCGTATCCGCAAAGAGACGTTGTTCTTTGTGAAGGACGCGAACGCGCACCGGCTAACCATGAAGAACGACGGAAGAGATGTCCAGTATTCTACATTCTATTTCTTGGCGTAACCGTGGAGGATCCTTCAATGTTCTTCGAGGTCGTCGCGTTGACCGAAAGACATTTTACCGTGAAAACAATATCATGTTCGTTTTGCCGATAACAGTTCACACGTATCGCTGTATTTCTTCGCGCGTACGGTGATACAAGAAAGTACCGGAAGATATCGATTTCGACGTGATCGTATATCGAGTTAGCTCTTTGGAATTTGGCGTGGAGTAGGTGCTACGGTTATTGGCTATATCCGTGACGAGGCAAGGGGCAAGGGGCAGGGGGGGACGGATGGATGGATCGGAGGTAGGCCGCAGAGTGGAACAAAGAGAATCGCCGTAGCGAGAGGAGGCAACGAGAGTGAAGAAGGGTCACGCCTGTCGGCACGAGCTCTTTCGATATCGTCTGCTCTTCACGCAGGTCTCGTAATTACCCGTCGATCGAGTAGGCGCACTAGTCTCGCTCAGCTGACTTCTATTTCCAGACTTTTTCTCCTCGGTTGCCGCCATCGTCGCCGCCACGTCTTTCTTTCCACGGCACTCAGCTTTTTCGTCGCATCGCGCGAACCTCGATGGACCCGTTCCCACCCTGTTCACCGGCTACGTGACTGCGCGGCCCTCCTGTCCGCATCAGGAGAGTTACATGTCGTCTGTCTTCAGGTTCGTTTGTGGTAATTACGACGGGTACGTTGAACCCACCACGGCGCAGATGCGCGATCCGAAAGTCTTCGTATATTAGATGCTTTCTATCTTGGATTCTGATACAAAGCTAGGAGATGCATCTTAATATCTTAATAGCAGATTTATCATCAATATCAAATTTCTCTCAAATTCTTCTTGGTAATTGGCAATCCATAATTTCATGAAAAAAAATCTTGTTAAATATCTCGTAGTTGTCAAATCGCTTCAATGCATCGCTTTCATGGAGCAGCTTGTATGTATCGTGTAGAGAAATGTTGGATGGAGAACCACTGTCCCATAATATTGCACGGATCATTGGTGGATCGTTAATGAGGCTTCGATTAGATCGGTGTGATATCGAGGACTTGAAGGATTCGCGAAGCATTGCAGTGACGAATCGTGAGAGGCACGATTGAAAGTATTTCTTAGTCACAAACGCATAGACTTGCACAATCTAAAGAAATATGTGTTTTCCTTTACCTTGGAATGGCGACGATGATAAAAGAAGACGGAATTTAATTTTTCTTTTACGTATAGAAATACGTACCGAATGTAAAAATATATAAATAAATATACGTCTCAAATAAAATACAAATGCGAATGTGAAATTTATTATTTGATCATTATTCATCATTATTCGCTATGATATTAATCCGCCGCGAACTAATCAGCATATTTTTATTTTGTGCAACGATATTTCGGCAGCGCGTTTCGTATTTCGGCAATCATGTTTGATTATTGTGCAAATTGTTTATTGGCGAAATGCCTTGTCGATAATCTGATGCTGGGCCAGAGTAAAACGCCCACAGATTTTTTAACGCCCTATTGATATTCTGTTAAAACGGGATCCGAGGCGATTAGTAAGTCAGGATCAAACGTGACAGATCATTAATTGCATTTATTGAGGCCGGTAATCGAGAGGGCAGCCGAGGCGTGGGTCGATGGATGAAACGACGAGGGGGTCGGTCGAGGTCGAAGAAGAGAAGCGGATGAGAATTGAAGTAGGGAGAACAAGAGAGAGAGAGAGAGAGAGAGAGAGAGAAAGAGAGAGAGAGAGAGAGAGAGAGAGAGAGAGAGAGAGAGAGAGAGAGAGAGAGACAAGGGAGGCAGGATTTGAGGCTCTCGATCGGATCGCAAGCGAGACAGGTTTCGTTCAGCAGCTTTTACGAGTCCGATCGCGGCGTTATTAGTAGGACGTTTTATGGCGGATTGTATTCAGCCGGTGGGCAGTCTCGCGCGCGTTTGACGTTTAGTGTTTAGTGGCTGAGCACCGTTTACAGGTGCACGCTAGACGCGGACACTCTTTACAAGATCATCCGAATAAATTAAGCACAGCTGAAAGTGAGCGGGGAAACGGACGGAGAACGGGTTTACTGCCCGCTACCGATAACATCGCGCCTGATCTATCGCCTATCATTTATTACACGCTCGTCCCTTATGTTTCGTGAAAAAGTATCTTGTAATTGGGGGGGAGAGAGATGATGGCCGAATCAACAACGGACAATTTAAAGAATCGATCGTTAACATACCTGGCCGTATGAAAAATGCGAGCACGCCTTGTCACGTTGAGCCCGAATTAAACACGCATATCTGCTGCCAATTATCTATCCGCGTTTATATCCAATTTGTCTCTTTGTGTAAAAAAGAATTTGTTACAAACCCCGAGATAATTCGGCGAGACGATGCTGCGAGAAGCGGTACGTTCTTCTCGCGCATCGACGCCACGGTGATTCGATTTCGAGGGCAAATCGATGCCAAGTCGAAGATCGCCCTGCAAGGTAACGGAACCCACTCGTCAATACCCCGTAAGCGTTCCATCGCTCGGCAAGTAATTGGCATCGTAAAGAACGGCGTGCGCGCGAAAGAGAACGGGAAAGAGAGAGAAAGACGTCGGAAAACGTACGCCGCAAGTGCATCCATTTGCAACGGAACGATCGTCAACTGACACTACGCGGATTTTCTCCTCGCGGATTAGACTACAATAGATATAAATAATCGGAAACGACGTTGATATTTTCTTCGCTAACATTCGTACGTCGACTGTGATGTTGTTAATAGGACACTTAAAATGCGATTGCCGAAAGACACAGAGTTGAAAAAATTGGCCTTAAACTACTAACACTTTAACTACTGACAATGAGACAAATATTTTATTATTTTGAAAACGACTTTGATTGTACCTTTTAAAAGATGACTTCTCTTTCAATGTTAATATTGGTCTCAACGATTAAAAATATACATACAAACATTAGAGAGAAAGACATCTTATTTTAAAGAAAACATGTATTCCAAATAATTAATCGTGTTTATTGTAAAAATTATAATATGCCATCTATTATTTGAAAAAATTTTCTACTGTCGTGGAGTATGCGAATATATTGCATTATCTAGACCGTCTTGCGAAATGTCTGCACTCTTACGATGATTAGCAGTATATACATTCTTTGGCGAAAGCAGAGTCTGAGAGAAGTAGCAAAAGCATTAACAGCGGTGTCAAAGTCGCGTTAGTCGACGAATAGATAACCGCAAGTTTATCGCGAGATCACACGTAATAAAGTCGCCCCTTCTCTGAAATATATTGGACTTCCTGCTAAGCCGTCGCGCAATTTTAATTAATATTCGAGTCGTTTCCCGTGAGACGAGTGCGAGGTCGGGCGCATGAGAAACACTTAAAAGCAACTACTTAACGACGTTGACCCGGAATTTTGGGCAATTAACAAAACGAGCTTGCCTTCGTCGCGAATTTCTCCGTCGCGGACGTTTAAACAGGTAACGAGGGTCGGTTTGGCAACGATTATCGAGTGCTGAAAATCTCGGTGCTCTCATCGTACTTTTTAGTCACTCCCCTGATAATCTGCCTTCTACCATTCTGCATCGCACGGTCGAACACTTACACAAACTTGTAACACGCCCACTCGAGCGCTTATCGATGACGGTTGTACAAGCGTGACAATCGGTTGTCGCGGAACGGTAGTCGATATGCCACAAAGATATGCCGTTTAAACTCGCATTCAAGTGAAACGTGCATTTTCAATATAACAATCGATACCAACGATGGTAATGACAAAGCGACGCGACCAATTTGCGAAACGAGGCATCATATTTCTCTGTTACGCTATATACATCATCGGCTCGAAATAAACAATTATTCTCGCACAGTCGGTGGCTGTCGGGTCGAGAGTCCAGTCGAGTCATGTTGAGTCCCCGCGGTTGGCTACCTGGCCTCTCGTTGCCGAACCAGCGACGCAATTATTTTGCACAACAAAGCGCTAAACGCTTAACGCGTATAAGTACGTTTTGAATAAATGACCGGACCCTGGCAGCGGGGTCCTCCGCGCGACTCATACCATCTATCCCACCTGGTGCTGCACGAACCTGCACCTACCTGCCTGCCTGCCTGCCTGCCTGCCTGCCTGAGTTCGGCGCCGACCCCATCGCGCCGTATCTGCGCTAGAATCGTAAAGGCACGAGTTTTACGAGCCGTCCCGTGAAATTAATACACGTGTCTCGCATTCTCTCGAATTTGGTGCCGATTATGCGCCCAGAGAGCACAGGTCCCTGGAGACCGGTTAGTATGGTCGCGATCGCTACGCAATGCGTTCTCCAACTTTTATTCATTCCCCAGTTTCGGGTTACCTATACGCCGTGTCGCGCTCGCTAATTGATCGTCGTCCGTAAGGCTCCTGAGCTCACCTCCTCATTATCGTAATGAATAATAAAGTCGGGCGTGTCGGGCGTAATGCACGTCGTTGTCGTGCCGTCGTTTCTATCTCGACTGATCGATACAAGCTAAGTGAAGCTAATACGGCAAGAAAGAGTAAAGAAGATATGAGAAAAATTATATTTATAGAGCTTAATACTATTTATTATAATATTCTCCAGGCAGGAACATTACAAAAATTAAATAATATAAATTAATTTTGTAAACTTTTGTACATGGTAATAACTTCGTAACTAATACGATCATAAAAATATTTAGTTTTTTTTAATTGATTTATTGTCAATATAGAAATATTTTCATTTTATGGTGCAATTCTGTAATTATTTGATAATTTAGATTTGTCCTATGAGGGATACAATTGCGAAAGGCTTAATAAGAAATAAGGGGCACTCGTTCTTATTGCTATTAGATCGAGAATAGATGAAGCAGTTCCCGAACCCTTTGTTAATCTTTCTGACCGACGATTTTGTAACGCGAACGATCGTAGGCGTAACTCTGCCGCTCGATGCCCGTAATTGTCTGGGACGCGAAACGTTCTGGCGCACTGATTGTTGCAACTTTTACAGAATGATGAAATTGATTTAAGTGTACCGTCCCTATGACATTTTAGATCACGTTTTTCTGTTGGCTTTGTCAGTGAATGTTTGAAAAAGCGTGGCAATTATATCGCGTATTCTTAGTCAATCTTACTCGGGTCAGCTTAATAAATTTAGAATTGAGTCTCAATATGAGCTCAATGTAACGTACAATCTTATTTAACTATTTATAAACTTCACATTGAAATCTTACGAACATTTGAAGAATTGCAATTATTTGTTTTTTTTCCGCACACGTCTATCCCTCGCGATATGATATTCTGAGCCACGAAAAAAAATGCATATTAGCGCTAACAATGTTGTAAAAAGCTACCGAGGCGAAACCTCATTCCACCGGCCATCGAAACGTTCGAAATGCAGACAGATCGTATTCGTGAATATCGGACCCCGATATAGATAGGTAGATAGGAGTATAATGACGAGGCTGGCTCGTTCGAGCGAGGTACACGTCTATTCGAAGACACTAACTAAGATGGTATCTCGACACCCCGCTGGGACCCCGTGATGTATCGATCCTGTACGGTCCTGGGCAGCCTCCGATGTCCGTACCGTCAACGTGAGATTGCTGCTCGTGCGGATTCTTATATGAATATCCGGTGTAACAACGATATCAACACCGAATTGCCGCCCCCTTCGGTGACGCCACCGGAACGGAGCGCGGATCTCTGTAAGTATCCTTCGAATTTCTCGACCAAATATTTTAAACAAGAAATTTATCATTGATTAACGTCGACATCTGCGCGAATAAAGAGAAGTATAGACGAGGCAGTAGGATTACACAGCAAGAAAATATTTCGCGGGAAAATGTTTCTCGCAAGAAATCCGCGGAAAGAAATTCTAAGTGTTAACAGCGCATTTCGAAGTCATAATCGCGTCAGTAGTAAATTCAGACAGTAACATAGCCGGTTTGGGATTCCACGATAAGAGAGCTTCCGGTTTTGCGCAACCGCGAATCGAGGAATTTACATCATGACAACTCCTTGAGAAATATTGGAAGGGTTAATACGCTGTAGGAAGGAGATTCTTTCTCTCATTAATAGTATATATAAATGCATAAATGATGATGCAAATGTAAAATAAATATAAAAAGATTCTACGTATAATTCTGCTCAAAATAAATTATAGTATATAATAAAATGACAAGAATGTTATACCAAAAACCAATTTAAAGATCCGAGTTACAAGACGAAGTATAATCATTTTATAATCGGCGATTCGAATATACGTATATGTATAAAGGACAAGAATTATTCGAAGGGGCAACGCGCAACACGCAGAGGGTCGTTTTGAAACCGGAGTCCTGCGAAGGGGTCACGCATGGTCAGAGCCGCTAATGGTACGCTAATAGCCCTACGTTTCTCCTAGTTTTAATTTATCGCCTCGCGTTTCAACGGCCCGGCGACGGCCTCTACGATAATTGCGTCGCGTTATTTCGTTTTATACGAGGTGGTCCGCGCTCCTCAAAACGCGTGAGGCGGCGTGACACGATGAATTTGTCACGCGTTTGGGTCAACGTTACGTATATACGCTACAGACTACTCGTTCGCTCTTTCTCCCTCTCGCGATCAGCCTCTTTTCATTATCGCCCCTCTCGGCTTCGTTCTTTTTCCTCCCGAGTTTACTCGCGAGACGACGTAATAAATTTCCTGAATCCGAGGCGCAAAACGATATCACCGCCAGTGCTCTGTCTGCGACATTACCTCTGGTGCCTTCCAGAATTTATGAATGAATCGCCTCAAAAAAAGTTTCCGCTTTGTTTTCGTGGATAATCACGATATATTTGAAATTGAAATAATTACATATAATCTAGTAGGAAGTGTGATTAATTGTTTAGTAACTCATTCGTCGCGAAACAAAATGTCGAAATCATCCCATCGATCTTCTTCCGATTGTTTAAAAAAATTAATCACTCGGATTCTTCATGAAAAGTAGATGAAACTTAAAGTAGTGGAAAATTACAATACATCCAGAATATAATTTACATTAATCAAAATAAATGGACAGTTGATACTAATTATGCAGCACTTATCAAATTTATTTAGAAAAAAAAATAGATTAAAGGCTGCACGATTCTTTCTCACGATAGGTAAGGGTTTGAATTTTTCTCGCACATACATTAATTATCATAATTATCGTAATTAATAAATTATTTTAAGATTTAGAATAAATCTCGTAAAAAAATTGTCTCTATAGAAGTTTGCGTTTTCTACTGTGGGAACCGACGTTCGTGTTCATCGATCCGTACATTGGATCGAAGATCGCTAACATCATTGTCCAACGATGACGGAAATTGAGCTCGTGCCGTGAAACCGAGAGAAATCGCGGGCATTTCTCGATTTCCAGAAAATCGGGCTCGGCCCGTCTCGGCACATCGATCGAGGAGGTCTCGCCTTGCAACGAGAAATCGCGATGACCGCGGTGTGGACAAGGTGGGAACGCGACACAAAGGTGGATCCGGCACAAGCAAGGGCATGCGCGAATCCGCGTCTAATCACGAGTTTAACGCTTTTTATCACGGCTCTTCGGGCTTCTTTCGCGCCGGGATCGTTTTCCCACAGTCACTGCGATACTATCGCGTATAGTCGAGGCATGAAATCGGCGCTGCCTCAACTCATTCCTCCTCACCTTTCTCTCTCTCTCTCTCTTTTTCTTTTAGCCTATCTCGGTTCAATGTCGACAGTCGGCAGTAGCGATCGATCGCGTTACTAGACGCGATTTCGCGCGAAAGCACCGAAACCACCTCACGTCGAAGCATTGGCAACATCACTGATTGATGGATTTGGTGTCGACTGATAATCGATCGAATCGATGACCATTTCTTACGTCACGAGCTCTCCCGGTTGGACTCCCGATTGCGCGATAAAGTAGAGATTGAGTATTCGTTTATTAAATACGTCCCGACCACCAATCGAACTGGTGTGTACTTAGCAATTATCATTGTCGTTCATATTATGGTGCGTGGTAATCATTCGTTATAGTCCGCGGCATGTACGATTAAAACACAAGTTACACGTTTCCGGTAAGAGATAACTTGATCATATCGCGATCGTTTTTTTAAATTGATGGATTTATTGCAAGTGCTCGATCAGTGGCGAATCGACGGGTTTGCCAAGATTTTTTGCCGCCACGCCGCGTGTCAATTAATTAAACGCTCGCGTAACGGGATAATCGTTGTCTGACATTATTGCTCGTGTTAAAAGTCGATCTGTAAAGCATGTACTTGAACGCGGCGAACAGGTTTCAATCGTATTTACGCACGATAATTAGAGTAATGCATTTTTATCCGTGCTTCTTCGTAACTAATTGTGACAATTACTCTACCTACTGTTTGTCATGCGCCAGTACTTCAATTGATTTTACGTTAATTTATTCTTGTTAATTATTTAATGACACATGCTATATATTTTTTTACATGGAATTCCCTCGTTTCTTTGTACGCACTCTTTGTATAATATAAAGCTAAATTCTAATTATAATATCAAATATTTAAACTATGTAAATTTTTAAAACTACGTTATTTCTTATATTCCTAAGCTATCAACTCTTCCGCTTTTATTCTCACAGAAAGAAATGGAAATTTGAGTAGAAAATGCAATTGAGACTACAGGCGTCGTATAGGATGTATTAGATTGACTATCTTACAAGTCTTGCAAGTCCGGCTAATGCTAAACGTGATGCAACTAGCGCATCTACATTGCACCGTTTGAAATCTTATGCGATCGCGTGATTCCTCCTTTCATGAGTTTCGAGTCGAATACCTTCCAGTTCTCTTCGCCTCTTTATTAGCATTAAAATTATCATTTTCTACTTGTACATTGTACTTTTCCGCATGTACAAATGTAAAAATTCTAAAATATTCTACTTAGCAACAAAAGGGATTTTATCCGATTGCTATTCTCTCAAGAATATTTTAAAGAATTTTCATTTTTTTGTTATTTCGTAATCTTCTTATTCAATCGTGAGGGAAAATTTTTTTCTTATAGTTATTAAGCAAATTATATAATGTTTATTCAGAAATTGAGAGAATCTACATAAATGTAGAAAGTAAAAAATTTTTCTTAAAAATTTTCAGTATTTAAGATTGTCATTTCTCGGCAGTTAAACAAAAGTAAAAATAATCAAAATCTCTCTAAGGATTATTTGCAAGTTGTTTACGCACATATCAATACAAATGTATCGTACAGGTAGATACACTAGATCCGTTTCTAACCGTATTGCGTCCGATCATATGACGGTTGTCGGACCGCGTATACCGCTTGTATAATGCATAAAACAGGCGCACAACCGCGATGCTATCGCGAGGTTGAAGAAGATTCCGCGTAATCTATCCAATTATCATTTGATCAGAGCTGTATTCCTGGACGCTGGGCCCCTAGGTTGCCACCGGATCCCGGAGGTATCCTCATCCGAAGATAACCAGCTGATCGGGCGCCGCTGGTCATGGCGCTATCACAAGCTTATTACCGTAGTATTATTAAACGCAATGCAAATAGTAATTTAAAAAATTTCGATATTACGGTACTGGTTGCCATTCGTCATAGTTGTATAATACGTTTCGATATGATGAGCGTTATCGATAATATATAGAGCAATATTATTTACTATATTGTTACTTATGTTACATTGTTTTTATTTAAACAAAAATACTTTTGCATCATGTAAAAATAATTACAAAGGCTCTCAATGTCTACGAAAATGATTAATTAGCCATGAATTTCTTGCGAATTAAAAATGTATAATTTTCTCGAAAATCAATGTTTTTGACGGGGTTTTTTTACTCTGAGAAGATAAAACAACAGTGACAGTAGTTTTGATAGTATTTTTTTTCGTCTCGCGACGCATATCCAACGCGATTACTCAATTTCATCGAGTGAGCCGTTTCTTCCGAGTGCTTCCGCCGTCGATCGCGATCGGCGACCGGGGGATCGATGCTGGCGGCGTGGGTTCGCCAATAGAACAGCTAAGGTTTTCCATGGTGCACGGCAACGTCCACGGTCCAGGCTGTAGGGTGGGGTCATCGAAGGTTGCGCAACTCGCGGCTATTGCGCGGCGGCGTTGCCTTCCACACGATTGCCACTTTAAGTGCGCCATAATGGCAGCGGGGCTCGCTAAGAAGAACGCGATCTTAAGAAACAGCTCACGGGGCTGCCTCACCGGCAAGGCCCTTCGTCGTCTCGGTTTTACACGCTCGCTCTTTCTCTCTCCATCTTCTTTTCGCTCGCCGAGAGAGTATAGCCCGACGGCTCTCCGCCGCCGGTCTCACTCTCTCTCTCTCTCTCTCGCGCACGCGCGCGCACTCCGTCTTCCTCTTCCTCGCTCTCACTTGGCTCTGCTCAGAACCCCGCGGATGCGGATCGCCGTTGGGCCTTTCACTGAGGCCTACGGGCTACGGGTCGCGACCTCACCGTGGTCCACCACTCCCTCTTCGCCTTCCTTCGGCTCCCTCTCGCGTCTTCCTCCTTCCTCTCTTCCACGCTCGCCTTCTCTCTTTCTTTTCCTTCAAACATTTTTACCTTCCTCCCTGCCGCCTCTTCTCCCGATCTCCTCCTTCGCCTTTGTGCTTTAGCTTAACTCGGCTCCCTTTGCCTATACTTCTCCGTCTTTTTCTTTACCGTCGTCCACTACCGCTTCTTCTTCCTCCTCCTCTGCTTCTTCTTCTTCTTCTTCCTCGACTCTTCCTACTACTCCCGTCGAGATCCTCGTTTATTCCACGTTATTCTTGTTACGTTTAGACAGCGAAAATCAACGCGTCGTATGTAGCGTGACTTTTTCAGTTCGAACACGAGAGACGTGGACGTCCTTGATTCCTCGGCACGTCCAGCCCCGAGAAAGCTGCATATATATTAGTGCGTTTGTTCGTTATTAACGGTTACCCGCGTTGCAATAATCAACATAAATCTCGCGAATAGTACGTGATGATTTTGACGAAGCGAATTTGTGCGAGCGACGCCAACTGCTTTTTACATCGCCGCTACACAACACGTCGAACGGATCTTCTGAATCTCTTCTCCGCGTACCGTGACGATCCGCCTGGCCTGATTCCGCATATTCATAGCCTGCTCGTGATCATGACCCGCGCGATCGGAAGAACTTAATCATCACGATAGAACGTGTGCGAACGCGCGTCCGAGTGTGAGAGACTGGTTCGCCTCGGCGATGGAATCGTCTATTCGAGAGAGATGCTTAATTTCGCCCGGCTGCGATTAACCTGCGCGTTCTACTTCTATTTATTTGACCAAGTCATGTCGAGTATACATGCTAAAGCATCTCATAATTCAATCACTGATCAAAAATCATTTGAGCTCTAAAGTTGAAACTATTTCTGAATTAGAAACGTTATATCATTACATTCCTTCATTTTTCACGACGAGCAAATTATCGCGATGTACGGCAGTAAGAGTCAAATTGATCCACATCAGCGATATCTTGAAGAAATAATTTATAAAGCTTTAATTTATAAAAAAATCGTGTCTGATTAATCGTTTCCTTAAATATTAATTGTTTTTAAAATCATTTTTAATAAAATGATGCAAAGTCATCGTTTTTATAGAAATATTGTATCATAATAAATATTGCTCTGTATGTTATAATAGACAGCATTGTTCGATGCGTACAGTACATTGATGAACATGTACTATAAAAAGCATGGTATTTTCGCCGCTCGTTATTGCGATTATCGACGGTTATCACAGAGACCGTATTACCTTCTGCATTATTATCGAGTGAAAGCCTGACTCACGCGACAGCCTGATTCCGAGCTGGTCCAATTAGACAGCGAGTTAAACTCGTTCTGATATAATAACGTTATTGATTTAATCTCGTAACGAGAGTACGTGATACGGGGAGGGAAAGAGAGGACAGGACTTTCTCCCGTCCGCGAGATTCTCTGGTAATTTGCAAATTACGGATTACACGAAGCACCGCACGAACGCCCGCATGTCCAGCGAAAAGTTCAAGTACCGGCCTGTATACCCGGGATGTAGTCTAAATAACGGCGTAATGGATAAGAGAGGCATTCCTGCTCGCCCAGCAGGTATTTGCGCGCGAGGCTTGCACCTTGCGGTTGTTGCGCAGCTCTACGATACTCCATACCCCTTACGACCGCTTTCATTCTCCTCTAAAGTGTTTTAGAGCTTCTCGAAGTGGGTGCTCGATCGTTTTCTTCGAGGCAAACTGCCTCTTCGTCTCGCGGATCCTTGAACGAGCGAGCTGCAACGGCAACGGCGTCGCTAACTCGATTCTTTCTCTCTTTCTCTCAAAGATGTACCTCACACATTAAATATCAGTGCATCAAGATGTTACAGTTTCTAATAACAATTTTTTTTCTGATCCACGTGATTTAATAATCAAGAGCGAGCAAATAAACGAACATTACGTCGCATTTTGTGTATTTAACGGTCGACCCAGAGAGGAATGAAAAACGTACGTATCTCGTCATTGGTACGTAATCGCGATTCGCTCGATTCCCGTTTTTGCTGCGAGAAGGATATTATCGTAATGGTTCCATCAAGCTTGCACGGAGATATAACTAAAACGCGATTAACGCGCGCACCGATGGAAGTCATCATTAAAACGGAACTCGACTGCAACCCATGAACATTTTAATTATATCTTGACCACTTTGCTTTTATTTCGACCAATCAGCAGAGTTATTGCGACACGCAATTACGATAATCGCACATTTTTCTGAGAATAATGAAGGTATCAGGGACGATCTCTTCTTAACGATCGCTGATTTCTGTGTGTCAAGATCTTCCGTATTTCATCATGCTCATTATTATCGTCATCACTATCGTTGACTTCGTGTAATGTCATCAAACTAAACAATCATCTACTATTGTCATTTTTCCATGATTCCAAAAGTAAGAAAAAAAAACGATAATGACTAGTATATAAACTATTATTTATACACTACAAATCGACTGAATTACATTTAATTAATAAGCGTTCACGTTCTAATAATTGACTAAAGTTAGCTTGTTAAAAACTGAAACAAAAAAATTATTTTTAGAAGCAAAACATAGCAAATTATTTTCACATCTTATTCGTTACGTTGTGATAATTTGGCTCAATATACAGGTAGAGATATTAAGTTGTCCGAGCCAAATTATCAGAACGTAACCAGTAAGACATGAGAATTATTTGCTAATTTTTTGCTATTTTTTGCTCCTAAACCAATTTTTTTTGCTTTCATATCACATATCGTTTCATCATTCTAAAATATCAGCATGATTATTGTAACGTGTTGTCATAAAAAGATTATGAAATCCGTGAGTTTGCAAGAAGATTGCATATATAACACTTGGTGCGTAAAAGCTCACGATCAAAACGTGTTTCCCAGGCAGAGATGCAGAACGTGAACGCTACGTAAAGTAGACGGAACGGCCTTGAGATTTAAACGCGCCTGTTCATTTTGGCGGTAAGTCTCTTTGTCGCTTCCAACGAAAATGATTGTTAAGGACGGTTAACCGCCATGGAAGACCGTCGTAAAATAAATGTCAAGTCTAACGCAATTACCGCTGGTATTGCTGGGAGTCGTTGTCGTCACGAGTCATGGCGTTGGTCATTAATTCTCTTAATTTGTGACACAACCGAGCGAGAGAATCTGAAAGCAGTATCTTGGGTAAAGAATATCCCCGTCTTTTTTTCTTCCACTTCTTTTTTGAAGGTACCTACACGAATGAGTTTACCTAACGAGACAGGGAATATTTTTCGTGTCTTTTTCGTTGACGATTAACATACAAAGGTATATTCTCCTTGGTATCATAACGGTACGCTTAACTATATGATAGTTAATCACGTCAAGTGGCGAATAATGGGGTGCTAATTTGTGCGGGCCATCTGTCGCGGATTAGACGTACGCGTTTATCGTCTTTCGCAAAAGTATAGGAATCATTCCTCCCGTAATCGTTCCTGATGCTATCTTTCTAAGGTTTTATTTTGTTCAGTTTAATTTCGTAAAAGCTACGGTTTACAATCGCGGCGAGAAAAATACGATCACACGTTATTATGCTATCGCATAATAATAATCTTTCAAATCGGAGCGTGAGAAACGAAGCAGACCTTGACTCTTAATCATCGGATATATCACATGTCATTAAACTCTGTCGTCACATACCTACAGTTACATATTACGTTTTCCGTAATTATAATTTATACAATTTTGTATGTTGCTGCGTCAGCACAACATATCGCGAATACTATCTAATTAACTGCCATATATATAATAGATAGGCGGCGTTGCATAGTAATGCAGTATTATTTTATCTCGACTTGAGGCGAGCTAAGCCGGTCGGCGAAGGGTTAAACATGGTAACGTCAATCTTTAACCTTTTATACTATCGTATCGACCGGCCTGTTGGTAGCCCCGATACGGGATAACTATCCACTCATCGTCCAGCGAAACAATCTCCTAGCAAGCCACCTACGGCTCTTTCAACGTGGTCGAGACACGCACGAGAACAAATTAGGATCCGCCGGTTGTTTGACAAATTTCGTCTAGCGCCGCAGGAGAAGCATCTTTTAATAGACCGACTATCTCTCTCTCTCCCTCGCGTTTTCTCTTTCCCTTCCTTCCATCACAACGGGCCGTCTCGTTTCATCACTACGAGACCTAGTTGGTCCGCCACGTAGTCATCGAGCAACGTCAGTTGCACTCTCAGGTATTCGTTGCACGAATACATTCCCCCGGCCCTGCCCGCGGAGATACAACCGCGTGGCTCATCGTCCACGAATACATTCGCGCACAACGGGGAAACGTCTGTACTGGAGCGTGGAGAGTACCTACACCATTCTCGCAAGAAGATAGGCGGTAGGACGAGAGAGGTCTACCTCCGCGCGCAGAGAGGAAGGTACCGCTATCGCCCTCTGACCTCTCGAAGCGAGCGAACGAGGCCTCCTTCCACCGGCACCGGTAATTTTGTCTTCGATCCCGGCTTCCTGGTGGCTACCCAGATCTAGATCATCGAAAATCCGAGCTCCAGCTCCGCTCGTGACGTCTTGTTTTTTATTCCGGCGAGCAATCGCATCGCACGATCGCGATTCTCAATGTACTTTCTTTCGAATTGATCGCGTACTACTTAATATTAATTGAAGATTATATGCATATGCAATTCGAGTGGGGCTGCTTAATCAATTTCGCGTTGTCTAACCACTTTTTGGTAAACGAGAGTTTCAGATAAAATAATAGATAATATAATGCTATATAATATTTATCAAAATATTTTTCATAGCACTTTCTAAAATCTCTCAGAAGATGTTTTGTTGAAGTAAATATTAAATAATATTTATATCATGTGTTTTTAGAATTAACTGATAATTATCAGTGATACATAATAAATTTGAACGGAATGCTATATATTTTTCAAGATTAAATGTTTCCATAAATTAATTTTAGCCCATTTATTTCGAGGCAATAGATCAATGAAACATATTTATATTTATTTGTAATGCATTTTTTCAAATTCATAACTTGAATTTTTAGCTTTTTTTAAAGATGAAAATAACTATAAGAATAAATAATAAATCCATATATCCAGCAGTTTATAAAGATTATGCTGAATATTGATACATCTATTTTTGCTATTGAAAATTGAAATTTTTATATATTAATAATAATAAAAAAGACTCTTAATTTTTTTCACGAAAAAAAGCCTCAAGTTTTCTTATCCTTTTTATATACACACAATATACATGTCTGATATAATTTTCATGAATCCATTGGGCCTCAAAATTAAAAAATAACTTGACTCACCGATACAAAGCGCAGCAGCGGAGTATAGTAAGTACACCTTATTAATCTGTAACACATAAATTGAACCAAAGATATTGAAAACATGATCACAACGAATATCCATAAATAATGACCAAACTAATAAAAATTATTGTACATAATTATTACGCATATCAATTATTCTATTTGTCTTTTATCAAGAGATATATAATAAAAAAAATTATATAATTTCGAAAAACTTGAGATATAAACTTTCGTAAAATTTAAAGTATAAAAGTTTATCTAATTTCTATATAAATAATCTAAATAATTATAAAATTTTAACACGTTGCAAAATATTCTGTATATATATTGAATGTTATAAATATTTTAAGTCTCTCGAGATAATTCATAACGTTTAATATGCATCACGTTACACGACAAATTAAAATGCGGACTGCAATGAAGTGAATACACAGGATCGGTTAAATGATTAATATTCCGCAAGTGACAAAGAGATAAATAAATAATAAATTACTCACGGTTGCTCCGCCGTTGCCCGATGCCTCCCAGGCCTCCTCCTCCTCTCTCGTTGCAGCTTCCTGTAGTTGCTCCAACATGCACTCGCGAAAATCGACTTTTATGATGCAATTCTAAGCAAATCTATGAATCAATCATAAAATCGTAAAGTCGTAGCTTACAAAGCAATCGTAAAAAGCTGAGCATAGAGTATAACACATAGTACGCATAGAATTGAAGATCAATTCATAACTTCTTATAAATCTTGCGAAAATAGGTTATGAGTTTTACGATTTCGTTTAGAATTGCAGCATTAATCGCGCACTGATCGAATCGAAACGATCGCACACTCGACATTGTCGCGTCGCGCATATTATGATGTAACGAAACAATCTTCGATGGAAGAAACGATCGAACGAAGCCAAGATCTGCTCGACACTTGTCGTCAGATTTCCTCCCCCGTTTTTTCCCGTGATGCTCTCTCACCGCATTCACTCGCGTACTCGCGCAAGTAAGGTTATAATTGCACCCCGATAATTTTAACGTTGTATGCGACACTCCGTGCAATACCTTCGATGGTCGATTGCTTCGTAATGTTGCGAAAGATCGACATGAAAGAATCGAATGACTTACATATCCGCTTAACCTCTCGACACCTCATAAATCAGATTCAACGAGCAAATTGCGAGCGGCACGGTAATGAAATGCGCGGCAACTGCGTAACGATGTGCGCGTAGGAATGCGCGAGTTTGAAAAAAAAAACTGATATAGAGTATCGATAAAAATGAAAGAAATTATTACTAAGTAATCGATATATCGAAGTAAAAAGAAATCGAAGAATCGATATACCGATTTTACTACTTTTTCAATAGTTAAATACTTTTGTATTATTTTAATTACTTTTTTAACATTTTTTTTATATTAATATCTTTATAAAATTTAAAAATGAATCACCTTTTTACCATAAGATTTATTTTATTGATTATTAATAAACAATTTTTAATGTTTCAGAACATTTCTTTTTTATTTTTCTCTAAAACATCGGCAGTTAATAATCGATTGATCGATAAAAAATATCGGATGTTTCGGTTAATTGGTCAACATCGCACATCCCTATGTGCACGTAACTTTACACAGCCACCGTGACGATGCTACACTTGAAAGACTCAACGGTACTTTTTCAATTTCCAACATTTTAAGATTAATAAATAATATAAGCTCGCATTTAAGATCGATTGCTATTCGTTGCTATATGCCGTTACAAAACGAATAAATGTGCGATTAAAATCGAGAATATTCGCGAAACAATGTCCGCGGAACGTAATGTCCGAGAATATGTTCGTTGTTTTGCCAATTGCTTGTACGATAGATGATCGATCTCCATTGAACGAATCTTGCGAGACACACTCAAACATCGTCGCTATTAACATTAATGCCAAATGTCTGCTAACAGCTATCGAAACACGAGATTAATTATGATGATACTTACTAATTAAGCGACACCCGACCGCGGAATCTCTCTCGTGTCCGCGACGATCCGCGAATGACCGAAAAATGCTGAAACATTATTGCCAACTTCATTTCGATGCCGAACAGGACGGAATCGTACCAACATATGTGTAACTAGAATGCAACAAATGGATTGAAAATATTAATATTGCCAATATGATATTAAAATGTATGTATCGAATTATATGCTTTCAACCTGAAAATGAGAACTCAATCATGTTTAAACAATAGATACCAGTAAAGCGCGACGTGAGGGTTGCTTGAATTAAAGGAGCGTTAAAGAAACAAATATCGCAAAATAATTCGCAATTATATTTCCCCAGTCCAAGGCAATAAATCACGCGAAATATTCGTCTTGACGCTCGTCGATAAGCTTGCGGATCGTTCTTCGCGGTGTATGTATCTAATCGCGCAAATTGAGGAATAAGTTCGTCGTGAATGTCTCTCGACACCCTCTCGTAATCGCGTCTCGAGGAACAATGATACGGCAACGCGCGCCAAGTGACCCCCTCCCCTTCCCCCACTCTCCCTCGTGAGTGATAACAAAGTCGTCGCGCCGTATGCAACAATACGAGCTGTCAATTCGCGGTAACAATGACGCAGTGCTTACTCGTATACTGTAACGAACGCGCTCGCTCTCAATTACTGTAAATTGTCGTACGTTTTGCGATTAGTAACATCTTCGTCCAATCGACCCATTTTGTTCGATTGATGAAATTTTAACTAATCTCGAGAATGCGCTGCCAAGATATCGCACTCGTGGCTGTCGCAATGTACAAAGTACGCGATGAGAGATGCAGAAACAGGATCTGCCTATGGGCTATCAAAGGATCCTGCACAGGGCCGATAAGTTTCCCCGCGACGTAAAGAATCTCTCGCAAATTAACGTACAGAAAATGCTGATACGGAGCTGATACATTTACGATACGGAGCATAATTGAGACTCCAATTAATGTAAACTAATGAAGCAATCTTATCGTTTAATTGCTTAATATTTCGTTTCTTGTATGTTAATTTTAAATGAATTTTAAATATTCAATAGTCGCGATACGTACATGATTATTTTTTGAATGTTAAATAAATGTACGCTACAATTACCAGCAGCTGTCCATTATTATCGCATTATCTCGAAAGTGCAACAATCGTTCTTAAAAAAACTTAGAAAAAAAAAAAGAGAAACTTACCTGACTTGTGTATAATACGTATGCAAGTGTCGTTGAACAGATTCCATCGCGTTCACACAGGAGAAGCAATGGCATCGTGCAGTGATAAAAAGCAATATAGTGTTAGATGAAACGAGAAATCGTTCTCGGGAGAAAATTATTCAAATTGCCGATGAACTCCGAGACTCCGGCAGAGCATTCTGCTCTCCGCGTATTGTAACAAGTACGTAGAGACGGGGAGAAGAGCTACCTATGCACGAGAAGTCGAATAACTAGCGTAGCACGTCGTGGGATCGTCTTCGTGCGCGACGAAGATTTCTCCGCGATGTTTATAATTAAGCGGTGCGACCACTTAGCAGCAGCGGGAGAAAATAGATTCAACGTCGTAATGTATTTGGGGTCGTAACGCGACAGAGAGAAAAAGAGGAGAGAAATCTACGTGATGGCTTCGTCCTGTCGCGACGTGCCACATTTCATTGGTCCTCTTAAGCGCAATCCCCTTGAATATGCGCAAGTTCTGGGATAACGGTCATCGATGGAACCGGAAATACGGGGTACCCATCGCACACGGCGCGCTATCGCGGAAAGATCGCTGATTACAGTGATTAATCCTTAAGCGGACGCGCGCGACACTTAATTTGATTACGGACTATTCTTCGAGTACTGTTGCCATTGTTCGAGCTTGCACTTGTGAGTTTCTGACGTAAATACCCCACAAATTACGACGGCGCGGCGGAGTGAAATATGAAATCAGTCCTGAATGCGCGTAATTACCGAGCGTTGTTGAATTCTTTGTGAATTTGTTGTTTGCATAGTATCTTATTCGGGATAACACCAGCGTGCATGCTAATTGACATTTGCCACAGTAGGAAATAGCGTAATTTGTTGCTTGAGAATAAAAGCTTAAGTGAGGAGCAGCGAGGGACATTGTACGAGCCAAAACGGGAGTCGGTCTTTAAGATTACCCTACGAGCGATGCGAATGTTAGAAGAACGACAAATTCCTTCCGGTGTAAAGAAGGACGGTAAATTAACGTCCGCCCGTTCGATCGTTATTTCCGGTCGTTCGAATACCGCTGCGATTATCGGCGCAGGTCCTCAGGCAGCTAGATTCCCAGGCGCGCCCTCGTAAAGAAACAACTACGAGCGAGTCAGCGAGGAAAGCGATCCTGACCCTCAGGTCGCACGATTAAAAGACGTTTCTTTCGCGAGGAGAAAAAGGAAGCGAGAGGATCGTCACCGTCAGCCCGGGGACGAAACGGATGAGCGACACGTCGACGGCTCTCCTTTAAGACGCTGCTCCTTTAAGCGCTGCTCCTTTAAGACGCAGACATTATGGCTCCCATCCGCGCGGTCGGCAACTCGCGAGGAAGAAGGAAAAGGCGAGCGTGCAACGCGCGAGAGATGAGACGGCAGGACCGGCCGGCGGAGATACATCCGTTCGTTTTAATCGCTAATCACCAATTATCCGAGAAGCGTCCCGTGCCCAAAACCCCCAGAAGCATTTTAACGAGCCGCCGTGTCGCCCGGGCCCGGAATTTCACTTCGGTCCGAAGCCCGATGGGCTTCCACCGCGGCTCCAGACGAGCGTTCACGGTTCGGAATATATATTTCGTGCTCCGTGGTCCATCCTGTTCACTTTGTCGTCCACCTATCTCGCCTCGGAGCCTGCGCGTCTGTGCGCGCGCGCGCGCGCGCGCCCGTACCAATTAGTGCATACTTCGGCTCTCGGCGTTTTAGGGGCCCTTCGGGGTGCTGTTCCCGCCGAAATCTACGGAATGGGACCCCCGTCTCGAACGGTCCTGAAATCTCGTCGGCTGGATTCGTCGTCGTCGGTCTGACGATTGATTCTCAAACAGGGGAAATAATTTCAGATAAATATACGTTTCATTCAGCGAATGAAGAAAGAGAATGAAGCAGAATACCGCGCACATATTTTCATTTTTATTCTGTATGATATACATGAAATATTGCTCTTTCAGATTTATGCATTTAATAAAAAATTAAAATTTTAATAGAGATCTTCTGATTGTTCCTTGGCAAAACTTATCTGAGGAACATCCCTCTTCTTTTATTTTCTCTATTTTCAAATCAACAAGATTTTATCGTTGCCGTTTCAATGAATTAGCAATAAGCGAACACACGTTTCGTAAGAACACGTGGGCGTTCGTAGAATTATTACTCCTAATGAGGAAAGCATGAATTTGTGAGGGTGTCGTTCTCGCAGGTTTTCGTAACGGTTCTAGCGGCATCTTTCACGCCGTCGACTTTAAGTATATACCACCTTGGGAGCTAGGTAATAACTGCCAGTGGAATTAGAAATGCCGAAGAGTCGCGCGCATAGTGGATGTACGTGACCGTAAGTTGATAGGGTTTTTTTGCACATCGATTATAGTGTATGTATGCATACACGGAAGAGGCTAAGGTAGTATTTAAAATACATATAAAATCCAATATATAAATCCAATATTAAACTGCAATCTTCGCATTAAAAGAATATTTTGTATGCGACATTAATTATATTAACTCTCTTCGATCGTTATCTTATACACACACACACACATATATATGTATAATATATATTTCTCTCAATAAAATTCCAATTTGTTTTGTATATAGAATTCAGTGAAATGGCCAACAAATGACACTGTATTGATGACGAGGCAACGCGAATAAACTTGTATGACTAGAATTAATTTGCTGACCACGTTGACACAAACCGTCGTTCTACTGTTATACTGTTACCATTCCATCTGTCAATCATCCACGATACTTTTAAACCTCCAAATTTTTGGCAAAAAATTCTCTGTTTTTACACAATCTTGTCCGGACCTACAAAACTTTCGCTACGAAATTATTTCAGTTACCTCGATGGAAATATCAACGACTCGATCGAATATATCTTAATCACAGATACGACTTGATTCCTCGCGAGAAACGCCTCACGTCATGTCCTGTTTCGGCGGTCACGACGAGCAGATCTACCTAATCGAGATACTGATCGATAAATTGACATTGACGCCCAGTAAAATCAAAGACGTCGGCGAGTACCCTATCGTGATCAAGATCAAACTCTTAGATTTCCCCGTGTTCGAGTTCACGCGAGGCGACTCGGACGTGCCGAAGCACGATCAAGATGTGCGCTTTATGGTCGGTAAATGCTGTCTATTCATCAAGCGACCGCGGGATCTGGTTCAAGAGCTACGCTCGTCAAGATTGAACATCGGCATATTTCGCGCCAACGACACTTATCCCACGGCGGAGAGCAAATTGACTCTGCCAGGTTGTTTGTGCGATCAAGTCGCCATGATCGGCAATGATCCCGAAAATCAGCCGAAACCGTTCACGATGAAGGGCGGTATCCACCTCGTAGATCCAGGTGAAAATCCGTCCGGCACGATACATATGGAACTCATCGTCGCATGCCTCGGACGTATCTTCAAAACGCACTACGAGCTGCTTCCTAAATCTCTGATTTCCGGCGACCAGGACAAAGAACGGGAGATCTGCGTGAAGCGGTTTGTATCGCCCGAGCTTCTCGGTGAGAAAATTTCCAAGGAAAAGATTCCTAAACGAAAAAAAGTTAAAAAAGCTAAAAAAGCAAAAGCTAAAAAAGGAAAAGGTAAGAAGAAAGGTAAAAAGAAAGGTAAAAAGAAGAAGTAATCTGTTAATATCTTCCAAGAGCCTTGAAGTGCGATTCCTTACATTTATCGAATAATTATTTGCGACTCGTCGTTATGGCAACCGTCTGACAACTGGATATGTCAATTGATCGGTTTGATGCACGCGCGGGGAAATCGTTCGATTTCACATCCGAAACGCTTGCAAAATTAATGGCGCAATTCGTACAGACGCTTCGTTAACGTCGTTCCGGAGTCGTCTTCCAAATTTGTCGTGTGGCTGACAACGTGCGCGCATATTCGTATACACATTTGATTCATCCGAAATGGCCTTGAAGAAAAAGATGTCAATATTAGAAAGGGAACAATTATATATGCTTGAACTTCTCATTGACGGTCTATATCTATACCCCGAAAAGACTGTTGATAATAAAGAGTGCAATTTGATGATACGTGTAAGCATCGTCGATGTCAAACCTGTCGATTTCATAGCTGAAGAATCAATCAAGGTTAATGGCGAAAGAACTAGAAGGAATAAAGAAAATCAATTTTCTGATGAATTCATCAATTTCGAAGGCAAGACGTGTCTGCTCGTCCGAATACCGAGCGACTTAATACGATCCATAAAATCGACTCCTCTGAGTATCGAAGTGTATCGGATTCCTTATGGAGAGGACCACAACCCGCGAGATGATGCCGGACATGTTCTTCTCTGCGCGGCAACGGCATTTTTGCCTGGATGTTTCTGCGATCGCATAGCCGCGGCCAAGGACAAGATAGACGGGCTATCAAAGTCGTACAAGTTGACGAAGATTTACACCTTGACTGATGAGAATGGGAATCCGTGCGGATCCATATCGATGTGCCTGAGGCTGTCTTGTTTTGGAAGATCTATTATAAATCATCTTACGCTTCATAAGAAATCGTTCGTACTTCGAGGATTTCCTCTCGGTTGGAAGTTTCCTTGCACGAAATTGTCCGACGAAGATGTAAACGACGAGAAGTCTAAGAAAAAATGTGACAATAATACATCGTTATTATACAAAATTCTGGATCCTGCGTACTCAAAATTACACGACCAAAACGATGATACAAAGTCTGTGTTAACGAGACCGCAATCACCACCTCGCATATCAATGGGCGAGCCGGGCTTCGAAAAATTAACGAGCGCCGAGAAATTGAATGATCGTAAATATCGTGGTTTAATTTACGAGACCTATCACGACGAGCCGACTTGTTCGTGTCTACCGACAGACCGATCGACGCATCCAATGATGTGTCGTTCTGGATGCGTCCGTTCCTGTTGCATGGCTTTGAGAAATCCCGATTCTCTTAAAAAGTTTCCATCGCTCGCTACACTCGTTTCCGACAATTCCTATTTGAAATCAGATGTGGAGCAAAACGTGACTTATCAAGATTCTACGAGAATGAGAGGAGGTGAAGACATTGACGATAGTTGCTTAAACAACGAAGCGTTATGGGACGAGGAATGGCACGGCGATGATATTTACTTAAAAAATCGTATGATGGGTGGAAGTGACTATGGTATATCAGCCAACGCACCTTCCGACATGACAACCGTCATATACGAGAAGACCAAGGAAATGGGCGCTAATTCGCCGCGTAGACCCCGACCAAGAACGGCGGACGGAATTAAAGCGACAGACTGCATTTGTCCAGGAAAAGTTTCGTCGAGAACTTGGAAAACGAATACATTAAGGTGCACGAAAAAACCGTGCGTCGGCGCAGATTGCATGATTCGCGCCTTCAAGGAGGCACAAGAATTCGTAGATTCTATCGGCAAAGTGCCAGGTCTGGTGGGTCTCGGCTTGATGGATCCATCCGAGAGTCCTTACTTCGGCCGAGACATACAGAAGGATTATGCCATTCAAGAAATACCAAGCGAGAGAAAACGAGGACCGCTGTCGATTCAATGTCCCGCACCTTGCAACACGCAGATCGGTAAAGCCATCAGTAGCACCGTCTCCGTACCCGTCGCATCCACTTTCAAAACGACAGCGCTTCCAGGACGCCCTGGTGTCGTACGTGAGGCGATACCAACATTACCGAAAGCACAAGTCCCGGTCGCCGTCAAGCCGAAGAAGAAGGAGGACAAGAAGGAAGAGAGATTGGAGAAGCAGAAAGAACTGGATGTTCCAATCTCTGTGCCACTGGACATCGACGTTGGTCCTTGCGGTGATCCAAAATGCAAATCGCGCCGGAAGAAACCCAGAGATGACCGGTCGGTGCCGCACGACATCGTCGAGGATCAGCAGATAACACCGCTGAGCCCGATCGTCGCGAAGGCAACAGCTGGCAAATTCATCAAAAGGAGACGACATCCGAGGGATAAGACAGGTGTGAGTCCCATCAAGGTGAGCAAACGAGTGATGCGATTCGTTTATTCCATCGGCGACGCCTATCCCGGGACTAACTACGGCCACAAGAATTGCATCGATCCGCGATTCAGGGTGCCGGCTAACATGGGCTGGCTGTGGAACACGAGCACAACGGTGGGCAATCTGAAGCCGCGACTCGGCTGGAAGCCGGGCGCGATCGGGCGTTACTTGCGCGACATGCTGAAGGAGGCGAAAGGCGCCACGAAGTTGCAGGATTATCGGACAAGGTCGATATCCTCGCGCACCAGTATGCGACGCAGCAAGAGCGCAAGCTACGTGTCGCAGGTGAAGAAGGAGAGCGAAGAGGACGCGGAACCGCCACCGACTCTGCACATTCACCGTAAGGACGGCACGTACTACGTGACGATGTATCCGATCAGGCAGGAGACGAACGCGGAGGTGGCGCAGCTGGAGGAGCCGATGAAGCCGCTGCAGTTCAAGATAGTGCGCAACAAGGACGACGCCTCCGTCGCGTCGAGCTCCACGGCGTCGGACATGGAAATCGAATTCTCGCCCCCGGCGGCGGTCAACAGGTACCGCAGGAAGCCCGACGTGATTCACGTGGACACCCAAGTCCGGCAGCACCAGATTCTCGAAGCGTTCAAGCCGCCGTCCGACGCGCCGAAGAAGGAGAGGAAAGTCAAGCCCGCGAGGGAGAGGAAGGGAAAGAAGTAACGAAACCGTCCCTCCTCTCCACTCTTCGCTCATTCGCCCAACACGATCGTGAAAGGGAAGCAGCTTTATCGAAGGTTTGTATCTCGCCGAAAATATAAGTGCGGTGCACCGGTTGTGCGACCGGTTACGTTACACCGATCCTAATTTTTTACACGACGCGTTAAATTCGATTACGCGCAACCCATACTTTTCGTAGGGCTCTCAGTCGGCTAATTGCGAGAATAATTTGCCGAGAAGAGACGAGATGAAACGATTACATCCCTCGTAAATTATAATATTATTATAACGACCGATATTACTTACAGGATGGGGCGAGAAATATGTTTACTGTTTATTCCTAATGTAAGTTGTTTCCAAACACTCATTATCGCGATAAATTACTTCTTCTGTGAAAGATTTATTATTCTCACTGCACAAAAGATAGTACACGTTTAATCCTTCAATCACACTATTTTTCGTGACACGAGTCGACACATGAGATATTTTGAGTCTCCAATATGAAAAATCAATTTATATCTTTTACATTGAGAATAATTTTCTTTGTTCAATCAAGTTTTCGTTAAGATTCATGTATACGAGAAAAGATATTATTTTGGAAATACTATTTATTAAAGACCTTGCTCGACTACTGAAGGATATTACGCTCGAAATAATATCAGATAGCATTAATTACAAATAATCAATTAAAATCAATTAAAGAATTACGATATTACAATTTAAAAGTAATAATAAAATTGGCTTTGAGAATCAAACGCGATTCTTCCTAACTTCACATTTGAGTTAATATTTATTAATAAATAATAGATTAATGTATTAGTTCATTAAATATTATTTGCGGAATCTATTGTGTCAATTGAAAAATGTGTAACGGGAAAACAGTAGACTTTAAATTTGCATTGGAATAAAGCTGAATACGCCGAACCCGAAGGCATGATGGTCTGTCTAAACTGAAGGATGATAACAGCACAGACAACAAAATGTCTAAAAAAATGTCTAAAATCGGAGACATCTTTAAGATATCTTTTACACACATTTCTAAAAGATGTCTTAAAGATGACTTTAAGATGTCTTATGACTCAATTTTAGACATTTTGTTGTGTGGGAGGACATACAAATACACGTCTAACGATGTCCAATAATAAGTAGCATTTTTCAAATAATATAATTGCAATATTTATTGCTATACAAAAATTATATGTAATGCTTGAGCGATAAAAGATTCGATGTATTCCTCAAATAGGACCATCCTTCGATCTAAACAGGACATCAGAGACATCGTTAGGATATGTGATTCGTTTTACTTCTACGCACTTCTACGTGGGAGTTCATATTCTGGCGCTAGTTTTGTTGCCATCCGCGCCATCTATGTATGGATCTACGCAGGTCCAAAGTCCGATATTATTATCAACGGGAGTTAAGGGGTAGATTCACTCGGTACTCGGTGTCACCTGGAGATATTCTGACAAAAAATGAATGCCACGGCACAGGATGAGAAGAATCAGATCACGCGTAAAAGGATGCTCGATCTGCGTGATGTCAGCGTGGGAAAAGTCCCGCAGGACTCGCCGTGGTTAAGAAGCGTCCGCTTGAACTTCACGCAGGACAATCGGTCCAAAGAATGGGATGTGATAAGGATCCACGACAGCGTGTGTATAGTGGTCTTCAATACTAGTCGTAGGAAGCTCATATTCGTCAGGCAATTTCGGCCGGCAGTGTATTATGCATCTCTACCAGAGAATCTAGATACGATCGATGTCAAACTTTATCCTGCGACATTGGGGCTGACCTTGGAACTCTGCGCTGGTATCGTAGACAAGGATAAGTCTCTCGTCGAGATTGCGAGGGAGGAGTTGAAGGAAGAATGTGGCTACGAGGCACCCACTTCGGCATTTAAAGAAATTACTACTTATCTGTAAGTCCGGAATATTTACTATGCTCTACTTAGTATCTTCTGTCATTGTATAAAAGATAAATGTATTTATCTCAAATTTGAGAGCAATAAGAGATTTCTGATCAACTTTTACAATACAACTCTTTATCTATATATAATTATTATCTGAATAAAATAAATTATATTTAGACTATTCTAACTTATATATTAAACAGTTTATTTTTGTTTTCTAGATCCAGTGCTTCTGCTAGTGCAAAACAAACTTTTTTCTATGTAGAAGTCACAGATGACATGCAGATACACCCTGGTAAGACTGCAAATATTTTTTTCTTAAAGTTATCCTTGAAAATAGTTTCAAAGAATATTATTTTTGTAATATAATTGATAAACTGTATTTCAAATATACAAAAAAATTTCAAATTTTTGAATCTTTCATTAGGTGGTGGTGATGAATCTGAAGGTGAACTCATAGAAGTGGTGGAATTGAGTGTTCCCGAGCTAAAGGATTACATTAGAGCTAAGGAAGTACAAAGTCCATCCAGTTTTCTCTATGGTGTGTCTTGGTTCCTACTTAATAAATCCGAGTACTGTTAAATAGAATAAAATTAAACAAGTTATCTTGCTGGGATATTTAAAATAAATTAAAGAAGGGCAAATTAACTGCCAGTACTATTGTTCAACCGCATTTATTTACAAATAGAGCATTTATACACAAGCAATGACGAGATAGTTGCACAATTAAAGTTACATACAATTACAAGGAGACTGACGTTCAATTAGTATTCAGTTCATCTTTTGTGAATTGAGAGCTAACCCATGCAAGACCCCATTTTAAATTTGTTAGTAGGAACTTTAAGGCCTTGGTCCATTGTTCTTCTGAATTGAATTGTATTCTGAAAAAGAGAAGAGGAAGATTAGCTAAAACTTTTTATATTATAGTAAATAGTAAAATTTTCACGTAAAGTAGATCATTACAGAAATATTTATAAACATACTTTATAGAATAGGAATTGCCCGTCGCGGAATCTTCAATTTTGCCCCGATCCATTCTATATGGCAGACAAAATTCACTGTCTCCTTTTTCTACTTGTTCCTTAAATTGTTGCAAACAATCCAGAAATGCTACCATTGCTGCATCGAATTTTGTATCCCATAAGAACTTAAATCCTCCACTTCCATACAGTGGAAGCTCTTTGTTTTGATCCAAAGCCTCGATATAGCTGTGATTGCCAAATGGCACTAAACGGAAACGCTTGAACGTTAAATTCATTTTGCGTGCAAGAGCTACTAGCAAAAGGGTCGTTTGTCCCCACGCAGCGTTTATCTCGCTCCAGTCCACTGGCGCACTCGGCAATCGTCCTAATCGAAATGAATTTATAGTTCCAAAATGGCCTGAATGCCAGATATGAAATGTAGCATTGAAAACATTTGTCTTTTTCAATCTTTCGAGTTGCGAGGCTGCATACGCCAGTTGATTATCCAAGCTGTGGGGAAAAAAAATAATTTTACATAACACGATAGAAATTGAAGTATTACTAAAGTATTAATAAACAAATATTTTATTGGAGGAAATAATATTGGAGAAAAAGTGGTATTTGTAAATGGTAAACTATGTTTTGGGATATTTGATTAAATTATTAATAAAAATATTAACAAATAAATACTGTTTTACTTGAGAAAAAAATGATATTTAACTATGTTTTGGAATATTTCATATACCTGCGACATTCATCGTCAGCTAACATGAGATCTCTTCTGTGTTTTGAATATTCTTTCCAATACCTATCCTCCTCGCTTTGCAACCGCTCCCTTTCTCTCTCCTGTTCCGCTATGGCATTCCTAGTAGCTATTTCTTCTTTTCGCAACGCTGCGAGTTCCCTTATCATTCTTTCTTCCTCGGCCTTTACATCTTGCAATTCTTTTGCAAGATTTTCCATCTCCACATCTTCATGACCCTGATATTGTTGCTCAATTTCTAATTTCTTCAGGTACTCATTATAATCTGACCATTCTCCTTCTGTCATTCGTAACTGCTGATCCATTAGTAGCAAAAGGCTATCGGTACATTCATCGCAGAGTGGATGATCCGCCGAACTGCTACTGCTGAGAATATCAAATAATGTTGCTCGTACCTAAAAAAATACAAATTGTAGCGATATAGGTTTCACATTTAAAATATTCCCCAATATATTTTATATACCTTTAAATGATGATCTAAGCTTTCCGTTTCACCGGAGTCGCCAACCAACATAAATCCATTTGTACCGTTTCCTGATTCAGTCAATTTGAATGGTGGAACTATGTGTTCTATACTGTCACTTTGTGGTTCTAATTCGCCAACAACTTGCTGCTGTATAGGAACTACAAAAGATAATTAAATATATAATTTGCTATTCTAGGTAGCAAATTAAGTGATTATATTTTGTTATTGGATATGCAATCAAACACATACATACATATATATATAGAATAAAATAGGAATAGTTAAACAATCTAAAATAATACATTTAACATACTCTAATTTAAGAGCCAACATTTTTTTCTGTATGCTAAATGACACTGCACGTAAAGTTATATGTATTATGTAAAAGTCATTATTTACACACATACAGATGCACAGCATAAGCTGCACTGTCAAGATTTGCGCTCACTACAAAATTAATAAGAAAATTCACATTATTCAGAGAATGTTCTTTGATATGCAGATTAGCGCGTCATTCGTTAAACGTGAACAAGTAGTACGTTATAGAGAAGATATCTCGTTATCGAGATATCGAGTGGGGCAATCGGATCGGTGATGAACGTCAAAGTCGCCAGGACAAAATAGAAATTACCTACGTGAGAGTTCGGCCAGCGTGTGCTCCCCGAGATGGTCGAAGCTCGAGTCTAGTCTCAGCGGCTGCAGACACCGTTGGCACGCGAAATTAACGTTTGTCTTTAAGTCTACCATATCGCGTACGTCGCTTATCGTGGAGGAGCTGCTCGTGCAACCTGTCCGTGCGCGTCGTTATTTACGAATACGCGTCTGCCGCTGCCCGCGACGCTTCGGGTCAGCTGACGGTGCCTTGCCGAGGCACTATCAGCTGGCGTTATCAACATCGCCACGTCGATACAGACTCTATATATTGTCAATCGCATTTCTGCCGGAGTTTTTTTTTTATTTTTTCAACTATCAATGAAATACTATTCAAGAGACCGATAATTTTGCGAGAGTTGGCGAAAACTCGAAAAACCCGACGAGACATTGTCGTTGTGTTATCATTCGCTCACCGATCGTTGACTGACCGTCGAGCACGCAGGTAGCAAAGTCTGCTTGTACTGAACCGCGATTATAATTAACTTACAAACGATTACAAGTTATCGACTCAGTAACGGCGAGTAACAGACTATGATTGCTAATTATTTTACATGTGAGAGTAATTATTATCGGCATCTATTGTCATGTTTCGAGTAGCTCAGTTCATCAACTCGAATGAGATTTCGGGTATATCTGAAAAATTTATGTCCATTTCTACTAATGCAGATTTCTAATTCTAAAAAAAGATAGAAAGTAAGTTAAACCGCGATTAAAGTTAATCTGCATTAGTAAAAATGGAAAATTGTTAGGTCTGTTCTTTTTAGCTGGCTGCGCTAGTTCAGAGGTTATCTTTCTCCTTCCAATACGGAGGGAAAAAGCAAACTTCTGAACTAATTTAGTCAATTCAGCTAAAAAGAACAGGCCTATTGTTTCAATTTCATTATTATCGGATAATGGGATAGCAGTTAGTTCGACAAGCTTATAATTAAAGGTGTACACTCGTTACACGGGAATAGTACACATACATCCCCGGTAGAACAAAAATTATAATGGCATCATATTGATAACAAAATAATGCTAAAAAAGTGATAAAATGACACAATAATGACATTTTGGCATTTTAATATTCATTTGATATCTTTGTGATTTCTATCTGGGATGTGTATCGACAGGTGCGCTTTAAACATCTTAGCGCCATCTAGCGTCACCTGACCGTGTCATTAGTGCAAAGTTTCGGATTTGAAATTTTCGTGAATTAGTAATCGCGTCGCGATGGCTGGTAGAGCCGCCTTTATAATCGCTCCGCATTTTTCGCGATCGTTTGCGTCCGAGAGCGGTTTTCGTCCGCGTCATGTCGCGAATGCGTCTCGTAGACTACCGAACGTCGTTCGTAGCGCGTTAAACGCGATCATTATTACGCGCCAATATCGATGTCGCGCGTCTAGGCGTTTGAAAGAAACGGAATCGCCTACGCCATATTGATTACTGTTATTTCTCGCCAAGCGAAACGGATCGTCGTAAGATATATACATATTTCTAGACTCAAGTGCTTTTCTAGCACGAAAAATTCGTCTCGGAATGTATTATGTCGGCAGCGCGCAATAGTTTATCAAGTAAATTTCGTACGATAGCATTGGATGGGCGATGATCTTTACGGATCGGCAGTAGATACGTTTACTCCCTAGTCGGACTCATACATATTGTACTAATGACGATTATACGTAATAATTGAGGGCGAGTTTTATCAAGCTATATCGGTTAACCTAGTCGCCGATTAATTCCGTTACGAGCATTATCCATTACCAGCATAGCCATTGACCAGTTTCACTGCATTAGCCAACTTAGCTATGCTAGTCACAACGGGATTAACCGGCAATTTATAGGTTAATCAGAGCTTGGCAAAAGTTGCCCTAACTGAAGGTATACATTATCGCTTAAAGATAAAATCACTTTTAATGTGATTAACGCATGTAAATTTGTTACATCTAATGAAGAATGAAAAGTATATCTTGTATAAAAAAATATTTATTAAAATCGAATTAAAATATTTTTATAATTAATTTTTACAGGAGACTGGGAACTGCAGCGAACCATCGAAGCATTGAGCTATTTTCGAGGTACACAGAGGGTGCTCGGTAAGGATCAATCAAATGCTGCACTCTGGTGGTGGTGATTTGAACTATATAGCACGAGAAAATCTAATGCTCAACTTATATGTATTTTATTATTTTATTATAACTCTTATAAAAAGTATTCTATGTAAAAGTAAATTTTTCTAAAACAATAATCAGAATTTTTATACATGTAAAATATACAAAGTTAATAATTTAATTCTCAATTTAAAGAATTGTATGATTTTATCACATCTGTCCACAAGTTTCAATATATCGCAGACAAAATTTTTATAGGTTCTTTGCTGAATTAAAAAAGTTTCTTTAAAATGTAGAAAAAAAATGTTTCACAATTGCAGAGATTTACTTGTGCTATTAGCTGCATGATTTAATGAGATTACGTTGCATCTTTACCGTCTTAAAGACGCATCGTTATAAAAATGTCAGAGAATCCTTTTCTTGCTTAACTTTGAGCTTTTTATATGACATGCGAAGGAATTACTTCCCGACAAAGAACACAATAGAACTATATTTATATGACGGCCGGTAGCCAGCGCGGATTGCCATGTACAAGCTTATGTTAATGTTGACGAGCGTTTTAAGCGATATTTCGTCACGTATACATAAATATCGAGTGGCTGCCAAGGATCAACAGGTGGCAGCTCGTTTCTGTTTCTTCGCTCGTGCTCTCGCTCGCGCGATATAACTTGAGTTTCACGCGTATTCATCACCCGACGCTCATTAGCCGGTGCGCAATAACAATCGGCATTTTCCAAATGTAACCGAAGCTTATTTCTCTAATAACGGCTACGACCCCCATCGCTTTCTTGTCTACCGCCGATGAATTATTATGCGAGAGCTTTTTACCGGTGCGCTTTCTACCACTCTGTACGTCGGAGAAGCGCGACGAATCGCCGACTCACAAGCACGTCGTTCTACCTCGCGCTGGTTCTCTCTCTCTCTCTCTCTCTTATAAATGTTGCCTGAGATTAAATACAAAACTAAAAAAAATATTTAATAAACAGTCCTACTCGGGATCTCAGAGCGATCTCGCCTGGGATTAAATTGGGAAGATAAAAAGGAATGGGATCATTTTAAATACGCGGCTATCAGCTCAATTTTCGACTAAATGTATCCTGACGCGAGATTCAATTAAAAAAGTAATAATCTGGGCTTTCCAATTTCCTATAAATTTCGGATGTAGTTGGGACCGTAGGCTGAAATTAAGAAAAAAAGTACAATGCTTAAATATTTTTATCTGATGTTTAATAATGCAAAATGAAAAACTGAGTGAGGTCTGTCACATAAAAAAATAACGTTGATTCCTTGGCACGATTGCACTAATTAATCATTGCGTAAGACTTATTCCATTACTGTTTCTATGGTACTTGCTAAAGAAACTAATGCAAATTGCATTAGGAAGTTTAATTACTTATCGGGAGCGAGTTTCGCACATCGGTGCGGACGAGCGAAGATAAATCTGCAAGGGTACCCTTGCATTAGCGTGCATATTTGTCATGCATCATGCACTCGAGTATTCTTGCAACGCCTCGCGGCCTGCAACTTAGTTGCAAACGTGATTGCATTGGAAAGTAACGAATACGCGAGACGAACAAACCACATCCTGCGGTTAATAATACACTATATTTCCGCTTAGCAATGCATTGCAATTATATGCCCGCATTATTCTTGCAATTTGTCGTCTCTAAGAATTGTGTCAACAAATTAATATACTTGGTACCAGTTTGAAACTAGAACGTTTAATGCCTTACAACTAGAAAAGATAAAATGGAATATTACAATATATGCAACAATATGAAGACATATCCTAAAATAGTATTTCTTTTTACTTAAAAGACATAACATTTCATAGGATTTGCTCATAGATAAATTTAAATTCTTATTCATCGCTACTGCAAAGGTGACGATTTTTCATCATCTTTTTACATGGAGTGTTTTGAAAATCAAGCGTGTCCTTTTTTTCGATTGTCTATGCGCGTCCGCTTTTTATGTAAATTACCTTATCGTATCCATTTATGCAAGTTAAAATATTCATGACAATGTATACAAAAGAGAGAAGCATCGATTAAGCATCGAACGGTCAAACGGCAAGATCCATCGGTCGTTCTGATGGTAGCACCGTCTTGGTGCACGAAATCGTGGACGGAAATCGGCTGAAGCAAAGAGCGGGAGTGCGTGCGTTACACGTGCAACTTCGGAGAGGGCACAGCTCGTCGGTGAGGTGGTCGGCGCGGAGGGAAACCCGAAGAAGGGTGGGCGGCGACCGCTCGGAACGGAGGAGTGCCGTAGGGGCCGACGCGAACGAAATCCGTTGAGTTTGAGCCGAGCTGAGTGAAGCGCGGGCGTCACGACGACATCGGTTGGCGTCGCGGCTGGCCTCCGCCAATCCGTCCCTCAGCGGCCATGTTGGCCGTGTACCTGGGGCGGAGCGCTGAGTGCCTGTTCGTTCTCTCCGTCCTTGTCACGTGTTTCACGCTCGAGCTCCTCTCGCCTTCTCCTTTTCCTCCTCCATCGCTTCCTCGTCTGCCTTCTCCGCCTCGCGACTTCGTCTTCTTCTTCTCCTTCTACTTCTACTTCTTCTTCTTCTTCTTCTTCTACGTTGCCTACCTTCTTCGCCGCGCGGCGTTATCGCATGATCCTCTCGCTCCGCTACCGGCGCACCGTGCGTGGGTGCGCCAGATCGCAGGTTGCATCCGAACTGCACCTGTGACCAATGATGTAATGCAGGTCGTACGGCTGTTCACTTTCGATAATAAAGCGCAGAAGGAATAAATTAAAATCGTGCATTTTCACTTTCGGATTAGTCTTATCCAAACTTTAAAATTCTTGAATAAAGTCAAAAAGAGAGAGAGAGATACATTAATATCAAGAAGTATTTCAGCATAGGTTTAATGGTTAAAAAATGATCTCGTATCGCGGTATAATCGTAATTATACCTTTGTCAAGATGGATAATTTTTTAGCGAATTGCATTCCATACAATCACAAGATGCACTTTCGCAAGAACAAACTCTTTTCTTTTTTCGCTTTATCTCTCGCTCTCTCTCTCATTGTACCTATACGTCGGCTGATTTACGGCGCGCTTACCTCACCGATGAAGGGGCTCCGCGCATAGGAAAACACGGTGCGCGCAACGACATTGCGCGCGCACTTGGCGTTCGTTTCGTTTTACGATTACGCGAATCGCGTGTAATTGCCGGGGTCCAACTTGGCCGGCGGCCTTCAACTTCGCTTCTTCGCGGCGCGTCAACTGTCCCATAGATCTTCGCGGCGGCGAAAGAGAGCCGGAGTAATTGCACGGGCGATCGCCGCCGCTGCGCCAAGTGCAATTATAATACTGGCGTGGAGTTATGCGCGAGCTCTCTGCGGCCGACGACTCAGCCGACGTCGATTGCACTTCTGGCAATCCGTCTGGAAGCCTGTTATTTCGCCTCTTACGAATCAATTAACGCAATATAGGCGGTATCACTCGCGAGCCCGCTTTCGGAAATTGCTTGTCCGCCAGTCCGCCGAACTGATTGGTTACACGACAACCGCGAGATCGTTCCGCAATTAATTCCCCGCGACTTGTGCGAGTTATTAAGTAAAATTAATTTTTCGAGCCTGGCTCGCTACCCGTATGACTTTTTCTCACGCGATCGACATAAATTGCGGTCACGGTGCTGGATGATGCTGGAATTACACATTAAGAATTCTCGCCGTCAGTTTTTACGCTAGCAAATTTTCTGGAGCCATATCATGTTGCGCGATAGCTCGAGTTTATTACGCGATGATACGTAAAATTAATTGTTTACGAGAGAGAGAGGATGATTTATCGCTTTCTGCCTCAGTAACTGAAGCAGATAAGAGATAAATGTCGAAATTAGGCGAGATAAAATAATATCCTTGTACTGATAATGATAATTGATTCGTGCACTCAACGAAAAATATTTCGAGTAGAATATCATTTATATTTATTACTATATCGTGTATCTAAGATCACATCGGTACGTGGCATTAGCAGAATTAGCAGAGGAATTTAACGTCTTCATTTTTAAAAGTGTCTGTAAGATAGAAAATTGAATAATCTCGCTAAAAAAAGAAGTGGTTCCAACAAAATAAGAACGGAAAGGTTTTGAATTCCTTCGTCTTCCACCTGCTTATACAATCCAGTTACTAGTATCCCGCCCTGCTACCACCAAACAATGGTTGATTTGTGCTTTCGTAGGAGAAACAGCAGCGAGATATCACGCCTGCGTATGATTACGCGAGCCAGATCCTCGATCGCGATACCGCGTGAGCATTGTTAATAAAACCACGCGGCTTTCTGCGATTTTTCCGGCAGCGACTTTACTTTGTCAGAGCAACGGATGACGATCGTATCTTGCTTATAGCCGCGCTGTACGCACCCTCGGCTCGAACGCGCGCAATAATTTTCTCGAATAGAAGCCCGTTTAATACAGAAGCCCTCCGGGTACAGCAGTTTCTTGTTCCTCGTACTATCTTTACTGCGCACGGAACTCCGTTCGTTATGCCGCTCAATAGGATCTTGTTACCAGTTCTTGTTATGTAAAAATTATCGAATAGACTCCGAAGAAAATGGCTTGTACCGCATGTAGTTATATCGTCGCGGCCATGAGAATTGAAGCTGAGATTTGTGATTTCAACGTAATTATGCGCAAAATGTCGAGATTGGATCGAGATTTTTTCGTAGCATAAGTAATTGCTGGCATGTTTTCTCGTTGCATTTTCAATTTTTCTTTTTACTTGACTTTGATTCGATTTCAAATTAGATGGATATACATATATGTTTATCATTATCAATTTACGTAATAAATAAAATTCAGAGAGCGTGAAATTTACTCCAAAAATCGAGCATCGTACGCCGATCGGTCAACTTGCGACTCAATATCGCTTTTTTTCGCATTGCTCGTATTATACATAGTTCCGCACGAACTCTAAATCGATTTGCTTCTTTCGAGATGACTGGTGAATCAATAGTTAATTCGTTACGCGAGAAATATAAAGAACCATGAGGAATAATTAGAATGCCACATATATCATCCGCGATCGCGTTATTAGTCGGGCGGTCGGGTATGAGCAAACCGTCTAGGTTTATTTTAGCAAAGGGTTTACATCAGATGATCGAATCCGTTGGCACGCTTGGCCGAGCTCGGTCCGGCCAAACATCGGCGATTCGATGTTTACACCGTGAGTATTTATGGGCCACGATCCGCCCACGAGAGTTCGTTTTCGGAATTCGGAGCATCCCCGCAGCGAGTAGATCGACTTGGGAACCCCTCCGGTTGACCCCCTGTGATACATTCAGTCACGAAATACTCAGGATTTTGAGACTCTAAGAATGTTTCGAGGAACACGACCGGGATTGATTTCGATGGAAATCAAGTCATTTACATTTCTGGTTTCTAATATTTTTGCGAATGATTCTCTCAAGCTCTTTTTATTTGACAAAATGATGACGAGTGATTCATCAAGCGTTTTATCGCTAATATCTAACTCGATTGCTTATAAAAGATCCAAGTTCTCTGTCGTCTGTGGAGACGATAAGCAAGATAGATATTTCTAGTACGCTAAATGCAGCCACCAATTTCCACATGTCGGTACATGGAAATAAATATCGTAAAAGAGAAATTTTCATGAATCATGAGATTTTGAACGCATTGCTGTGCCATAAGTCACCTACCGTAAAAGCACCGAGTTTGACAGAATAGGCGGGGTGGAGAGAAAAGTCGTTTTCGATCGAAATACCAATTTGCCTGATGGGGAAAAGAGATGAGTTATGTAGGAGCTAATAGTCCGAAGATGGATGCGTTATGGTCTCTATTTCAAGCTATGTGACAGGAGTGTGCAGTATGCATATATATATATATATATATATATATATATATATATATATATATATATATATGTCCACCTGCTAATACATATATAAATATATATACACATATTAGCTATAAAGTCATGTTTTGGACAGGGGGTGGAAACGGGTGAATATAATGGTCGTGCTCGCGGCGCGGAAAAGCTTCGCTCCCGAAAAAAAAAATGTTTATTTTCACATCGCGGCCTAGACGGTCGAACAAAATTTCTAACGGTAGAGAAAACAAATCACTCTGAATTCGATCTGTATATTTTGTCGGGTTACACAAACATGCCGATACGTCCGTTGAACGCATTGAAAGCGAATTGTTGAATTATAGGACCCTCGTGGGTATAAACGCATTCCAATGATATGTCGCTCTCATTGTCAGTGCTAAGTCATAGTGCTTAGATTATTACACGCTAATATGTATTAAAGAAGAACGTATGCTGCAATGATCACTAATAAATTTTTTTATTTTTTTTTTTTGCAGAATATTAAAAAATGCATACTCATATGGTATACATATCCGCTAAATATTAAAAAAATATTTATTTCTAAAAAATAGAATAATTAATCTCATTTGTACAAGTGTCAAAGAGAAGCACACATCACTACCTTGTGATATTTCTCGTTTATTGCTAATAGTTGGCGTTCCTTTATACTTCCTTCATACTACGCAGAGATAGAGATCAATAACGCATCGCATCTTATGTATCTTGATAGTGTCAGATAGCACGACTGCGATGTCGTCTTACACCAGTCGCTTGCTCATCCTAGACACCATAGCTTATTCGTAAGATCAACGGATGCTTGCGCGAGTACATGTGCAAGTGCGGTGCGTTTATCGCGTTGCAACGTGCGTCGGGTGGCCTGCGCGCGGCGGGGGTCTCGCGTTCCGGACGTTTATTTATGGCTGAAAAAATATTTTATCATAATAATACGGAGATACGGCGTGCAGATCTCTTCTCTCTTCTCTTTCGCTCGTGAAGATGCTGGTGAAAATGAGTACGCGAGGGCCGTGTTCTTACATAAAGAAGGGTTTGTTCTTTCCTTCTCTCTTCCCTTCCTCTCCTCTCTCGCGAGGCGCGAGCTTAGCGCGATTACCAGAAAATTATTAGGATATCGATTGAGGGTTCTGCTTTTTTGAATTCATGTCTTCCGCCTGTTTTTTTTTTCCCCCTGTAAAAATGTCACGCCACTGTACGCGCGCCCGGTGCGGTGTTGGTTACAACATAAAACCATGCATGCCGCGACGCACGCTAACGAGGCATAAACCGTCAGGAACGGTGTTGCGTCCGTCCTTCTCTTACGTAGTTATCACGCGATACGAAGAAAATTAAGAAATTTGAGAAAAAAAAAGGGAAGCTGCGGTTTAACGATTGCGAGAGATATTCGTGGCCGAGTCGGTAGCGGGAATATTTCAAAATGTAACTTGATATCGTAAAGAAATTTCGGTGGAGTCGCATATATTCGATAAAATCTTCACGCATTTACGACACGGGCGACTGTGTCTCGGATTGTTTCGAGATTACGATTTTATCGCTTCGATCGACTTCTCTTTCTCCGTTTAGAAATCGCGAAAGCACCAGTGATCGGGGGGTAAAGCGCAATTTCGCTTGCACGTTACTACAACCGCATAAATGTACAGCGCACACCACTTAGCGCATTAATCGAAGTGGGTAAGGGCGCAAAATATTCTCGGTTAAGGTCGGTAAGTGCTTCGTGGTATCGTCTCTGGTTACGCGAGAAAGCCCTCTTCGCCAAAGTTACGACACCCTTACGCACGCAGTTACAGCTGCGACTCCTAATTGCGATAGCGTCCCCGCATGCTTGAGCACGCCGGCGGAATTTGCATAAATGGAAAATATTCGCGAGACGAGCGCCTACGAATCGAACGTATTCGCGAATCCTGCATTATGTATGACGCACGTTAAAAAGCATGCCATTACTTGTTGCTAACCGTCGAGCGAGCGTCCCTTTTCTCATCTTTAACGTACGCCGTTTACCAGAGATCTTTCAATCGTAGCTAAAAACATTTAATTAATTCTCGAAAAGAGTAAGATAGTTTAAAACACTTTTCAATTATTATAATGTTGACAGAAGAAAAATAGCTTATTTGTCAAGTCTTTAAACGGTAGCTTTGAAATATACATGTTTTTTTATTTTAATATAAATTATTTAATTAATTGCTATAAGATTTAATATTTAACGCGTTTACATATAAAGAAAAATTTCTTTTACACACATATAATACCACTTAGGATGTAGCTTTTTGATTTTTTCGCTTCTCTAGTACATAAGATCTAGTACATAGATCAGCAATAAAATGGATTATTTAGCTCATAAAACAAATCGCCGGATGTTTATGATGGTGCGAACGGCGACACGTGGTAAGAACGTAATATAATTCACTTTGATATAGGTTTAAACGCATACAGGAGAAAAGAGCGCGAGGACGCGATCGTCGTCAGGTGCATCTCGTTTGTACAAGCGCGCGCTGACAAAAACCTGATATCGCGTAGACTTTTTATTGCGATCGGCAGCTGGTGTATTTTATGTCTCTGAGGTGTCTTTATCGCCGCTAATTCCGTCGAATACTTTTCCCTAACGTATTTTAAGACAGTCATCGAACAAATGCGATAAATGTAAATGGTTGCGGAAGAGTGCATTCGAAGAGATAGTAGTTCGTTTACAATCTAACCAATTTCTTGTGAAATTTTTTGACGAAAACAAATGAAGATGTACGATCTATATCACTTGAGAGCCGATGAGCGTGGGAAGCGTGACTATCATTAATCACTATTCGATCATAGAGTTTACGTTACTTTGACGACGCCATTGGTTTTGCCTACTGTTATGTTGTCTACGCCAATGCATGGGTCAGAGAGGCGAGCTCAGCAGGGTTTCCGGACATTTTTTCTTGAAGGCAAGGCACGCGAGAGAAGAGACAGATTTCCTACGTTTCTACCAATTACTAAAAATCTCCGGGACGTGTGGGAATTAAAAATACATAAAGATCATTCGTCCTTTTGATGTGAAAGGATGGAATTTATTACAGTCGTTAATGCGTGAAACTAATTGGTGAATAGTTCCATTAATTTAGATAACAGAAATGATTGCTTATCATAATGAAAGAATACTTGCGAATTTCTATTTGATTAATTGGATGATGTGTAATTACATCTGGAAAATGCATTTGATAAATCCTATGAAGATACAATCTCTGAATTTTGCGACGGTTACTTTTTTTTTATTTACACTTTTCTACTTGCTGCACGTCGAGTTAGTGAACGGTCAGTTTTTACTTCAACTTGAGTACAACTTGGGATAATAACCAATTCGGCCGTGCCGAAAAGTTTTGTGTAAAAAGTGGAATCGGTTCCGCATTCTTTCATTCAGAGAATAATAATGCCTCTCGAAGAATTAGTGAAAATCGAAGGACTACGGGACGGGAAAGGCAGGTAATTTTGACAGCAGGTGAAATGCATCGATGTCCGCCTACATTCGACGGTTGTGGGTTACCTTCAGACACTTAAACAAAATCCCGGCGACTTCCCTTTGCCTCGTCGGTCTCTCTCTCTCTCTCTCGTTGGTCACGATCTTGCGTCGATTTGAAAAGCGTGGCGAAGGGTGGCCCACCGCATTTTGCCTGGTATTATTTAGCCCCGCGGGTGATCTTTTTAGTTCTGCCTTTGCCTCTGACCTTTCCATCTTTCTATTCTACTTGCACCTCTCCTATGCTTTTTTGTTTCTCTTTGACCTCCATGCGGACCGTTGCATTGTATTCTTTTATGAAGTCGTGTGCGCGATTTAAATTCGTGGAATGCTTGTGACTATGATTTCTGAAATTTATTTTTGTTTTTACTGTCGAATCGATATTTTTATAAATGATTAGTGTACGATATATTTTTAATAGTGCGTTTTATATTTTAGTAAGAGAAGAAAACTATTTTTATAATAATGCTCCATTTTTTGTTTATTTCACATCTCACGCGACAATCTAAGATGGTCATCTGCGACGTTTATGAAAGTCATGAAATAATATATCTGTGAATAATACCACCAAAAGTCATCCTCTTTCACAAGTTTCGATAATAAATAAAATAGGAAGCGCATTTACTGCGGCTCTTCTAGAAAAGTCTCCTCTCTCGCCCGACGATGCAATTTACGCCACAATAGCCGTTGCCGCCGCGAGGTCAATTCGCGAAAGTATGCAGTGAGGGGGAAAATTGCGCGTTTACAAAAGGGCGCGCGGCGACGGGGGCGGTTAAAGCGTTTAGTGCGGTTAACGGTGCGCCATAATCCAATTTATAATCTGAATTGCAACCTACCTAATCCCATTATAAAGTCGCATTTTCATGCCACATGCGTGCGGTGTGTCCCATACGAGGCATGCCGGCTTGGTCAGCACGGTAGAAACATTTCGCCACGGTAAGCCCTAGTAAGCTCGGTCCAACTCGTGTTTATAGGCCTACCAAATCGTTTCGATGCTTTCTCGAACATCTCCTCCTTGTCAACGTGTATGTTTCGATTATGTGATTCGCTCGCCCGTTTCTTCTCGAGAAATTTGCTTCATCATCCATTATTCGTAATATTAACTATTGATCTCGCTCGACATAATTGGCAGGTAGAAGAGAGACAAATAATAATTTCTAAATTTTTTAATTAATGAACTGTACATAACGCCACGAAAGCCATTATATTAACATAATGTTGTGCAATAGGTTGCGTACATAATATTTTTTTTCAGACTTTTTTTTAATATATGCTATTCTTAAAAATCTTATACAATCGAAAATAACATGTATATAATCAAAAATGTAAAGCACTATATTATTATTTATAACTTTGAGGATTTCTTTGATAAAATATTGTGCCGTAGTTTCAAGATGATGTATTAAAGTTCCAACGTTTCTTAATTTTAACAAACATCTCGTATTCACACGTGGTAGTTATGTTATCTTACCTCATTCGAGTGTATCGTATCTATCTATTTTCCATAGCACTATAATCAATTTCTAGTATGTACAACCGCATAAGGTCAATTTGAATAGAATGTAAATGCGCTCGAGAGGCGGCGTTGCGACATGTTTAATGTTGAAGTTTTCATTCGCTCTCGTGAAGAGTCAATACCGTTACATTCGACACGCCGAGAGAGAAAATTCGTCTCCGGATTGCTCTGGGCTGTACATCGCTATATCGGGAACCCCCTCGTTTAAAAGGGTCGGCAGGAAAGCGCTCTCGCCATTACTCATTCTCTCCGTTCTGTTTAAAAATATCGTACGCGTGAAATATGGACCGAATTGAAAGTCTTCCGTGGCAAAGGACGCGGAAGACGGGACGGAGGGATCTAGGACGTGTTTAAAAAAAAAATATATATATATAAAGGAGAGAAGTAACCAGCCCTTCGTACACACAGATCGCGCCCAGGCCGAGGGGGAGAGAGCCCACGACCTGTAGGCATGTGTCCTGGGGATATTTGGAGACAATTAATCAAAGGATGGCTTACGAGTAGAGTGCTGCTCCTCGTGAGAAATGCGACACGGAACTGTTTCTATCTGTCGCGCCGCGCCGACCGGAAGCTTTAATTTCAACTATCCTCGTGCCAGTTAACGAGGTGTTTAAAGATACGGCGCACTGAATAATTTATCGAGAGTCGTACTTTGCGAAACGATAAATTCCAATCAAATCAAGGCAAAAGTTCGCCTCGGTGTTATTAATATTAAATATATAGATGCTGTATTTTACATGCGCAAGTCATTTCAATTTACACATAAAATATAATTCATACAACTTTTACACTCTAGCTCTATCGCATCTGTAATGAATTTAATTTGTTGATAAATTTCTTCATCCATAAATGGTATTTCTATTTGGTGGTTAAAAATGATAACTGTATCGTTAAATTATCAATGATTTTCTTTTACATCAAACAATTGTATTTTGGGATCAAATATAAAATGATAGATTCTTATAATCTGGGAAATGAGAAAGCTATGATTAATCGGTTAATCGTGTTATCACTAAAGTAAATTCACTATTTTTCTTGCATCACCAGTGCATCTCGCTTACCGGAAGCGAGTTTTTATCTAAGATACAGAGCAAACAACGAAATCAGTGATCACACCGTGCACGTTTTCCTGTTCAAATAGAGCGGGATTGCCGTTGCTAGCACCACCCCGCGTCATGAATAATCGGGATTCTGGTCCCTTCTGCTCTCTTTTTTTGCCGTCCCCCGCCCGGTGCCGGTCGGCGAGGCGACCGACTTTAATCCCGCATGAATATGTAGAAGATCCGGATCGACCTGGACCCGGCCTTTTCGGCAGTATATATCCCCGGCTCTCTTGGATGGCGATGATCGCCGGACAGTCTCCATACCGACGATTTGTAATTATCATAAATTCACTGAAAGTACGCATCGCATTGGCATGCTCGTTTAATGACGTAAGGAATTATTATAGACTGGTCATTTTTCGTCTGAATGTTCTCTCTTCATCCATAATTCGTGTATCACTTGTATCGGGGGATATATCGTAATATCGATTCAATAGATATCTAGGTGATACATCCATAGAAGTAGACTTCGAAGTTTATAGACTTAGCGCAGCTAATAGAGAGCTTCTCTTTCCGTAGTATCTCGCCGAATGCCGCAATATCGAACATATGAATTGTCAAGAATTCTCGTGCGACAAAGATGATTTTAGTCGCGTCATTAGATGCTTTGAAGCAGAACAAAAGAGGTGACGAGTAAACGGTAGGAAATGTCCGAACAAACCGTCGTAAAGGGTTGAGGATAGTATATATCATCGGCACAAAGCTATTTGGACAGATTTCTCCAATAACAGGTGTACCCACATCTTAGCAAGGTAATAATTAGCCGAAATGTTGGGATATAGATGCTCCTCCTAACTTTTCCTGGAGATAATAAAGTGTTTCTGGGCAGTCCATAAATAATCTGAAATTGTGTCTTCAGTAGCACTTTTTTGTCAACTTTGTAGAGAGCTAATAATGTTTCGAAAGCTATAGATGTTTAATATCTGGCCTGGTCTATTTCTCACATTAAAGAGAATTGAAAGTAGATTTTTTTTAGACGATTCAAATATTTTTTAAATTCTAATTAGAGTCAAGAGTGAGGGCCTTATTGCGTGAATTTATGTATACTCTAATAACTTGTGATTTATGGCAATATTACAAAAATCTTTATTGTTGGTGGCATTGATATTCATGTTACATATTTCTGCTAGCTCAATAATATAGGTATTCAATGTTTTTTTTTTTTTAGAAACCTACGTGCATGCGAATTCAGGCCATCAAATGTATTGACTGTCTTGATTGCGCGAGGACACTCTCGTTTGACACGCATACACGAAGTGGTACGTGGGATCAATACCAGTGGAATATCTGTCAATTAATCTTAAAAAAGTCGATTGAAAATTCGCTGCTGTATCATCGCTTTGGATCTTTTCAATTTCCGACTTGAGCCGAGCCCGCCTTATTAGATTCATTGATTTATTCGATCGACTGGTACACAGAGAAATGAAAAAGCGGAATAGCGGAAGAGCGAGGGAAACAGAAATATTCGTTTCAGCTGTCATTCCACTATTTTAATTACGCGCTTCGTGTATGCCTTCCAAATAAGATTAGGAGCTTCTTTCTCCGCGTTTTATGGCAACGGATCTTTAGGAATTAATCAATAAACATATACACATATACTAGTCAACATATACTAGTCAAAATATTGCTAGATAATACAATTTAAAGAAAATTATTAAAAATAGCTATTGCTGAAATAAGGAAGAAACCGAATGCTTCTGTTGATGGAAGTATCATTTTCCTAGCTTATAGTATATTGTCTTCCAAATTTTACGACTTTTGAGAATACGACCATGCCAAACTAAAAAGATCCTATTTTGCTGATACAAAAACTTAAAATAATAAGGAAAAGAAATAAAATAGAAGGAGAGAGGAAGAGCGAAAGAAAGAAAGAAAGGAGAATAGTCGAAGTAGTCAAGTTTTATTACACTAGCTAATGGCAAGCGACCCAAAGGGATACCTCTTTTTATCGTACTGCCAGTTTTACAATGTTTGTATGCACGATTTGTCACGAAGTCGTTATGGAGCTATAAATTACCTCCTGCAGAGAGTAGCCTAATGTAAAAGACGTATTGCAAGGACAGTCTCAAAATCATTTGGATGAGAATACATTTTCCCTAACTTGTTCGGAGCAATTGTCGACACAGTACTTAACGTCTTCTTTCGGTGTTGAGGCTGGGGTTAACAAGAAGACTAGCTGATTTATTATATATCATAATTATGATTTGTGATTCGAATAATATGCATAAATAAAAATTATGCGGCATAGGTTATTTTGGCATATTAATTCATGCGTTTGTCACATCATATATTTTAAAGAAAATAGCTACAGATAAAAATTTGCTTTTTCATAGATAAAATTTGTCTTTTAATCAATGTAAAAAATTTTCTTCTCTCTCTCTCTTTATTCCTCTTTTTTTCATTAATTGTATTATTCGAGTTGAATTTCTAGAATGTTTTATTACAGTATAATATGATAATTATGCAGCACACATTTTGTGTGCAAAATATAAATTATAACTGAAAGTAAAATACAATTACAATATATAAAATGGAGTACAACAGAATAATAGCACAAAATTATAATAAATTTTTAAATAACAGAAAAGATCATTTGGAAATATTATAGAGACTTTTATCCTTGAATTTTTCTTTCTGATATTTAAAAATTTCAAAGAAAAATGAGCAAAAAAGATAGATCGAGACATGGAAAGAAAAGGGGGAAAAGAACGGAAAAAAAGCATGGAAAAAATAATGGAAAAAAAAATTTAGAAAAAAAGTGGCTGAATAGAAGAGATCGAGGAGATGAGAAAGAGCAAAAGAGAAGAGAGTACGAGAAGATAACCGTATAAGCATGGAAACACGGTATGCCATCGGTATGGGATCGCACGCATGCGTCTCGTCCAGCCCAGCGGGTGGCGCACGAGTGCTCTTTTTTTTTTCCTTCGTCTCTTTCTCCCTTTGTCCTACCGTCCTCACTGGTCTCTCCGATATCTCTCTCTATCTCTTCTCTCGCTGCCCTCTGCCGCTCTTCAGCTTTCGATTCGGTGCCAGTCAGAAAACTTTTCGTTTTGTCTACGATCTCCTCGTTTACCACCCCATTCCCTCCCTTCGCCGCGTTTCGATCCCGAATTTCTCGTCTCTTTTAAATAATTGTCCGCTACAAGAAGAGCTGAAGGGATATGCATCCGAAAAACCAATAGAATTGAAAAATCGAGAGATGCACCGTCGTGAATCTTTTTTACATGAATATATCGGTTTCTTATTTAATATTAACACATACTTGTAATTGTAATTGTATCTACCATGATTTATGCTATATTACTGCAAATAGTAAATTGCGTTAACTTAATATAGTTACTGCAATCGAAAAGAATAATATTTGAAAAGTGAAAAATGTAAATATTCGAAAAATATTGATATGAAAAATGAAACTTTAATAACGTACTTTTAAATTTTACTTAGACATTCAATTTAAAATTTAATTTTCATAATAATTAATATCTAAACACGTAAGAATAGTAAGTAATAATTTCTTATATAATTTTCTTTAAGAGGAAATCAAGTTAAGATAACGCATTAATAATGATGGCAATGAGAGTATATTCCGTATACGTTATCGCAGTTTCTCCGATATAACGAGATCACTAGTAGTCTACATTGAAATTGGCATATCGATTTTCAGACATTTTCCTGGAGCGTATGTCCTGCTAATTAGGCTCGATCGCGTACAAGATCATCACGAACGAGCCGGAATTATTATCCTGATCTTATCGCATGCGAGACGCGTCGCGAGTCAAGTCGATTGCGCTCGTTGATTGAGCAGGTAGATTACATTTCTAACGATGCATGGATTCTCTATAGATCGTTGGTCACGCTATAGGAAGTACAAATTGTAATAGCTGGAGAGTGATATAGAAAGCCAATTAGAAAGTTAGCGAGATGCTTGAAGAACTGAAGATTATGTAATAAATTGAGTCATTGATATTATTAAAATATCTCGATATTTCAACTCTATATAGATATTTTTTTTAACGATCTCAATATTCTCAGATACATTAAAAAAAAAACACTTTTATTCCTACCAGGCTCAGTAATATAACAAATTCATAATATATCTGATTTCTGAAAAAGCTTACTTGATTACGAAGGCATTTGGTATATGAAGCATCAAAGATTCGTGTTTATTATCGTTACGATACCGATCCTCCCCCAACTATTCAAAGCTGTTTCGAGCGGTGAATCGAGCCGAAGCGGATCGTGAATCGACGACGCAATACGGCGTGCCGCATTAAGCACCGAAGAACGCATCGGGAACGAATCGGGGGAATGGTAGAAGAATGGCGAAGCCAGGGTCCCGCGCGCGGTTGACAAAAGGGCGAAGCGCGACTAGGTGGAAGCGCCGGCCGGAGAGATGAGGCCAAACATAATTCAGAATTATCCCGCGAGGCGGTCCCGTCTCTCACATATTTCACTCTCGAAAGGGGTTTTTATCCTCCAGGGGTGGAGAAGGTCGAGGCGGTCGGTGCACCGCGCACGCCGCGCCGCGTGTTCCTTTTCCACACACTTCTCCTCAAATATGTCCAGCGACCTTATACGCTTGTTTACTGGATAGGATAGTAGGACTCGGCAAAGGGACCATACGTGGGACGTGAATAAATGTATTATAGAATCGTGGAGCAAAATCCGTAAATTTAGGCAGGTGCCATTCCGCCGCACCTGTCATCTCGCCGCAATCGAATCTCTCGTATTCTCACCGCGATATAGACTAACGAGATTTTCGATTGAGCTTCCATAGCAGCTAAATATCGTAGACGTTTCGTTAGAAAACTTTAGTATTATTTCTCTTCTATTTAATCTTTGGAGTTTATGATTTTTAAGAGATTTATCGACACATCCCAGTTAATAAATTATATATTGCTATCATCATTTTTATAGTTTCAACTCGGTAGTCCATCGAAGTCACCGATTAATTTTATCTATGCTGTCAGTTTGATTATATGTAAAATAAAAATATGGAAAATAAATGCGAATAAATTTAAGCTGACATCGAATTTCAAAATATCATGAATAATTCGTACGCGCTAGTATTCCGCAACGATATATTCTGTATTTGGCAATAAATATATGTATATATATATATATATATATATATATATATATATTTGATTGTCCAAGAATTTCTTAATATTTCTCTCTTGCCATTCGCATATCATACATTTCAAGAATAAATAAATTCCATTTTCTCGTTCGATACGGTGCGGTGGGCGTAACTTGCATCCAAAATGCGGCAAGCCACACCAATGTTTGCGCACCGCACGCACGTATACATGGAGAGTGCATTACGCAACTATTTTCACAGCGGGTTGATGATATTTTTTCAATTGTATGATAAGACTTCGATGTTATCCGCCACGCCCACGCAATTTCCTTCGTAACAGTCTCGCTCTTGGAAACGACTTACGTAAGTCATCAATCATATATAATTCATACTTTATTACAGCTTAAATTTATTATATTTTTGAATTGAGTAAATTTCGTCATTTCAAACAAGTAATTTTCAAACAAGATACTTTTCGATTAAGTTTATTAGAGCCAAGATTTAAGATTCTACTCTATCCTTGCCGTGTATCATGTTCTACTTTTATAATGAGTATCATATTTATTATATTTTGTTTGTTTATCGATTAAATCCGCAAAGTATATCTTAAAATTCTCATACCATTCTTTTACAAGATCGAAATTTGATATGATAAATTATCTTGACGTTTTCCCTCGATTAATAATCGTAGGTGGCGACGCATTTCGCCTAGCACGTTCCTGTCTCCGGGCTTAATAATATTTTTTCAAACGCACCGCGAATTGACACCGCGACACTCAAAGTCGGTATCGCCGGGCAACGCCGGTTACGGGTCGAAGTACAACTGAAATACTTGGCGAACACTTTCCGCATTGCTGCACCAAGGCCGGCGCGTTTAAACACGACGGCCGGCGTGAGCCGTGCGACAGCTTTACCGCTTGCTGTAAAACAAACCCTAATCTCCCTGTGCTGCTACCGTTGGCACTATCTTGCTCCGTTTGTTTGCGCTCGTCGGAGGAGAACGCCTCCGACGACGTCTGTACAGTGAGAACCATTAATGATCCCTGTTGGTTGCCGACTTGACTTCGCGTAAAGCGAATTGCATTGGAGAGAAAACACGAATACGATGCAATTTGCAATAATGCCGATAATTAATGATTCTATCTGCTGTGCGATACCAATGCTATCTTATTATCATGTATAATTGAAGCGTACTGTTTATAAAATTTATTTCTCGTAGAAAATGTCGCTTTAAATACGTTCTTAAGAGACTTGTTTCGTGACATATTTCTCACAAATTTGAAATGTCGATCTTTTGATTCAGTTTTTTATGATTTTTATTTGACGCAGGCAATTTCTTTGTGTATATATACAATAAAAAAAGTATATGTATATACACAAAAATTGTCTGCATGAAATTCTCTTATTGTTTCTGAAAACAATTATATTTTGATACATTTTGTTGCATGTAGGCCATTTTTATTAAATTAAATTAAAATTTTTTGTCCATTTATTCTCGTGCTCTCTCGAGCATCGCAAACATACATTTGACATATAATAACGCATAATTTGGCGACAACGGTCGTGAACGGGAATTCGTACGCACGGAGCGAAACTGGTTTGCGAAACGCTTGCTAATACCTGGCCACGTCGAGATATGTATATTAATTAGCAGATAATTTAGAAATGCGACGAAAGGATGTGTGCTGCAAGTTTTTTGTAGCACACGTTTGGCGGTAATTTTCGATAACAAATCTATAGTGCAGAAATTATGGGAATAGTAATAGTCTGCGACATGCTACTTTATGACACCCTGTGAATCCATGCGACCGGGAATGTTGATAAGCGATTCGCTCGCAAAGGTATGCAGCAGTTAAGAGATCTTCGCAACTAATTTTATATGCAATCACGAATGCTTTCATTTAATTTTAATTATTTCATTTTAGGAAATGAGTATCATATTAATTCGTGCTCTCTTTTGTTTATTTTAAAAGTTATTTCCTTATTAGTACTTTTCATTTATTACCAAGTTTGTAATGTAAGAATTAATAATAATTAATTACCAATAAAATAAATTGCTAAGTGCAAGAAGTAAGTTGTAGTTTGTTAATAGGTTTTTTTTATTGTCGATATAGAGTCGTTAATCAACACATCTCATTATTATTGATAATGAGACAAAGACTATCAAGTTGTGATACGCAATTTTTTACATTTAAGCAATCGTTTTAGAAACATTTATCTAGAAAACGTCGGGAAAAAGAAAACACAACAAAAGTAAATGGAGAAGAAATGAGAATTGCACCGAAGAATGATCACGTTTGCATTTGTATTTAGCGATCTTTTACATGTTTTAGTGAGGAATGCACGATTTCTTAGCTACAAAAACATGGACTGATGCATAGGAATGGTTCGCCGATTTATATAGATGGGTATATAAATCGGCGAGCTCTCGTATACTATAAAGCTTCTATGGCGAGGAGATTCTGTCTTCTTATTCGGGTTCTGCGCTGCACAGGCTACCGAGATGTTTATGCAGATAAGCGAACGATCCACTAATCCTATCGCGAATCTTGGAGTTAAGGGACAGGATCTCATAGATAGACACAATTAACTGATAGAAGACTGCATATTTTTGCGAGATTTTTATCTAACGTGTTACATTTAAAGTAGATAATCTGAAAAGTAGATAATTATAAACGAAGAGGTAGCAATTAATTTGATGTAAAAATTGCGTTCTTCTTCGTCACAAATAACGTTAAATCATGTTCGTTCTACGCTAGTACTTGGCGAACATTATTTAACAATGTAGTGCATTATTTCTTAGGCATATCTCAATTACGTAATTTCTGCTTCGAGATCGGAACAGGCAGATTCCGTTTGTGCATTCTCCCCGCATTAGGCGTCAGTCCGTGCACCCGTCGGCCGAGTCGTTAAGTGATTCGGCTAATTGCGTCGTACCCGTGACTCGGTCCCTTGCCTTTAATCACCCTAATCGCCGTCCGCTAATTATTCGCGGCGCGATTAAAGAGGCTAACGTGGGGTCGACCGGAATACCGGTTCGCTACCGCGGTTTCCCACCGAGGTAACACGCCAGGACATAGTTTTCTTTATTTCCGTCGTATTCTCACACACACATACGTACGTATATGTGCATATGTGTGCGTGGAGAAAGGGGAAGGGAGAGAATAGGTCAAAGCCTCTCGCGGTTTCCCGATCCCGTTCGACCGATACGAATGTGTGGGATTAAAAGTTTTAAAACCGGCCTTATTTATATGGCTATTTCTTACGGCTCCTTTATTGATTCGCGATGCTGCAACGAGTTGCTTATAAAATGTTAATTAAAATAGCAAGTATAGTATAGTATAGTGATATAGCAACAGTAATACCTATTTGTTTCATATCTTTGCATTTAAAGCCACAATTTGCTTATCTTATCTTGTAAATAAACTTGCATACAAAATTTATACATATTGTATAAAATCATGTATAAATTCCAATATCGTTACTTTCCGATCTGGATAATGCGTATGCAATTTTACATTTTGGTCTATTATATGTATACACAATTAAATTTGATCTATTTGTTACGATTCTGATCTAACGATAGACGGACGGTTAATAAAGAAAATATAATTTCTTTTCAATATTCACTCCTTTATAATCGATACCGAGGAGAAGGAAGATGGGCACGGTTATAATAATGCAATTAATGTCGTTGTAACGCTTGCGAATAATAGCGGAGCAATTCCTTTGATACGGAACGTCGGGTACGCAGAAAAGAGTAGCTTAAAACAATAACGAGCGTTCTTGTTTCATACACATACGTGGCGCGACGCCATAAATTGCGGCGCGAGGCATGCCTTATTTTTAATCGGGATTTAATTTGGCCGCACCGGCCCTTTGTACGTTTCTCGCCGACGCCACGAGGTGAAGGCGGCTTGCGCTTGTTATGTGTTTTGAGCACTGAGGCAACTCCAATCGATCTGCTTATTCGAAATCGCAGTAAATATAGGACGTCTTTAGTCAATTGCATGTCTCGACGGAGGCGGACAATATAAACGAGCGCATCGAGTTTACCAAACAGCCTCCCCTTAACGCTATTTGTAAACAAATGATTAAAGATAACAATAGATATTCCAATGTTCCGGTATCTTTGGATGCGAATAGTCGTCCTAATCACAAAATTCGTTTCTTCAAGAAAAAAAAAAGGGGGTTTACATCACATATGAGAGTAATTTTACAGGAAAAATGAAGAAGCTATATTAATGTGAAGTAGCAATCAATATTGTGTAATCTGAGACGTATGCGTATACATTACGTTACGTTGTGTCATGTAATGTTAATTTTTCCTACTTATTTTTCATTTGGTTTTATTTTCAACCGGTTCCGCATAAATTACACGTATCTGATGCACGATTGGATATCGCTATCGTTGACAATTCTTTATCGACATGCTTAATGTACAAATTGATGTTCCGCCACGGACACTTTTAATTTATTATTTTACGCTCGTATTAAATTCATATGGAATTCAACGACGTCGGGTTTCTCCTGATCGCGATGCCGGGGCAGACGATGACAAACAATGAGTTACGTTGCTCATCTGTCACTCGAAACCTGCGCAAACGGAACGTCGGGTGTCCGTTAAAGTTCTTCTAAACGCGTATCGATCGGATGTATAATTAACCGGCGCGCGCCATCGATCGTCGTCCACGATAAAAGAACGAAAATCCTTGAAACGCTCGAGGACCGGGACCGACTCGATCATTTGACAAGCGGTTAAATCATCGGCGGCCGCGCGACCGGTGGAATATATCCGCAAAACAAGAATCTTGACGGGCGGGTGTCAACAGAACGATAGCTTTCGTCGTAGGCGCGAACGCGGGAGGCGATTAGCATTTCTCATTTGCATATTGACGGGATTTCTAAAAGTTATGAATATTTTATGGCGCCCTCGCGCATTTTCGTAGGTTCCGCGGCACGAAATCACCGCCGGCCGCGGCGTTACGCTGGTCCATTAATTGCCGCGCGTCAATATCAGGGATGGACATTCCTGTGCCGGCCGATTGCCTTATTGCGCGCTCCTATCAGCCGGCGTCTCGCGCGAAGAAAAGAAATACTTATCTAATGCACCTCCCTCCCTCAGCGCAGCCGTGCAGCGTTTCGCGGCAATGCCGACGACCAATCGCGGTTCGTTTCCGGGTGAATATCATCGGCCGTCGCCGCCGGTGCTAAACATGCGTTTTGACATATGCACGCAACGAATGATAAGGTCGAATCCTCTGGCAAAAAGGACGCATTTACTACGTGTACTGATAAGAAAATGGTGATACCGGCGGAGTGTGGACGTTTGAAAACTCTACCGCGAGATGGCAACAATATACACTTTATGATGTAAACTGCAGCCTTTCCGCAGGGATGACTGATCCGCACAGTCATTTGGGCCTAGCAAATCCCATCCCGACAATCACATACATTTACACGTCACATACATTTCTGTTTAGTACAGTGCAAGAAATATTTGAAGAAAAATGAAAGCGCGATAAAAGAAATTTGATTTGAGAATAATAAAGAAAAATAAGAACACGTCCTTGTCATTTCCAGATAAACTATTGTGTTTCTTTTTTTTTTTTTTTAAATACAATACACAAAAATATTAAAAATTATTAAGTAAGTGAAAGAAATTTTTGTTATATTGTCAAATTGATTAGTGCATTAATGCAAATTTTCTTCAAGTAAGTTTCACTTCTCGAATTTGAGAAAAAAATTTCGATCCAAAGAACACGCAGCCAATTAGTTTACCATATAATAATAGCGGAATTTCAGAATTTCTGATTTTGTAGAATTTGTGAATTATTCAGAATTATTACGGAACCGCGGTCAGTTAAACGTGACTTATTCGCCCATTTTATAAGTTACTATGCAAACGCGTGACTGTTACCAATCAATGTCCTGATTACCGGTATGCGCGTGTACGTGTATGTATCTATGTAGTCTCGGAATTTCATTATCACGGCCGTAAAATGGTCATTATTTAGAAAAGTTTGGTGGCGGCGGTGGCGAATGAAGTCGTTGGAAATGACGATATTTATGCGCGGACGCGGTGCTACCAGAAGCGGGAAACGATAATAATTGACGGCGGTCTTTCCCGGTGGGCGAAATACGTCGCGTAAAAGACCGATGGCCATTTATCGGACTGAAAAGATCGGCCGTGGCGGTGGCGCGTTCCCCGCCGATGTTTTCGTCGTGTTATTAAAACTACGCGTGAATTATGCGCGCGGCATTAACGAGCGCCTGGAGCAACGCGATCGGATCGAAATCCGGCCAGCTCGGTACGGAACAATCGGAATGATCGAGTACTCGAGTCGTTTCGGTATGAAATATATCGAGCAACATGACCACCATACAGTCTAAAACGTATATTTCTTAAATTTAACATTAACTGGAATCAGAACACTATTGATGAAACGAAAATAATCTGATGATACGCTTAGATGATTCGATGTATTTTAGATTATCTTGTTTCTCAGTTAAAGATATCTGATTCCCTTAGCAAAATTGTCAAGATATTTTACATAAAATAATCCGATTGCATATAACAGAAATTTTAAAAGACAGAATGACACTATTAACTAAGATATTTTAGTTTTTTGCATGATGAAAAATTTATATAGGTGAAAATATTTTCCTTGTAAGAAATTTTCGATAATTATTTGAAATACTTTTTGATAAGTGTGATCTTTTTATGTAGCTTTACATGTTTAATTGACAGCGCATGATATCTTCAATGTGAATACGATTTAGGAATAATCAATCTTTCTTTTATATGCCGAGTTGAAATTTAGATTGTAGAAAACAGCTTTCAATAATGAAAGAAAGAAAATGATAAACAAAAGACTGTAAGGTACTGCCATCGGCAAGTGATTTCGCGTGAAAAACACGTAACAAGTGATAAAAAAATGTTCAACCTTTGACTTTTTACAGTATAATAAGCCAGTAGTTTCTTATGCAACTTGATGTTCGGGCTACTGGATGTAACATTAATATGACGTAATAAACGTCAAGCGCAGTAGCCGACTGTAATAAATTTAGGTATAAATTTATACTGACAATTGCTGATTCATCTCTTTCTTTTTGCTGAAATTCGGAAGTAGCGTCGGTCCGCTTGTTCCGCTGATTAGGAATAACTTAATTAAACTCATATATTGAAGTGCATTTAAGCGTAAGAAACGTCACGTTTTAGAGATTTAAGAATTTCCAATTGTATTAACGCATCACGTTTACGATAAGAGTCTCGCATTCCTCTCTTTAGAGGAATGATAAAGGCTAATGCGTGTCCAAATGGTAATAATCGAGTCGGTCGAGTTAGCATTTTAACACAAAGACCTCCTCCTACCGTCGGACAATACTATCCTAGATATATGAGGCTCGATTAGAATCACATTTGTAACAATTTACGCCAGAAAATATCAAAGGGGATAAATCGCATCCTACGACACCTGTCAAAGTTCTTCCAGGCGATCGTTAAAAAGCCGGCTGCGTGAATTGCCACGCGATACGATCGTCGATCGTGCGCGGTTGACAAGCCGAAGAATCCATTTCCGTCGCACTGTCGATCTTGCTCGTTTTCAAAACGCTGCCGAGCTGGAGAGAAATCTGAGAAGTATAGGAAGCCGGGCGCATCGAATCAAATAGTGTAGCAATCGAAACTCGTTTCTCCAAAAATAATTCCCAACATGATAGCGGTGACGGCGTCGCGCAGCGAGCGACGATCATCGCCGCGGCACGGATCGCTCTTGATCCAGGAATTCCTGTTCAGGTAGTCACAGACATCAGGGGATAGGTCACAGAGAGCTCGGAGGAGCTCGGAGGAGTTGTTGCAGGCTGCACGTATGTACAACTCCGGGGCTCTTCTTTCTCTCGAAGGGCGGAGCACTGTCCATCTACCTGGCTGCGACCGGGGGCACAAACGTAAGGCATTCTAATAATAACCTATGGGAACCGCGTTCAAAAGCGTGTCGGGGGGCGCGGGAGAAGAGAGAACGGGACAGGGATAGGCAGGTAGAGGGAAAGAGACACTGGTGCGGTCGAAGCGGGAGATTGCGGTGAGAGGAGGATGGGAGAAGAATTAGAGGGGCTTAGCCTCGCGGAGCCTATTATGAGCGCAGCGGGTGTGGGTGGACACACCGATTGCGGCGCAGGCGAATCTTCGGAGAGGCCGAAGGGATAGAAGGAGAGGAGGGAAAGAGAGAGAGACAGAGAGAACGCGAGATAGAGAGGGGCTTGGACAGATTTAGGCATTTTTCTCCTGATTTTTCTAGCGCGCTTCGTTGAAAGCCACCTGTCGATATTTAATGCGATAATGTCTCGTCGCGTGTGACCGAAACGTTCCTCCGCCGACTTCGATGGACGACTCCGACTTGACTGACTGATGTCCGACGTGTCGTCGTCCGATGGTATGGTCGATCATCTCCTCCTTTCTCTTGGAGAACCCTCGAGAAATTCCCGTGGGCGCGGTGCCGAGTTTTTTTCCAACGTTGAGTTTTTTCCAACAGTAAATCCACTAACATGGAGAGACCAAACGGCGACGAGTATCGTAGTGTGGACATCCAAATCACTAATTTCAAATTTTCAAATAAATGTACGTTGATTCGGTTTTCTATCGCTTTTTAAAACTTATTTCTTAAACGCAAAACGTCCAAAATCGGACACTTGTAAAACAAGCAATTAGAAAAGGATAGTGTAAACATAAAACGTTGCTCAAAAATATGATTTAAATAATATACATTTGTAATATGTTTTTGTGCATATAATTTTTGCTAAAGATTGTACGTATATAGAAATTTTCCTAAAATTCTTTGTGTGTGCAGTTTGGTTTCAAAAAAGTTTATTGCATAACATTGGTATAGTTAAATTGTAATCTCAACTGACGCGACCTTATTTGCGAGAGACTGTCCTCCAAAGTGATGGAGTTGATCGAATTCGGCTGACGCGAAGCGCTTGGGGAGGATCGGTGCATTGCGAGGGCGGCGGCGATAGTCCGTCTTCTCCGAGAGGCCGCCGCCAAGTCGTTTTTACCCGTTCAAGTGGGCCACGACCGCGACGGAAAGGGCCGCACGGGACGTGTGAGGTTTTAAAGAATGGTTTCCCGTGGCGCATCACTCTTCCGCGCCGGTTAAGGCCTCTCCTCGTCGTTTTATCGGCTGTGTTTACACCGGCTCCGGATGAATCTTTTTCGGGGAGAACTTCGCCGGCGTGTCGGTGTCCGTTGGAGAAGAACGATCGTCTTACCGCAGCCAGATAACTCACCTGTCCAATCGCGTCAAAACAAAGAATCGCGTCACAGATGCGTCACGGAGACCGAGCAAAAAACGCGGTTTTTAAAAGGGATCACGTCACGCACGTAAGTGTTGGCAAATCACCGTTGCGCCATTGAACACACCGGACTTCTTAAAGTCGCTGTATCTCAATCGCGTTGTTTTGACTTTCTAGAAATGCGTTCTTTTCTCCAAAAAAAAAAATTTTGCAAAAATTGACAAAAAAATCTCTTTTATTAATATAATATGTTTAGTAATTAGAAAAATACAGAAAGTAACAAGTACTTTATTATTATAATAAAGTGTCGCACGCGTGGTTGCAGACTGGCATTACCAAATTACAGTTTTGCGTTCCAACGTCAACGATAATCGAAGCATGAGAAACCGTAATTTGCATATTTACCGTAAAAATATACGCGGCAGCCGAACAGATTAATCAACACCGTAGACGCGGCGGGAATTTTTCAACGTACGACGGACAATGTATTCGTCACTCGCATATCTGATGTCGAAAGGCGCTACACGCTGTCATCGATAGACAAGACCACTCGGAGCCGTTTGGGCGTTGGTATCCGCGCGGTACTTGTATCGCTATAATTCACTCTCGCATAATTATGGGATAATCTCTCTCTCTCTCTTTTTCTCTTTTTCTCTCCGGTCATTTTTCCGCCTTCCGTTTTCCCACTCTTTTTCGGCTTTTTCCCCTTTGCCTTTACCTTTATAAATCGTAGCTGACCGGCCATTTACCCACGGCGTGCAGGTATTAGGCGTGTGTCACCTGTTTCAAGACATCTCGTAAATAGCAAAAAAATAACATCTTAAGTTCGATACGCGATTGGACCTCGCGTTGGACCACGATGACTGATAGATACGTTCGATTTTTTTCCGGGCAAAGATCAATGATCCCGGATGTGCTGCTGCCGATAATAAAAAATGTATTTAGTAGACGCTTAGGTTTCGATCTTTCTATATATTATCTTTATAATATTTCATTCTTATTTAATCATTTCTCACGATACTTAGCGTCTCTCGTTATTACAATCAGTGCCTTTTGTGACGGAAAAATTATTATTACGCCGATAGTAATAATAATAATAATGTTAAACGATGTTCATATCCCGATTACGATTTCTTATCGCGTAACCTATTTCTTCCGGGACAGAAAGAAAGAGAAAGAGATACGTTTCGAATCGCGAGTAATTAACTTGGCCGCACTCGTTCGCGACTCGATTTCGTGGCGTCAGGTCGGATAATCAATAACGCCATAACGAGACGGCGAGCGTAAGATTGAAACGTTTCGCCGTCACGACTGCGCGCCTACTCGAAAAAGGAAGAAAGAGAGACAGAGAGGAACAGAGAGAGGCCGGACGCTCTCGACAAACGACTCTGTCAGATCGATGGATCAGTAAATGCCGCATCGGATTGTTTAGCGGAGGACCGGCTTGCTTTCGATAACTGCCACGCACTCCAGTCAGGATGAGTCCGCGTCTTTCGAAGTTCTTGAGGCGAAGGAAGAAAAGAGGGAGAGAGGGACGCTAAGTGATGGACGAATGCAGGTCAAACGTTTTTCTCAAATAGAAGACGCTTGTACTTTTTCCGAAGACTCGGTCTGTACGAAGGAAAAGATTATTACCTTTGTGAAGCTGGCAGAACCATTTCGACAGAATCAAATCATCTATCAGAATATTTAGTACTCATTGTATACTAATTTGTACCTCACTCAGAATATTTACATTAATCTTTTTAAACAATCCTTTTTTCGAAAAACCGAATAGCAAGATCATTCTTTTGTGTGGTACAAATTAGTACAACTTCAGTTCTTTCGATTTGTTTTTATTTTTTTATTTATTTTTAGTTTGAGTTTTCCAGGTTAACAGGAAGCCAGCAGTGCCAGTAGTTCTTTTTCGAAAAGGTACAAAATTATTTTTGGTGGTACGAAACGAGCTAAATTCTGATAGGTTTGATTCGATTCTGTCGAAATGGTTCTGCCAGCTTCACAAAGGTATAAAGATTCATGATCACGATATTATCCCGATGTTCCTATGGCATTAGGTAATCCACCGAATTCCCATCGAATTTTAAACTTACTCATCAATAAAAACTGAATTGCATGTTTAATTGGTACAGTAATTAGTACAGTACTAAGGTAATATTAATATTCCGCGAGAGAGCGAGAGCACGAGAAAACAAACTGTCAGATAAATTATTTAAAAAGGTAAATGAACAGCGTTTCGCATTTTAATATAGAATATGAGATAGCGAAGTGGTAGCGTGTCTCACGGCAGGCAAAAATTTCATAGGGCACGCGCTCGTACGGATCGCGCGTTACGCATCCTGAGAACTCGAAAACAGCGAGATCGCGTATTTTATTCACCGTTATCTCGCGTGTAACGTGGAAATTTTATACATTTGCAAGTGACGACGGGAACATGCAGCCAAGGGGATTCCCGGCGTGTCGTCATTACAAGGGTATGTGTACGTTTACATCGGCAGATTAACGATGTTCGATATTTCGTTGTTGATAGCATTTCTTATCTTCTCCGAGAAATGCACTTTATTGCATCAATTAGAAACTGTCTCTCTAAATTATTTTTCCTCTAAATAGTACCCAAAATTGCACTTGCATCCATACAAGTATAATTTTTTTTCGTAATATGATGCCTTTTTTACGTCGGAAGGCACTAATGAGATCCGGAATAAACAAATACGCTTCGCAATCGATAAGATATTCTCAGACATGCAAACTTGACTATTCGAAAGCGCGTGCCTCGTACTTCAGGGATCAAAAAATTCAATCTTTTGAGAAAATGCATGGGCTCGATCTTACATGCATTTAACTGATGCTGTGCGATCGGTACGGGAGATAAGACAGCCTTCATGAAAGGACATTAGTGATTAGAAATAGAGAAAAAACTATACAAAGTCAAGGAAGAAGCTTTGCTAGCCCTCTCTTTCTCTCTTTTTTTCCTCCTTCCTCCGCGTTTCCCACGATATCCTTCTCCTCCTTACACGCCCTCTTACCTAATCGCTTTGACAGCGACTTGAGAAACATAATGAGACGCAGCTCGCATACTGAGTAGTCCTTAGTCACGTATCGGGATTCGAATCTTGCGATATGTGCAAATAACTTGCGCTCGTGGAACGTTTATTCGTTATTTTTCATCATAAATCAAACTGCCCATATGCATTTTCGCGCATTCTCGAATTCTCTGGCTATAGATTCTGTCTTCTTATATGAGGGTGCAATCGTATAATTGCAAGAAAGAACGACCGTGAAATCCTGAATTACTGTATCGTCGTTTAAAACACGATAACTTGGTTAATTTTGTGCATACAGCTTTCTATTAAGGCGATTGAAGAATTTTTGTTTGCCGTAAAACTTGAAAGGTTACTCTAAACCGTGGAATTACAAGTGATTCATCTTGAATAACTACTGAGAGAATATGAAGCTCTTACATCGAATTAATTCTGGGTTTGCCGATATGAACATCTTCGACACGACCGGTGCGGTAGGCTTTTCGGTGACCGCCCGGACCGCCTCGACGCAGAAGGATGAAGGAGAGAAGGAGAGATCTTCTCTGATACCCTGGCGACCCCAACCCTCCTGCATCCCGCGCGCAGCCGGCCTGCCAGTCATCTGTGAGGGTTTAGTCACATTGGAATTTCTCGGAGAATATTCTGTAATTCTCTCTCTCTCTCTCTCTCTCTCGCTCTCGCTCCTTTCTCTTTCCTTCTCTTTTTCTCGGTCTTTTACCCGATCGAAATACATAGTTCTCATATTCTTTTTGCCATGACATGCAAAAAAGCGAAATGGAGAAGCTTTTCGTATAAAGCATTTTTCGTTAAAGGCGAATACGTACCAAAATTTAATCTCCCAAATAACCAAAAATACTATGCACAAAAAGATTTTAATTATTTTTATTTTATTAAAGGCGTTTAGTTTCAACAAATAAAAAACAATCAATTTACTAAAGTTAATTAGTTAAAAAAGAAGGAAATCTCTATTTTCAACACAGTTCTGTTTAGTTTTTTTATCTACTTTATTTTTCGATAAATTGCCTGCATTTATTTGTCATTTTGTTTATTGTTTTTTCATTTAGTTAATCGACTTGTATTTTTATAATTGTGACTCTGATATCAATTTCTATCAATGCAGCTTCTTCTAATTCTTAAATGTAAAAAAATATATATATATAAAGTAAGTTGAATCGAGATTAAAATTAATCTGTATTATGGTAGAAATGGACACGAGTGTGATCGCCCTCGAAATATCTGACCTTATTTCGAAAATAACAAAAGCAAAATGTTGTTCTTTTCACCGGTCACCATATTTCTGTTATCTTTGATCGAGTAGTTGAGCATTTGACTGCGCTGCAATAATAAAAATCGATATGTCATTACGATACAACAAGACGTGTTCATTCAAGTATAATGATGGAATAAATCAGTATAGTCATTAGTGCTTTTGAGTCATCACTTATAGTTAACGTCAATTTTAGCTTCGCTATCTTTTTCTAAAATTGCTCATTGTAATTATTTATAGGAAGATGCAGTATAGTTTGGTAAATAATTGACGCTTTTTTTTTTCCTGACAATTTATTTCAATTCATCTGCTAAGATGGCATAATTATAGCATTTATCGTTTTATGATATTTATTCGCTTATCATGCTTACTTTTCTACCCGCGCACGATTATAAGCAAGACGGTGCAATGAGAATTTCAGTTTCATAAAGCGAGGGTAGCGGCGCTTAATGACGAGATCAGATTTCCACCTTCATTTCGGATGGTAATTTATGCTGCGCGCAGAACTCGCACGTCGCTAAGACGCCCACGTAACTTCGTTGCCTGTCTATCACTATTATCGCTAACACGAAAGCGAGCGAACGGCTCTCCTCGTCCAGATTCGCTCGATCTCCTTCGTAAAAAGCATCGCTCTCAGGCACCGACTAGCACTCGATATCATTGGATTTCTACAGTTTTTTATGATGACTATCGTCTCGGTCGAACGTATCATAAATCCACAGATACCTCACCATCTAACTTTGACGATTACATAATCGGACGATTCTTTTTTTCTCTCTCTCTTTCTCAATATTTAGATAATGATCACGTATATTGTTGGCTCGATTATTTCATTTTTGGCACGGAAAAGAGAATTTTCTTCGATCACGTCGTACGATGCGATCTTACAGAGGGAGAAGGTCTTTCTCGTTCGATTCAGGGTGATAGGTGCGCTCGCGCGCGTAGTTCGCAAGGGCGAACTACCGGTTTAATGGGGCGCGGATGTGCGTTCATAGGGGTGTCGCATTCACCGGGATGATCGATCATGGGTTATCCACCCTTAGTTTGTTATAATGCGCCACGCAGAGTATATATGCGTTAGGTACCTAGTCGCCTTTCTCGCAATACCTTACGACGCCGAACCGGCAGTTTTCCTTTCGCCCTCCGAGCACTCTCAACAATAAATTGCGTAGTTCGATATTAATATAGCGGCAATCGCACTTGAATAATTGAATGTGGCAGCACGTACTAATCATATTCGATCGCTGACTTGTTCCTATCGAGTCTAGAGGCGGACAATTACCACATGATAAATTTACTTTCGTATTTGTTGTCTTAACATAAGTTTATCAAATTGATAGTTGATGACTCAAATGAGGTACGTATATGTATAATTCTTAACTGATATTGATGTGGCTACAATTAATCGTTGAATCAATCTATTAATGAAATTTAAAAATCTTTTTCACTTCTTTCACTTGTACGCGTACTAAATGGCTTTTGATAAACCGCAATATAAATTTTGGCTCTTCTCCGAAAGATATATGAGCCGTGCACTCGTACAATTTGCATGTGATCTGCGCGAGCGATCGATGAAAGAAGTCTATGTAAGCCGCACGCCGTGACGGATAAGACACTCGTTCGTTACCGTGCGCTTTTAAGCGGATCGTTGGTTTACAAACAGATCCCTTTTTCTCACGACTGGTTATTTCAAATCTTACGAGTGGCGACGCTCGAAGAAACACGCGGAGACATTGCGCCTCTCTAAAAACTATAAACAAGCGAGCAGAGAGTGTCGCTCGGTCCCATGAAAACAAGTGGCCGAGGTCATCAGGGAATTTGGTAATTCGAGAACCTTAATCGGATCGGTGTTATGTTTCGCGGACCCAACAATAATGTTGCTACGAGCATCCGAGGGTCTCGCGGTGCTGTCGAATATTTTTTTGCTACGGAGCACTCCGTGCTCCATCAACAACACTGGTTACCACCCGTGCATTTTCACGTTTGCGTGTATTGAAGAAACATAGGAATTTCCACAAATGTAATGGAGACAACATATAATTATCTTTGCTGAACTGCAGCGAGCTATTTCGTGATCTATTGTTCATAAGATTATTCAACATAAATCAAACAATGTGTACAATTAACTCGATTACGTCATGAAGAATATTTAATTCTATGTCGACGGTCGATAGGAAGTTAAACGGATTATATACGTGAAATCCTCGGGATAGTATCTCGTTTAATCCACGGTTCGCTTAAATGCGGATCATTTTAATTTGAGTTGAGTTAAGATGGTTTTTCTGATATCAGTGACGGTGTAATATTTCTTGCAACGTATTTATGCTTGATGATTAAAGCGCTAAAAACCATCTCAAGTAATATCTTGGCATTTTGAAAGTATAAAGAAAATTATTAAAATAATATTTTTACGTTAACCCTAGATTTATAATATTTATATCTATAATTATTTATATGCAATTTTAGATGATTTCTAGAAAAAAAAAATTTAAAACTTTGCTTAAAAACATAAAATTTGCGAAAGATTTTTTTAAATTTTCATACTTCTCAGAGTGAGAAAAGTTTATACTTCATTTTCGACCAAACCAAGTCCAAATTAAACTTGCGAAAGATTCTCCGCAAGTAAGACAGTGGACCTTCCACGAAATACGAACAATTGTAACATGTATAAACGTGTTTCCTAGCTCCGTCCAGCTTAACTGTACAGACTTTGACATTGTTACGTCCCTTTCCAACACAATGAGAGAGACAGTAGGGATGTTTCGCAGAATTACGCACGAATAGTAAGCAGGTTAGGCTGCACACATTGATCGCATTGTATTGTCTTTCCTAGTGTATTAATGTACATTATTCGCGAAATTCCTTCTAGCCTAATCTAATTCTATTTTCATAAACTTGTTGTACATTGCGTTGTTCGATCCAAATACGATCGCCGAAATCTATCACATGTATAAACTGACATTAAATTCTCAATGAGAAAGAGAGGAATTTATAAAGTACGAATTGGAAAGTTACAATTTTATACTTTAATTATTACTGACTGTATATATTGTGCTGTTGCATAACACACATCTTATTTCATATTCTTTATATATATTTCGTACTTTATTCTATCTTATAAATCCCAAGTTCTAGTTGTCAAGCACGTGGACGTAGAATACGGAAGAGCAGCGAGGGTGGCAGTTTTCTCGGCTCTGGCGACGTTTATCGAATTTTTCGCGGGGCCACTTAGATAATTCGTAGCAGGCAGGGGGCTTACGTAAGAATCGATCATTCTCTGGCGTCACGAGAAATTTAATGGCTCGTGGCTGGCGCGATCGAGAGAGGGAAAGAGAGAGAAATTCTTCCCTTGCACTATTGACAGATGTACAACATAGCTGAATTCGTTTCGTGAGCTACGATGAAATAACAGGCTCAAAATATCTTTTGCACCCTGCAGCTAAGACTTGTTAACAATGTCCTGGAAATGCGAATAAAACAAGAAGGAACGTGGAAAGGGGTGCAAGAAAGAAATTGGTGACCTTGTAATTTTTTTCTTTATTTGGGATTACAATAAGCGATTTGTTGCGCGCAAGTATCGGTGCTATAGAATTCGCCAGCAGAATATTTACAATGCAAATTAGAAAGTTGTCTTTTTTAAAGGGATTTTACGCTTCGTCTCATTATTAGTTTGGACGAAATCTGCTAAACAACTTTTCTACGACTTGTACTTGAAACAATTTTATTACAAACAAAAATTTGCGTGCTTAATGTGTTTTTAAATCCTTATTTGGACAATATTTGTTATTATATATATATACATTTCTGTAATTATACATTCTTTATGGATGAGTTCTCTTATATTTTTATTTGGCCATCTGTTTAAACATTTCACTTTTTTCAGTTACTTGTCAGAGTTTGCCGTATAAGGAAGCAAAGAAAATTAAATTTTTAAGATGAAGAATTAATCTTTATATGTTTGATAAAATTTTCCGTAAAGAGAAATTTCTCACAATCTTTGTATGATAAATTTTACTTGCAAATATTCAACACGATTTTAGTTGAACTTGGTACAGTCTTATTATCCACTTTATTTAATCCGTATTTACTGAATTTATGAATTTCAGAATTAATTATTATACTCGCACTTAAGAACATTGAATTTACGCGATAGAATAAACAAATTAAATCCACGAAGAGAGACAACTCTCCTTGTCTCTACATACAAGGAAGACGCGTCCGATATAAATTCGGGAATCCAGGATTCATTATCCACTTCGTCGATGGCGTCCAACTCGGCGCCGCCACGTCGATCGATGGCTGCCGAATGCGGATGTGTCAATTTGCGATATTATGCGGAACGCGGCGTGTAAACGCGCGCCGAGGACGACGACGGTAGACGCGCGCGAGGACGAGCACGAGAGCGGCGGCGGCGGCGGCGGCAGCGGCGGCGGTAAAGGGGGGAAAGTGCGGGATGAGAGAGTCATAAAATCGAGCGAAGTGAACGCCAGGAGGGAGACACTGAGTGATGTCGGTGACAGGTCGCCCGCCCTCCTCCACGTCCTCCTGCAACCGCCTCCTGTCGCTATTACTCACCGAACGCCGAATACCATTCAAAGTTCGAAACCGCACGTTCGCGACCCAATTCCTACGCGGAGTCAGCTGTTCGGTTCATTCAAAGCTCGATCGCTAGCGCCGCCGGTGCCTGCCGCGAAATACCGGCTAAATTATAAAAAAATAAAAGGTGGACCACGCGCATAGTCGCCGTCGATAATTTCGTTTATGGTCCAGCGAGTATGGACTTGTGCTAGACGAGTGCATTGGCAGCTTTATTAAAACATTTATTTAATGTCTCTATTCTGACAAGGGTATTATTATTGTACAGTTGGAGCATCTCGATAGCTATTATCGTACATCACGTTCATTCTTTTGCAAGAATACTTGAAAAAACAGATGTTAATAATAGAAGTAATAGAAAGTATGTATATACACTGGCGATCAAAATTAACGCATAGGTAATTCCATGCCAAAATTTTGCATGACTTCAAATAAACGTAACTCCGTCAAAAATGGTCGTATCCTAAAAATTTTTTTTTTGTTTTGAAGCTTAAAGTCTCTACTTTAAAAAGCAGTTAAGATCTTTTGACTTTATCTTTCTCCCTTCGCATCTCTTTATAAGTAAGGACGTGTTTTATTTTCGGTTTGACGCACTCCACGGGCTCGAATAAATTTTTTTCGCAAATGTTATTACAACTATCGAAAAATTTGGACTTTTCCGCGTAAATTAAAAAAAAATTGAATGTCGTACGAACGGAGTTATGATGAAGTTACCCATACATTTTTGTGCATTACCGCCAGCATTAGCATTACCCGATGCGCACCACAGGTTGCTGGTCGGATTTGGCGCATGAGATTGCATTTAAAAATGCGTGCTCGTCTTTGAATGACTTCTTGTAGATGGTTACGCATATTAATGCAGGCTCTAATTGTGGCTTGAGGAATTTCATGCCATATTTGTTGTAGCGCTGTCTCCAGTTGCCGAAGATTGGTTGGCGGTCTCTCCAAATTTTGTAATCTTCTACCCATTATATCCCACACATGTTCAATGGGATTTAAAAAGGACAACGCTCGCCCACACACTGCTAGAACAGTCCTCAATTTTTTTATGGACAACAATATTGAGCTGCTGCCACATCCACCGAACAGTCCAGATTTAAATCCCATTGAACATGTGTGGGATATAATGGGTAGAAGATTACAAAATTTGGAGAGACCGCCAACCAATCTTCGGCAACTGGAGACAGCGTGGCATGAAATTCCTCAAGCCACAATTAGAGCCTGCATTAATATGCGTAACCGTCTACAAGAAGTCATTCAAAGACGAGGGTGGAACACGCATTTTTAAATGCAATCTTGCCAAATCCGACCAGCAACCTCCTCGTGGTGCGCATCGGGTAATGCTAATGCTGGCGGTAATGCACAAAAATGTATGGGTAACTTCAAAACGTCATAACTCCGTGAAAAAAAATCGTACGTACAGTCCAAATTTTTCGATAGTTGTAATAACATTTGCATTCGAGCCCGTGGAGTGCGTCAAACTATGCAAATTTTTGAAAATAAAACACGACTTATAAAGAGATGCCTTAAAGTCAAAAGATCTTAACTGCTTTTTAAAGTAGAGACTTTAAGCTTCAAAACAAAAAAAAAATTTTTAGGATACGACCATTTTTGACGGAGTTACGTTTATTTGAAATCATGCAAAATTTTGGCATGGAATTACCTATGCGTTAATTTTGATCGCCAGTGTATATACACAAGTGACTATTTGCTGCGCATTCCTACATAAGCAGTGAAATGTAAAACATAAAATTTTTGATACGTAACTCGAATACAAAATCTCTCAGCCGATAGGAAAGTAAACATCGTAGGCGATTTCTATTTTTAATTCAATCATTGTAGAGTGATTTTAACGTTTGTAATATCTAAAGCGTAACAAAAGAAATAATATATATTTGTTATATTTGTATCAACGTTATCTGCCTTTGGTTAGCCGAAAGATTTTCCTGCCGTCGCTAATAAACATATTTTCCGACGGGAAATGATGACTAAAAAGATTTATTCTAGATAAGATTATACAGGTCATTAGCGACATTAATCGCTGCTTAAACCTGGTAAATAAAATATTTATCGTACAGGTACGCCTGCGAAGGGCTGAAATTTATAGAGAAGAATTGTGAACTTGTTGAGTTGGGATCAGTTCTAATTCCGCAAACTAGGATCGATAGAAATTTGTTCAGGTGGCTGCGCCAGTATTTCACAGAGAAACGGTCTGCATGGATTCTCTCTCTGTCAAGACCACTCGCCATGCTGACTGTCAGCATTGTCCTGCTTTCGCGCGCGCGCGCGCGTGGACCGTTCGGTTCGATCTGCCGAGTACCGGCACGATAGAAGCGGTTCTAAAAGTGCAATGTCAAATTTTACGCTGTTTGTGCGGCATCGATCACCGACGGCACCTCCACGCGAAGCGTTACAGTCAGTCGTATTAATACTCACGTCAAGTTCGCTCGGAGTCAATAAAACTGCAAAATTACTCACGTATTCTCTTTTCCCTTCCGTTTGTCACACATACCTTTTTATACTGAAAAGAAGCGTGAGGCGTTTGAGCCGCGATCAAGCTTATCAAATTACATGCATAGATGTTATTGAAAGACAACACGTGTTTCTCTGGCAAATCTCTTTGCGATCGTGCACCTCGAATAGCGAGACTCGAAACCGAGAGCGCAGAACGGTGTATTTTTTTTTTTTCGAAAGGTCCCGTTTAGAGTCCTCAGAGAAGAGAGCCCCGAGGCAAGGGGAGAGGGAAACGCCTCGGTCGGGCAGCGCGCGGAATCGAAGAAGCGACGGTATAGATACCGGCGTATTTGGCGAATGACGCTCGCGTCCTAGCCATGGCCTCCTCGTCGTCATCGCCGTCGCCGTCCGTCGCCGTGGTCGTGGTGGTCGTCGTCGTCGTCGTCGTCGTCGCCCGTCGCCCGTCGGCGGTCGCGTTGGTAGTGGTGTGTAGCGATGGCGGAGGATCCGGTAGTTCGCGGTCCCGCCGGCGCGGCGCTGGGAGCGCGCGCGCTCTCGCCCGGGTAGCGATAGGCGGGCACAGCGGACGCATTGGCCGCTCACGGTGGGCGTGCCGGCGCCTCTCCCACTCCGCCGCGTAGCGCGGCGCTGATTGACAGTTGGCGAACGACTGCGGACGGCGCAGGATCTAAAACCGCGCTAGGCGCTGCTCTCCACGCTCGCTCGCTCCGCTCTTCTCTACCGCCGTGCTCGATCTACACCCGGTTGCTTTTTCGTGGGGGAAACCTGAAACACGCATCGCCCCGTGGCCGCCTTCGACCGCGCGCGCCCGCCGCTACGTGTAACACACTACGAACCTACCACCTTCTGTCCGCCGGAGTTACGAGTGCCACACGCAGTAGTAGTCACGGTCAGGGAGGAGGGTCGCCCGCCGTCTTCTCGCGGACAGCTCTCGCTCGCGCGCGGTCTCCTCTCTCGGCGCTCTCGGTGTTTTCGATCGTCCGCGCGGATAGTAAGCGCGTCGCGTCGCGTTCGTCGTTCGGCACTCGCGTCTCTCGCGCGCGCGAGAGATTAAATTCGGAAAGCGAGCGCGCGCGCGCGCGGGCCCGGTGTTAGAATCCGTGCGCGCGGCGTGTCGCGTAAAGGCGGCAACCTCGGAATAACGTCGCGCGAGACCGCGCCGCCGTGTCGTGTGTCGTGGCAACGCCGCCGTCACGCCGTGTGCGTCACGCGCGCGTCTTCGCTCGCTACCGCGAGCGCGAGGAACACCCGCGCGAGGTGTGCGAGCATCCCACGTAGGTTGACTGTGCGGCGACGGTGAAATAGTGTGCGCGTCGCGTCGTCGTCGTCGCCGCCGCCGCCGCCATCCTCGTCGTCGGGCGTCATTGTGCTACTCTCCCTCAGCTATCTGAGAGTATACGGTGCTGTATACGTGAGGAAGACTGGAGAATGTAACGTGTTACCCGCGTCAGTGACCGCCGCGCGGTGATGATCGGTTGTGTGCGAAACAAAAGTGAGTAGAAGAGCGCGGGAACCTCGTGCCGCGTGTCGCGGCGCGGTGAAGAGACCAGGAAAGTGGACAGAGAAGCTGGACTTTGTGGCTACCTTGTGCTGCCCGAGAAGAAGAGCAACTTTACGCGCGTCGTCGTCGTCGTCGTCTCGATGCGGCACGCTCGGCTGGCAGGCCTCCTCGCCATCACCTCGCGCGCGTACGCGCTCTAGGTGCCTTTTATTGCCATCGGAGAACAATTGGCCGTTGTTGATATCGCGCAGAGGTCGGACCACGTGAGCCCGCGCGCAGCGGTACGCGCTCTCTCTCTCTCTCGTAACATGCGGGATTGACGCGGAGAAGCGACACCCCCGACACAGCGACGAGCGGTGCCGTCGCCGCCGCGCAACGATGATGAGGAAGCACGTGCATCACCCGGCATCAGCCGTCGTCGTAGCCGCCGTACGAGTCCCGCCGCAAACGATACCCACCGCCGAGCTCCGCTGCTGACGCTCGTCCGCGACAGTTGGAATTCTCACCGTCGGCTGCCGGCGTTTCGTTCCGAGCGACGCCGTCCTTGTGTGCGTATGTGTGTAACTTTTCCAAATACACAGGAGGACGAGAGACAAGAAAAGGGAAAAGGAATCAACGGCGAGGCGGAACCTGCGGAGACAAACGAAGAGAGGGAGAGAGAGAGAGAGAGATCGGTAGAACAGAAGAAGCAGAGCAGGCCGACGCTTGACGACGCCGAGTGATCGGCGTATTCCGACGGTTACTTTGAAAAGTGAAAGAGAGCGGACCCCGAGGCTTCATCTCCCAGCGTGCCGTCGGCCGCCGTCGGAACTCGGAACTCGGAATTCGGAGCCCCATCGTCTCTCCCGTTCTTCCCCGTCGGGCAACCTTATTTTTTACTTGTGAAAGCCCACGCAGCGCGTCCAAGCATTGAGCTTAAGCGCGCTATTACAGTGCTGAGAAAGTGTAGTGAAGTGTCGAGGCTCGCTTGCTTACGTTGTGGGAAAATACAGCCGCTACGGTGGCTCAGCACGCAGAGTTCCCCGGCGCGGCCAGGGCGTTCATGGCGCAGCCAAGGGTATGTTTCGCACTTTGCACTTGCGTTACGACTTTTCCCCTCGAAATACTCGATACTCGCGAGGTCGCGTAAAACCGAGGCTTCGATCCGGCTTCGCTTCGAAACTCCAAAGAGACTCTTCGAATCGTCTTTCAAAGAATGACGCGTCGATGATTGCGACGGAAATCCCTGACGAAGGATCTCGCTCGTTCGCCGGCTATTTCCGCGGAGTGTTCCGAAAAAACGTTCGAGTGAAAATTTCGCGAGATGCAGGAGAGTTTTGCCCTTCTCGCGTTTTTCACGTGAACGAGGGTGACGGGAGGAGGAAGATTTTCCGTTGCGCGAAAGTGATTGATTGTTTATAAATGCGCTCGCGCGACTCGTAAACAGGAGAGACTTTTCAAATTTTTCGTGGACATTGCTACCGTTTCTTTCGACAATTTTTCGCTTCCGAGACTCCTCTAGGAGTCAGCGTGGACGCGTGAGTCTGTAAACCGCTTCTCTCTCTCTCTCTCTCTCTCGATGCGTCGCGTCTCGAAGGAGGCGGCGAGTCTCGTCTTAGACGCGCGCTGGTGAATTTGAATTGAATATCGACGCCGCGTCGAATGGGAATTTACATGTCGTCCGCCTCGGGGCTTTGTAACGTCGCTTACAACGCGCTGCGACGGCCGAAGAAAGAGAAACGACAGTCGCACAAAGGGGCCGCTTTCGGGCTCGCCGAGAGCGAGCTTCTTACGCGCGAAATTCACGGGCGCGTCGCGCGACACCAGTACGTCGCCGTACAGTACGGTACATTGTCGCGAGGGATGCGAGAGAACGGGAGAGAAAGAAGAGAGAGAGAGGGAGGGAGGCCCCGATGAATCTGCCGCGAGTCTTGCCGGCTCGTTTCGTGTTTACGTGTCGATTACACACATCGTAATCGGACGACTTTGACCGCCGGCGTAATTACGATAATCATAGCACAACACCGGGGAGTAAATTTCCTCTGGCCTCGATTGTGAGTCGCGACGACGCCTCACGCGCTCCTCGTCGGCTCGCCCGCTCTACTTGCACTGAAACAGTCGTGTTGTTGGGGATCCAAGAGGTTCCGGAATAGGGATCGTCTGTTGAATATTTACACCGAGATCGTTTCGGCAAGCCAGCGCGCGCGAAGAATCCTCACTGATTTCAGCTCACGCTCGCGCCATCGTAGGCCGAGAGTATTCACTTCGGGATCGCATATTGTTTCCGCATATTGCCTTTAATCGTGTTTCACGCGCAGATTTATACGCCACGTTTCCGGAAAGAGCGTGTGTGTTGTCTGGTTAGGATTTCGGAAGTAGCGCGGCGGAGCCCTGTGAATTTTCATTCGCTTGGCTTGGCGACGACAAATGCACACGACGTCACGAACGCTTAATTAAAACATAACGAACGCTAAATTAAAACAAGCGGAGTTGACATTCCGTTGTTGTTCTCAATGATGAAAGGCATCGCCGCTCCGAAACGCGTTTCCATTCACCGCGCGTCTCGTAAATTTCTAATAACGTGTCGAAAGTTAGGCGCATTATTTCTTCATTATTCCGCACTAACGCGATAAATAATTGCAATATTATTCCAGTAATAGATAGTTGTCTATGATAATTCAATTAAGTATCATTGAAATCCCCTTTTTACGATTTAAGCGCCGGGAGTGACACGAACTTAATGAATCATATTTCAACAAATCCGAGGTACTATAGCAGCGCTTGTCATATAATAATGCAAATTATTTACTCTTCACTTTAGTATCGTGAGATTTCTCAAATATATTCTTTTAAATAAGACCTAAGCTTGTTGAAATCTGTTTCAGCTTTTTATCTAGCGCCTATATTTTCAACTTTACACAGCTACATCTAATACTCTAAATGCTGTATTCATATAAATTTTAAATTTAAATTTATCGCAGGGACCGCAAAATTTAGTATCGCTTTTCGAAGAATTAATCAGGCTTCGCGTTATTTGCGGTTTCTTGTTCACGCGACAGTCATGCGACGGTCACTGCGGGGGACAATAGCCTCGTTAGTAGCTTTTTTACATTCGCTTACGTGAAATCTGTCAAAAAATCATACGCACGCGTTTACGTCCAGAGCGCGATTTATGTATCTAATGTGCGTCCAACGCAGAAAAATATGAATGTAATTATTGCATCTTTGGATACGTGGATAAGTACAAGTTTTTTTTTTTAAGATTTAATGTTTAGCATTTTATTTATACGTTATTTGCATTGATCCGTTGCGTGCTAATCTTTATGGTTACATTCACCGCGCGTCTCGTAAATTTCTAATAACGTGTCGAAAGTTAGGCGCATTATTTCTTCATTATTCCGCACTAACGCGATAAATAATTGCAATATTATTCCAGTAATAGATAGTTGTCTATGATAATTCAATTAAGTATCATTGAAATCCCCTTTTTACGATTTAAGCGCCGGGAGTGACACGAACTTAATGAATCATATTTCAACAAATCCGAGGTACTATAGCAGCGCTTGTCATATAATAATGCAAATTATTTACTCTTCACTTTAGTATCGTGAGATTTCTCAAATATATTCTTTTAAATAAGACCTAAGCTTGTTGAAATCTGTTTCAGCTTTTTATCTAGCGCCTATATTTTCAACTTTACACAGTTACATCTAATACTCTAAATGCTGTATTCATATAAATTTTAAATTTAAATTTATCGCAGGGACCGCAAAATTTAGTATCGCTTTTCGAAGAATTAATCAGGCTTCGCGTTATTTGCGGTTTCTTGTTCACGCGACAGTCAGATGCGACGGTCACTGCGGGGGACAATAGCCTCGTTAGTAGCTTTTTTACATTCGCTTACGTGAAATCTGTCAAAAAATCATACGCACGCGTTTACGTCCAGAGCGCGATTTATGTATCTAATGTGCGTCCAACGCAGAAAAATATGAATGTAATTATTGCATCTTTGGATACGTGGATAAGTACAAGTTTTTTTTTTTAAGATTTAATGTTTAGCATTTTATTTATACGTTATTTGCATTGATCCGTTGCGTGCTAATCTTTATGGTTACGAGATACGTTTCTGGCCGTCGGACGTGTGTAACATGTTTCTTTCTCAATGTCTTTTTCGGTACGCTTAAATATTTTAAATAATTACGTAAATCCAATTATTGCAATACTAAAATAACGCGCGAAAAATGTTTTCTTGCTTTTATACATCACGATGTATTGTTGGAAAAAATTTTTTGCCTTTCGAGTCATATCGAGTGAGTAGTAAATCATATTTTCAAAGTAGACTGTTGCAAATCACGATATCCAGCTTTCATGAAGAGCAACATTAATATTCATATCTTTTTTTTTTTTTTAAATGTTTTTGCGATAGAATTGATACACTGTGGGATTAATGTTTGAAATGTGCGACCTATTAAAAAAAAGTGCAATTTTTTTTTTGAGCTGTACCTGAGTTGTTGTTTTGCTGATGCGAGATACTCAAGCCTATTCAAATATTTTTCTCGTTTTATGCAAATACGAAATACTTGATGAACTCGTTTCGATCCAAAGTGAAAGAGTTGCGGATTAAATTCGATCGCATTGACACTTCTCGATCATTCAGTGAGCACCGCGTTAAACAGGCCGTATTGATTCCGATAACTGAATTCCATGCAAAAGCAGTGCTTCTCGCGCGCTGATAACTGCTCGCATGTTTACACGTTTCACGCATGTGGCATTGTGATGCGATTCATGTGCGACTTTTTTTTTTCCGACTAAAGTCTCTTTTGTTATTCAACTTTTGATGAAATACCGACCAAGACTTTTCGCGTACTTTTGTTTTTCATTCCGTTCGGTCAGTCGCGCTAATACGAACAAGAATTAAAATCGATGTAACTTTAGGCTTCTCCAATTTTTGACCATAATATATATTTTTTCGCTATAAATACGCTTGATATGTTGAGTTTCATGTCTCATTGCCAAGAATAAATGTGAGTAATACATCCTCAAGGTGTTAATTGTGTTTTGCTTTGTTTGAAAGTAGTCCGAGTAAGCCGGATATAATGAGTGATTGACAATTTCGGGCAAATAATATGTTTGTGTCCGACGCCTGGTACCCGGGCGTCTCAATCGCAGCCGAATCGTGCAGAGCGATCCGCGCGCTTTTTACCGCTCAATTCCGCTTCGTCCCGTCGTTCCCGGTTGCGCTTGCAAAATTGCCGAAACGTGCGTGCGTGTCTACTTCAATGGATCGCAAACCTCTATTGCGTGCAGCGCGGAGAATTCTTCGCGAGGTAAATCGAAGAAAGCGAGACGTCTGCTACGGCGAAAGCTCGATCCTTGACAGGTGGATTTTTTTCAGCGTCTTAACGCTCTGTTTGAAAATTGCAAAATACTGGCAAAATACGACAAGGTATTTTGCCAAATGTGCGACTGTCGAAGGAACGAGTACTGAAAAAATGATCTGCCAACTAATGATGGCAAGTATTGGGAATTCAAGTGGCTGTAGATACGATAATCAAATTTATTCGGGATTACTGGCGGGTTTTCCGACTTTTAATTTTATTTATCTTGTGCTCTTCTATGTATGGATTGTTCTAAAAATCTATCGATAATTTATTTCGATTAGAAATACGCAATTTACAAACTCCAAATTTTTGTCGCTTATAGGAATATAAATATTGGCATCATGATCTTTCTTTCTGTAAATTTGATGTTTCTTTTTAAATGTCGTTGTTGTGCTTTCTGAACTTCATCTCGTTAAAGCGAGCAATTAAGACTTGAACAGCATCTAGGAATTAAACGAGCGGGAAAGGTGTCGATCGTTTCGCATGAGCGACGCTTACGTTTCGCGGTGAGAAAATTCACGCAACGCGATAGCCGCGCATTTCGGATTAAAAATTCCGACCGCGGGAATGGCGGACGGTTCTTTTTCGACGACGAGGACCCGATTTTTCGTCGTCCGTCGGCGCTGTACCGCCGCCGAATGAGCCGTGATTATGTATTTATGGGCATCCATCAATCACTTTCGCTCTCCCGATTGCGGATATCGGCCTTTAGCCTACGGATTAAAGTCGTATCGATTTCTCGCCGTTCCCCATTGGCCGTGCGCGCCGCGTCGCCGCCGTTTTTTTTTTCCTTTTTTCGTCTGGACAGTCGTTAGGCATATTCATGCGCGAGATAAATGGGCCTAACTCGGCTCGGTGCCCGCGATTTAGAGCCGCACAGTGGGCGCCGCTCGATACGAGCCTAATTCTGTTTTCCGAAAATATGTCCGTAGTCGGTGTGACCGTTCAAATGCAACCATAAACTTCCTGTCAAACGCCTCGCAGATGCACGAAACAGTTTTACCGGTGAATGACTTGGAAATGGTGTCCCTCGTGTTGTGACGCGACTGATACTTTCGAAATACAATGTTCTTATATCTCGCAAGCGTCAGAAGATGTTTAAATTTATCAATTTGCAATAGGAAAAAGTAGAAAGTTTATTTGTTAAACAAGTGCCTCGATATATTTAAAGAAAGCTGAAAGAGGAGGAGCTCGCTATATTACAAAGTAGACAGTATAATTGTCATTATGAAGAAAACGTTTTATCTTAGAACCGCGCTTCGAACGCGGTCACGTAAGGGTTAACTAGAAACACTAGCGCGATTTATATCGTTGGATTTTCTATTTGAACATAATGAGAAAAGAGAGGAGAGAGAAAGAAGTGATACGAAAGATAGCAGGCGCGAGCCTTACGCGAGAATTCTATCTGATTTTATACAAAGTGCTTGAGATAATTGAATTTCTAAGGAAACTAATTACCGTCGTGTGTTATAATTATACTTTATGTATCGCATAATCGTATGCAGTAGTGAAAAGGAAATGTTAAATATTAAATGTTAAATGGACGTTAAATGTTAAACGAAATCAACTCGGAAATAGAAAGAGCTTAAGTCGAAACGGGATAAACATCTTTTTTAGATGTACGATAAAATATGATATTGCAATGTTTTTTTACAAGTATTTTACAGTATTATTGATTACAAAAGAGTAAATGCGCACAAGAGCATTTTCTTTCCTTTCTCATTTTCATGTAAAATTCTGGCGATATTTTTCTTCTTTCGTTTCTCTTTCGCGATTAACAGAAAAAGTGTTCTTAAATAGTTTAGTATTGGCAATCGATGCACATCGGTCGAACTTTTATTATAAATTGTAAATCGTCATTTAGCGCGTTAAATAATAATCAATCTATCTCGATTATATTTGACGCCAGGCGGTCCTCCCCCTTGGTGAACGAGTTTTATTTTCATGCCGACACTAAATGTCAAATGAAAATTTCGACGTAAAAGTTTGTTTCGAAATAAAACATTATGGCTGACATGAAGAGCTCGCGAACATGCTTGCCGATTTCGAAGTGAGTTTGCTCCACAGTCAAACGTTATTGAGAGAGTCTCGCCTTTTTCTCTACAAAATCTTGATGATACAAATTTTCTTCAACGGATTAAAGAATACATAAATAGATGTGGCTATGTACGCATCTAATAAATATGGAGAACGGTGTTAATAAATATAGCATTGAAAAATTATTTGGCAAAATTGTATCTCAAAGGTGACAAGTTTGGCAACACCAAAGGCAAATTTTATTTTCCCTCGAAATTTTTTGCATTTATCGCGTTGCTCTCGCGAGAGATTAACAAGCAGTTTTTAGATAGTTTTAATTAGTTTGTTGATATTTCTTTGTACGATGCATTATGTGATTTTGAAATTGATTTCAATTCTGAACTGAAGCGAAATGTTAGGGAAAGAGCGGAAGAGAAGAGAAATGAAGAAGAGAAAGAGAAACGAAGGGTCCCCACGCTGTTGGGTTATTGGTGTTTACCTCGTCGGCTCGCAAAATTCGCCGACGGCGGCACCTTCATCACTCGGCAATTTTCTGAATTCTGATCCGCCGGCTCGCAATGTATTCTGCCGATTTATATTTTCACCCAAAGATAATCGCGCACAGCACACACACACACAAGTATTGCGGAGCAGGCGAATATACGCCACGTCTTGTCCTTCTTTCCTCCCCCGTGCCCGCCTCCTTCCTCTGCGTTTTTTCGCAATTTATATTGAGATGCTTAAGCGCTCGCCTTGACCTATCTACTTATAAATGGCGGTCGTTTGTCAGGCTTTGCTAAATTTCCCTCGGTTCTCCGGCCTGCCGGGCCGGTTACAGCTGCGCGAAACCGAAGCGGCTTCGCGCTGTTTACGCAAAAACGTCATTTCCATACGTCGGAATTCTCGCGTCTTGCATTAATCCCCATGACAGGACAAATTCGTGTATTAACCCTAGGATGCATTATTCAATTTTTGCCCGAGACGAATGTTACGCGCAACATAATTCAGCACTTAAGCAGTCATACGAATTTTCACACACGTGACATTCGTTAGGTACTTTATTTCACGGCAGTATAATATTGATAATGCTCGAAGGAATTAACAAAGGAGGAATAAATTAATTTACCGCGGAAAGAACGAGAGACTCTAACGGTCCGCGAAAAATCTGCCTGTCGCTTCCTCACACCATTTCCGGAAATATCCTTTCCACGTCATGCCGGTCCATCGCTCGTACGTCTCGGTGACAGCTCGACATCGTCGCGACGTCAACCCCATAATTTCTCCGTTTCGGTCACAAATTAACGCCGTCTGCAAATAGTGATTGTATTGTATATGGCGCGCACGAGCTCGTTCTCTCGAACCGGCTTTGTCGCGAATCTTCTTGGCGACGTTGACGAGAACGACGACAACGACGACGACGACGACGATGAGCATGACGACGAGCTTCATCGTCGGTAGACGTTCGTCGCAAGTCTTCCATGATCGCGTCTTGAGACACAACCTTACCTCGCTTCCTGTTACCCTTTAAGATATTCCGTTCGCCCGTCGAGTGATATCTTCATACTGCCATGACGGTGAATCATTGTCCAGGGCCTTTTTCAGTCCTCCAGCTCAGAGAAATTCGCATTCTAGATGCGACATGTTCGCGCGGTGCTAGACAAGAATCACTTCTACGTTTGTTTTTCGCGGATAAGTGCAACTCGTGTTTTTATTGCATTTATACGAATAGACAGATTGCAAAGTGGAAATTTTCATGATAGCTGAGAAATAATTTATTGTATATTAATATTGTAAAAATTATTTCTACAACGTGTATTTATCTCGAGAAAATAACTGTACTTAATCTGTACTTAATTTATTACATCTTAGATTGTTGGCAGACAAATGTAGCATTTAATTTCTTTTTTTATCAAAGTATTTGCAACGTGTTGAAATGTCTTTCAATTTAATATATCGGAAATCAAGGTTTCAGTTGTATCAAGTTGACGAGTCGACCGCATAAGAAAGTGTGAGGGAAATATCGAAAGTTGCACGGTAAATACGAGGAACGTCGATGAAGATATCGGCCATATTAATTCAGTACTTTGTTCGGTTCTTCGCGACGCCTTATCACCGCACTTTCGCGATACGAAAACGAGGACAAGTTGCGCGCAGCTGGGAAGGACGAATTTTAACCAACGCGCCGTACTCGCATTCTGCTCGAAAGCGGATCGTTTGAGTGACTTTAACGTGCGTATCGGATTAATTCAGGCGGACGATTCGATTCGCACCGCGTAATTTTCGCGATTCTACCACCATCTTGATATTCAGCGCAAGATTAAGCAAATTAGACGAGAGAGGGAGAGAAAGAGAGAGAGAGAGATGACAGTTATAATTGCACGTTTTCGAATTACGTCGGTATATTTTTCCGCGACGTAAAATAGATTTCCGTATACCTTGATAGCACCTTTCTTGTTACTCTCAAGAGCGGAACTGTGCCAAAGGTGAATTAAATTAAGCAGAACGCGGATTGCTTCCGATATTTTTGCCGTATCACTTCGTAACGGACGCAATTGCATTCTTCCGGATTGCATCAAGTACATATTCCCACTTGCCGCGGTTGGCGGTAATCGTGAATTCCGGCCGCTTCTTGTTTTCGCGACGAAATTACGCGGCATTCCGAGCCCAACGCTAGAATTAAGCAATTAGCGATAATAATCGGCTTGCTTTCGTTCCCGCGCAGACTGGCGTGACAAGCCGCGGGCTTGGAGGACTCGGGAAAAATCATTGCTTCCGTTCTCGATCAACCAACCAACCGATCGCGATCAATTGAAGCGAGTTTCCAGTTTTTTATTTAAGCTCTCTCTCTCTCTTTCTTTCTCCCCTTCTCTTTCTGCATGTGTGTGTGTCCTGTCGATGTGACACGTTCGAATTTGTCCGACAATTAGTACAGTTTTGTTTGTCATCCATCGGCGCGAGAATTTTATTGCTAGAAATCACAAGGCTTTGCCCTTTTTTTTGCGACATTCTAGAAGGTTGGTGCGGCTAGACGTAATTGAAATACACGATTATTTATTACCAGTACGTAATTAATTGTTTCTCCCGCGGCGATTAAATCTTAGCTTTTTTTTTTTAAAGTGATAGGATAACGGAAAAAAAGTTGACAATAGTGATTTCGTGAAAAAAAGTTCCAATAGGTGTTTGTGTCTTGTGAAAATAGAGTAACAAAAGTTATTTATATAACTATAGAGTAAAAAAGTTTTTCAATAAAGTTTTAAAGACAAGAATTGTAATTAATTACTCGTTATCTAGAATTATTGAAATTATAAGTTTTCAAACTGGTTTTATCAACTTAATTATTTCATACTGTATATTTTATTATTTTTGACTAATGATAGGTTGGGTTTTAACTGCTCAGTAAATCGATGATGTGTATATATATATATATATATGAGAATTTTTATTTTATAAATTTAATTGCATTTTGTTCGTACAGATCACAATGATGCTGCCTATAGTTATAGAATATAGTTTACTGTTCTTAGAAGCGCTAGCTGATGCTCATCTGATGAACTTGAAGTCGTGAAGTTACGATTGTTACAAGTTTAAAAAAAGCTTAAAAAAAGACGTGACATTCTAGCAGTCTCCCGTCATTCCGTGTCACCTTTTGAACGTTCTCCATCCACGTGTGTGCGCTCCGAGTCCTTGCGTCAATCGTTATAAACGCGCGATTCTAAATTTACGAGCCAACGCCAGAATAGACAGTGCCTATATTTAAATAGGGAAGAAACTCAAGGATTACGATATTAGGAAGCAGTAGCAGTTAATTGCAAAGAACATTTTTAAGATTCTCTAGATTAATTTACAGCGATCTCATTTCTAACATTTAACGTCTCTAATCAAGAATGCACGTGTATGGGAGGATTATGATTGCGCATTGGAATAATGTGTTTAAATAAAATAAGCCATAGGTACGAACAAGTATCTTCTATTTATTTCAACCTTGTTAACTTTTACAATTTTGTAATTGCAGTACGATGATGGCGGGCTGCACGGGGGTTACCTCGAGGGCGGTGGTGGCGGTGCAGGCGCAGGGCTATATGATCCACATGGTAGTGCCCGCGGTGTTCCCGGTCTCCATCACAGCCCACACCTGGGAGGTATGGGCCCAGCACATCCCCAATACCCACCGCCTCCTCCTCAGCCGCCACAACACGTTCTCGCGGCGGCAGCTGCGGCCGCGGCCTCCGCGGTGCCCGATGTCCACAAACGTGACAAGGACGCCATATACGGGTGAGTGAGATTTTCTGTGTTTTCCTTGTATATTTTTTTTTATCGGACGCGCGATGCGCAGTGCGGCGGCGAACGGTAAAATGAGTGTTATTACGTGGCGATAATAAACGTACATTTCGAAACGTATAAATGGAGCTTATCGCGCGCACACTTTTGTCATTATGACGATCCTCTAATTTATGTAACATAACTCTAGATATGTTTGAATATAATTGCACGTCCAATTAATAATTGTAATAATATGTGACCGATTATATGTCATCAACGACAAGTAATCCATCTCTGTCATTACTTGTTAAATTTGTGTAAGAGTACGTATCGATAATTGTTCCATTTTCCTCAAAGAGGAATTTTGGCGAGAAACAGGTGCGAGAGCAATCGCGGGACGAACTTGAAATGCACATAAATTCGTCGTGGCCATTTGATTTTCTGAGTCGATCTACTCGACCTGCCTCAACAACTGCCCGTAACGGACAAGTCGTTGCTAGATCGCGGTGATTTCTTCCCGCGCTTTCGAAAGGAAGCCGACTTTTTCTTTCCCTATTGGTGATAGAGTCGCTATATCGGGAACAAGTATTAATATTATAACGTTGGCGCAAAATGTTCTGATACTACAGCTATTGTTTTAAAGAGAAACCTTTTCGTTTAAATTATTAAATATATTTTAATATTTTTTTATAGAGATTATGTAAGATGCTTGAAGAAAAACAGAGTTGGATTAAATTAACGAGATATAAATTGAAAAGCAGTTTTAAAGTGTTCATCATTTTCAAGAATTAATGACATCAATAATTTATATTTTGTCAAGAAAAATATGATAATGCTATTGAATATTTCATGATAATATATAATTTATATCGGAGTTATATTTGTTAGTAAGAAAATGTCAGTAATATCTAGTAATATTAAGCAGAAAGTCTGGCTGCTGAATTATCGAAATATCGAGAGTGTACTACTACTATCATTAGGATTCTCAATCTCAAATAATACTGACGTTACATTTCGAAGTAGCGCGTTCAGTTTTCCGTATCACGCGCGATATCGTTTTTGCGATACATTGCAAAGTCGAACAGAATATCATTACCATATGGTTAACTCGAGAGATAACCACGTTTCAATGAGTTGTCCCCGGCTTAACGATACTTTCCGTTTTTTTCGCGGTGACAATACGTTATACTGTTTTTACGCAAATTTCCCGCTTAAACTTGGTGGCAATATATATGTAAATTTAATAAGAAACTATCGCAGGATTGCACGTATAAAAATATATACATATAAAGGTGTAGGTAATTTACGCAACGAACTATTATCGTATCACGATACATACACGTATAATATTTCCTTTTATTCCTACATCTTATTTTTATATTTTGTCGCAAACATTCCTGCATTTGTTTCTCCCTGTATCATTATATCCGTGGCTGTATAGCAGCTCGTGCCACGCGCATCCTTCGTACAAGCTGAAACACGTCAATTGGCCGTTTTACGGAGCGGCTCGGCGGCCGTGTTCCGCGTGATTTATAGCCGCGAGATGCCCCGATTTCTGATGTACGTCCTAGAACGGGAGCCTCATTATTCCGTGCACCCTGTAATTTGTCCATTCGTCGTGTGCCCCGGTCCGACCCGAGCAGGAGATTCCACAACTTTCTCGGAACGTCGCCGCCGCCGCCGCCGCCGCCGCCGCCGCCGCTGCTGCTGCCATGCCTCGTTCGACGAGCGCTTTCGGCGTGGTTACACGCGTGTACGCACGCTCTCCCGTCGTCAAGAGGATCCTATCGCGTAGCGGTATCTTAAATTTCGGTTATTTTGAAGATTAATTGAAAGGCGTTGAAGATAAATTCAGATTAAATTTTTTTTACTTCAAAAATGCCAAAAATAGAGAGGAGAGGGGGGAGAGTTTATTTTTATTCGTTTTAAATAATTTCCAACACGAAATTTGAATCTTTAAAAATCTTTCTTTTTTATTTGAGCTATTTCTGGGAATACCTCGCCACGTTTGTTTTTATCCACTAAAACAATTCGGATGTTAAGAATACTCGCGTCTATACCTGGAAGGAGTAATCCCGATTTATATTATACAACACGCGCTTGGTGAGATTGAGTCGTTTGATTGCAGAATCCGTAGCCATTTTTGTCCCATGTTTCATCCGAGTCGATTAATTCGTCTATTAAAGCGCGTGGAGCTTTCCACGTGCGAGGAGATTGATGCAGCACATGCTCGAATGTAATGAGGCGCGGCAAAAAGAGAAAAAGTCAGGGACGTCTTAATGCATTTTATTGCTTAGGATGATTTTTAAAACAAGTTGCGTAAATGTATAAAGATGGATCTCACTAAAGAAACAAAGAACGGAAAAATATTTTATTAATCTTTGCTGACGTACTTTGCATACGTATATAAGTAAACCTTTAACACTACATTTCAACACTATATTTTTTGCTAAATTTTTAGTAATATTTACGCAATAACACACTTATTTTTCAATATTTTCTTAATTTATTAATTAATGCATGATAACATTAATATATTTAATGTAGCATGATGTCATAAACGTTTAAAATAACTGGAAAAAGAATCTCGTCTCTGATGATTTTTCTATCACGACGACGGGATATATTCTCCTAGTGAAGTTTTACGTAAGAACCGGATGTAACGTGAAGACACGAAACTAACCAATCACTGGAATCTTGCGCGGCTTATGCAAGGGGTCGTTTACGGATTAGACGTCTCGCGAGTCTTACGCAAATCCGAGCGACAATTTATCGCCCGACAGATGGAGAAGCACTGTCGTTTAATTATCGATCGCTCAGCAAAATAATAAGAAACACCATAGATATCGTTTCCATGATTGGCGATTTAATTGATATTACCTTTGGCTTCTGCGAAAAAATACGCATAGTTGTCGTCACCTTTATGCTACGAATGATTTGCAAAAGGAATGCAGTGATGCGCGTTTCTTTTGTACGTTTCTTTTAGATTCTTATTGATTTACAGAGTATAAAGATTTTAGAAGCTGTGAGAGAGATATTTCTTATCTTAATTATTATTTATAATTCTATATTTGAAAATGGCATAAGCTAAGAGACTTATAAGGGATTTCAAAAAGTTTATTTATTTCATCTATTGTATCTTGTATAGAAATTATTTGACTTTTGACGGAAAATTTTCTTAGAATAATTTACGCTCTTGGTGGAAATTTTTTTATTATGCAAAGAAATTATCTGACATGGTCAGTAAACACCGTCGATTGATATGCGCTTTATTATCAGCAACGAATCTAATTATTCAGTTGCTTTATAAGCAGTTGCATTAAGTGATGGCAAATTGGAATAATGGCATTATTTTTAAATCCGTTTTTTTTTTCTGGATTTGATTTTATCTCTTTCTCTCCATCTCTACTTGTCATTTCGATGACTCGCGTTTTTTATTTAATTATCACGCGCGCCGGTGTCGCGATCACGGTCTTCTCGCATTTGCGACGAAATTGAAAGACATTCTCAAAATTACTACGCCGCGAACAAAATTAAGCCGTGAAAACGTGTCGCTGTCGTTTAGCAAATCGTAAACCACGGCGCAGCATGAAATTGACGATGCTCGTGCGCAACAATAAGAGTCAGTAGAAAGAGAGCGCGGGGGAGGCATAGAGAAAGAGAGCGAGAGAGAGGGAGAGAAAGACAGAGGAGGGGAGGGGGAAAAAGAGGGAAGAGGCGTCGATTTGAGGGGCGGAAACCGCAAAACCACAAACATCCCCCGTACGGCGTACAACAGTCCAATCATATCATTACCTTTTGCGGTCCCGTCATTCTGACACCTCGTTTCTGGCCGTCGTTTGTCATCGACGTTGCACTTTGTTGTTGCGCCGCGCGCGACCGCGTTTTCAAGAAACGCGCACTTAAAGTACCGCCACGTTCAATCGCAGTCCGCAACGCGCTCGGTGGTTTTCCTGACCGCGCGTAAAAAGGGGAAACTGGTGGCATCCGATTGGCTTCGCGAGGCCTGAGAAAACGCCAAGCGAGATCGGTGAGAGATCGCGAACGTTAAAAATCGAGAATCTTATTCACGGGATTTGCCAAAGAACGATTACTTTGTTCCGCGCGAATTTTTTTTTTTTTTTTTTTTTTTTAGCGTTTCCTAATCTACCACTCGAAAACGATCTTATGAATCGCGTTTAGCCGTCTTTGGATCTCATTAGAGACGTAAAAGGGAGACAGAGGAGCTTTCAATACGGCTGCGGAGCGCGCGAAAAATCTAAATTAACAATTACCGCGCGACGTTGCGTTAAATCGATTATCCGCCGGTGGACGAACCGGTGGTGCTGGGGATAGAGCCCGAGGAGGAGCCGCGGCATGTGGAGGCGATAGAGATATGGACAAGGAGAAAGCAGAAAAAAAAAGGCTACTAGGTAAGATCACACTGTGGTGGTGGCGGGCAAAAGGGGTAAAGTCGACGGGACTTTTTTTCGCCTGGTCGGTACCTTGGCTCTCGGTTCGTTCATTGTGATGGTTCGGTTCGGTTAGGTTGGCGCGCAGGAGAGTACGTTGCTCGCGGCGGCCACGTCAATTTGTCGAAATTCGTTCCGAATCGTTTTATGTCCGCCACGCCGCGAGACGCGACCCGCTACCATGCGCACACAACGCCTCCACTTTGGCGGCTACCACGTTCGCGCCGCTCTCTCTCTCTCTCTCTATATCTCTCTCTCTCTTTTTCTCTCCCTTGAACCTCTTGAGGGCCGAGACCCCTCTAAGGTTTCATCGCCGTCTTTGAAATTGTATAACCCCATGGGACGGGACGAGCCGCGAGCTAAAAATCCGTGTCAATGGTCACTTTTAACCGACGTCGTCATACATCCAGTATGTATAGAGATATAGCATATTTATTACATATAGCTGTAGACGTTTAATGATTTATTTATTTGCAAAACTTTTTAAAACAAGGATTTTCGATTTCGAAATTTTTTGCATTCATTAATTATTGAGACCGAGTGTTTTAAGAAAGATAAATAAATAAAGATAAAATTAACGTGTACATGAATTTTTCCAGTTTCCGTGACGTTTTAGTTTTGTATTGTTTGAATAGCATTGTCAGTTCCTAGTATATTCGATAACATTCGTCTCAAATGAACGTGCATACAAATTAAATGGACTGTTTTGTGGAAAATTTACTTTGCGGATTGTATTTAGATTATATGTACATTTTTATCATTTCTTGTCCACCTGTGTCTCTAATTTACATCCGACTGATCGTTTGACTAAGTCTAAAGTAAAATGTTAATGATACGAACGCAAATTAGAAGTTGATGTAAGTTTCGTTTAACTTCAAAATGACGTCAATTGCATTTGCATAGCTGCAATATATGTTCATCTTTTGCACACTGCTCTAAGGTTAAATTTCATGTAAAGCCTCGTCTACAATGAGTCGTAGTCGTAAGATCGTAAGCAAATCAACCAACCACAATCTGATTTTCTTATGTATTCGTGACTGTCGTTGGTCGATTTGCTGTACAACCTTACCACTACGACTTATTGGAGACGGGCCATAAGCGATTCAATGTAATGCAAATGTTAAACAGAAAAATTCCTCCGCGTGAGCGTTGCGCGTCACAATAAAATAGTTGTATATTATACCCACAAGTAAATCATTCCAGAACGTCACAGAATTGTGTCAGCTTGAAACCTCGATATTAAGCCGCCTCTGCTTGCAACAATGTTGCACGGGCACACCGGCCTAATCTTATCTTATCCTCCTAATATCGCATTGGTAAGCGTACTTTACGTGTAACACGCGTTTATATATGCGCACAAAGGAAATTACGTCGCATCGAACGATACGGCAAACTTTTTCCACTTTTTTCTCCTCTCTTTTTCTCTCGCACTCCCGCTCTTGCTCTCTCCCTCATCGAATCATAAGAATTTTTCATACCTACATAGTACTTTTTTGCATCTTGCATTTTTTAATGAGATTATAATTATTAATGGAGGCACCTTATGCTTTCCTTATTTAAAAATTAATGAATTGAATGGATTTTACTTACATGACGTGCATCAATTTATTATTACTTGTACCGATTAGTAACTAAACTTTGATTAGCGTTTTTAGACTTGTGTGTGGAATCTATTACGATCGATACGAACGTAAACTACCTAGTAAAAAGAACGATTTGTGACTGTTTTTATTATTTAGCATGCCCTACCTATTGAATTTGCAGTTTTCCACGAACGCACGTGTTGTTTCACTCTGATAGTATTGGTAAAGAAGATCCGTTCTTCGTTTTTATCGATCATTCTTCGCCATTATTCAATTTGTGCCTGAATATACAACCGATGCGTGTTCACGGATTACGAATAAATTATGAATTGAGCTAAGGGAAAAATGGTAGAAATTGAACATTCTTTATTACTGACAATGTCCCACAAGAAATGGAGTATAAAATTATTACACATAAAATGGATGATGGGGCAATGGCGCGCGATTGCAGAGATAATGTTCGATATGATAGGGAATTGTATATTTTTGAAAACGTACAACTATAATAATACTAAATATACATAAGAATTTGTAATAAGAACAAGAACGAAAAACGTAGATCTGCGGTAGTTGGTTCTAGGTTTTCACATGTAACATCGTCCTTTTGCGTAACAAAATGCAGGGAGCAAAGTCTGATGGTCGTATGAAGGCGTCGGAATCACATTTTTTCCACGCGCACGGCAGTGAAGCAATCCCCTGCTTTTCGGTTAAGCGCTTCACGGCGGATTTCGCTTCTTCTGCCACCACGGTTGTCCGAGTTAATTGCGTCCTCGTAGCGCTAACAGGCGGCCCACCCTGTCGGTCACGCGCGGATAAGAGAAAAACGCTACGCGGATAAAAGAAAAACGTGCGGCCGGTCTACCGCCGCGCGGACGAGACTTTGTGTCGATTCAGATCGCTTTTTCGCACGGGCCACGCCTCGACGATTCGAGAAACGCTATTTACGGACATCCGGCACACGGACATCCAGAACACTCGCAAAGATGCTTCTTCGCGGCAGGAATGAAGTCTTTAATGAGTATATTCTATCTCGTCGTTTTCGCTCGTCTTATCGTCGCGAAGAAATGCCGCATTACCGCATATTTCTTTACGATACATGTGCGGGATCTGCTAATTGCATCGATCTCGATTAATTACATTCGTGAACGCCAAGTTTGTTTTGTTCGAGATTTTCGCGCCTCCTTTCGAGGCAAGCGCCGACGCTCGTTATATAATATCGCGGGCATCGAATAATAATTTATAGCCTCTTCGCAGAAATGAATCGGGCCAGAAGCCGTCGGCCAGAAGCTCGAAAGATTGCGGTGTTAATTAGCATGCCTACCGAGATCGGCGCTGCTTTGCGAAACGGCGCGGCGCGGCGCAGCGGTACGCTCCGTCAGCATAATGCGTATCTGCCGCTCGCGCACTCACCCGTCTTGCGTTATTCCCGTTATCTTTAAGCGCATTCTCTCGCTTCTTCTTTCAGACACCCCCTGTTCCCGCTCCTCGCACTCATATTCGAAAAGTGCGAGTTGGCAACGTGTACGCCGCGCGAGCCCGGTGTAGCTGGTGGTGACGTCTGTTCGTCAGAAAGCTTCAATGAGGATATCGCCGTTTTCTCAAAACAAGTAAGTTTACACAATATCAAATGTATAGAGAATTATATGCAATATCCTGTATGTATAGAGATGTAATTCATGTTGTATACGTGATTTCATACCGTATACCTTCTCACTGTTTAGATAATCGGATTTATAATTTTTTTTTTATTAACTTATAGAATAGCTTATTTCAAGAATCAAACTTATAACAATTAATAAATGATCGTATGTGACCGGGATGATATTTTTTAACTGCAAATTGATTTGAAAATAAAAAGAATTTTCTAAACAGGTGCAGTGGCACAGTTTGCGGGTCCGCTCTTAGCGTTTCTTGGTATGTTTCAAGAGGTCGAAATCCTTGGACGAAATCCTCGCGAAAATTTTACGACTTTGTTCGGCGAACTGTCGCGCACGATTCTTCCGTGAGAGAATGTCCCGGAGGGATTTTCGATCCTTCACATGAGTCACGAGGACGCGCGTTTCGTCTCCGTCCCAAAACTGTAGATCCACGCACGAGACTCACTAGCGTGTCTCGTTGAGCCTCGAAGAAGAAGAACCCTGCCTATCGTGGGACTTATTTTTAGGATTACCGTTGAGAGATTCGGGGCCCGGGTATACACGGGCCCCGTTCGAGGCAGAAGATTCGCTCGGTCGCGCGCGTGAGCGCGTTTTTTCTCTTCTCTTGCTTCCTATTTTTTTCTTTCCTTCTAGCGGCTCACCTGAGGCAGGTCCCCCCAAGGACACGCGTAGGTAACTCGAGAGCCTATGGGGCCGCATGCCGTGAAACGATTTGGACCTTTTAAAACATACCATTTCGCTGTCTGCGTGCCGAATCGCGCACGTAGGTCTGTTCGAAGGTCTCGGAAAGTGTACCGGTCGAACGCGCGTTTCCGCGTGTTTCCTACAGATAATTTGCTCGCCACAGACATTTACATCGATAACACGATATAGCTAGGACAACTAATATCATTCGGTAAGAAAAGTAGAATTAATTTTCTACAGCTGTGAAGGCGACATTTTTTCTTTCCGCTATTCGTCTACTTTGAAGTGCTCTACTTCAAAGATATTGAATTAATTAACGATTTATGTAATTAGATATTGGTATATTGAACTATGTAATGCAAGTACACATAATTCCTCGCTTTACGTTGTAAATAAGAAATTTTTCTGACACGAGAAACGCGATTAGTTGGAAATAGGTTGAAAATAATATTTTGGATAAGCTTAATTAAAAATATTTCATTTCTTTCTGACCGTTTTTTTTACGTAGTTTTCTAGAAACATAGCATTCACGACGACATATATTAAGCCGAGGCGACAGAACGGGCAATAAAAAATGTTATCGTGTTTGTTTGCTTATGGTGAAGCGATGCAAACGAATTCAGTACATTTAGATTGAAGAGTATCGGACCCATTACGCTGCATCGTTAGACAGCTGTAACCTCCAGTTAGTTTCACATAGCGTTATGCGACCGAGTCAATGTAGTAGAGAATTTTGTGTATCGTGCATCATGTATCATTAATTAAATTCTTAACCGAGATTACAGATAATACGTTTTAACAGTGTCACTGCACAGTAGATATGCAATCGCGAAAATCTTCGCGAATGACTTACACTCACGCGATCGCGCTCGCGCGTCATTATCGCTGGAAGAAAAAGAAATTTGTCGAGACTTACATCTAAATATAGGGTGTCGGTAATACGGTAGCAGCGGCTTTGAGCAACGCTATGCCGAGATAACGATAAGAGTTAAGCCTCAGCGCGAGGTAGGATAAGGTGGCGATCCGTACGTATACATTATTTTGTCTTGTTGATGCCGAAAAGCACCAAGACGATAAGAACGCTCCAAATTTCCGGCGTATCGAGATTTTCGAGATAATCGAGCGCGCACTGTGCTTTTTCTTTCTCAGCGCAATTTTTTTTCCTCAATAGAGGAAGCGGAACGTAATGAAATTCGCGAATTTCGCGTTTCTATGTTATTTATCTACGAGAGAGTCGACGTTATTATGCTGGTGTATACCGTCGAAGGTACCCCGGTGGCGTTGCGAAACTGACATGATATTTGCATCTTAATAAGACGCACCATAAGGTGCATTTCAAAACGTGCGCCGACGGAAAATAATGCTTATGACTACGGAACGTTTATTCCGCGACGATACCGCGCAGCGCGTGTACCGCCTCAATATGATGCGGCTTCTTACTGGAATATTTTCCTCTCTTTCTCTCTCTCTCTTGGCATCGAAGTTAGTTCCATGATTAAATCCGTAGAATATCGAGGTGGAAATTGACAGTCGTGCAGACTCTTTCTAACTTTTTAATAACGATAAATTAATAATAACACAATCGGTGGGAAAGGAAATGGATAATGAAATGATGAAGCCCAAAAGAGAAAAAAACTGCTACATTTTATTATACTTGGGTTTAGAGTGTACATGGTATCACCTCAAGTAGAACATCTGTTTAAGCTATTCATAATTAATTTATATTAGAGATGATTAACATTGATACACTTGATTATTATCTTAATCAGATTATTCTTGCATTCTTTTAACGTGAGTAATACATTAATTTTTAGCGCTTCTCAAGGTTCGAAAATTCCAAGACTGTTTTCAATTTATCAAGTTTTAAACTTTATCAACAATCTTTTTAACAATTTAAAATTCGCTTCGTGTTAATTTGAGGATATTTAAATGTCGAGATAAAATCAGCGTATTCCATTTTTCTTTCTCGCGTGTTTCGATCTTCTCTAATAATAATATTCCTAGGATAACTCGTACCTTTTTTTTTTTTAATGCGAGAACGCGTCTCGGATGTATCGTACATCTCGGCAAATCAACACTTGGCAAGTATCGATATTCAAGCGTGCGTTGCCTTTGAAGGCCGTCACTAGGCGCGTAGGTCTCTCACGCACACGCGACGATGCACGTCGGCAGATAAGCAGGTGACAATCCTCTTGCGGCGGTTTCCGAGGCGTGCCGTGTGAGTCGTGCCCTCGTACCCCTCGGTGTCCCCCTCGCTCCGTATATCGGTACCGCCGCACCGCGGCGATAGGGCCGTACGACAAAGGGCCGCATGCTGCGCGCGGGATTATTTCGCGTTTCGTTGCGTGCGTGCGTGCGTGCGTGCGTGCGTGCGTGCGTGCACGCATGCACGCATGCGTCATGGCTGCCGCGGGGCACGGCGCATGCGCTATCTTCAGTTGGGGCCCGACCACGGCGGTCGTCGAGTCGTGAGAAGCACCGAAGCGTGGAGAGTCGAGCCGGCGACGGCAGTAGGGGGGCCGGAGAGGCGTCGAGAGGGGCATGCGATGCAAGATGGGAGTGGGGAACTGCTCATTTTCTGCCATTGTAAATTGATCTATTCAATGGGTCCGCTATTATCCCCCCTCGCCGTCCCTGCGGTCCACGCATCGTGTGCCCTATGGGGCCGCGATGTTCCAGTCTTCCGTGCCCCCTCCTGCCCTTCTACATTCGCTCTCTGCTCTCGCCGAGGGACTTCTCGTCCTCCTCTTTCTCCACCTCGCTCGTTGCCTGGCTGCAACGTGCCATCGGTTGTACCCCCGCTGCGCTACGTTACGCTACGTGCCTTTGTTGCGCCCTTTTTTTCACCCGCCAAAAGAGGCATCTCGCTTTCTTTTTTCGCGATCATCACCGGCGACCGCGTCGAAAAATTTACTTGCGCTTCGTCGCCTCGCGGCCGCGCACCACCTTTACGTGAATCTAGCCGGCCAAATGAGCATCGCTCGGCTGTGAATAAAAGCTCTCTTGATCACTGCTTCATCCACTTATAAAGACTCGACTTTGAAGGAATTTCGTTGTCAGCAAGGAGATCAATGATTAATCGCTCTAGAGATCTATTATTTTGCCATTGTTTAGCAGAAATTTCACAAAAGACAATTAGGTATAATTATACGCGAGACTGAGAGAGCTATTTATCATTTACAAATAATTTTTCGATTATTTTTAATATACATATATACATGTACGCGCCGCTAAATACGACATGATATATCGCTATTATTAACCTAATCATAAGTGAGATATTTACCTTTGTTGTTGTATGTAATAGTGTTTTGAACAATGAGTCAAAACTGCCAAAGCACTGAATACGGAGACGTGGGCGTGCATACACTCGTCACGATATCTCGATTTCGTGTCGTGCTCACAAACACACGGAAAGAAAGAGGCGAGCGAGAGAACCGAGAAGGAAGATCCCGTAGCGATTTATTGGTACAATTAGGATGCATCTCTCTCCGGTCGTATTAAACCCTCATAAAATGCCATCCCCGCACTGATGGCGATCGCTAGATGAATGTATTCTATTCAAAGTTCTTTCTCTTTCGACATTTTTATTGACTTTCTTCTATTCGATTCCATGACTTGGAGATTTTATATATATAAAAATGTTGTAAACGCTGTATTCATAAAATTGTTTTTATGTTGAAAAAGTTTTATATGAAATCACTAATAATACGATATAACAGCCTAAAGAGTCAACGAGCCGTTACGAGAAATGCTGCGCCATCAAGATGCTGCGGTTTTCAGAGAGAAAGAGAGAGAGAGAGAGAGATTCGAGGTCAATTAACTAAACGAAACTCACGTAAAACTCGCCAGTGCGGATGGGTATTTGAACCGGTTTGCCATTATCTGTCGTTATCGCAATGTCATCGGCGAATTAGACTATACTTATAGTAATTATTAAATTTTAATTGGAAATTTAATCGAATGTTAAAATATAACAAAAAACGGTATGTTTGAATGATATAAAGTTTTAAATTAAAAATATTTAAATTGGATACTTGTCACTTTATTAAAAAATTTCTAGTCGAGAAAAAAAATTGCGTCTCATTGTCAGTTAATATGACAGTTGAGACTTTAGCGTCGGTGCGAATATTTGCGAAACGTTAAACGAAACGGCAGGATTTCGATCCACTGTAAGTTTAGCTTTCTAGAACTATTTTGAACTGCATTTCCGACACGTTTCAGATTTTCTCGTTTTAATTGTTTCAACACCAGGCGTGTATACACGTTTAATTCTGTTGTTACGAGCCGCACGACTATCGCCGGCGGTCTTGCCATACTACAATTTCGCAATTATCGCGTTCTAGCGTAAATATCTCCCCGTTTTGACGTGTGCTACTACGCGATAGCGATCACGCGGTATCACGCGCTCTGCCGGTTCTCCTCCTCGCGACTCGGCGGCCGCTCGTGTCATATCGTTTGCAAAAACACGTGCCGTGTAATCATTCGTATCATTTGGTAGAATCATTTATTGGCCCTCATTAATTTAAATATCGAATTGTATTCAGTGCTTCGGGTAGCTTACAGTCATGTTAGTTAACTAGGAGACAACAACTGAAAGCGGGCGTTAACATTTTGATATCGATGGAATGGAAAAGTTGAAAGCAATAGTTCCAAAGTTTATCAGTTTTCTCACGCCTATTTCTATGTTTGAAAGGAAATATTAAAAACTGTAAAATATTGAATGGTTAGAACGAGTAAAGGAAGATTTATTATTATTCTGCAAACCTTGAGGAATAATAATCGCCAAATTTTTGGTGCGCATTTGGTTTTTTACGAACATTCGAAAGCTTAAGATCCTTGACTATTTGTGCCATTGTGCAGAATATCTTTTCTCTCTTTGAGTGCCGTTACCGACATTCGCAAACAAAAATTATTACGTTTATGGCATTTTTTACGTATCTATACACGATACATATAGACACAATACATAACGAAAACTTTCGGAGATACTTTAATTCTATGCGAAAATTATTTTTTTTCGCAACGGAAAGATGTAAAGAGAAATCAACTTTGTGAGAAACCTCATTAGGCTATTTAGGAAAATTAAATCTCTTATATTCTTCCGGGAAAAAATGTTCTTTTATTCTTTTGTTCGAGGATTTATGTCGAATCTTAACATTTGAGAAAATTAGAGAAAGTTAAATTCTTTTTTACTTTGGCTTCGGGAAACTTGTACCTACAAGACAAATATAGCATTTGGCAGTACGTTATTATTTTTGTAATTACTAAAAATTATGATTTTATCGCTAGACGTATGAAAGAAAATTGCCACGAAAATGAAAACTGCTAAGAGAACATTGAAATTAATTTATCCTTAATGTCTTTATTTATTTCGATTTGTATAAAATGTATTTGAAACTGTGAACATTAAATGAAAAGATATTCTTTAAAGCTTATTAATGTTGTATAGTATCATCTAGGATTAAATATGTTGAGAGAGAAGAGAAATAAATGAAAAGAAATTAGAAAACTTTTCGCCCATGTCACGTATTCCGGTCTGCTTAGAATTCTCCAACTGCTCAGAAGGGAAGGGTTTTACGAAGGGTTTGAGGGGGCGGCAGCAATAGCAGAGGCAAGAGAGCAGCAACAGCAGCAGCCTCCAAAGCAGCTGCTTCGTATATCTCTCGGCAGGATCGGCGCACACCACGTACGCAGTACGTGTGCGTATGTATTTTCCTCCATGTGGCATTCGTACGTGCACACGAGGTCGCCCCGAACAGACACCCCGCGTGCCGGAACGAGAGCATTCTCTAAATATTATCGCACAATATTTTTACCGCCTCCGCCGCGCGCTGAGTTATGCGCCTGACAGCCAGCGAATGCTGACGTTTCTATACGCATCTATCGATGTTTGTTTTCTCATCGAACATCCTCGCACGAACGGCCGATTTTCTCCGCCATCATTACGCGATGATACCGCACTTTTTCCTTCTTACATCGCGTTTATCACTGTTTCTATATCGTAATGAATTATTTCTTATATCATTACAAACGAATTTCTTCACAAGTTAGACGGAATATATCGTGCAATCATTGTAGAATTAAATTGTTGACTAATTTTGTCGAATTTTTTTATAGATATTGTAAATCTTTTTGCTTCACGAACTGTTGCTAATTTTTTCATGGATGCGTCAGTCCTACGGGTTTGCACACGAATGATTACTACAGTTTCAGGGAAAATTGTGTGCAAAGTAAGAGAGGGATACAGAAAACAGAATGGGCTGTTTATAAATTATAATCTTGTCTGCCTGCACGGCGCTACCCCGCCGGTCAGAGACCGTCGAAAAAGCGCGATGATAGGACTGTGTAAGAACCAGCCCTTCCTACTTCCCTTACGAACAGTTGACAGTATTTTTGTCGCATGAGACGCCTTCATTATCTATACACTGGAGCAAAAGAACTCGAGGACTCCCATTCAGAATTCCGGCTCATGAATACGCGCGCTCTTACCTGGGAATTCGTGCGTGCGGACAATATTTCATTATCCGATCTTTTTCTCTCATAGAGGAGCGACGTTCCTGACTAAATCTCACATTTCTCGACTCTTTGGATAGTTTCGACGCTGTAAGAGAGAAGTCATTCAATCCTGTCTGACAATGAGAGGTCTCGTCGTGCCTTTTCGGAACTGTTCATGTATTCAACCGCATGTAACAAATAATGATGTTATAATAATTTCAAGAACCTTACGCTAATCTTTCACGAAGAAAAAGTGGAACATGAGCGGAGACGAGAATACAAAAAATATGTATTTCTTTTCGTATTAATTTATCTTGGCAATTTATTTATACAGTTAGCGACTTTTCTTTAGCGACAAACGTAATTGGTCCCGTGAAGAAAAAAAGAAGAGATAACGATAAGATCATGAAAGAACTAATCTGATCGTTTAAACTGATTGTGAGACTAATGATTCTAACTTGCTTGCGTCATGGACTTCATAAGATGTGTTGACTCGAGATTAGTCGTGCGATTTTTTCTCCCTTTTTTGTTATGAAATCCGAACGCTAAACACAAAAGTAGTTTTGTTTCCATTCTGATCGACGCGCTGCACGCGGCGCCATGAAAATGCCTGAGAATCTCACCGCCTTTCTGCTTCCTCTATCACTGTCTGCCTCCTCGATTTGCCGCCGGGATTCCATCGCGTTCCCCGACGCGTTTCCGTTTCTGTACGTACGAATTGAACAGTGGGGGTCCAATTAAGAGGAAGCACGCGAAGGAAATCGCTTAAAGAAAAGAGGTGGGAAGATGAAGAGGGGAAGGGGGGGGAAGAGTGTTGCGCAGGGTTTGGCTGTGCTCATGTGTGCATCTCTATACATATATGTATGTACACCGAGATGATACGATCGTCCGTGTAGCTTTAATACCGCAATTACGTTGGGATCCAATTATTAACGCTCTTACACGTGTGTCTGTGTGTTACAGATCAGACAAGAGAAGCCGTACTATATTGCAGATCCGGAGGTGGACTCGCTGGTGAGTATTTCCTTATTTTATTCGCCTGTACGTGTAAGCGAGACGTCCGTTGCATCTCTCGATATCACTCATCTGCGGCGTATAATGTCGTCCGGCGCGTCAGACGCTTCTAATCGCTCATTTTCCCGTCCCGGAGATTCGTTGTAAAATTCGTGCGAATTTAAACGCGAGAATCGCGAAACACGGCTCGTTTCGTTTCGCCGAGACATTGACGATTAATTATGGGAGCAATTAAAGAAGAGGATGCTTCGAGCGAGCGGACCGCAAGACCGCGTTATCCGATTTAGCGGCGTGTAAATAGCGAGAAATCTCGCAGTCGCGTTTCGTCTTCCTTGACGACTCCGGCGTACGTCTAATCGCTCAATTTCATCGAGCGATCGCCCACCGAGATACCCAAATACGGTCGGCCGACTTCAACGACGAAATAACGAGCCAGGAAGTAAGATTACGACGCGCGAGTCAGCGCCAGGTTTCCACACTTTTTTTCTCCCAGCGAATGGAATAATTAACGGAGCGTTATCGTTGCGCGCTTCCATCCGTCGTTATTCCGGTCGGAACACGGATTCGGAGTTTCACGAGGGCGGATACATTTATTATGTGATATCTGGACGATAAACCGGTATGGCCCGGAACAAACCACCACATGCTGCATTCTTCTGTTACTTCCTAAATGTAATTGAAATTATCTGCAATCACTACAGATTTTCCCTTCGTTAACAGATTGAATAAAAAAAAAAGTAAATGTTTTATTATTTGCTTAATAAATAGCTACAGCATGTCAACGATCTATTGGATAATCATGTAGTCCTATAGCAAAAGGTCGATGACATTATTTTCAAGTCTAATTTATGACGCGGTAATTAAAGATCCAAATAATGTGCAGACAATGTTGTATAGTATTGTTTTCCTTGACGAGAGAGCACGTGGCCATTTCATTCGAAACTTCGGTGGGACGTGGAGGAAGAAATATTTTAGGCGACCCTTCATGCTCTCTGATCGAGATAACGGAGTGAAATGGGTTTTTTAAATAACTTGGAGTGTGTATTTTCTTGTCGGGCAGGAACTCGTACATGCGGTTTTGCAGTGATGGTTAGGGCGACTTAGGACAGATCCGCCATTACAAATTCCTCGAGAAGTCGTTGCCATCTCTTGCCCTTATTATGTTCTGCAAAGTTTTTTTTCCACCCCGAAGAACGTGAAAAGTTAATAAGAATTTGATAATTATATTTATTGAAAAATATTTTATTGTCGTAGAATTTTACGAAGAGAAAGGATTAATAATGAATTGTAATTCAATAGGAAAATTATATCTATCATTTATATTTAAATCAGTACGTGTCGAGAATTCAATTTTTCACCTGTTTGTGTTTCACGATCAGTTAATTTTGTTCAACAAGAATACATTTGAAAGATATATATTTTTATTCGGACCGTGTATGGAAATCATACTTTTTATCGTCATTACTTTTACGAAAATATTTTCGGCTTTTTTTCCTCCATAGACAGTTTTTATTTAAACATATATGAGCACTATATTTCTCAAAATCAACACGACGAGCTAATGCCGAATTGTTGTGCTTGTTTTGATTTTTTACATAGCAGAAAGAAGGATAGAATGGTGACGAGAAATGCATTTCGTTGACCGTGTTCTCGCACTGTTGCCCACAATTTTTCGAAACGTCACGTCCGTTACCTGACTTGTCACGACCATATCGAGTCACAAATATTCGGGCCGGGCGGCACCTTGCGCCTGCGGCTGCCATTGTTACAACTGTCGATTGATCTTATTTAAAAATATTAGCATAGATGTAGAAACTTGGATAATGATAAAGTTATTTTGCCTACTTATTTGCAACATTGATGCGAGGTGAGGAAACCACATTAATATAATTGTTATATCAGGTCTTGAGAATCTTTGATCTTTTTAGACTTATTGCTATAACTTTTGGTCCAAGTGTAAATCACATAAAAATAAGTTTCGTTGATGATTTATGTCTTGACTTTTGCGCCACGAGGTCGGAAGTGCCATCGGCGTTTGCGGTCGTTGTCTTTCGTGCCGATTGTGCGCGCATTGCTCTCGGCTATCCCCGGCATGCATTTGCAAAAAGCCGCCCCTGGCAGGTGTTACGGGTAGTAAATCGAGGGAGTTAAATGGGCTTGGCGGGTAAAAATTTTCGAATTGTCTACCGCTGTTGGCGCGGCCAACCTGTCGCAGTGCAGCGCTAGAGGAACATCTCCTCGGGGCTGGTGCACTCCGTCCGTCGGTGCAGTCACAGTAGTTGTTTACCGGTTGCCGTAGGAAGGCCGGCGGAAGGTGGCGTGGCTTCATTACGTCCGTGGCAAATCGCAATCTACGAGCAATGAGCTTCTATCGTAAAGAAGAGGCACGTAACGTTCGCGCTTTTTGCTTCGTCCACTTCACCCTCTCTTCCGCCGCCTTCCGTCCTTTCGAGCCTCCGTTCTCTTCCTTCTCGACTCTCTCCAACTCCGGAGTTCTTTTCTTCCTCCTCATCCTCCGGCCGTCTTTCTTCTACCGCCTTCTCTATCTCCCGGACAAAGATCCTCCTGCGCCCTACGCCAATCGAGCGGAGCTTTTTGCCGATAATTTCGCAGAACGGAAAAGTCACCGAGTGAGATTGCTTTCCGAGCCGTGGCGAGACTCTACCGTTTTCTTCGCCGGTTGTTAGCGGTCAGTAGCGCAGTCAAGAGATAGCTCCGCTGGTTTTCTTCTAGCATTTCCATTACGTACGGCTGAGTGAGCGTGAAAGTGCTCCAAGTACGGCAAATTCGGCGTAATCGCGATCACTACTCTGCTATGCAAAATGCGGAGAGGGAAAGTCCAGAGCAGAATCGAATATTGGATCGTTTACCGTTGGTTAGTAGAAATAAAACGAGCCTCTGTAAAAATGACTATAAATAATGTACAGATAAATGTCATGAAGGGAACAACGAACTTTCAGGGATCTCTTTGGTTCTTTGTAAACTTTAAATTGTCGTGTTATGACAACGTATGCAGACCAAAAGTAATGAAATGCCCCCTTAAAAAACTTATTTCAAAAATAAATCCACGAAGATCTATTCGAGCGGTCTCAGATGTTCGAGAGAGCGACACGCTCTCAGACGTCTCTGCGCGCGTTCCAGTAAATCGCGGGGAATTTCCTGATGGTGCTAAACGGGGAAACCGCGCGCGGAGACACCACGTGGGCGGACAGAACGCAACCTAGCTCCTTAGTGCGCGTCGTAAACGGAACGGGGGAAAGAAAGACGCGGCGAGACGTCGTGTTTCGCGCAAGCGGAAAACGGTAAAGCGAGCAACGCGAAACGACGGGCCACTAAACTGTATGGGGCGCGAGGGCAAGAGGTAGCCGACAGCGAAGAGGGACGCAGAGTGCAAGAGACGGGGGAGGAAGAGGAGGAGGGTCATCCCTTCTTCGTGTACGCGCTTAAATAATATTCTCATTAGCATAAGCGAGAAATGAGCCAATGAGATGCTAATTGCTAGTTTTGCGTTTGAAGAATAATTATTATTGCGGGGGCATTCTACTTTCTAGCCGGACGTTGGACCTCGCCTTCGTGATTTACTCGTGGCGCGGTGCGGTACACGCCGGAGCGGAACAAGAAGCGACATTAGCGCGATTATTAATTTTTCAGATATTAATTGTGTAGCGCGCGCGCGCGCATGTGTGTGCGTATGCTGCACGATTTGTCATTTCTTGCGCAACGCCATTAACCCGTTGTTAGTAAAGATTTCGTTTCGCAATCTCCCGGGAAGTCCGCGGTAATGTCAAATCTGCTCCGGATAATAGATACGATTTCGATATCGAGGCGAAATGTTTTCTTATCGTGAGATTAATTTCGAGCTATACTGCGCCAATATATTGCGCTACAAATGTCAAAATGTATTTTTCCTCTTTTTTAAAATTGCCCGCAATCTAAATCATTCATTGAAGCGTCGTTGTTCGGCGAGCACGATAAATTACACGACGTTTTTACATATTGCGTCAAATTTGTTTTACATTTATTTGCATTCAAACTTTTTTTTTTATTTTTGATCGCGTGGAATTTTTTTGAACCGTTGTGCGTATGTTACACGAATTGCATCGTATATTTCAAAGTCCAAAATGTTTTCTGATAAAAAAAATTCAGGAGACTCGTTAATCAATAAATTTCTGATCAGATCAGAAGTGTATCAATGCAATACAAATGATTTTTTATAGAATTTGCATTGTTATTTAATGAAATTACACGGTTTTATGTAAGATTAGTCACGTTGTGTGTGTTTCATTGCGTGATGATTAAATAAAAGTGTACGAGTGTACTTTGTGATAGAAATCATAATAACGGAGAGTGAGGAATATGCGACGTAAAATATGAAATGAGAATCGACAAGTGATACCTTTAGCATCCTTGCTGCATGCGTGTTGTCGTGCCTTTAGCACGCGATTAGCGCGCGTTATTCTCAAGGCCCGGTCGCTGCGGGCAACATTATCGCTGATTATTGCAATTTTGTTGCAATCTCCGTCGTCTCGCTACCGCCATCGCCGCGATTGTCGATACCAAAGGATCGCCGTCCGTAATCAGCGCGACTTTTGCGCATTTTCTGTACGGCAAGGGAGAGCATACACGGCCCGTATTAGTTGATTGAATCAGCGACGATGCTGTTTATTATTTAATACCCGGATCCCGCCGCGTGCGTTTGAACCTTTCAACGTTAGCCCTAATGACTCTTGGCGCGACGTTCAAAGAAGCGATTACAATCGCGTGGTTAACGTTTTACGATCACGCGTATTTTATATATATATATACATTTTATATATATATATATATATATATACATATGTATTGTGATAACGCGCGCAGCCGCGTCTGCATTTCGGACGCGCGCGAATATTTTGCGAATCTCACGCATTCCTCAAGTGTCTCTTTCTCTCTTTTTTCTTTTCTTTTTTTTTTCTCTGTCTTTTGCTGGACACCAGTATTTTCCTGCCTCCTCCGCCCGTTTCTCCTTTTTGGCCCATGCACAAGCATGGCGCTGATAAACACACCGCTGGAACGTATTTGGTTTTTTACTTCGCTCCGGCAGAAATATGTTGCTCTTATCTTCGTATAGCCCGAGAAGTCGAGAAACAGGCGTGCCTCCCGACTGATGGACAAAAAGAGATATTTATCTGGTCTCCGCGCCGAGGTTCAGGAACGTATGCGTGTACTCGCTGGGCTTCTTCCGCCCACGCCAGGACCGTCTTACGTTGGTGGCAATATTATATCCTTGACCGCTGTGACGCTCTTTTTTTTTTCGCCGCGGCGGTTTGTGAATTAGGAATAAAGGGCCTGAGGTTGGCGGTAAGGTGGTTGAGAGCGGGGGTTCGAGTGCCCCGCAGAGACTTCTCCAACTCGAAAGGGAAACCACTGCTCGGACAGGGTCGAGGGCGAAAAGAGAGAACTGTGGCGAATGTGTAAAGTATAATGTAACAGAAGGACTGCCGAAATGCGTAGCCACTCCGGTGGTCCTTTATGCACGGTGAGCCCTTCGACAAACGATGCAGTCAATTCGCGGCCTTGCAATTTGACTGCGATTTTTCGTGATTGCAATTCTTCTCCAATCAGAGCGAATTAATCTGCCAACCTTAAGCCGAACTTTACAGATCGCATTTGGCAAAATATATTCAACTAGTTTATATTAAGAGTAGTAAGTAGAGTAGAGCAGATTGCCCGAATCTCGACAAAGTATATGATTTTAGTAATTGAATTCATGCGTTTACAGAATAAACATAAGATGTATATTATTATTTGGAGTATTTTTCTTTGATAATTTCTTTTGATTTGATTATTAGATATCCAATACTAGCACTGACGGCGGATATTTTTCGTCTCACAATCGGGAGGATTATAAAATTCGGAGATACGAAATAATGCGAGTACTCGATCGTTCGGACGACGGATGTTGAGTATCGATTATCAGTCACTTGAGTACGTCAAATATTTAAGCGAGTGCGCAGCGCACACGTCATTATCGAATCGCGAGACTCATCTCTGAGATCGCGTGTCGTCTAATAAATTCGGTATGTTGAAGCGCGGCTACGAATTAATTAGGCACTCACGAACGAGCGTGTGGAATGGCATTGCGTGGCGCGGAATCTCGAGTAAAATTTGTTACAGAAGCTTGGGAAAATCGTGAGCGCGTACACGCGCGTGACTCGCTCGTTGTTATCGGTATGGGTCATCGCGTATCAATATTCGAACTGATTAAACTTGGACGTTCATATCTGTGCATTGGGTTTCCGATAAGAGCGGACAAACATACGCAGATCGAGCACGTGCCCGAATATGCCCGAAACACTTTAAGCTACTCGCCGTTACTTGCTTATGCGCTCGCTCGCAAGAGAAGTTCGCGAGCTCGTTAGGACTGCCGGTTGTGAAGGCCGGAAATGTTTTATTTATACGGCGTATCCCGTGGTAGAAATTGATTTTATAATTCCCATGGCGAGCGGTAATTAGCGGCGGCGTCGACGGTGCATAACGGCAGGCAAAAACGACACATTGTCCGACGAATATCGTCGAATGAATTTCTCAAGTATGGCGAAACGGTGTACGGGATGGTACATACATATGTTTTGTCCGGCGATTATTTGACAAGGAAATGCGAGACACGCGGGACTAACGAAAGACGAGCGATACGGGCTGATTGGGCGACGATTAAGGACGATAAAATAATTTCTGAATGAGCGAGGCACTTTAGTTGTTCGCGAGGACATTTCAGGATGCGCCAGGGTGCCTTCTGTGGAGCATGTTTTACTCACGAGTTTATGTCGTCTCTGTGTGGAAACGACGAGAAAAAAAGAAGCGGCTCCTCCTGGGCTCCTTGGCCGCTCGTTAAGACGTTAATGTTGCCGAAAATATTCGTTAAAATACAGGTGTAGTTAAAGTCGGCTGCTTCTTCGTAACGTACGAAACTTTCGTGTATGTGTGTGCAGGTCGCGTATAAGTTTTCAATGTTGATTGTTTATGACTGTTGAGATTAAGATATGAAAAAAAAGGATGAATCATTTTAGGTTTTTTTTTTCCAAGATACCATTTATTTTATTATTTCCATTATGCTAATCTCTCTTGTTGTACGAGTAAAAGAATAATTGAAGTAATAAAAACAATCAGATTGTTATTTTGCTTAGAATTCTAGATATTATTTGCCACAAGATGTTTTCGGGTTCGTTCGATTTTCTCGTCTTATAACCGTCGACGAACAGCCGGAGTCAGCGGCCGAGGAATCACGCGACGCACCTTTTCTTCGTTTTTCTTCGTTTCCTCCGTTTATCCGGGCGCCCGTAGTGATTCCTCGGCTCGTTTCGTGGTTTCTTCTTTGCCACACGCGCCCTTATATATACACATACATACACCACGGGCCTTCTTTCTATACGGGACTTTAGGTTGGGTTATATTACGGCGGACTAGGCCTCCCTCTTCCTTTCTCTCTCTTTCGCTCTTTGGAGCCCCGTGACTTTGCGCCGTCGCCGGGACTATAAATCTCCGGCTATTAAGACGGTAGTCCGCCGTTTTGATGGCCCGTGCCAGGACGCACTATCATCTTAATATCGCGTTACGTACACGTGCGGGATGCCCGAAGTTCTTGCGCTCTACATAAACGTCCTGCGGAGCCGTCCTGATCGGCTATCAGTGTTACTGCTATTAATACTTTGGATGAAATACTTTTAAAATATTTAAAGTTATGAGCATGATTCTTTGTTCGACTTATTTATCGCAATTGTAAATTCACGTTGCAAAGATGATTTTTATCACATGTAATTATTTCATCTTACCTAAGATCAGTTAATATTTTATAATACCAGCAAACGTAGTGTTAACTGATCTTATATATAAGATGAAATAATTATATGTGATAAAGGGAAAGATAATGTTAACATTAAGCTCTTCTAAATAGATTTAATTTTAATTTAATTAGGCTGTTTTATGGAGAATACTATTTTCTCGATTGTACTGTAAACAAAAAATATATTCAGCATCAGTTTAACGTTATTCTGCAAGTATATTAATTTATATAATGAAACTTACGTTTTTTATTTTTATTTTCCCGCCTGTTTCGAAGGCTTTGAATCCTTTTGCAAAATTGAGATGCGTTTGTTCTGTTACGGACTGACGTAAAACAATGTTGGCGGTATCGATAATTGAGAAAACAACGCGTGACCAACAATCGGGATACAAGTAGGCGCGGTGTGTTTGCTGTTGACAAGTATCACACGATTTAACAATGTTTAAATATTGTCGCTTCGAGTGTCTTCGTTTCGAACGCGCGACCAGGTCGTAGATAAACCGTCCCTTGCTTGCACAGCGCTCTCGACTACCGTGTATCGCCGGTTCACCTTCCTGCTCATGTATGTACACACACCGAACGTGCAGAAGATATCTCTTATGGATTTTTCTCCCGAAACATGGATTTTTATAATTTTTGCATGACGCGATGTTTACTATGTTTAATTTCCTCTCTCGAATTTATCACTTAATATCAACATTCTCATTTTGCGAGTGAGCTTGAGGAAAAAGATGCATGCGATAGGTGTCGTTTGGACAAATCATTTATAAATAAGTCACTTGGATTACGGACATCGAGCATGATCGTATTATATCGACAGATTAAAAATTAATTGTCGTGGGTCGATGAGCGATGTCGTCGGTGATAATGCTTGTCGGCGCGATTTTTTTCTAGAAATTTAACGCCGCAGCCGAAGCGATAATGAAGCGATCGAGACGTAATCTCTGAGAGCGTTATAATCTGTGCGAAATTCTTCGTTCGACGAATCGGAGAAATGAGAGAATGAAGGGAGAAAGAGAGGGAAAGTGGACCGAGTAATCTGGGGAAGAGGACGCGTACCTCGTAAATCATTGGACATCGATAAGAGTCCTCGCGGCGTCCGTGCGATGTCCCTCGTTAATAATTGATACAATTAACAGCCATTCATTAGAACTGCTCGCATATACAGACTCAGAACGTGGCAACTCTCATATCCACACGACGCAATTTACGTTTCGCCGACCTGTTTTCGCTCGATATTACATAGCGGACATAGCGCTTTGATCGATCTTCCGTCCATCCTCGTGTCACCTCAGAGTTAATAATTTGCGGCTTACATCAAATGCGGCGTAGTTACCTTGCCCGTGATTTTATTTCACTTCACCGCATTTCTGAGATCGTGTGGCATGGATTCGATTAAAATCGATTCCGGCGACTATTTCAACTGTTAATCGTAGTCTCATGCCGTTTCGCAGTGTACGTACCGTTTATGTACTTGACGTGAGATTCACGCGCATTACCTCGGGACACGATAATCCCGTGGGAATTGAGGCGATTTTATTAACAGTTTTATGTGCCTTCGAGGTTATTAGTACAATATGGGATTGCCCATTTTTACAGAGAATCGGAGAAACTATGGCATTCGTTTCATTTTTCTCAGCATATCCGCGAGTTGTCTTTATTCAGGCACAAAATCGCATCCTTCGGTTTCCCATCTTTCCGGGTTTAATCGTTTCCTTCGATCGAAATTCTTTTTCCTATACGTTTGACTCCATGCCGCGTTTCCTCACGAGCAGCAGCAGCAAGGGCACACGCGACGGGGACTTAATTTCGTGCGAACTCGTAGGAGGTGCGCAAAGCGCTCGTTAATTAATTAGGTTTTTCGAATTGATAACGATGCCTCTCGTCAACGTGGTCGCGTTTATACATATGCATTACGATTTTATGAATTCTTTTCCGCGCGAGTGAATGCCCGGCCCTCGCGCACAGTCGACCATTCACTTTCGTTTATCTTCTCTTTCTCTCTCTTTCTCTCTCCATCTGATAATCTCTTTGGGAGTCTCACTTTCGCTCGTCCGTTCGCCATCTCGTTCCTTTTTCCGCCGTCGCGCACGTATGCGGACTAATTAATATGAGCTGTATACGAGCCCATCTGCCCGGCACAAGGTCCACCTATGCGGGTACCGACCTGACTATGCGATATAACGATCTCATCAAGGTCGTATCACGACTTCACCGCACTTCGCTGGAAGTGTTGAAAACGACCGGTATATTACACGTGAAGATTTATGCCGAGCGGCCGAGATCGAATTTAATTTCCTCAAAAATCGTTTGCAATCAATTATAAGATGCTAATCGTGGTGCTTTAACGAACCGCATCACGGAACGGATTGACCTGCCATGCGAATTTTTTTATTTATTATTCTTTTAACCTTGATACCCACTTTAATCTCAAAATTTACATTTATATTAATAATGACAGTTATGTGTATACGTTCCAATTATAAAAGAGCGTTGGCAACGCGTTATTTAATATATTGATGTACGTATAATGGAATCGATTGGCATAAAAGTGGGGCAGTGGTGCATGCCTGCATTTACGTCACTGGCAGCATCCAGTTAATTTTGTCAATCTAAAGAATGGCACATATTAATTGGGAACTCTGGCGACGAGTGCACATACATTCTTCATTATTCGCAAGAACTGAACGGAGGCACACGCTTCCTGACAATGTCATTATTGACATTCCATCATCCTTCTTATGCTACAATAATTTTTTTAAATTAATATTTTTAATAATAATAACTTTTACAACAAAACTGATATTTTTCGCAGTAGTTCGTAAAACGACTTGAAATTGAATTTGTTATCGAACTCTTTGATTTTTATCATATACGAATGGATGATTTTGGATGTTGACGAAACGATCCACGATGATCTCTCACCAGATGTTCGGAGTGCAGCATCCGCGAGGTGCGAAACCCCAACACAGCGCTCTCATTTACACTTTTGTACGTGCGCATCGCGTATTTCGCGCATACATCACGCATTCGTCGGTGCAGCATGCATCACGCGTCACGGTGTAGTGACGCTCAAGTGGAAGCGACCGGGGAAAAGGAAGGTAGAAGGAAACAGCACGCACAATGACCGAAGGAACGAAAGAGAGAGCGCAAGGGGAGACTCCAAAGTGGGGGCACCCTTCGTCGTCGGGCGTTGCTTCCGACTGCGTCGTCCCTGTCGGCTTATAAATAACACCATCTCCCTGTTTCTTCGTGTGTTTCTCAGTTTTTCTTCTGCCCTCGCTTCTTCCTCCTCCGACTCGGCTCTTCTGCCTCCCCTGCCCGGGAGATACTTGGCCGCTCGCAAGCCTAATTAATAACACGTGATGAGCGATCGTGGCAAAACCTCCCGAGCCGAAAGATCGCAAGCGAGGCAACAGAGCCGACGAGGAGAATATAAGAGAGAGAGTGAGTGACGGGAGTGACGTGGTCTGGACTAGACATTACGAAGAGCTTCATTTGCGATAGTTAGACTTACAGACAAGCATACTGTTGTGGAAGATCTACATACCGAAAAGACAGCGAATACATTATTTATATCCCGACGAAATTATAAATTTTCTTGCGTAATTATTACGACGAAATGTAGAGTCATAAATAATTCGTCGCGATCAAGTATGACGTACCTGTAATTTCATATTTAATTCGCGCACATTTTAAATTCATACACTTTTAGTTTTTGTTCAAGAGAAGAATTATATTTCTTATAAATTTTGCAAATTCGTGTGTCAGAACGAGGAATATTCGCGGTTGCTGTTCTCGCATGATCGGTTAACGACGAGTATGCACGAGAGCTCGCGCTATATCGTGGTAACTACGTCGTTATTGGTCGGGGAAGCAACAAAACCGTCGGATATAGAGAACACATTGTGTATAACGTCGGAGGCGAGGAGAAGAGACGAGAAACACATCGTGGCGAATCGTCTCCTCGCACCATCTCGCGAAGGAGCACCCGGGTGTTCTGTGTTGTGTGTTCGTTACTGGACCGATACCATCTTCGTTTTTTCTTTCCGGCTCTTCCCCCTCCCCCTCTCTTTCTCTCTCAGCTCATCGCGTTCTTGTTTCTCTTCTTATCTACTCTCGCCCTTTCTTCCTTCTTGCTGTCCGTTCGTCGACGAGGAGAAGCCCTGAAGTGTCGAAGACCCGATACATATTCCTTTGATGCTGACGATTCGTCCAATGTACAACGCGGACGATTGTTCTTTATTCCACTGGTAATTTCGATTCTTCGTTGTCATCGATAATTTCGATACCGAGCGAATCTGACAGCTTCCAAATAGAGTTAGTTCGCAAGCATGGATGCATATTAACGTCCATACTTTGTTTCGTTGCACGAATCTTTTTTTATCGCTGCTTTTTCTTCGATATCAGCTAAGAATTGATAGAAGAACAATATGATTTTTTAGTAAATATATATATGTATAGGTATCATAATCTTGCGTTTATTACACTTGAAATGTTTTTTCTCTATTTACCCCATACGAGCATTGAAATGCACTTCGCCGAGGTGATATCTCGTCCGCTTGTCGTTCGTGGTAGTTGCGGACCCGGCGTTATACCTGCCTCGCTTAGAGCGTATCCTTCCATGGCGAAAGGATGATGAGGAGGGTGGAGGTGGTAGGTAGGCCTCGGATGAGCCCACTATCTCAGGGAGCACTCATCGCGACCGCTTCGTTATCGGCCGCGCGGAATCATAATGGACCATAATTGCATAAATATAATGTTAATTAACAATTAAGATTGCCGCTTTGCCTAATTGAATCGCCGCTTCTGCTGTCCCCGAGAGAGAACGTCGACGTCCCCGCAACGTACGGTCTCCTCTCCGTGTAGAGATTGCGTCGGGGGATCTCGGGGTGGCCTTAAACGTTAATGGCGTATCGGAAAATTATACCGACGGTCCTTCCGAGGACGCACCTTCGATATCGCGAACACATCTCAAAAAGGAAGGGAAAAAAAAACAATTATTACTTTTCGATGTCGCACCGTCGGTAGGCACGCACACTTATCGAACTTTATATTCTGGTATTTTTCTAAGCGCTGCAACGGACATGCATCGTGCGATTGAAAATATTGTGGTAAATTTCTCTCGGGGTGTGGGGAGTGAGGGGAGTACATTTTTCTATAAGTTTTTCATTTTTTTTTTCTTTCAAAAAACTTGAGGAAATAGAACGAGTTGCCGATCGGCAACAAACAAACGTTCGTTCGTTCATTCGTTCGTACCATGTCGGCTTCTTGTATCTCTCTCCGTGGTCGTTTACCCGCGATAGCGAGTATCATCGTGTACGCTGCGCGAATTCCGCGCGACCGGGTTCAGATACGCAATTAGCGAAACGCAGATGCAATAATAATGAATTCCCGTTAATAACCGTCGCGCCGCTGCAACTATCGCTGTCCCATCGCGACGGCGATATTTACCGGAAGAGATAAATGAAAGCACGGACGCGCGCGCAAATAAAAAAAAATAAAAGGCCGAATTCGGGCCGAAAGAACTGTGACCGTCGATCTGTTGCCGAGCTGCCGTTGACGATGCAGCAGCGTGTGGTTAAATCATGTCTGCTTCATGTTCCTTCTGCCCTGTCGTCCTCCCCGATCCCTGCAGCCTTTCCTTCGTCATCTCTTCTCCCTGGCCTCTTCGAACCAGCCTCTTATACCATCCAATACCTTTTTTCTGCCTTCGCGTCCGGCGAATGTATTTTATTCAATTCTTTTTTTTTCTCGTTTCAGATGGTTCAGGCGATTCAAGTCCTCCGGTTTCACCTCCTCGAGCTCGAAAAGGTGAGTATCCTTCACGTCTGCATTATGAGGCTCATAACGTTATTACCGATCCAACTGATGTGTGCGCGATGCGTTACTAGTCACTTATTCCTACGTTATCTAACATCATATTCACTTTTTCCTTTAATTAACGGATAGATTTTTGTTTAAAATTATTTTGCATTAATACATCTACGTGTTTCCTAAAATTTGCTTGTCTTCGATTAGAGAATATAAGTAGTGCGATTCTGATAATATTACAAGACTATATTATATAAACTAGCGTTATTCTTTCCACCGTTGAAAAACTTTGCGTGAAAATCGTATTGTTGATGCAAAACGCAGTTTCCTACTTAAAACACAGACGATTGGAAATTCTCACGATTGGTCTTATTGTGAGAGATTATCGTGCCCGCCTGCCGATAAGTTGCCTTAACACCTGAAAAACGACTGTTATGACTGCGGGGGCAATTTTCCGTAATTGCGGTGAAAGCTCGATATCTACGGCGCATTCGTTGAGACTACGACGCGAACCGACTCTACACGTAAGTGGAGTCATTTTGCTGTCCAACGGCCGGACGCGACGTCGGACGCTTTACCTCGTTCGCAGTTGTTTGCTTTGGAACGGTAGTTTCATTTCTTGTTTTTTTCGTTCGTTGCAACACCTCCCCTTCTTGCCAATTGGCGAAACGAAATGACAATGCGCGCCGATACTTTACCAGCCGGTCAGCCAGCACGGAATTATACAGCCGTGCAAACGGTGAAAGTGAGACATCTGTCGAGGGAAATTCCGAGACCGTGGGCTTTTCATCGGCGACGCAAACGAAAGAGCCGTGAGCTCGTTTCATCGTGGCATTTCTCGCTCTTGTCTGATTGCCGCTGTGTTCTGCGAGATTCTCGGAAACCCGCGCGTTTCCCTTTTCCTTACGTCGCAATGTCGACGAGAGAGGTAGGCTAATAGGGCTCTCTTGCTCTCGCGGTGCAACGTGCACGGATTTTTGATAGGTCCTCGCTCTCTTTTCGCGAGTGGCTACGCCCGCGGGATACCAGAGGCTGGTCTGGTTTACCCAGACGTTTTTTGCGGCGATATTTTATCATACAAAATAGCGGACATCCATCGCATTTCCATCGAAATGGCAGCTGACGTGGCGGCAGCCATTGGTTGCCGCGCGTCGCTCTCGAGACCTCTTCGCGATCGCCTCGCTGTCGGCCCTCTCATTCGTCCGGTTCGATCGCGCGCAATTTTATAGGCAATTTTTCTCGTTTAAGGCGATCGCATTATTATAATGCCGTTACCTGCGGTGGATTCAAGTATCGTCGGTGCTCTAAAATCGGCTCCCTCTCTCATCTCTGTGAAGCTGGCAGAACCGTTTTGGCAGAATCAAATCAATCATTTTGTACTAATTTGTACCACCAAAAATAATTTTTTGAACCTTTTTTCATTTCGAAAAAAAAAACTATGGCACTGCTGGCTTCCAGTTAACCTGGAAAGCCCAAACTAAAAATAAATAAAAAAATAAAACTAAAAATTGAAACCAGAAATTGAAAGAACTGAAGTTGTACTCATTTGTACCATTCAAAATAAATCAAATTTTTATTTTTTTTTAAATGGAAAAAGATACAAAATTATTTTTGGTGGTACAAAGTAGTACATAATGAATACTAAATATTCTGATAGGTGTGATTTGATTCTGCCGAAATAGTTCTGCCAGCTTCACAGAGGTACAATCGGTCTATTCCTATAAAGATTCATGTTCGTCTACGATGGAAAGTTGGCTCAAGTTCCACTTTGGCATTTTGATGCAAATGGAATATCAATAAAATAAAGTGGAAAATAAATTTTGTAACAATTTTACATAAATACTTGAGATGGTACATCCGAGATTGGATGAAAAGAGGCATTAAGTCAACGCGGATAAATCATCGAAACGTGTCTCTGCTTTCGCGTCGCCTTATCTGCATCGAGGCAAATGAATTTACTAATTGGAGTTCGGTCGAAATTACAGCGACGATTCAGTTTATCGCGATAACACTTATTACTCGTTAACCGTGCCTCTAAATTTGCCCTCGTTAATGGAAGCACACGATTAAAGAAATTAGCAGACGCGCGTTGCAAGAGATAACATAGCTGTGGGTGTATTCTTCGAAAGCTGGAAACGATATTGCTGATGCCGCGAAAATACTCGATACTCGGTTACCAGTACGAGTAAAACGGGCTTCCTCACATACGTCGAACCCCTACCCCCGAAGTCCGGAGACGAAACGCGGCTTGGCACGCCATCGATGGTAACGGAGATTGAAACGTTTCTGGTCCCCGGGGCCTCTTCTAGACAAGACGAGACGAGACGCGAACGAGCGGAGCGGAATGCAGCGGGCGCGATGAAGAAGATTCCATAAATATCTGTGCTCGAAGTGGAGGAGAGAAAGAGGAAGGCGAAGGAACGGAGAGTGAGATGGCGAGAAAAGGAGAGAGAGCGAGAGTAGCGTAGAGAAAGGGAACCAATGGAGGCAGGCTCATGGTAGCCCGCGGTGCTCTGCCTCGTGCATTTAACATTTTCGAACCAATCGCGTATTAGCATAATTACGTTTTGCCGGGCCCGGTGCGCGGAAGGAAGGTCCGGTCAGGCCCTTTTCCTTTCTCTCTCTCTCTCTCTCTCTTTCTCTCTCTCTATGTGCCTTCGCGGCACATTTTCTGATGGCTCGGTCGTCTCTTTTTCTCCCCTTTCTATCGTCCTACTCGCGCTCTTCTCCTCTTCCATCGTACAACTCCGCGGACAACCGCCTCCCGTACACCGGTTAGAGAGCGGTAAATTTCTTATGGGATATTATGGCGTACACAGTGCATACCAACGGGATTCGTACTGGTACAACACGCGGGCGACCTCCTCCTGCCCGTGGACGTGCCGCGTACGGAACTGGTTCTAAACCTATGCCAGCGCACGTCGTTCTCTCCTGCTAGAATATCCTTGTGTTCCAGCATGCATATGCCTTAGGAATTTTTGGATGTTTCTTGCGGGATCTTGACCGAGACATTCGACGGGAATTAAATTTTAACTGGCTCGTAATGAGATTTTTATGCCTAAATAGATCATCACGTGAAATTTATTTAAAAGATAATGAAGCGTCGCAAGTTTATTTAATATATAAAATTCAGAGTTTTTTTATTAGAAGGGATATGGATTAATTTAATGGTTGAAAAAAAATTTGGGACGGGTTTCTCATCGTCATCGATACCGCGGTGAAAAGAGAAGGAAGCGAGGGCACCGACCGTTCGCCTTGCACACCCGGTATACAGATATCCTGTGCGTGCCGTAAGGGTGGTCAGGTTGCGAATCGGGCCGCGAGAGAGGGAGACCGAGACAGACACCCCGAAACCTTCATTACCTTCGGCTTCAAAGGAGCCCATTGTGCCGTAAATGGGGTTCCCCGTGTTCCTTCTTTTCTACTCTCTCGCTCGTATGTACCTTAGATCCGTTCCATTCTTCGGCGTTTGCCTTTCCGAGAGTCCGTAAAGAGACGAGGTAGGAAGGAAGAGGCGGATGTAAGATAGGGAGACGTTTACCCGTTCTTTCCTTCGTTTACGTAAATTTTCGAGCAATTTCGAGGCCGAATGAAAGATGGTACCGAAGTCCTCGAGTTCGTATAATGTCACAGCGCGCGCGGGATACTCTCTCTCTCTCTTTCCTTCCATGACAAGGCGCCTGAGAAAAAGGGAGATTCATTTAATAGTCCTCTTTGAATGGAGAACTGGTTTTAGAGTAGTTGTTCTCTCTTTGAAACGATGTGTAAACACATGGAACAATCATGTAATATCATGAGTAATAAGTTTGTTTTAATTAATCAAATTCCTATGCGCGTGCTTCTTGTGTGCAATCTATGTACGTATGTAATTTATTATTTTAAATTATATATTAATTTTATATATATATATATATAATTAATATACACTTTAATATATGTGTGTTGTATTTTTTTATATTGTCAGAATTTGAATAAAATGAAAATTAAGATTGTAATAATTTTAATAACGATCTAGATTTTGATATAAATGGTATAAGGAAAATAGTATCGAAGGTAATCTATTGAATAGTATTCAACAAAGCAATCCATGTAAAAAGACGTTTTTGTGAGAATGAAATTAAATTGTTAAATTGTCTATAAAATGGAAATAATCTCAAATTACAGGCATTGTTAAACAAATGTCTTGTAATATTTTTACATACTGATATTTTATTCTTTGGAAAATAATATTTAATAAAATCCTGCTGATATAACTCTCCGAACAATCGTGTAGACGCGATGACGATGATTGTTTTATTCACACAATTGATAACTTAAGAAGCAACCGGAAGACGAAATCGCTCATCGATTTCAAGTGGTTGTCGTTTCCGTTTTCGCTGGAGAACATCGATGGAAATAGTATTATCGTAGCTGTTTAAATCTTTGATCGCAGCGTTCTCACTAAAAGTTTAATTCGATCGATACTAACCCTCGATTCGAAATTGAATCGTAATTTAACTTGTGCTGAAACTTTAAGTAGCATATTCAGATCCCAGGGACTATTTTCGTACGACGTCCAATTACGGACATGGAGCGAGTTCGCAGCCCGAAATTTGTTTCGCTCGCCTTCGTTTGCCAGATAACGGGCCACTTTGTCGTATCGGGCACCATGAGATATTCTTGAACGACATTCTCTCCCTGAAAAGATCGGACCTAACCACGTTGTCCTTTTGCTGTTTCGATGACCGCCAAAAGCGATCTCGGAAAAGGGAGATGCGAACGATCGAGCGTCCGGTCGCCGGCGACGACCTCCCTGTATCTTGTATCAGTCCCCTCCGAGATCATTGTCCATGGTATAGGATAACGCGATTCAATGGTACGATAGATTGCAAAAATTCGCGTGCTTCAAGACGATCGTATCGTATTCTACGTTATAGTTGAAGTCATAGTATCCAACCATCGATCTTTTGCCAAAATATCCTTCTTTCGATAATTTCGAAATGTAATTAATGTCAATTTTATTTACAATACAAATTAACATAAAATTAATATCTCTTCACAAATATTTTCATTTTATTTTGCCTGTCTGTTTAAAAATTATTGTTCATCATTTATTTTCAAGGCGATTCTCTATGCAAAATGCGATAAAATTGTGATACATTTTTTAAATTCTAATGTATTTCTAAAATTCTAAAAATATGTTATATTGAAGTGATGTCAAAGCGAAGAATTGATTCGATGCGTTAGACGGTGAGAGGGGGACACACTCTTTTTTTTAATTTTTTTTTCCCACTGAGCATTGTCGCTTGGTTCGACTCGACTCCCGACGGATCAAATTCTAACCAGTTCAGCATTATAGCCGCTGTCCTTCGGAGTCCTTCGTCTCCTCCTACCCGCCCTTAGATGCCCACATTAAAGAGAGAGTTTAGTCATCCCGAGGCAGGCATTGTGTTACTGCATCGCGGTGGTACGTCGAAGCAAATAATGCAGGAAAAAAGTTCCGGTGCCGCGATAGAAGAAGCGCGATCGGATCGGAGGTTGTCGCATTATCGGTGCGACCGATGAGAGGCCTCTCAGTTTTGAAGGGAGGTAAACGAGCGTGACGAATGTTGGCCGATCGATACGAAATACATCGTCGTCCTGTAGTGACTTGGCATAATACACATAACGATCTTATTGATCGTCCCTAATAATATCGTCACTGAGTCACCTTTCGCGAGAAAAAACGGCTCGATAATCTCGCAATCTTATCCAATATGCAAAACGTTCGATAGACTGGTGGTTTCGATTATCGCGAGCACCAAAGTCAGTCTCCATCCGCATCTATCTCTGTAAACGATGTACGGTCATTTACTTTTCTCGCTTGGAGCGATCAGGAACGAATCGCTCGCCGCGCCGCCGAGTTTCTCGATCGGCCAGGGGAAACTCGATTGCGCGCGCGAAGTCTTCTCGCATGCGCTTAACGGATGATAAACACGTGCATTGTCCTACGTTCGTGTTCCTGATACACGCCACCATTGGACGGTGCCGCCTACGGCAAAGATGGCCGTCTTCTCTATTATATATAAATGCTTAATAAGAGTATTATAAGTGAGCTCTAGGTTGATAGAGGTGGGCAAGGTAATGCGTGCAAGGTAGCCCCGGGAACGAAAGACGATGGAAGAGAGGGTGTACGTTTGCGAGGGCCGTACGTGGCTTCGTAATATCTCGACTCGCCGACAATTTACATATAACAAGATAACGAATTTTATTTGCTTTTGCTTATATAATACGTTTATTCTAAACGGAATCAAGGAGGCGAATCAGGCAGGAGGATAGGGTCGAGGGACGGGGGGGGGGGTAGGGCGAGGGTTGGAGAATGAGTCGAAAGGGGGACGGAGAAGGACCGGCTATCCTATAGGCCTGTCAGGCTTCATTTGCATACATAACATTCTGGTCGACTGGACACCGGTCAGATCTCTTCTGTCTCCCTTTCTCTCTCGCACTCTTTCTACATTCGTTGCATCGGTTTCTCTTGAGCTAGCCAGACCGCTTCCACGGCCTCGAGATGCGCGCACCATCCTTCTCCTCCATCTTCGTGTATCGATGCGCCGCGTTCGAGCCCGCTGTTGATCGCGTCTCTTTTATTTTATTTTTTTTTAAATTTCTTTCTCTTTCTTTCTCCGCGCCTCACACCACAATAAGATTCTGCATCAGTTGGATTCATTCGACGGAATATGTCTATTAATCATTTCCGGCGGTGCGGTTAATCAGCCGCCTTCCGTTGGAAAGTATCTTTTAGGAAACGGTATCTCGATTCTCTCGAATGGAGAACCGATCTAATTGGTCCTCTGCGAGTCTTCCTCATGACTAACGAACGTTCTATCTCTCTCTTTCACGTTGCAGGTACACGAGCTGTGCGACAACTTCTGCCACCGGTACATCAGCTGCCTGAAGGGCAAGATGCCGATCGACCTCGTGATCGACGACCGAGAGAGCTCGAAGCCACCCGAGCTGGGTAACGGTCTCGACGGCAGCGGACCCAGAAGCACCGCCGACAGCACCAGCCATACGGACGGGGCCAGCACGCCGGACGTCGTGAGTACCTCACCATCGTCAACGTCTTACTATCCGCACGACGCGCTCACCCCCCACCATCACCATCACCACCATCACCATCACCATCACCAGAGTCAGAATAATAACAATAATAATAGTAATCACGCCGGAATCGGCAGTACCGCCACTACCACCCCCCTGCAACTGAGCAACCAAAACCAAAGCCAAAACCACCACCCTGCGCCGCAGTCGAACACCACCACTACTACTGCTATTACCCCAAGTAGCGCCGCCACAACTCCCAACTCCCTAAAGCGTTCGCACCAACAGATGATGATGGCAGCCGCGATGGCCACCTCGCCGCACGCAGCCGCATCCGCGCCCCCAGCGCACGCGCACGCCGCCCTCGCCGCCTACCACAGCATTAGCTCGGCCGTTTATCCGTGCTCGTAATAGACTACGCGACTTCCGTGCCGATTTCGTGAGATCTTCTCTTCTCTTCTCCTCTTCCTTTCGCGACATTATTCTTCCCGTTGCTTATCTCCATGGTTCTACCTCTTCTTTTCGCCATCGTGTTTCGCTATTTCGTCCTCTTCGTATGATTTATCCTTGTATGGAGCGTCCTCGAATGTCGCTAAATGATCGGATAGATACGTCTAGGATAATGCGTAGGACATAGCGCCGTTTCTTCAGGATCGGTCGCATTCGCGATCGATTCCGTCCGTCCTTTCAGGGATGATCGATCTCTCTTTGATAAAATCGAGTGCGATCTGTATGCGATAATTGAATCGCGACTAACACTAAGTTAGGCCAGAGACGTTCTTCGACTCGCCTTCGCGGCGAGATCATACAGCGCGTGGGAGTCGAAACACACGAGTCCATGCCGGGCTTATGCTCTATAGAAAGACGGTACCTAGCACCTGATCAATGTCGAGACGCAAGTATGCGTGGGTAGTCGCTTCTGGAGCTCTGTTAATGTCCTCGTTCGACCTTTCTAGAGGAAAGGAAATGTTTAAGGTTCGAAGTAGAGTACACTGTTAAATTCAAAATGTCAAATTATACTCAATTTGAGTTATTTTTAACCATTCCTTAGGCCACCACTGTTTCTATTCAATATATATCGAAAATTGAATTAAAACAATAGAGTTGAATAATACGTTATCTACATATTCTATTAATAGTTTTGACACAAAATATTTTACTTTTAATATTATAATATATTATAATATATTTGATATTGCACAATATTACTGATCTTGTTGGAATTAAATATATCTTTGCGCAATATATTGTATTAATCAAGTTTGTTGAAATATATTGTGTAATCCGCGAAATATTAGACCTTCTACTGACTGTCTACAGATTCGTTCGTACTGTATTGCGAAATATTGCTGCAGTTCAAAATTAGAAGGTTACAAAACAAAAATTGTGCAAATTAAAAAAATTTTTTTTGTGCAACTTTTGTGATTGACACAATGTATTGCATAAATCTTCAATATAACCCCTACACAATAATATTGTACAATATAATTATATAGTAATATATTATAATTAATTAATTTTGTCGATATAATATAGAGATCTCTTTACTGAAGGAATTGGTTTAAATTTAATCCTTTATAATATTTAACAGTGTGCGCTAGATAGTAGACCCTATGGAAGCAAAGGATTTTTAATTGTTGGACCGGCGCTACTTGTTGGAATTCTTTTAATATATTTAATTTCTATAAGTGTTGGATGAATTTTTTCGACTTAGCTTGTTTTGAGTTCGTTCATTTTGTCTCCTTTTTATGATTTTATGATTTGCAATTTATCTATAAATTGCAATTAGTCATTCGAAACTGTAGAATTTATTTATTTATTCATATTTTTTATTCTTATTCAAATGTTACTTGTGTGTTAAGGTTTCTTGATGAGATTTGTTAATGTTGCGTATAAAATTGGGGAAAGTGGGAAGAGAGAAAATTGGATAGGAAGCTTCGGCCTTAGTGAAGTTAGGTTGGATCCATCTTCTTCTTGGATCCATCAGACGCACTTTGTTTTTTCACGACACTTTCGTGTTACTTCTGGCGACGATTAATCGCATTCCATTAATTTGCGCAAGTCTTCGTTCCGATAAATTCGACGCGGATTCGATTACATAAGGCTTCGTTTCGTGGCGTGGTAGAAGAATGTTTCTAAATCTGTTTCGTGCCAGGGAGGCAGCGGTCGTCCGTTGACATCGGTTCTCACTCGAAGCGATCTGCTTTCAAAACATATTCAGAGATATTCTGGCCCGCCTTGGAAACCAGTCGTAATGGGCTATTATCGGTGCGAGAGCGCCGAACGAACTTGCGGTTGGTTCGCAACCTTATGCAACCAATTCCGCATTTTGCTCTTCGTGCGGCCGGGACATGGTCGGTTCTATCTATCTGCTAACCGGCAGTTATCGGAAATAACGAGATACGCGGTTTGCACGCGTAAACTTGGAGAGCGAAGCGTTCGTTTCATCTTGCGCATTTCTTTCTCTCTCTCTCTCTCTCATTCTCTCACAGCCTTCTGTCCTGTCTCTCCTTGAAGGTCTCTCGCGACACGGCATGGCACGATGGACGGAATAGACGTACGGATATTTAAAAGTATAAAAGAACGGGCATTGGAGAAGGAGGAGGGCGCGTTCGCGGTCTCACGCGAGAAACGTCGTCAACGAAGTAGGTCGCTGAGCAGCTTGAGATAGGGTGGATAGAGAGGCGCGAGAAAATCGAGGTAGAGCGGTTTCACTGGTTCGTAAGCGTTTCAAATAAGGCAATCGAGTAGGAGAGAGAGAGAGAGAGAGAGAGAGAGAAAGAGGGAAGGGGGGGAGAGGCAAGAACAATACGCGCGTGTATTACTTCGACGTCACGTGTCAATGAGACCGCATCAGATGTATAGCAACGAAGAGAAGACAGCCAATTAACTGAATCGCGTATAGGAAGGGCGGACAAGGCACGGATAATTCGTACGTCAGCGTCCCGTTTTTTTCTTTCTTCTTGCCTTCTTTTTTTATAAACACCGTTACTGACCGCGATTTATATGCGGGACGCTACATAGGGACAAGAGCACGCACGCGTCAGTAGCTAACGGTCTCGATGCAGCGCGCGTTGGATGATGATCGATACTATCGCGCGCGGTAGGCGTGTTTACGACAGACATTATATCGTCTACGCGGCGTCTACTTTCTTTAGGTAGCCTCTCTCGTGGGCGTACACATGCGTATTTTTCTCTTACATCGCGGCGTCCATCTTTCTCGATCGAAGCCGTGGCAACGAGGACGAGTTTGGAAAACCGATGACAGTCGATTAGATTTGCTGATCTATTAATCGTGATTTGGATATACGTAATAGGATTAAGATTCATATGCGTCACAGAAAGAATAAGATGAATTTTGTGTCTATTTTTAAACTGAACGATCGGAATAACTTAGGGATCGTGTGCAAGACAGAGAGCGAATGCGAACGCGAGGCAGCGAGAACGAGTCGTAGCGTGTGTGTGGGTCGTGTTTAGCGAAAAATAGATAGACTATAACGTTTAATTTATTGCGAATTTTTATTTTGAGGTTACCGAGAACTGACGGCGATAATGTGAGTTTAAGATAACGAGACAGAGACTCGGACGAGTTTGTTGAGCGAATGTTGTACTAGACGCACTGCAAAATCTCTTTAAGCGAACTTGCGCCGCAGGTGTGCGATCGGGATCGAGGTGAGCGAGAGTAATATAGGGGAAGGCATATATATGCATAATGAAATCGATGGAATGCGACGAATTCGAGAACAAAGAGGAAATGAAAATCGTGCGCAATCAAAGTCAGTCGGCTATTGTCACTAGGTCTCGGTACTCGTAACTAGGGAGTTGTGTGAGGTACAAGTCCTGATCGGCAGGGCGCGCGAGGTCCACCCCCATCCCCCGTACTTAACCCTTGTATCTTGTATATGAAGTGCAAGAATAAATAAATTGAGACTCTCGAAAGAGCGAGGAGTCGAGTTCTCTCGCTGGTGCCTTGCTGTCGAGAAATATCTTTTTTGGAACATTTTTTTTTTCTTCTCTTCTCTTCATATCAATATTCGTTAATATGCATACGTGTATGTAAATGTGTATATAACTGACCCGTCTGTCGCAGACAAACCGGGTGGAACGTATACACATGCACGCGTGCGCGATGTGTCATTTTCACTGAATGAAGACATCGCGTGTACTCGTGTACGTCGTTATAGCAAAACGCGCGAGCAACATGTCGTGAGAACATATGCACGAATACGTGTGTCTTGAAACACTCTCTTGAGAACAAATCCAAAATTACATTTTCATTCCATACGATAGGTACGTAAAAATGAAAACCATATGCGAGGCATCAGGCTGGAGGAATGGCTTTAAAGTTCGAATACTATCTCTTAAACGCGATAGCGGTCTTCTCATTAAGATTGCTGTCGTAAGCAAATGCAAGGGTGTACGGAAATGGGAAGATGGGCTTCGGCACCGGTCGATTGGAACCCTAGTTACGAGTGCCGAGCCTAGGGCTGAGAGGATTATTCTCTTGGCTTTCATTAGATATATTGCTCAGAAAGAAATACAAAAAAAAAGAGACATAGGGAAAAATGAAACAAGAATAATGCAAGAGTTATGTACATGAGAGGAACAGTGGAGCATTTTATTTCCTGCTTTTATATCACGACAAATATAAGGAATTTTACAAGAATCAATTATTTCTGCGCGGCAATTTTTATATTTGATACGGAGATTGAGTAATATTGATTATCAGATCTGTTAGTCAATTATTATACGTTTTATAAAAACTAAGTCAATAATTTTTTTATCGCATAAATCAATAATTTTTATTTATGATTGATGTACCGTCGGGAAAATTTTTTTTATTTTTTTCTTTTAAATGCCGTGTTAAAATGATCGATTCGTGACGGATAATTTTATTGCGCTTGCAGGATCTTTGAATGTTGACGGAATGGAACAGAAAATTCGTCGTGGTAGCGCGAGTTGCATATGAAGAAGATAAATTTCGCGCTGAGAGATTAAAAATAAAAAAAAATGCGGAAAATAACGTGAATACTTAGTGCCATAGGTTGCAGTGTGCGCGTGTTCGCGCACCGAGACTGTGTACTTAATTAAATATTAATCAAAGAACATCAGTTTAGTACGTAACTCGGACATGGAATACTCGATATTTTTAGTGCTCAAGCATAGACACTGTTACCACATAATCAAAATGAGATATACGTTCTTGATTCTGTTCAGATTACGCTTTTTATTGGAGAAATATAGTGTGGTCGCGAAAATAATGTGATGTTTTATCGCGTTTCAAATTTTATAATATTCTTTTATATGTCATGCATTTCGTTTCTGCGCACGTTTTTCACGATTTTGTGAAAAACTTGTCCGATGAAGATTACTCGCCGGGATATGGTCTTGCGTCTTGCACGACATCCGACGATTATTTTCATCGCGGTGCGAGATTGCGAGCTACAAAGAGCGCGAGAAGAAGGGAGCAGATTAGTTTTATCAGGTTTGCATAACGCAACGCGGTTGCCCCCTTTTTCGATCTCGCGGAGCAAAATGCCACGAATGTATACGTTTGTTAATAAATGCCGCCGCGTGATATGGTTACGTTACGTTTTTGTTTCGTATTGTTTCTGTAATTGTTACAATGTTTACGGGATGCGTGCGCGATACACAGATGGAGACGGCGCGAGAAACATAAAATGCAAACGATAGGGACGCGGAATATATTAAAGCTCTCAATTTACGCGATACGTTTAAACGCCGCTACACATAGAACGTGAACAAGGAAACCGACACCGCTGTGTTTAACGTAGCACATGCATTTAACGCGCGGAAGAGATCACTTCCAAAAGACATTGTGCATGTATGTGTGTTTACAATTTACAACTTGTTAGACTTAAGAGAATAAAAAAAAAGTCGGAATTCACCCGAACATTGTATACGATTAGCATTACATATAGTGATAATATATATATATATATTACTGATAATATGATACTTGTTTAAACTATTGTCTCAATCAACGTATTTTCATTATAAATAAATGTTAGCCTTGTTGAGTTAAAACAAAAAGATTCGGTGCGTCTTTTTTTATTTGGGCGTTTTTCGCTCTCGATTTTCTCGGACGAACCAAAAAGCTCCTAGATCCTCTCGCACACCCTCGTCGCAGATTAATTACGTGTGTGTATTGTGATGATATGTCTGTCGGATAAAACTGAGTCTCTGTGTAGATGAGTATTGTTTAAAACTGATTTTTATGATTTTATACGTGGCAATTACATTCAGTACTGACTGGGAGACGAATCTTGTCTCTTGTCGAAAAATTGATCGGATATTAGTGGCAGTAGTGCAATATTTAAATCATGACTTTGATATTTCATTTTTTGCCAAGTAATAAGATTTTCGTTTGCAGAGAACAGAGCTCTCAATACGAATCAATGGGTTTAAATAATAGGTGTAATGTATTCGCGATAGGTAGGTTTAAAGATAGGTTTATCTGGCGATGTGTGAAGACGTATTATTCATTATCGTACTTATCCGTGCGGCATATTTGGACTCTCTAATCGTGCAATTCCCGGAGGTGTTGCCGAACGTCGGTGAGGGAACGAAAAGAGAGCCGGCCGCGGTCCCATAAATCTCGGTTAACCCTCGGCTAATAAATATTTAACCCTTTAAATTTGCAACAACCCTCGCAGCGTGTAGCCATTTGCATAAGGCTTCTATTTCATTTACACATCGCATAATTGAATATTTAAATTCAATTGCCGACCGTTACGCGCTCGCAGTTCCGAGCCGCAAAACTGCAGTAAAACTTGTAACGGGGCCACTTTCCCTCCCCGAGAGGCCACCCCCGTTCCGTTGCCACGGCACATCTCTTACGGCGTGCTCTCATCGTCTCCTTCGAGCCTCCGTTGGCTGCGATCAACCCTTGGAAAGTGCTTCAAGAATATTTCGTCGGCTACCACCCCTGGGGAACACGTTGACGACACATTCTCCGTGAAACGGTGACGTCCGTATACGGTCGCAGGATTGTGTTACTTAAATTTCGTCGTTAACCCACTACCGCCGCACTCTTCCTCCGCAACACATTCGTGCGGGCGTACTAGAAGTTATCATCGTTCGCATTATGGAATATATTTATCCGCCTCGTCTTTTCTCGAGGGCGGCCGTTATTAGCGGTTGCGTCAACGGTATTCCTATTTTTAGCGCTTTTTCGTCTAATGGAGCTAAGCTCCGTCGAACCGTTATTGAAAGCTGATACTCGAACGGGCGCTGCATTCGCAAATAGTCAGATCATCCAGGAGCAATTACAATAAATAGAATGTGTCTCGTTGCATGGAGATAATTGAGAGGCAGTTAGCGTTAGGAAACATCTCGGTATCACCGTCGCAAACGACAGAGAGAGGTAGAGAGAGAGAGAGAGAGAGAGCGCCTTAGGCCCGAAATAAAGTCGCTCGTTCGCTGGCGCGAAATCGCTCCAGGATCGACGCCCGACGTCGCCTCGTGTCGCGACGCGACGCGACACGACGCGGTATCGTCACGTTCCGATGGCCAAATTAAAACCGCCGGGCGCGAGGGCTCTCTCGCGTCCCCTATTCTTCCTCTTATTTTTTTTTCTTCTCTCGCGTCGGTAAATATTTTTAGAAGCGATTCGTCGGGTGACGAGCGTATACGCGCCACGTGTCGGAGCCCGTCCGCCGCGCCTGTGCTCGTGGTGAATGTCCTCCGCTTCCTCCTGCTCCACCTTTTTCCTTCTTCTCCTCGTCCTCCTTGTGATGTCCCTCTCACGGTGACGATCTCTTCTACATGCTCAAGACGGCATCTGGCGTCGAAGCACGTATGGCCGTTAGCACTTTCACGAAAGGGATTACCATTGTCACGTTATTCATGCTAACGATGATCGGTCGAGATCGGCCGCGACGATAATCGCCATGTCACTAAAATCGAGGAGGCGGTCATTGTGAGCGACATACTGACAGCATAATAAATTATCCTCTCTCTTCCCTTCTCCTGCACCTTCCGGGCCCACGACTTCTATACTCTTTCGTCCCGGAACGGATGAGTATATGCACGTCGTAATACGATATATAGCGCCTGGCGCGCACGGCTTGCCGATGATCTCGATGACAGCTCGCGAATCGCGCGACGTCGCACTCTGGTTTCAGGAATTTAAGCATGACATTTAAGTGGCCGGTATTTTACGGGGAAAAATTATGCAAAACGTTATTAAGATAAAATTTTTTTTATTACTAACTCGAGAATTATTTCTTAAAACCTGTTAATAATTTTTATTAAAAAAAAAAACGTGATATTAAAATACAGAGAAAATATGGGAAGTCCGAAATATACCTTATTATAAATGAACGTCAATATGTCAATTCTTCTCCTGTATTTATCTTTCATTAAATTCTCATGGCGTAATTGGGAACATTAAAAAAAAATTAATGCGATTAATTATACGATACGATGTCGTTGGCAGTAGGAAGATTCTTCGATTAACCGCATTGCATAAATTCATTCGGCGCCGAAGCGGCATTGCGTGCAAGGGCGAAGACGACGATTTCGTATTCACATCGATCGCGTCTAATTAACTCGACGCTATTACTGTAAAACGTGTGTTCAGCCGGCGACTTCGTCGCTCTATCTTGCTGTATCAGTGAACACTTAATCCTCAAGTTCCGAAATACTCTCGCGATTTCTAAGCGTAAACGTCACCAGGGGAAAAAAATCGCAAAATCTCTGCGCCGCATTCGCAAAATCGTCATGCAAATGGCGTTTCTCGCGATATGCGCGAATATACATATATATACATATATATATATGTACATTTATGTACGTGAACACGAGTACATATGTACGAGCATATCCGCATACCGACAAAAGCGATTCCCACACCCACGACCCGCGACAAAGAGATGGCACGTTTCTCAAGGTACGCGCGCGATGCGTATGCGTTCGCGCACACTCATGCACGTACGCACGCACGCACGCACGTATGACGCACTCCTCGACACATCGCTCACGAGTAATGTGATAAGTGTAACGACTAGGCCGACCAATTGCAGCACGCCGTATTCCTCTCCTTAGAACCGCCCATTTGTGTGCGCGCAAATGCCGCCACCGTCTTTGTCGTCGTCGTCGTCGTCATCATCGTCCTCATCGCCTTCGCTCGAGTCTCATGCGACGTGCAATGTCGACGATGCACGCTCGTATGTAAAATATGTGTGTGTTTGCGCGCGCGCGCGTACACATGCAGCAGGCGGGGGAGGATAGGTCGACACGATGACACATCAGTGTGCGTTCGCTGTTAGGTATACTCGTTATAATCTTGTCGCTCGCGGAAAATTACTGGATATGGCTTGCGCGATAGCTACGTTTTTGAGTATTTTGAATATACTTATGTATTATAAAGAAAGAGAGAGGAGATCTGGGAAATAAGGAATTAAAATTAAGGATTAATTTGACAGAAATTGGATCTGAAATTTGTACCTGAATAATTAAATAACAATTCATTTGCTAAATGCATTTATTTTAAAAATATGAACGTTATATTGTAATATTAAAATAATATGAATATTAAAAAAAAAAGAGGACGGATAGAATATTATCAAGCAATACAGAACACTGTCAAGTTTATTCTTAAATGAATAGCTTGAGATAATACGTCTTGTCTTGCTTAAATAATTTTAAAATTAATATTGAAAAATTTCAGAATATACTTGCACTTGTTGAAGATTAATATATTCATCTATATCGATTTTCTTTTCTAAAAATTTAAATCATCGTGCGAATATGTCTATTTAATTGCCTTACGAGGTACAGTTACGTCAGCTGTGTATAGATGTATATTTTCATAATATAATATCGTTGCGGCTCCGAGGGGCGGACTTGTCTTTTCTTTAGGGTGAGCGGGCGTCAAGAGGGTGGGACGGTTTCTGGTGCGAGGAACAGGAGCGGGCGGACACGGGAAGAGACGGGGGGAGAGAAAGTGCGTGGAGGGTGTTTTGCTGGTAATTGGTGCCAATTTAATCCTGCCCTTCGCCCGATGTAGCCCGTATTAACGCTAAGGGAGGAACGCTGCCGAGCAAAGGAAGGGTGGCTGCTCGCCCGCGCCCTTCCCACAGGCCAGGCCTCCCCCAGTTCCCTTCTTCGTCATCTACGAAAACACGCGTGTGCACACCCACGCCGCGATTCCTAAGCGCGCACGGCACGTGTGTTTCTGTGTGAAAACCCAGGGGAGACGCCGCGTGTACGTTCGTGCGTTTATGTGTGTGAGAGAGAAAGAGAAAGAGAAAGTCCACCAGGAAAATATAATTAACAGTAATCGCTCGCGTATATGGCTCGGATTAACTCCGATGGGAAGAGGAGAATGGGCGCAAGGGGACGGGCCCCACGTCAAATTCTTCGGTGTTATCAGATCGAATGAGTTTTCCTATGGGATTATGGGATGTGCACGGGTGCTCGCGATTCACCGAGATGGACAATGCTTGGCTGGTGACCGTCCGGAAAATCGAGGACCGGAAAAATAAGAGCTCGGGGGGGGGGAGGGGGGAGAGAAAGAGAAAGGAGAGAGATTCGGCATTAATAATGCATCGCGCGAGGACGTTTTTGCGCACAACATATCATTACCGTATATTTGGCATTCAAATTCCGGGAAGCAAAAATGCTCTTTAATTCTATTCCGAGGGCGCATTTAATATTCATATCAGCGAAGGCGTAATATACTTGCAAATTTATCGCGCGCGCGTCCGCGATTACAGGGTGACGATGCTAATTCCGCCGAGTCCGCAGGCCGAATTAATGCCGTCGGGAGCAGTTTTTCCGCGCATGATCTGCGGCTGATTCGCGGCTGTATCGAGATTGCCTTCGTTTAGATCGTTCCACTGTAGTCGCTTGAACGTCAAGGTCGCCGCGTATTCAAGAGTTTCTGACGGGACCAGCAGCTCGAAGGGAGCCGCCTCTATTGTTCCGCGTGGAGAATGCGATCGGTTCGTGCCTCTCGAAGCTTGACGGACCGCCAAGTAAAGTTCTCTCTGACTTTCAAAGCGATCGAAGGGACAAGGCTTCTGCGGGAATCTAAATAGGAAGGAAGAGGAGACGCGCGATCGGCACATAAGCGGGTCACGATGGCGTCGAGCAACGAGAAGAAGGAGGAACAGGAGGAGAAGAGGAAGAAGGAGGAGCACGAGGAAAGTGAGAAAGATGGCCGAGAGAAGACGAAATGAGAGAGCGAGGAGGAGGTGCGGGAGGACGACGGGGTAACCGTGGAGGAGATGCCAGAAGATCTTGTATGCAAATTTCCTTGGTGCATCTCCGTGGGATCGGTGGAGGATTAACGGGCCGGCTCGCATGAAAGGCACGGAGAAGGAAGGCGTGGAGAATCCTTTCTCCTTCTCGAGAGTCTATCCTCCGTTTGCGCCGAAGGACGTCTCTCTATCTCTCTCTTCCTCCTTCTCCCGTCTCTCTCATCTTTCGATCCTTCCCGAGCGGCTTCGGTCCAGCCAAATAAGAAAGCCGCCAAATAAGAGAGCCGATCGCGTTTATTCGCGAGGGAGCGAGCGTCTTTGGGCTCCGAGAAAAAGAAAAGAAATCGGCACCGCGATCTTGTCCTCTTCTCTTCCCTTTCTCTCTTCCACCGTTCTCTCGACAGCGAAAGATTCGGAGCTGAGGACAGACGCATTCCGCGGAATGTCACGTCGTCGGTGGGAATGAAAACGATTTCGTTCTCCGCGTTCGGTCCGCATGCAAATTCGTCCTCGAGTTTTCAGAGTATCGCGAGATGGCCAAAGTGCATCTTCTGACGTGCCGATATGCGATTTGGCTTGTAGATACGAGTGCCAAAACAGGCGCGAGAAAAGAAGGATAGAGTGCGAGGCGCGAAGAAAACTATTTGCCGAAGATTTTTGCCGCGCGCGACGCAACGATAAATACACGATCGCGCAAAAGAAGCACGATTCTACGTGAGTCGCGTATAAAGATGAATCTCTCGCGTGCTCGCTTGCCACTGCGATCGCACGAACGTTATCGTTATTGCTGAGAGGTCGGATCGCGTCATTGCTTTCATAAATTCCAACATTCGGAGCGTTTGTTCTTTCTTTAGGATTTTCATGAAGTTCTGTCTAACACGGATGCATCCGCGAAAAAATTTTCATATTTCTCGGTTACCATCGCGTTTTCACATTTATCATATGCAAAATGTTATAATTTGGAATGGCATTTATTTTCTAGACTCATTACTCAAAAACGTATGTTATAACAGTAATTGTTAAGAAACTTTGCATTTTTCCGGAGCCTTATCTTAATTTTTCATCGAAGTCGTTCGTAAATTTGTGCGCGTTTATTACCCCGCGGCGTGTGTCGCGGGAACGTTGTGTGGGTGCGGGCACGAAATTACCGCGGTAAATACGCGTCGTTGGGTCTGACGATGGCGATGGCGAGGGGGTATATCCTTGACTGAAGGTAATCGAGCTCGCGCGTATAAATCCTATTAGAGGATTAGAGGGACGGCTGCGGGAGCGCGTGTGCGCGAACATATACGCGTGCTTGCGTATCCCCATGCAAATATACAGCAGACCCCCAAGTACCCTTTCGTGGGTGCCGCGTCGTAAAGAGGGTAGGGTGGAGCGCAACGGCGTGTGCGGGATAGAACGGGATATCGGATCCTCCATCGCGAAGAGAGTTTCGTGGTCGTATGCGCGCGTAAGGAACGCCGCGACGGCGACGACGCGGCACAACCGGATGCATTCTGGTAAATCGAGCGCGGAGAACGGCCCTCCGATTTCGACCTCTTTCGACTTCCTGCGGGAGAAGCGGTGGAGAAACCGGCACTCGATTTGCGAGCAATAAAACGACGATAGTCGACGGCCGTTCGCGCCGCGAAACGGTAAGCGAGCCGCCGCTCGTTTCGCCCCGCGAACTTCGCCCGCGAGCGAAGTGTCTGTCCGCGATCGTTTTCGTTTCTATTAGGCTCGTAATAGTTTCAGCGAGACATAAACTCGGCGCGGACATATACATATAGCCGCGGGTCTGAATCCGAAATTGTCCGAGTTCGCATTTATCGGCTTCTCTCGCGGCTGAAATGATATTTTTACACGTCGTAATAACATGTTATTCTTCGAGTTTGCTTTGAGAGTAAATGTGTATATCTCGTATTTCTTTAATTGACAAAATCTCTTTCTCTCAGTCTCAGTAAAATTCTTGTCACGTAACATTTCTAAATTTTAGCCAGACGTTGCCATTCTCGTCAAGACTATTTGAATATGAGACGGGATTATTGTGGATTTTACTCGCGTTAAATTTAATGTAGCATATGAGTTATATTTCCAAAAGAATTTTATCCACCCAAGCTTCTTTGATGATTTTATCTCAATGCATTCCTCGAGATTGTCCAAAGTTTACTAATTCTGCACGTCAATGAACGCGTTGATATCAATTCGACTGATGTCTCGTGGCTCGCTGATCGATCGAATTCTTAACGATCCGATTATCCACGCGATTCGCGCGTTTCGAAAGCTCCTGATGTTAAATTCTGACTCTTGGCCTCTGCGTAGCGCTGTCTTGTAACTCGTCAGCGTCTTTGACTGTCTTTTCACATGTGGAGTGAAGTTCAGAGCGACGCATGTCAGCGTCTGAGATCTTTAACACCGTGCTTCATTTGCATCGTGCTAGAGCCTAATTTCCAAAACTATGTACGTGTCACAAGTTGCGCGAATAATACAAACGTATATACAATTATTTTAATTATGCAAAAGTAATAACAAGAAAATGAGACTCGGATTTCTTGGAAATTACATTTTTCTTATTTGAAGGCAAATAGGAATAAAACTAGGAAATCGTTACTTACACGGTAAACTTTGAATAATGTAAAAGTTTTTTCTCCCGATATCTATGAGAAAGTGAATAATTATGAATATCTGTACCGTCTCATGTTCGCCGCCGGCAAATTTACCTACGTATGGATAATCGATCACTAGATGCTTCGATAGACTCGGCGAGGCGACTACGCATAGTGTATTATAGGACGACAATGCCGTACGTATAGCAGTAAAAGTAGAGAGAAAGAATAAAAGAGAGAGCGCAGTGTCGTGGCGCTATGCACGAGCGATGATAATCAACGTTCGTTCGTTCGTCCATGAGCATATTGAAAGACGCGCCGCTGAGAGGATCAGTCATTCGGTGCGGTGTGAACCACAGCCGCATCGCGGCCCGATCTTTTTCTTTCTTGTCGACTTTGTGTGTGGGCGAGCGCAGTTGCCTGGCCCGAAACGACACACAGCGTATCCTTTCTCTTCTTTCCTTCAATGACAACGAAGCCTTTCTCCTCTTCTTCGTTCTTCCCCTCGTTTCTTCGCCTCGCTTTTTCTCTTTCTCTCGCCTGCCTTCCTCTCTCCCTTGAACGTAAAATCTCCACCATCCTCTTCTTCGCTTCCGCCGAATTTTACGATTCACCGCGCTATATTTATGCTCTATTTAAATAGCAGCGTATTCACATAACTGGGAACGTGTACAATGTCTACGCGTTATGGTCTATATATTATTGGTTTATATTTAATAATATATAACTAGTTGTACGGTATCACGTCTAGTCGTCTTCGTGTGCCGTTAGATTTTCGTATCCCGCTCGCGTCGCCGACCCTTCGTAAGACGAACACGTCGCGTCGCCTCGCGTCCATGCTCCCACGAAGCATTTATGTCCTGTCGAACGGTACTGAGACGTGCGCTCGATATACCGGGCGAAGACGCATTTGTCATTCACGAATAGGCGCGAGATCTCGCCTGGGTGGTCATTCCTCGCGGGACGCGAAGGAGAGTGAGAGACGAACGGGTGTTGAAGTCTTCGCTTATCTGCAACGACAATGGGCGTTCCATCTCCGACACAGGCGACGATTTTCCTCTTTCGATAGCTCACTCCTCTCGCGTGACACATCCGTGGTCGTGTGGAGATTATGAAGTTTGGATTGCGGTGATCCTTATCGGGGCTAAGAATTCCGCAAGATTCCAGTAAGATATAATTAGAAGAGTATGAATAAGTTAAGTGGGAATTGTAAAGATACATGTTTCTTTTATTGAACGTAAAAATAGATATTTATTCTCTCGATCTGCACTCTTCATAAAATTTTAAATTGTATGCATATATTCAATAGATAAAATATGTATTCAATACAGAGAAAAGAATTTTTGTTCCGTCCGCATGCATTTTATGCATGTGTGAGGCTTCGTGGTAGTACGGTACCAGGTGAGGCTGAAATGTTGGCAGGTGTGTCAACTACCGAGCGCGGGACAACGGCAGAGTCTTTCGGCTGGTCTCTCTGTAAGCGAAACGAGGCGTTTCGCCGTAAGTGAGCGTTCGCGTGACACCGGACTTAGGATAAACTTAGTAGCCATTTAAGAGACCGCTCGGCGGTCTCCACGAGGTTTACACGCACGTGCACACCCGCGGAACTTTGCACGGGAAAGACGGATATTCACGATGTAGCGGATAGAACGGGCGTCTTTCATTCTGCGCTTTTATGGTTGATCTCCGCGCGAGAATATTCTGCGGAAGCCTCGAACCGTTCTGGGTTGAAGAAGAAGCTGCGCTTACATAATTATTTTGCTCCTGTAGAAATATATTTTCCAGTATATTGAAAAATAATCTCCCATTTCAACTTGAAGAAGTAATCCAAGAGTCACTGTGTGGCATAATTCTACATAGGAGAAATTATATTTGATGGTGTAGCGATTTTCCACTTTTCCTCAAGAGGCTTACGGCCAGCCTAAAACGGTAAACTCATTTCGAGGAAGATTTAAGGTTTTCGGAATAAGCGGTGACGCGCATAACGTCTGCGCGCGGCGATTATTTACATCTTCCGGGACGAGAGTACCGACCTCACCCACGTGCTTTCAGGTGCGACCGAAACGTCGTCGGAGAATGCCCGCTCATTCCCACGCAGTTGCGCACAATACGATTCGTGCTACGATCTAGCCCTGAACCCATCCCTTATTCTTTTCCCCTTCTTCTCTTCCTACTTTTTCTCGCCTTCGCGTCTCATCGTTCTTGCCCTTAAGAGTAGTCAGGAATAGATGTAGCACGCACACAACGCCCTTGGCAGTAGGGTTGTTGTGATATCGACGCCTCGTTTGGCCCAGTCGCGTTACCGTGACAAACGGCACTCGTAGATCTGCGGGCCGCTTCTAGTTCTGCTGAGCTACCGTCGGAGTCGCCGTGGGTGTTGGTAGGCCGCTTATTAACCGGGATTTTGATGGAAGACTTTCCCACCGCGCGCCTACGGTCGGAAGATAATTCAAACTGAGGAAGTCTCTTCCATCTTTCGTTCTGTATCACCTTTATCGCACTTAAATCTTGTTCTTCGTAAATGATGCGAGTTAACGCGGAATATCCATTGATTAATCGACGTCGACGATACAGATTTGTCGCGTATAATTCAGTGGCGTGTGTTCGCCACAGCCACGCGCGAAATTAATTCCGCACTTAACACATGTCCCATTTTCAGAAGCCATTCGTCTCATTTAGCGTCCGTTTCTCCGTTCACGCGCGCGATCCAAAAGCATGGTGCCGCGCGATTAGTTTCAACGCTTGTGCAACAAAATGCGGTCATATTCTTGGATCCGTATTCGCATCCGCGTGATTTGGCGCCAACTGAAGCTTACTTGATTTTCGACTTGTGATCTCATCGATCGCGAGTAAGTTTGAAAAGTTCGGGAAAAATCTGCAAGATAATAAAAAATTTTCTGCAACTTTTTACTACCGATTAGAGTCGAATGAAGATTTAATTAATCTACTTTTAAACAGTACTTTGTAACACTTTATTGTAATACGCAACGACTGTCAAATCATGTCTCGGTACAGCCACTTTCTCGATTCTACATCTCATATCGCAGGAACAATAAACAAGTTGGCGTTTGATCTCATGGCGCAAAGCGAGATCACGCTTTTGATTTCGGCTCATTAATCGCGCGCGTCCTCCGGTTCCTGCTTCGTCGACGTCGCCACGGCATAACGTGGTCTTGAAGAAACCGGGCGAATCATCGAGTGGAACCGTTCGGCACGATGTCTATATGGAAGTGTGACATCTTGACGGTTATTCCTGGCCGCCTCTCTCTCTCTCGGCGCGTCTGCCTTTTATTAAACGACGCGCAGAGTACCCCGTTCACCCTCGCGTCTAGGCACACCTTGGATGGTAGAGGCGTACAAGGGGACAAGAGAGCGTTACGACGACGCAGCAGCACGACGACAACGACGACGACGACGACGTCGACGACGACGACAACGACGACGACGATGACGAGGGACGGAGGGACGCTCTTTCGCGCTCGTCAGAAATAGTGGCACTTCCCTGTCTCCGCGCCAGCTACCGCCGATATCTATTCCGGCGCGCTGCAAAACAACTCGCCGGCCCTGTCGGACCAGCCAACCGGTAGTTACTATGTGACGGACGCGCGAACGCATCGTTCAAAAATATTGCCGGACATGGATTCCATTGAATGTATGATGATCAGTTGATAGCATCCGGCAAAGTAGTTTTAGGATAGGTTCCAAATAAAATCGATTAGAAAAAGCTAAGTGTATAGATAGATCAGTCGGTGTTTCAAAATGTGCATCTTATTTTGGGTATAGATCTTTTTTCTCTTTTTTAAATTTTTATTTATGTAAAAGTGGCTTAATAATTTTAAACAGTAAATAATAAATTGACAATGCGTACAGCGACTAGCTATTCGTTAATTTTTTTAAGTAAATTATCTTGTTTGATTCTACATCTGGTCTTGATATTTATAACTGACGAAAATATCGAATCGGGAATAACACGTAGGCAGGCTCACTCTCGGTTTGATGCACCCTTCGATCTTGCATGCGGGCGCAGCTGTGTTCAGAAGTTTAGAATGAAAGAAGGATTAAAGCGAGAGAGGAATTTTCCGTGAATAAGATTGTACGTGGCGTACAGTCCGTTCTAATTTTATTTTACTATATATATATAATATTCTAAATTTATGTAGCTTCCTACAATTCTGTCACGATAGATGTTTGCTAGAATTGTTATACGTACGCAAACTACACTGTTGGATTATTTTTCACGATATATCGATAGCAGGAATGAAAATATAAAGAGATACACGCTTCGTTTGGTTTGTGTTGGAAATACCGCACACATCGCGATACAATAGTACATGCCATTACGATGGTATTATCGGTAATAATCTAGTAATCGCATGACTTTGCATTGCAACGCGTTACATTTTGTTTTAGATGTCGATAGATAAGTCCTCCGACGCTCTTCGCAAGGGTTTCTCTTCTTATGAGATCCAAGTCTATCATATAGCACTCAAACGGAACATCGATTACACGGCGAGAGCATGAGTTCTGGTTTGCTGGCTCGATGGTTTACAGCGAGTCGAACCTTCGAAGACGGAGGATACTCCGTTACGTGGCTTACCGAGGTCGAGGTCGCTTCCCCGGTAAGCCCCGGTCGAGGTAGCGCAAGCAGCGCGTGTAAAGAGAAACCCTCACCGGGGGGAAACAATGTAGGTAACACGGCGAAGGTTAGGGGGGCCGTAAATCAAGGGAACGAGCATCGACGCCCGTAAAGTCATCGGGCACGATCATTTCTATCGACGATGTGGTAGGAGAAGCGATTAAGCCGAGTGAATACAACCACGGGAAGATCACTGACCTGACCAAAAGCCTCTTCACGCGCGATTGGCCGAACTTTACTCACTTGCAGTTTATTAACTTGGAATCTGAATTCCAATTTTTTTATACGTTTCTGTGCCGTTCGCACATGAGGGATGTTTAGCGATTTCGATATCAAATAGATTTAATTTTAACGCGGCGAAGGGTCGAAAACGTTAGTAGTAAGTATGTTAATGACTCGTAGGCGACGGGCTAAGATCTAGACATCTCCGTTGCTTTTAAGCTCGCCGTATTTCCACTGCGAGCCTCTTCGGCGGCTTTGGCGTCGGCTGCCAGCAAATAGTTTAGCATCAATCCCGCGACGTCTTATTATAACGTTATTAAAATAACCGGCTCTCGGCTCGCGAAAATCTCTTCTCGCGTTCGTCGACACTCGCGCAACTAATTCTAATTTAAAGACTGCCGTTTATCAGTAGTTTATGGAAAAAAATTATAAAGATACGAAAAGTTTCTATATAATTGTTATCAAGTTATTTTAACAATCTGTTTCTACTTCAGTGTACACCATAGAAAGTTTTATTATAATATTTAAAATTGCATATGTTTTTTCTTTTTATTGTCTTTTGTACTTTTAAATTTCATTGATATTTTGGGAATTTTTAAGCGAGATGTAATATATTCTAAAGAAATTTAATAGACAAGGAGTTTTCGAATTACCCGTAGATACAAAAGATCATTGATAAGCCATGATATTGTAGCGGCAAAATCGCGGCTTCCGTGGAACTCTGTTGTCATTATGAGGAATAAATATGCTCCGATGCGAGGCACCCTGCTGTTACTCCTCCCCAGAAATCCCTCTTTTTCATTCCTGGCGCACCCTCGTTGCCGGGTTTTTTCCGTTGAAAAATATTGCAAATTTCCTGGTCCTTTGCGAGACCCTCTAGAAAGCTCGATCAGCTGTGAAAAGATATCTCCTCTTTCACTCGTAATGCAAACGTATATTTGCGACTTTATCGATACGTCACGTATCGTTGCCTCGTATCTTGTTTACCGGCAACAATTATGTCTGCGAATGAGTGACACTTTAATCTCCCATCCTATCTCGGATATGACTTCATCGTGTTTTTTATCAGAATATAAAAACGTAATACTTGTTATTTATTTTAATTGAAATTACAGTAGTCGCACCGATTATAATCGTTTTTGCTGTTTTAACATGCATCGTTTATAAAACCGACGTTTTATAGACTTTTAATTAATTTTATTTAATCGTCTAAACGACAATTCGCGTGCGCGCGCGCACGTGAATATACAACGTGGTAACGTAATGAATGAAGTTACGGACAAACTATAAGTGACGACTTTTAGTCTTCGCTAAATCCCAGTCTGTATTATATGACTTGTTCTTCCTTCGAAACTTTGCTAGGGCCTTGTATCGGGACGAAAGCGCCGTTTCACGAAAGCCTGCTCCGCTCCACGACCCTTCCCCTCAGCCTCGCAAATCGTTTATCCTGCTTGTACAGTGCCTTCTACACGGTGGATATTGTATTACAGAGTTGAATATTTAATGAGGCCGGCGACACTTGGCACGAGGGGTAAAAAGTTCGTGGTCCCTCCGCTCCCCCGAGATATATCCTACCAGCCCCCTAATTCTTTTCGCCTCGATTTTCGCGATAGGCGAGGGACGAATTTTTTACGAGAATACACCGCGATAGGCGATACGATATTCCTCCTGTCTTCCATCGCATGTCACCAGCTTCGGGTTAGAAGTTAAGCACGTTCCAGGACGCTTGGCAAGTCACGAAATTCTATGAATTATTGAGTGGCCTCTTAAATAATCGGCTCTTCGAATATTACACTTGTTTCGCGTTATCATCTTCTCCCCACGAATTTAAGTCGAGACTGCGAGATTTAACAAAAATATCACGATAAACGTATTGGAATAAAATTATTTGTTTATCGCCTTAATTCGTTGCATTATTAATAATTTTACCGAAGGATATTTGCGAAGGAAAAATATAGTGGCATTCGTGTATTCGCTGCAAAAAGACGTTTGCCGTCTAAATAATTTTCTGCAGCGAGATAATGAAATTTTGTAAATAATTTCCGTACATTTCTCTCGTCTTTCTCGTCCCCATGTATTTTGAAGAAGTCTACGGTGTCACCTGGTACGAGGAATGGTGGCAGCATCAGCCCCTTACCCTGGTCTGCCTAGTTTCATCTCTCTTCCCCGCCATCCCTACGTGCAACGCCATAAATCAGCTCGACAAATTTAATTATCCTGCTGTCTGCGATAAAGCCGGGCGTGCATCCTCCTTGTTGTCTAACTTCACCTATCTCGCAAGCCCTTTAAGCTTTCCGCTTCTTCCTTCGACCAGAATTGGCGTCGCGGTACAGAATCCATGAACCATGTAAAGGATATCCCTGTTTACATTTCTGGAATATTTAATTTGCATGATAAATCTTTCATGACATGTTTTACTGGAACGAACGTAAAGTACGATGTATCATCTTGATATTGATAATTCTGATGATGAAAACAGGATCCATGAAAACGAAAAGATTTTCAGATAAAATTCTAATAGAATATAATGATAGCTCTATTGCTTTTTTTTTAAGTTAATTCGATTTAATTCTATTGTATTTATTATACAATGAATATAACCGACTGTTCTTTCTATTTAGCATAATAGTACGACAAGATCGTTACAGTGAGAAAAATGAAATCGTTTAAGATTATTCTCCAAGTATATAAGTTTGCATATAACAAGCGAGATTATAATGGTTCGTTGTCGCTTCAATTAATCGAAATTCACGCTTATCCCAGCGCGGTTGCGGCGGGACGAAGGAGGCGGTGAAGGGGACGTTACCAAACCTGCCTTTCGTTCGAGAGCTTAGCGAGATCACTATTAACTGCGCCAGGATAAACCACGGCCGGTCGGTTCTTATCTGCGGTCGCCGCGAGATAAATTTCGAAGCGAAAGCGCAGGACCCGCGGACCCCCGGATTAGGTTCGTGCGAATACTGCATTCCGTTATCGCCGTCGGTGCAGAACACGGGTGGGACAGAGAGTGGTGGCGAGATCGCGCGTGTGCGCCACACGTACACGCACATGCGGCAGGTCCGGTACGTGCCCGGTTGCCCCCGCGCGATTAGAGTCATCGCCCGCGTGCGCCACACGTACGTACACGTGCGCCGAATCGCACGTGTACTTATCCGGTTGCCCCCGCGCGATTAGAGTCATGCCCGCGCTTACGTACGTACACGTCGCCGAATCGCACGTGTCTTATCTACGATGTTCCTAGACACGTCGCGGCGGCAGCCTCGCGAAGCTCGATTTACGCCCGCGCCCGCACTAGCCGCGATTATCGGACCTCCGATACCTCGACGAATTTATGTACCTCGCTAGTAATAATAAGATTAATGCGGTAATGATATCTATAACAACTTATTAGAAAATTAGATACAAACATTTCGCATCTCTGAAATTCCACGAATTCATTTTTGCTAAATAGAACTTTGCGGTCGATTGTTTATTAAATAAGGAGATATTTTTTTACCTAGGTTTCGATAATCTTACTCTGCATAAATCTTTTTGCTTGAAAATTCTTCTAGTTCTCTGTAAATTCTCTGCTTTCCTGTGACTAACCGATTTGTAGCGTCGTTCTTCTGCCACGAGGAGGAAGTAGAAAATGGAAACCTTTACCGGTCTCTTCATCATTTGCAACCGTCCGCTCTCTTTCTCGTTGAAATCATAACCGCCACCACTCCCGGGATTGGCATAAGGCAACTTGACCGAGCCGCTGCCTCATTGTCGTGTGCTTCGGTCGTATTATAATACAATTTTCGGCGGTTCAAGCTGAACCCCGCGTATTCCGAGGTCGTAAAAAGAATGACTATGGAGGAAAAAAAGAGAGGATTCGACGAGAGGGAATGCGCGTGCGACTATGTGCGGATACGTGTGTACGCGAGACAAGCGAATTTGTGTGCGTCGGTATAAAGTAAACCGGTGGCAGCCAGCACAATGCGCCGTATCAAACAAAGCTGCTGTGCTCGGAACTTGTATAGCGGTGTGGGTGGGTGCGCGAGGTGTAGTATTACTCATTCAAATGATCCTCTCCCTCTTTTTCGTCCCTCCGCGTCGGTCCGATGCGACCGGCGCTCCGCTCCTCTTCTCTCCTTCTCTCTCTTTCTCCTTCTCCTCTTCCTCCCCCTATTCTCTTCCACGGCGCTTTTAATCCGCCCTGGCATTCACATCTTCTATACTCCAGTTAAACAAAGAGTCGTACTCTAGAGCCGAGTCCTGTTGCATGTACCGGCGTGTATACGCGCCGGCTTACAGATACCATGGAGAAACGCGCCAACCGACCCCTTTCGCCTAGATTTCATTTTGGTACCGGCGGCTCGAGAGCTTCCTCCGCGCCCGCCCATTGTACCGACAACTTTTTCCCCATTATTCGAGTCACATATCGAGCCGGGGTTGATTTCGAGGTTTTTTGTTATTCGCCGACTGCGTGCGTCTGCGGGGGAGATCCTGTGTTGGCAGTGCGGGTGGCAGCCGCATTCATGCCGCCCGCGATTTGGCTTAGCTCTCGCACACGTAAGAGAACGGATTTTTCGAGAGGGTTGAAAACGCCGTTTAAACCATCTTTATTCTAATGAGGCTCCGCGAAAAATTATTTATAGGCATGAATAACTGTAGCAGAACTCCTTATCCGTTGCCATGCTTTTTACATAGTTACATTGGAAAATCGCAAGTTTATACAGATTGACATGAGCTACGCTTAACGTCACATCTCAAGTTCCTTGGTAAAGTTGTAATATAATACCTCCATAAGATCTAGCAAAAGTATTCTCTACGAATTCCGCTCAAACTATTTTAAAACGAATAAAAGTCAAATACCAATCGTTTTTCTTATTCATGACTTCTACGCACGTGATTTGCTTACGTTCTATAGCATTGGAATTATCCATTCTCCTTAATTCACATCCGTCGACTTCTGTCTGCCTCGATAAAACCGGATCGAATTTGTTACTGAATCTCGACGTTGATTCTGTTTGCTTTATGTCCATTGGTAGTCACAACACTCGGTCGCATAGCGATTTAAAGTCCTTTGATCTTTGTTCCTTGGATGGAAACCAAGGTTACTGCGAAAAGCGGATAGCTGATTTTCCGTGGTATATACTAATACTATTGTGAAAATTTGCGGGGCATTCGAATTTCCGGCTTGCACAGAAATGTACCGTTATACATTGCCGTGAAGCATCAACAATTGCCAAGGGTTGTCCAGTGTGTTGCTGCACGAAAATGCCCAAAAATTCTGAACGTCGGTCCTTTGTCGAGTGGAAAAATTCTCGGAAGGATTCAGAGAATAGACCGTAACGCACCCCCGCTGAGGCTCTCATTGTTCGAGTCACAGCAGGCATCCTGTTTGCGATCAGGCCATCCAAGCTAAATAGCTCCAGGTAAAGATCGTGATCTTTTCCGATCGCTAAAAAGGATTTGTCGTATCTTGTCGCAGCTTGTTGAAGATTCAAAAAAAGGTTCGATTTTAAAGAAACTTTCCTGTGGTACCTTCAGTACCTAATTATAAGAAACGTAGAAAATTCATTTTGTTCAATTTAACCGTAAAGTTTTATTCCTCTTCCTTAAACAGACGCATAGAATTTTAAATGTATTACAGGAAGAAACGGAGAGACATTCGTTACATGTTAATGGCGACGAAAATGAGCATTAAGACACGCAATAATGATAACAACAACGATCGTTCTTAGTGTTGTGATTCCGCGTGTGATGTCACGATCGTTCTATATACTATAATTACAGCGTGTTGCATTATTTTATCGAGGTGACCGGCGTCGTTGGTTGACGCGGACACGCCCCATAATCGCGCCGATGAAGAGGAGCGTGTGAAAGCGAACGCTTTGCTCTCTCTTCGTTACTACGAACGATGTATATACGGGCAAAGAACAATCGTTGCTGTCGACCACACGCGAAATTGGCAGTAGCATTCAATCCGAAACGTGTGCGCGTGCGGATTATCAATCCGCGTACGCACGCATACGCTCGCGCTACGTACATGCGGGGTGGTCCATTGTCAGGCGGAAATTACGGAAACGCAAATTGGCCGGTGTGACTGTGACGGGCGCAGACGTGAGCCACGTGCTGCTGCGGTTCTGTAATCAGTAATACCAGTATTTAGGGGGTTGAAAGGGGACGGCGAGATCGGGGCGGATTTCTAAGCCGTAAGCTCGCTATTGAGAGATCAAGCCTGGAGGCTGTTTCCATTGGCCGTACGTGTGTATCGTATATTCTAGCAATTATGCCTTAACCACTGTGCATACTTCTGATTGCGTTGCTTGATTTCACGATAATTTAACGAAGCAGTAACATCGTATGTTTGTGAATCTATTTGCATTTAGCTGCATACCGCTGCATTTATAGCAAGAAATCGCAATTATTTAATTTTCTTTTACGATTGTTCCGTACTTGAGGTCTCGATAAGTAACCAATTTTGTGAAGATGAAAAACTGCGTAGATTAAAGACGACAGCGATAACGATTCAATAATCTATTTTTTTTCATCGATATGTACTTCCTTTCGCCAAGAGAAAGATAGCAGGGTGTATAAGGGGGATGATGTTCCCATCACTCGCATGCCTCTGTCCATCCCCGAGGTACACGATGGTGTTTACAAAAGTCACCACCAGATGACAGGGGCGGCTCGTGGAACAACATCACAAGCGTTTCTCACACGGGGTGGTTCCATTGTCGTGCACCCTCGATTTCCCCATCAGCTTTTTTTCCTCAGACCCGACGAGGCCAACGGTATCCAGGATTCGGCGGAATCCCACCCCTCGCGACCTGTACGCCGCCCGACAAACCACCCCTTGTGTTTGCAGAGCCACCCGTAATGCGTATTGCCGATCGCGTTGACCGGCGCAACTATGAATCCCAGAATAGCGCATAATTGTTATCGCACCATTATAACGCTGTCGCGTCTTAGCATCACAAACAAGCGGTAAAAGCGACCGGGAGTCCCCTGCTAAAAACTTCTATACAATTATAACGCGACTAGTTATTCGACGGTATATTTTCACTGTGCCTGTAATAGCGCATAATATTATAAATAATAATAATCGCTGTGTGTCTCCGACTATCTACAACAGAAAATAGAAATTGCGTTTTCTTGATTGTGAATGCATCATTATTTACAATGACACTTCAAATCTCCGTGAATGAGTGTTTCGCCGGCACTACGTAACGCGTTGTAATCTCCGCGGTGACTGATAAGCAACGAAAGTCGGAGATAAAGGCCGAGTCGAACCGGTCGAGATCATTAGTCTATCTAATCGTCGGTTAATCCAGAGCAACGACATCGACCATGCGATAATCGCGAGCTGTCAAGGTTACGTGCTGAATCCGAAGAATAGAGCCGGCACGCAGTATCGAAAACGTATCTGTTTGGCGTGTTCACACGACGAGCAATGTCGAAGAATTTAATCGTTGGCTCATCGATATTGATTTGCACATTGTGGAAACGCGATAACATCGTCATAATAGTCGATTGATCAGCTTCGGCTGCGACAACATTCGAACTGAGTGCGCCGATAATGCGTGAGATAACAATCCCGTCGATGCAATCGCTGGAGATGCTAATCGAGCGCTATATTATTTTTCCTTAAGAAATTAACTGTGAATATTATTTTGCTGGCAATTTAAATTCTAAATTTGGCTTATGCACCATGCTCAAAACCATTCTATCATGTATTCTCTCCATGTATTTTAAAAACACGCATTTTTCTATCACTTGTGATTTTTAAGCAATTGATTAACAACAAGTTAAACATAGAGACGAATTTCTACATTTTTATAATTGATATTTATAAATATACTTTCTTTCTGTAGAAAGGACTTAAGTTCTGCTTTACATTGAAGCAATAATGCTGTGTAATCGTACGTGTCAATCACGCGATAGTTTCTCTATGTACATTGGAATATCTATAAATTTATATAAAATTGATGAAGTTTTAAAAAGGTCAGCGATCGAGCATAGCTTGTCGACAGAAAATTCGTCGCGGTGAAAACCATCGACCGTGTCAAAGCATTTCGTATAATCGCTTTCATTGTTTCTTGATGCCGAAGTCGGAGAAGAAACGCGCCGCAACCTCGATATGTGACGTGTAATCTTTCTACCTCTCGATTTTTAATTAAAGAATATAATATTATACACGCGTTAAACTTGATTTATTGCGCCTGCATTTATGTGCGCCCTCGTGAGCGGGAGCGGGAGCGGATCGAGGCGGAAAGCGCGCCCTTTGAGGTGTCGCTCCGCTTTCTACATCAGTGGTTGTCAACCATGCGTGTCATTCAATCTTCAATTATAATTGTTTTTTTTTCCAAGTCGTATTGTATTTGATCCACGATTTAAAAAATACGTGGCACGAAATAATGAGTTATCGGAAGCACGCTGTGGAACAAAAATATCGCGATATAACACGATACAGAAATTAATTTCGTAAGATTTACAACAAAGACATCATTTTGTTGTTATTTGAAAGAAAAACATATATACGTTTTAAACAAGTAAATTTTTCTATTTTGTTCATTCTTCAAACGCTTTGACTGTGTACTTTAATTCGGTATACATTCAAAATTTTAGAAATATAGTAAAAAAATAAGAGAAAGTGTGATAAGATGTTTGCTATAAAAAGAAATAGAGAATTTTTACCTTAATATTTGTGATATAAAATCCATCATTTCGCCACGATTAGCGTTTCTGATACCACGCTACGCGGTAGCATCGCACGCACGCGGACGGCGCGTTATCGATCGCGGTAAAATTCCGACTTCGTCCCGTAGTCCCAAAAAGTCCGAGTCACCCGAAGCCGTGCGCTGCCAATGGCTGTGGCGAGGTGAGTTAGCGGGTTGTAACTGTATCAAGTTGGCCGTGACACGACCATGCATAAATCACTCTTGCGGCTCGGGAAGGACCGCCGGCATAACGCACGGAGCACGCACACGTGCACACTTGTGCACGCATGCACGCATGCACGCATCGAGCTGCACCGCGGCTCGTGGTACCGCGAAAGGATCGCTGCCAGTCTTCGACACTCGATACACCGTCGCCTCGGCTTTGCTCGGCTTCCTCAAGCGATCGCTTTGCGGCACCGCTCGTCTCGGCGTAATGTGACTGAATTACGTGAAACGCGACGTAATTAATCGAGAAATACCGAGTGCCCGGCAGCGAAGGCAGTCGAGCGAAACGGGAGCGAGAGCAAACGAGCGTCAATCGCATCCGTTTCGCGGCGGATTAAAATCGTAGGGCGCGCGTATCTTGCCGCGTGTAAAATTGTAAAAGTGTATTTTTCGATGGCAGTTTAAGAAACTTAAGAACTCATCGCATGCACATTTCACGGACAGGATGTTGTATGCACTTAAAGAGAATCGGTCTACTTTGCATTCACGGAAAAATTCGAATCTGCTGCCGGTCGAGAGAGCGAACGAACGGGGAACGAGAAGGGGGTTGGCGAGGGCGAGAAACGTCGGTAGACCGTAGGGGCTACGAATCTAACTCGAGTGAAGTGGCCGCGGTGGAGCGGAGCGCGGAACAGCTGATTCAATCATGATAATTCCTCGAATGAAATTTACCGCCAACCATCACGCACATATCCAGTAACGTACTACAGGCCGAGCTCTTCCGAGGGTGCTTGTCTCGCCGGCTGCGGGGGATGGTTCAGGCCCTCCTCCCTCCCCGCGCACAGGGGTGTCAATCTAATAATACCAATTGACTCTAGCGGCCGGTGAATGCTCGATTTGCGGCCATCCCTCGTCTTATTCGCGGTTTCCGCCTCTATCCTTTTAAATGTAATGTGGGAAAAGTGGCCCACGGTCGCCTTGGAATCTCTCCGATTCAAAATCGTTGCTTTCATCAGTTTGAATTTTGAAGAATTTCTTTTAATCGGTCACAAATCAATTTTCTGTAAGACCTACAGTATATTTTAGTTTTCTATTTCAGTTATAATTTCTATCCAATTTAAAGCATTCTTCATTGATTTTTTTTTTATAAAAAAAGAGTTTTTTTAAAGTCTTTTATTTATATTAAATATATTCTCTATTCTTCCATGTTTCGATATCAGTGATTTTTATCTAATAAAATTAAAAACGTCGCAGAACTGTCGGTAATTTCTTTTTTTTTTTTTTGCGTTATTTATCTGCAACTCGGCATGCCGTGCGCGATAATATTGCGGACGACTTGTATGAGGACTCGTTATGTGACACTCCAGCCTATTCAACGATAAGACATACTTTCATCGCCACTGTCACTTCTCGATGAGCGATCACCCATCATCGGGACCCTCTGCCCATTACCGCCCTTTCGCGTATGGACGACAACGCAGCTTGATATTACCTGTGGAAAAGTAACGAAATAGAAATGGCTTTACCACGATTGCGTAGAAAAGCCTCCTCAAAAAGAAGCACGTTTTCCGAATTACATCACACCAAGTAAATTGGATATTTGGCTGATAGTACTTTTTTCTTCCGATAATTACGATAAATTACAAAATTTTTATATAAAATCAGACAAGATAATTTTAATATACAGAGGATGATTTATAAAAAATATTTTATTATTAGTTACGGTCTTGTAATATTTATTAGGTTAATAATAAAACAGTAAAATAGTACCTAGCTGTAAAAAAACGGATGTATTCTTTCGTATCGTATTTCTGTTGCTTGAATAATTGATGTCCTGAGAATTGATGAGAAAGTTGTTGCTGTTCGTTATTTCGGAATAACCGATACGGGAACTTTAATTTTGTTTACACTTTAAATAGACACATATGTTAGCTCTCCTTATTTTACTTTATTATCCAAGCAAATAAGATTACAAAAGACGTGTATTCTGATAAAAATTGTTCATGTTTCGAATTAAAGAGACAGTTCAAATTCTTTATTCTGAAAACACTTCTAAATGTTTAAAGATATTAAAATCTTTCTTACTTACGTTTAGCGATAATACAGTTAATTTACTTTCGCATTATTACATAATTGAAATGTTAAAAGTCTCCTTTGTACTGTCAATTTAATAATTTTACAGAAACTGATAAGAGAGATTTTTCGACTTAAATATTTTTGACGTACAATTTCATTATTATACATATACTGAAAGGGAATATTTAAGGCAATCGATCAAACCACGAGGATTTAAACGCTAATTTTCAAAGGATAGCCGATCATCAAGTCGAACCGCTCACCCCGTCCCGTCGTGTTTGCTCTCTTTTCTCGCCTTCTTTAGTCGTTCCCCTTCGCTCCATTCGTGCACCCTCCAAGCCATCTCGGCGTGTTGCGCGCATTGTCGATAGTCAAATGCATAACAGGGTGCGGTGTAAAACCGGCACGCATGGATGGTCCAGGGTAGCGCCAGATGGGTGACTGATGCGACCATCAACCCCGCGCTCGCATAAAACGACGAACCCGTGACAGCGCGACCTCGGTCGTCTACGTTATGTCGCGCGCGCGCGCGCGCGCGCGCGTGCTGGGGTCACCGGCGATATTATGTTTCATAGAAATTCATTGGGGATCTCGCGGAGACAAGCGTGTGCGCGGGAGAGGCGAGAATTGCGGCGACGCGTGCAAGAGCGTTTAATTTTCGTCCCGACTTGGCGCGCGCGCGCGCACGAATGAACCAGTTTATCCCGAGCGATTCGCGTACGCGATCGGCGCGATCGCTATATTCGCGTCTTCGTTTCTACTCGCTTTCTTACAATTGCTTTATTTGCGTCGTGTATAAGCGGCATAATTGAAGAAAAAATTGCTCCCGCTCGTTTGGACGTCTCGTCTTCGTCGCTTCAGCTCGTCGAGGCAGCTCGTCGCAGCTGTTGCCGATACGCTTTCGCACGAAAAGTCGGTTGCCATCGACAAACATTTTTTCACGATGTCTTCATTGTTGCACTCGTACGTTCGGGCGCTCGAGGGTCGATCGATCGTTCCGCTTTGGTTTACATGGGCCCGTAGAAAGAAATGAGGGGGGCTCTCCTCGCCACGCCGTTCTGTGCGACATCGACGGTAACACCTCGAGCGTACACACACCGCTCGCGTTGAGGGCCCGGAGCTTCCCTCCGCGCTCGCGAAGGGTGCAGGTCGGTTTGATTCAGCGGATCCCGCCGTATAGTTACCCACCGTCCTGCGGTACCCTCGGCGCGCAGGATACGAATAATAATGTAACAATGGCTGCCGTGAGCGCACTACAAAAACACTCGCCATTGTGCTCAGCCGAGCGTACGGGGCTGTGCGCCGCGTAATGTGATTACACGAGCGCGCTGCATCGGTGCTCGAGGCGATTGACAGTCATCCTCGTTAATGGTGTTTTTAAAAACAATATCCACGTGCCGCGCCGCGGGGAGTCAAGAGAGATATCGCGGAAATTTACACACTGCACCTTACGGAGTAACGCACCATCACAATATCATTTCTACTCTCACTTATTCAAACCGATTGTCGAACCGTCGCATCTCCAGCTTTATTAATATATGTGTGTGTGAGCGAAGGAATTTTAAGTTTCATTCTGTGAAAATAGTAAAATAGGGAATGTTCTTGTTATATCCATAACAATTATTCCATGCACTACACTGTAAAAGATTAGTGTAAAATTACATGTAATTTTGAGACTCACTGTAATAGTTTTAAATTAATTTGTTTCTAATTTTGCAGTATAAAAGTAAAAATAATTCCTTAATTTGTTTTTTACAATGTATACACAATAGTGAATCTCACTATTTCTATAGAATTACATGTAATTGTGAGATTCACTATGATAATTGTAAAATTCTACGTATTTATAATTTTGCAGTCAGAAGTAAAAATAAGTTTTTAATTTCTAATAAATTTTTTACACTATACATTGTAAAAAAACAAATTAAGGAATTATTTTTACTTTTATACTGCAAAATTATAAATTAATTTAAAACTATTACAGTGAGTCTCAAAATTACATGTAATTTTACATTAATTTTTTTTATACAATTTACGTCAATTCTGCTCGATTAGTCGTTAATTATCGCATGATTCTTGCTAGCTATTTAATATCAGGAGCCTAACAAACAAGAACGAATGCGACAGCATTTCATTTTCTACATATACAATCGTCGAGAGAGCGGAGATTACATCTTGGAGTAGTCACTTGGAGATATTGATCTTAAGATGAATCAAGCCGCGAATACGGCTAAAAATGTATTATAATTAATTATCTGATCGAATCCAGTGGTCGAAAGGGTCTCCAGAGCGCGGCACGTCCCCCCAACGTCTTCATTATGTAGACCGAGTCCTTGCAGGTGCCTTTTTCGGCACGAGAGACATTCTCCACACAAGAGAAGAACCGTTTAGCCAGGCTGGGGATTATTTTAATGTACTCCAATCACGTACGCACCGCCGCAATGCTGTTCGCCGACTCGGAAAATTTCATCGATAAGTCTCGAACCAGTAATTCTTCCCCGTCGTTGCGCCGTGTATGTTAATTATTTCCGTATCGCGACTATTGATTATACAAGAAATATTCTTTGAATTTCTCTCGTATCATTTCGCGTACGATTAGCAACGTTATAATTAATTGTTACAATTTTCTAGAAACCAGAGTGTTGGAGTTAATTGCATTTTTTATTCAACGCTCGGCGTTTTAATCGAGTATACTTAGCTCCGTATGATTCGCATACGATTCAGTTATTAACGCGTAAAACTTTTTCCACGCATATTGTTCCCGAGCTGCGCGCCATAATGGAGAATAATGTCGCTCCGCTCGAAGACACACGCTGCACTGCTTCCACGATGTTACGCTCACGGCGGTTTCAACAATCGCATACCGACGACAATTTCCCAAGCCTACTACCGTAACTTCCTCCGCCATATATATGTCGAGCTTTTTTTTTTTATTTCTATTTCGCATGCTCTACGTATCATCTTTGCGAATGATGAAAGACGTCGGCGGTATCGCTCGGAACCGAGCCACGCTGCTTCACGTTTTCCTCGGCAATCTCGGAACGGGTAGATCCTGTCTCATAATTCCAACTTGTTCGCGTAATATGGCAACATGTAATCTTGGTCTTAACGTTACAATGCGTCGCTTGAAGACGGGTTATTTGGTAAGGGGAGCAATGCGTAAACGTGGCCGGTGGATGTGCGCGTGCTGCATCCTAATCAGCGCGCAGAATTGCAGGACGTTACCCGGATTTGCTTCGTGTCTTACGTACGCACATGTGGCCTACGCTGCTCGCGGATTGATTTTACACGCTCGGCAAATAATTTCATATATTATTAAGAGAATGAATGTTTTCTTTTAACTCTCTTCGTTTTTACTCCGTGTTTTCCTATAGGCAACTTTAATAATCCATCAAATTAATCGTTGCAATTCATAAAGGAATAATCAATTACTTTTATTTTGTAATATCGATCAACAGATGCATATATTTTTTAAATGATCGATAAGAAAAAGCATGTTTTAAGATCATCTCACAGCTCATAGTAGATGTACGATTACGTTCTGCACGTTCGAAGCAAATTCATGTGACTTTCACGACCGCGAGGGTGTATCGCGGACGATATATTTTTCTTTGCGTGCCGTATTACCGTGTAAACCCAATAAAGAGCCGCGAATGAGCGGGCCACACACGACGGGGACTAGTATCTTTCCCGATCACAAAGCTCACCGCGAAAACGAGGCTCGTTCACTCTGGCGTCGTTTAATTTCGATCTGAATAATAAAAGGGATCCTAACGATCGCGCTCGTGGAAGAACCGTTTCCATGAGTCTGGCCGGTTCGCAAACAAACTGCGGCTGCTGGAATTTTCACTTTTATACCCGCGGCAGGGCAGTTCACTTCGCGGAAGCAGATCCGCTTCGCTTAGATCAACAAACAGATCGGTCGGTGTCGTCGTAACTTCTCACCATATGACTTTCTCGGTACATATTGTCGTAAAGGAGCTAATTAATATTTTTCATCAATTCTAAGTATTGATTCTTTGTTATTTTCCAATCTTGTTATTTTCTTAGACAAGGTAAAGTAAAATAAATAAAGAGATAAAGATAGGAAAATATTGAGAAGGGACGCATGAGAATTGTTAGAAAAGATTACGAGGGTTAATCTAATCATTACGTAGAAATTCAAGATGTAGATATGTAAACGTAGCGTTTAGTATCGACGGAGAGACCATGCGGTGAGTTACGTACAAACTCACTCGGCGAGATTAACAAAACGCGTAACAAGCGAGAGATTTCACGCATGTGCACCCCCGTGCCCGGGATTAAATGTCCTTCCACGCTCCTGACCGGCAGATATAGGCTAACCCACGGAACCGCGTACCACAATAATAACGCGAAGCGCCTGTGGCGGGTGGTCGCCGCGGTCTTGATTTTTGACAATGGCCGACAAAGCGAAGGGGGACAGGGCGCGTAGCAGGGGGGCAAACCGAGCGGTCGCCTGTAAAATGCACAATATCGTCAAATTTCATTATCGATATAATAATGCGGGCTTAATTCGGCGCGCAATACGAAGGTTGGTGGTACCCCGGCCGCTCGCATCGCTCAATGCCCGTCGCCCTATGACGTCCCTAGGGACACACGTGGATCGCATATATGGAACAGCTTGAGGTACGAAGGTCGAAAGGCGTGCGTGCTCTGATACCACGTCTTTGTTCTGATAATTATTGGCGCCGCGTGCGGCAAGAAATTTTCGTGATTGCGCACAGTGACTCTTTTTTTAGATTAATATTTTATATATAACAGCACGTGCGTATAGTAATTATTTTTATTAGATTTTTTAGCAAATTCTCCAATTAATTCGCTTAAAGTGAATACGTTTATAAATAACAATTTTTTTTCTTATCGAATTCTTGTCGAGAATTCTCTTTGATTTGAAATCATGTATGTGATGTACGGGATTTTCTAACGGGGCGTGTACGACTTTGTAGAAAATCACACAGAAGCTGAGATCAATTTGTTCGCCGGTCGTAGAACCGTCGTCCGACGTTTCGTCGAACTGCTTCAACGCGATCTAGTTTAGCTCGCGCTAGAAACGGCCAAGATACGGTCGCCTTCAAAGACGATTTATCTGTCGGTCGGTAGGTTAATTTCGCTCGTTGATTTCTTGGAAGCACATCGGTTACGAACGATTGTCAGATCGGGCAGCATTGCCCGCTCCACGTTTGCTTTTATGCAGTCTCGAGTACAACGAAAATCCATCGAGTGATGCAAGCTGTGGCAAAGGGCAAACGCGCTGCGTCGTCGTTTCAGTGGCTGTCATTCGGCCGAGGCTCCATTTTATAAAAATTAATTACGTCCTCGATAAAAATGACAAATATTTTAATAAGAAAATGAGATTCTAATATTTTTTATCAATATCGCAGAATGTTTAAAAATTTTGAAAAATATTATATAGGCGTTTATAAAATGATCTCAACAAAACTTTTCGAGTTTTTTAAAATGCGAATGATAAATTATTAAAATAGATTAAGTCTTAATTGACGTATGCTTATATATTTTCCATTAATATTTAGTAATTTTTCCAATTATCAAAATCAGTCCATCGAAAGAAAGTGGAGAAAGCGGAGATAAAGAGATCCTCTAACTTAATTTCATGAACGGCTGAGAATCCCTGAAGAGCTAATCTTCCTTGGTCCTGTAAGAGGGAGAGTAAAGAGTCTCTAGTCAGCTGCTTTCTTTGCAAAATCAGCCCCACGAAATGGTAGCTAAGCTCGCCATCGAGGGGTCTCTTCCGCCGTTTTAAATCGATTCGCTCAAGTTTCTTCTCGGAGCAGGTATGTCGCCGAGTTTCTGCAACATTCGTTACACGGATCCCTGCATTTTTTGAACACGTGAAATAGGCACCGCGCGGGTCGGCACGGGGATCGGCGGTGAGATCGAAGCTAGGGGAGCAACCCAATATACAAACAGGCTGTCCTGTGCTATCGGCAAGATGTTTAATGTTTCGGACTGTTTGAGCATAATATTTACACGAGACGGCCGCAGGATCTTAGATGGCTGCTTCCGGTTTATGCTCGAGCGCGCGACCGTTCTTATCGAGCATGTTCGCAAATAGTATCGCTCTTATGCACACAAACGTCGCTCTCTCCACCTTTGCGCATCGTCGCGTCGTGCGTGTAGCCGTAAGTCAGATGCACGTGTCGTCGATCGACGATTAATCGGTGCCTACGAACGAAGGAAGATCTGCGTATCCCCATTTACGGTCCGGATGTTAATTCCGCGTGACGTTTCAGCAAATTATCGCGAGATTTCTCGGAAGCGTCCGCGCTCAATGAAACAGACGGAGCACTGATCGTAAGACGCGCAGCTTACATCACTCGATAAACATGAGTTAAATCGCCGACGGCGATTTTTCGGGAGAGAGAGAGAGAGAGAGAAAAAAAAAACGCGCACGGCGTTCCGCCGTGAGTTACGATTTCCCGCTTTATACGTCATCGCGGTAAAAAAATGGCGCCGGCGATAAAACAAACGTAAGCGGGATACCGGTCAGCCTTCTCGGCAACGTGTGTATCGTCGGCTCGTAGGTGCGCGGCTACCGGCGACTAGCCTTCACCTACCGAGGCGGCCCGCACGCGAGGTAATGGTCGCGTGGTGCAATTACCCGGCGTGACTTGCATTCTGCACCCCATCGGTCGCGCTGACCTGATAGTCCTCTCTCTCGCGTCCTCCTCCGCCTGCTACGTCCTTGTCGTCGTTACCACGGCACTCCGTCGAGCGTGAATTTTCGCATTCAACCCGGGACTGGCATCGCCAACTTTTTCGGTCGATACGCGACTGTGTCGTAAATACCGCTCGACGTTTATCCGGATATCGCAGCGAGCTGCGAATTCGCCTCTGTGAATCGACACGTGTCACGAATACACCGTGACTACACACGGTTGATTTTTTTTTTTTATCAGTCAGCAGTGCGTGTTGCTGTTGGTTATGTGGAAACTTTCGACCTTAATTTTTTAATGGCGCAATCTTCAACGAAACCGGCCTCGATAGTTGACGATTGAATAATAGGAATGGTAGGTAGGATGAAATAATTGCACGACGGAGGATTAATAGGATTAGTTAGAAGCTGGAAATTAAATTTTAAGTACAATTGTTGTTTTCCGATCCGATAATAATTCCAATCGCCTCTTCTCCTCCTGATCTCGGCATCGCAATAATCGAATCTCCATAAAAGCGTCGAATCAGTTCCGATCGATTTCACGCGGAAATGTTGCTTTCATTGGCGCTGACGGTGGAGGCGATAGAAAAAAAAGTATGCTCAAGAGCGACACTCGGGGCTTACGTCGCAGAGAAACGAGCCGTCGTAAAGTTTATCGTTGTAGCGTTAAGGGGGAACGAGGACGGCGCGCATCTCGCCTTTGCTCGTAGATTGTCAAAATAGCCGATCTTTATGTCGTTTTTATAGCCGCTCACTCGCGGTCGTTACGAGCGTGAAATCCAAGCTCTTCCGGGGACAACGGAGGCGGTCTCTTCCCGGGGACTTTTTCAAAAAGTCGCGCACACGGTCCTCCGTTAGAAACATCGGCGTCTTCCGCGCCAGGGGCACTGGAGGCCCCGAAACACATGGTGCGCAAACGATCGCGTTAGAGAAAGACTTTTACCCCACGGGGGGCCCACGTGGTTTTTCATCTGTGTGTGCGCACCCCGTCCCACGGAACCCGACGAAGTGAGGCTCTCCGATTACATTTTCCCGAGCGTGGAAGGGAAAATACGCCGCAGCCCTTATGGCAAAAAGGCGTCTTGGATTTTCGACAAAAGGCTCCGGTTGCAGACGTGTTCTCCATGCATTTTTCGAGAAGCCGTTCACTCTATAATTCCTACATAATTCGAGAATCAATGGCGTGCTGAAATCCTGTTGCGCGAGATTTTCTTTATTTTCCGAAAATATATATATCTTCCCTGAATTCTTACGCTTTGTTTGAAAATTAAGTGCTACATTGGCGTCAAAATATCGTCTAAAGACTTCGTATCTCATCGGGAGAGAGAACGCGTGGCTAATCTACAATTATTACGTGCGGTCGCCTTTAGCTACCTGACAGCAAAGAATTTTAAGGGCCCGCCGGAAATGTTCTAATTTTCAACAAATGACATACGGCATCCTTTTTCTCTCCTGCGTGTAGATATCCCACCGCACCACTTTTTGTCATTCCAAAGACGAACGACCTGTTATTATCGCGTGACGGTCTATCGAGAGTGTAAACCTGTTCGACACCCCAACGACGACATTACAAGAACCTAAATAGATTGGCAAGAGATCGACAGATTTCAAAAATCAGTGTATCTGGAGATATATAGTTCGAAACGTATCAATGATAATTTAACAATGATATGAAACATTTTGAATCGTTTCGTAATATTCAAGTTTTTATCAATAATCTATGAGCAGAAACTTGTGAAAAGTATTATTAAAAGTAACTTATACATCGCAAGAAATCCTCTGCGTTTGCGGATTATCGTGCGAAATGTCGATAGCTATTCAGATCAGTCGACTCGTTTACGAGTTTCATCGTTGTTCGACAAAAACCTTAAACACATACGACGCATGAGACCCCAGGATGACGCTTCCGGAGAGCAGGTGTTCGCGACTTTCACTAAACTCTTTTTAAACGCTACCTCCGACGTGAGGAACTCGTCGTATTCTAAACTTCTCGACTCATGGCCCTCTTTTTTTTTTTTCATTTTATTTCGTCGAGACTGCGCTTCCGGCCTCGCTACGCCGCGCCGATTCCGCGCCAGACTTCGTTTCTCGGTCTTTTTTTCACGCTCGTTGCGCATAAAGAGCGGCAAAAGGTGGCAAATGGCGGACGCTGCTCTTTACAGTGTAGTCGGTAATAAAGCCCTCGGCTCAATTACCCCGATGAATCTTTAATTAGAGGGACGACGGAGTTTTATGTTTATAACCACGGGGGATAATGCATGCTCGATAATAAAGATCTCGATAGCGTTGAGAGTAATAGAAAGGGAGAGAGAGAGAGAGAGAGAGAGAGAATGAGAGAATGGAGGCGATGAAAAGGGGACAAGGAACTCTCTACCTGCGGCGTGCCCTTTCGAGCGGGTGGAACGAGCGCGCCAGTGACCTCGTAAAATTCGAAAATGGGCTAACGAACCCGCGATACGATTAGCCTATTCCGCACGCAGTCGATGGACGGCTGGATAAACGCGGAGGTCGACGTTCGTGAACGAAAGCGAGAGGGCGAGGCGCAACGTTATCTCTGCGCCTTCGGAGCGTTATAAATAACGCGTAACGCGGCTCACGTCTGCATTCCCGACCATGCATCGACCATGCATCGACCATGCCTGCACCCATCGTTATATGCACATATTTTTACGATGATTTTTTCATTTCTCTTTCCTTTCGTCCCTTCACAATTGCAAGAATATGTGCCCTTTTATCGCGATCGTTCGTCCGGGTGAGGTGGACGGACGCTCGATTCCACTACGCTAATCGAGAATTAATTAAGGTTTATGTGGTGCTGTAAACGTTTATAACTCCTCGGGGGACGGGACAGGTGTTTTATTCTCTGAGATGCACGCGTGCCACCGACCGGCGAGAGCTATTTATTGCTACTCGATTAATAAAATCGTTTTACCTCTGGACTAGTACAATGGCCAATCAATATAATATATTTCATCTATGATCGACATCTTTAAGTTCCTTTTTAAAAAATTATAAAATCGTAACCTTTTCTTATTTTTTTTTTGCCTTTATTTAAAATTATCTTTTAACACATCAGTCTATATATACCTAAAAAAAAGTTTTACGTTATAAGTTTTATTTAAGAAAAAAGAATAGACGCTGATTAGGTTGTGCTTAGAACGGAAGAGAGCATCATTAAGCATATTGTCTTTAACTATTTAGGAAAATCTGATCGCGCGCAACAGGTTGATCGATATTGCTTGTTGCCGTCTACCGAATTACAAATAGGCCTTATTTAGCGTTTTAATGAAACGACAGGCAATCGAAATGAAGTCACTGACGAATCTCTATTAAGCTCAGCCGCTCGCCGCTTCGGTTCGCCGGCACAGTATCGCTGTACCGCCGCCACGGTATCGTAAATTTATATCGAATTTTGAAAAAATGGAAATCGCAAACTTGCGCTCTTTAATCGTTGTTTATCGGATATTGGCGCTATTTATCGGACACGATAGCGAGCGCGGCAATCGAAAATCGCTTATTTACTTCGTTCTCTATCGCTGGATCTCATGGAACGCGGGCATGCACACTTTATGAAGCATTTCGCTCTCTTGTTGACATTTATAAAGTAGGATATTAACTTGCGCGATCGTGTCTTCCTTAGTTGTAGCAAGCTAGCCTTTCACACTTATCCGAGTGAAGGAAATAATTGCGCTCGCTTCGCGGATCATCGAACGAAATTATTTACTCGCATTCGAGCGCGACTTCCACTTTCGAGTTTCTCTTTACCAGACGATTATGTCGTAAAATCCGCCTTACGCGCTTCGCGCCTGATTAACGCGAATAACTGTGGATTCTCTTCCGACGTGTAATTCCGAGCCCCAAATCGTCATTTACCCGCACGATTACGCTAAGTGAACCGGTTCCCAGTTTACAAGGAGCGTCTTCTCGGATCAGAAAAATGATACTCCGGAGAGTTTCTGTATTAATGATAACGCGAGAATTCACGCAAAGATACCACTTGGACGCAATTTCGCGTGAGTAACTAGACGGACTCGACTCGTTTATACATGACTTTAGGAGGGTCGACGAATTCGCGATCTTGCCAATAACACTAATAATTTCATCTTTAATTTTTCTTCTCGCACACTTCGTTTCTCGTTTGCTCTCTTCCGTCTGGAAAGGCGGATGAGCGTGTTTATTGGAGCGACGAATACCCATTACTTCGTCGGTATTTGCATAGCGGGGACGAACAAGGTAAGAAGAAGAAGAGGAAAGGGGTCGGAGAATCGGAGCGCCGCTCTGTCGACTATGTGTTTTCGGATTATAAGCTGTTGCAACCGTATTTACGATGAGGATCCAACCGGCTGTGATAAGGGATTGCATAAGTTTAGCGCGGTAGCGAGGCTTAATCCGTTCCATATAAACGGTCCACGTGGATCAACATCGCTGGCGTAAAGTTGTTTGAAGCCTAATGATATTTTAGCCTCTTTTCGTCTTGATTCAACTAGCTGGATTCTCATACAATACACTTCATGTATGTAAATGTTATGCGCAATCTAAAACTAATAAATTCAATTGCAATCTCAAAAACACGAGAAGAATTAAGACAATCTCTGAAGAGCTCTCGATAGAAATAATCAAGCATCCGAGAATATAGTAGACAGGACGAGTCTGCATATGCAGAAAAGGAAGCAATGAGGACGGGTTGGCGTTGTGTCGCGTCGCATTGCCTCGCGCGAACGTAAGTGGCGTTCCTGGTTAAATGGGAATGGTCGATGGTTCGTTAGGCAGAGCAGTTTTTCAGGGTTCGCTCGGAGAAGTTTTTCGAGGCAGCTGCGGGGCGAGAAAGAGATTGGAGAGAAGGGGCACCTCCTGTTCGCCAGTTCTTCCGACTCGCTTCTGCCTTCCGAGTGCTCTTCTATACTTATTCTATCTCCGTTTTTCTCTTTTCTTGCCTCGCTCTTTCTCGCTGTACTTTCGTCTCTCTCTGCCCGTTCCACTACTCGACATATGGACGCACACGAAGAACGCCTCCACTGCACGCGAAAAAGGCCTCGGAAATCGTCTTTGCGATTCGCTTCCCTCGTTAAACGAATGAGAGATTTTGCATACCGCACAGCAAGCTGGCTCTCTCTCTCTTTCTCTATCTCTCGCGCGTTGTTATCATCCTTTAGTCTCTCCTTTGACTTTGTGCCTCCCTCATTCGCTTTTATTTTTCTCGTCTTTTACCATTTTTCGGAGTATTATAACACATATCGTTTATCCTCTTAACGAGCAGTGGCATTCCCCTGAAGAAAAATTAAGGTAACTTCTAAGAAAATTAAGAACGCTAGCAAATTTTGCAAGATCTATGTTGCGGAAAGACAAAAATAGATTTTAAATGCGAGGGAATTTTTAATCGAAACGGGAAATTTTAGCACGATTAATCGTAGAAGCTGTCGCTCATTTATTGGTTCGCTCTTTATTCCATTTTTTCGCATCGAGAACGCATTCGTGCGTTTGTACATACGAGCAAGTGTGTGATACGCGTACTCCCCCGCCCGCACACGTCACATTAGGCTCATTTTCCACACGCGGTTTTACACGCGCAGCAATTACAATAATAACAAGCCTCGTTCCGCGGTCGCACGACCGACCGATGCCCACTTACCCTCCGTGGACTCCGCTCGTTTTGTGAAATTGATTTAACATATTCATTAGCCTATGCAAATCTACGACGCGTCGCGCGGCGTCGCGACTTAGCGGTCTCTGCATCTGCCCGTCCATATTTCTTCTCCTTTTATCATTTTTAAATCTTTAAATTTTATACTCTGAGTTCAAAGCTGTTTATTTCATATAGTTCATTACGCATTCGTTTTTTTACTAATGGATAATAAATTCTCGATATATGTAAATAATAGATTTGCATGAAGAAGATTCTGTTCTACTGCATTTAATTTTTTTTTTTCCTTTTCTCTTGTCCTCTCTTTTTTCTCAACTTTTCTCGAGACTCTGTCGGGTGTCGTTTCTGGAATACAAAGTTTCCGAGACGAGTTTGTTTGTAGACAAAGAATCGCGTTCATAATTTCGTTACGTGGGCGCGTAATATCTTTCAAGGTGTCAGGATTTATCAAACTTATGAGCCTATGAAACTCGCAGAATCCTTCGCGTACACGTGTGGACACGCGTCCCGTTCGCGGCATCCGAGGGTCACGGCTCTGAAAGGAAAGTGATCTTAATGGAAGGAGACAACCGATAGCGATGACGAGCGAACGGTATTCTGGAAGAGCCCTTGCGTGTTCATTTCGATCAGATTGATGCGACGAGGCTGTTGCAACCTTAATCTACTGATAACTACTCGTCTGCTTACGGCCGTTTATTAAATCGTGGTGGAGTAGGACTGCAAACGATCTCCCCGTACGATGTCGGAAATATACAATATCGCGGAGAGATATTATTGGACGTAACTTATATGCAGAGTCATGATAAAATAATCAGCAACAGCATTGTGCCGTCGTGTGTACATGCGCTTCATAATTTTATAATTTTAGCACGTTTGGCGAGAGACGGCAGCGGCGTGAAGAACGCCTCGGTACCGCGATCAACATCGTCCGCGTCCATATGGTCGCGGCACAACCGGACATGTACGCGTCGAAATCATTACGTCGGCAGAGCGTGTCATTAAATCGTCATTACTACGTCGGCGATGTCCATTTACACGGCGAGCTGTGCGCGCGTGTATCTTTTCGGTAACGACCGTACCCGTTGCGAGTCTTTGCCGGAGGGAACAAGCTTTGTAAAACGTCGCGTTGAACGCCAAGTTGTTATACCCTTTGACAAGAGGTGCAAACGGGAAAAAAAAAAGAAGAAAAGAATAGCAAATGAAGACCGATGCGTCGTAATGACCGCACACGCGCGCTTCAATGCGATGTCATTTAATCAGAGTAACATGGATCGATACGATACACCGACGTGACGTATCGTCGTTTGAATAAAACGACGGACAACACATCGACAATTTTGTACAATTTTGATTGATTTCGTTCTCTAAAGGATTATTTACTTCAATTTACGATTATTTACTTCAATATTTTTATTTGATTCGAATTCTGCTCTATTCCTCTCAATATATTTTTCACAGTTTAATTGTCGGATAATTTGTTTGCAATTCGAATGGACTCTTTCCCGGCATGTAAGAAATATCTCTTTGTACATAACAATATTGTATAAAGTATGTACTTGACTGGAAAAAAACAATTATTCAATGTCTCTTTTTCTAAAGGCGCTAAGCTAATCCGTTTCGTTATCAATAAAGTAACGCATTTGCATCATCGACCTTTGAGTGCCTGGAATATTCCGTTGCAATGACCCGAGTCGTGCTCGCAGAATATTCTGCTTGCTGATGCAAACGGGTTAACAAAAACCATCGAGGGAAAACTGCCGTGTCATAGCATCGCGTCTATTCCGTCATAACACCCGCGGGTATGTTATGCCGCGAAAAAAGAGCTAACAAATCCTCCAAGGTATGCATACGCAAACACGTTGTCCACCCTTTGTAGTCATCGTGTACACCGGGTGAAAAAAAAGACACGCGAGGCAAACCACAAACGATACTTCCAAGCGTCTCGTGTACGCGCTCGCACACATTGAACACGCACGCATTACGTAATTCTACCGTCACGCTCTGACGCTATCCTAAATTGACGGACGTGTACACACGTCGATACCGTGTGTACTGATCCGACCTCTTTCATGATCGGACAGTTTGAAAAATCTCACGTTACACGCGTATCTTCCACGAGAGTTCCTGGCCATCAAGGGAGTTCCACGTTCGACGCGAGATCGGCCCTTTCAGAATACGTCTTATCTCGCAATCAGTTGTAAAGTTTAATTTTTGAATATAATTTTATTAAATGAGACAATCTCTCTCTTTGTTAACACATCGCGTCGTGGATTATCGCGGACATGCGATGCAGGAACAAATAATGTCAGCCGCTTACTTCGGTAACCAACAGGCGTTCCCTGAAATTATAGAGCGCCGGTAAAGTAAAGATGCACGCGAAGAGAACACAGCCCATTGTATCATTAAGTACTGATTTGCTCTAAGAGCTTCTTGTAATTCTCTTCGTTTGTAGCCGGAGAGTCTTTAATTCGAGTCATAAACACGGGGCAGCCTTTAGCGCGGAATTAGGAAAGAAGAAAAAGACGAGCACGGAAGCTGAAGGTGATGAAGCAAGACAAAGTACAATAGTAGCTCTCTGAGATTCTAAACGGAACTGAATGCGGGTATATCTAATATAATGTCGCGATTATAAATCATTCAAGTTGTCACGCTTCAACTGTACTGAAAGAAGAAAGTAAATATCTTAATAAAAATATAATCGGAAAATTTGCATTTAGATAATCTAAAAATATTTTACCAAGGCTAAATCAGCTTTAGATTTATTGAGTTATCCGTGGCTGAACAGTGATAAATTTGGCACAGTTTATGTATTACATGTATCGATAATTTCGATAACATTGTGTATTATTTGTTTTGTCATCGTTTTATGCCATTTCCCGCGCTTTCGTAACATGCAAAGTTGGTTACAACGCAAAGTAATTATTTTCTGGTAATCGGTATGTTTATGACAATTTTCATTACTTTAATGAGAGTTATTTATTGCAACGTTGAAGGATGAACCGCCCACATGGTTCTTCCTTTTCATCATGTTACACCGATCGGGACTGCCGTGCGTGCGCACATCATCTCGCCTTTTTTAATGAAATGCATTTCCTTCAGGTAGTAGTCGGCGGAATGCATGCAAAGTGTCGAAAAAATATTTTCGGGCTTCGGTAATAAGAAGGAACGCTCGCAGCACTGGACCGTTCAGGGACGAAAAATTACGAAACGCGATTCAGCTAAGTGAGGAGAATTTTATGTGAATCGTATATTTTGCGCAATTATCACGTGCATCTCGTTCGATATTAAAACGACATTATCGGAATGGCGATAACGATGACATAAATTGCTGATGATACATTTTTAACGATATAATAATGCATAACATTACATTAGCATGCCTTCAGAATTAAGAATCCTATATAATTAAATAATTTAAATGCTATCTTATAAATCGGATAACTATTTGAACTTGCAGTAGAAAAACAAGCAATATTATGTTCAAGCAAATACATATCTTTTTATAGAATATATGATTGATAGATTAGCTATCATAATTCTAATCTCTGCAGAGATCGATCTTAAAAATGTCCAAGGTTGTATTGAATCGTAACGATACTTTACGCGCACTTAATGTAACTGGAAGCAGCATGCGGGATAACCGGAGCAGATGTTCTTCCTCGTGCCATGCGCCTCTTCCTGGACGGGTGTATTTAATCAGGACTATATCCAGGAGGCCGCAAACGTGTTTTCTGGTGCCGAAAGATTCGGGGCGTGCGGCGGCGGCGGCGGCGGCGGCGAGTCCAGGTGTCGGCCAGGAGCCTGCGACGAGCGTAGAGAATGCGACGTAAGCTCAGAAGTCGCTCCAGCCTTCAGACGGCGTTCAATAACCGGAAGTACATCACTCGACGCATCCGCCTAACCATTTCTACGCGTCCCCCAATTCCGCGTCAACTCGCCTCGTTGACGAGCACTCTCTTCGTCCATCCCGCGATCAATCTCTCGTTGTCCTCCTCTCTCGCGCTCCTTTCGCCGTCACCGGGTTAAGCATATTTATATTGTTACTCGTACACATACCGAGACGATGCGTCTACCCGCTTACGCACTCGTACTTATGCCCCCGGTCGCGCGCGAGCGCGAGAGGAGACAATTTGCACGATCGGCATATCCCGGAATTAGCTTCCGTCCTTCGTCGCCACGCGCGGCTGATTCACATCAGAGATACATCGCCGTGCGCGTTGCACGTTTACAGCCTTTTATCGCAATTAGACGCCACGTTATTTGCTAAGCAAAGAACATTATCCAATAAAAAAATCTTGCGCACGCAACGCGAATTAGCGGCGTATCGCAATAATTGTAGCACAACGGAAATTATATTTCACTTACATTATATTATGAATTATTTTCGCTCCTGTCTGTCTCGCTTGTCGCCGCCTGTCACGAAAGATATTAATGGTTTATATTTGCCCGACAATGCATCCGTAAAATTATTTATAAAATCTTCTATTTAATTAAATTAACATCTAAAGATGTTTTTTTTATCTTACGTGTAGCGAAACTTCCTTCTCACATTTTCGCTAGTTTCTCTATGTGAAAGCGTGTATATCGCTTCTTGATCGCCGAATATTTATCGAAATTTGTATCGTCTTATTCGCAAGAAATGTCTCGTATACGATCGACGTGCATCGCCGATCGTATATATATTTCTGACCCCCGAGGCTGGAAACGAAATCTCGATGGCTGATCGTTATTTCCTCTTTTCCTGCCCCGTATGCTCGTAACTGCTCGGAGCTTCGCTGGAAGGCAATGGCTCTTATTCCTTCGGATATTGTTATGTTCTATACAAGGTAACATCGAGATGCCGATACACTGATATCGGAGACGATCGACCTCGAAGATCTCCGAACGATAATCGCATTGCATAAAGAGAGCTACGAGTCTTTTTCGTTACAATCATTACTTTGTTTTTTTTTTGCTTGTTTGCGATAAAAATATGCACATGTAAATATTGTATAAAGGCTAGAATATATAACAGACATTCCCAAAAAGTCATGAAAGTCATGAACGAAATATTGTAAAAACTGCAACAAGAATTGCTTGCTTAAAATTGATGGGGATGAAAAATTAAAGTTTAGCAAGTAAAATTCATCGCAAACAAGATGTATTATTCTATTGAATTCTATGCATTGCGTTACGAATATTCAGTAACATTTGTGAGAATAATTAATCTTTTCTTGCTAATCAGGACTGTGATTGCTCCATTTAATCACAATACGAAAAGACCGGGCGAAAAGAAATCTCTTCTACGTGAATTATAAACATAGGGTAGCTGGTTGCTGGTAGCTGCGACCACTGTCCAGACTGGATACGCATTTAATTGGAGTCACGTTGAACCATAAACATAATCGTAATAGGATAATTATACGGTGTCGGTGGGCCCTGCCCGTTTTCTCATAAAGAGTAAAGGGACATTAACAGGCCTGGGCGCGGTAGGAGAGACTCACCGCGAAGTGTCGCGGCCTAGAAGAGGAGCGGCAAGAAGTGTAAAAGACTTTCTGAACTCGATACCTGCGCGAGAAATCACGCGACTTAGGGATGAAACCGCTCATGACACGTTCGCCCTTGATGCCTTATTATATCTATCTGCCAGCAATTAAGATACAGCCGGGTCGACTTTCTGGATGTTTGTTTTAGCCATTGTTTACACACCATTCGTAATTCTCGTGAGATATCTGGCACGGACATTGTACGTCTAATCTGCCCACATTCGCCAAGCAAAATGTTTCCTGGAAAATTTAATGACTAATGACTGTGAGTAGTCATTAGGAAAATTCATTCGCTCTCGTATTTTACGACGCTGCTCTTCGCAGATCTTGCACGGATATTTATAGAAGATGTCGAGTATCGTTTTAATATATGAGTAATTACCTCGAGTATACGCGAGTTTTTCTCACATTTATACTTCTTCCCGGGATGAGTGTAGATAAGTGGTGAGTCCGTGATCAGTGGAATGTGAATCGCAAACATTTGATTATCTCGAATCCTTTTTCGTTAGCGATTCTCCCGTGAATCCTGCGGATTTCTTTATCTGTGAAAGCACTCTTTACATCGCACAGATGTACAAGTGTAAATAAATATATACGAATATGCGGCTAGTGGTACGGTCAACGCGGTGTAATAATAGCGTGGCGTGAGAGAGTGTTGCGTGTTTCGAATGACAGACGTAAGGACAGGAGGTGAGCGAGCAAACCCCCATTCTCCCCTTCCGACACTCCCCTTTTAAAAACCATTTCCTCCTAACGACCGTAGCTGTTCTCTGCCCACGGTGATCGTCCTATTCGCCCGATCTGACGGAATTATTACGGAAACCTGCGAATTACGTAGACACAGGTACTTGTTCCATTTTCGATGGTCCAAAGTGCGATTGTCCATTCTTGGCCATTAAGAATTTTTAAACAATTTTATGATTAATTTCCGAAATTTATTCAAAATTAATATATAAAGTCAAAGATGAAGAAGTGAGAGTCACTTTATCGCGTGTTTATTACGCTTTTATATAAATAATTTTTTTTACAATATCGAAGATAGGACAGTTTAGTCTTGGTAATTAATTACCGCAACAGTCTCTTTTGTCTGCAATTCTGAGAGTCAATATCTCTTAAAGACCAATTTGCGTAAATCGAGGGTGAAATATCGTTCGCACGTCGATCTATTCACTGACGGCCTACGTTGTGTGGTCAGCGTCGAACGCGGACAGTTCTGGACCAACTCCTCTTCCTGTATGCCGGCAATAGAAACGGCATCTCTCGAACTCGAGCGCTTGATTGCGCGTGTTATTATTAGCGAGCTTCTCCAACGGCCGCGTCTCATTATATGACGCGTTACTTCGTCGCAGTAACTAACCGTATAGACGAATAATGATCGATTGCCGATGCGTATCTGGCAGCGTGTTCGTGCCCTACCAGTATTGTTTATGTTTTAAGTTAACGTGTATCAATTAATTACATCGCGACAATTAATTATCAATGACAGCTGTGAAATGTGAATCTTTTGCTCTTCACTTTTTTCTTCTACAAGTTATACAAGTTATACTTTCCATTTCTAAAGCTATATTTATAAAAGCTATATTTATAATGTAGGTAAATACGAGAAATTGTACGTAAAATTAATTATTTGTTTAAAATGAGTTTCGAACAGAAGATATATTTTTGTAGCATGAACCACGCTTGTCTCTGACTCTCATCTTATACTCACCTCCGTCTGTCGAGAAATATCGCCCGAATTCACCGCAGCGGAGGATCTCTTGCGGGGTCTTCTATTTTTCAGCACACGTGGGACGCACGTACGCGGTTGCGGGATCGTGGTGGTCCCCACGTATCTTTGACGGACTATTCGACTTGTTCGTAGCTAAGCTTTTGTAGGAATTTGCATCGCGCTCCGCGCCGAAGATTCGCATCCGTGACGACCTTGTTAAATATGGATGCAAGTTTACGGATATGGATCCATATTCCGAGAAAGGGGACGCGTTGCTCCCTCGACGCTACGCGATCAAGCGCGCTCGTGACACGGGCGTGGCAATCGCTGAGTATCCGCACATAGTGTGGCAACACACGGACAGAACGACTGACAGACGACTATACCCCATGTACGCGTGTCACGAGGTTTCCAATTCGTCTTATCACGCCTTCGGATCGAATCCACCCTCGCCGGAGGGACGACGAGAGAGCCTTCACATTGTCGCCAGTCTCACGCCACATCGTACAAAAATAAGATAACATTAGTTTGGATTATGTTCTCTTCATGCTCTATCGAGATCCCATTCCCCGATTTCGACATTCTGAATTTCGGAAAGTGTCAATATTCATGTAACCTATTTCTCGGATCCTCAAATCCATTTCTTCTCTGGATTGTTTTATGTGCTTGATTGCTGTTCGATGGCTAGGCACTTGCAGTCGATCAGTCGAGTTGTGTGCCATATTCGTGATCCTGGTTAACGTTACTGTCGGCTCGAAACGTCTCTACGGTGAAACGTTTCGGTGGTTTCAGGTCGAGTACCGTCGCTGTCAATACGTCCCTTCCTCGTTTATGTGCGTGCCGTGTGCGCGCCATAGTGTGTGTCACGCGATGCCTGTGCGAACGCGTTAACATATGTGGGCAGAACAACCGCTATCAAGGCTTCGTCCGTCCGGTTCATTTCTCTCTCTTTTTCTCTCTCTCTCTCTCTCTTTGCTATGAACAGTGGTTCTCACAAATTATTGACGTTTCACAGTTACAGCAATTTTAATATGGACAGTTTGAGATTCTTCTTCGTCATTCTTCAAGAGTACTGTTGTATCAAAATTTTCAGACTCTTGTAGTATTTGTCAAGCATACTCATAATTGAATCGCACCAGCGGTCCCATTTAATACAGAATATATTCAGTAGGGTCAAGGCAGTTTTCGCGAAAGTCAATTTACCAAAATAATAAGTTCTACCATAAAGATCTTCGCCGGTAACGAACGAGGAACGTTAACGACTGGTCTCCTGTTTCTTTGCACGATGCTCGCGAACCCTCGATTATTTTTCGCGCTAATGAACGTTTATATACACACAGCCGGGACTTGGGTGTCACTGTCCGCGCTTAATGCGATTGCAGTTCATGATAAGATGTTGCCTCTTGGCAATCATTAGCGTCACTTTCGCCCCGCTTGCTTAGTCTACACGCACGCGTTACCCTCAGCACGCGTGTGCGTACAAATTTGCTCTAGATCTTATTGAATTCCCTCTCGCGGATATTCTATCCTTGATCTTCAAGATAAGTTTGTCGCCCGAAATACAAATTTTCCCATTTTCCCAATTAACGTTATCACATCTCGGCGAAATCCGCCAAATAAGAATTGCCGAATAAAAATTATTTATCAAAAAAAATCGCAAGCAAATATCTAAAATATCTAAATAAGACCCGAATATAGTAAAGATAACATATGTGACAATTAGTTGCGCTTGCTAGCTTAAAATATCGATGAGAAAAATGGCCAAACGTCGCCAACGTACATGAGAAAGATCGGGAAAAGAAGAGGCATAAGAAGCGGCAGGAGATGAGGCGGAATAGGAGGAGGAGGAGACTGGCAAAGCCGTCTTATCCCGAGGGAGCGGAGGCAACATGGGAAACCAATTAGCCGAGGAACGCCGCCACCGTGCCGTTAGATACGAAGCGAGCTCGATAGTACGGTGGGCCGGCCGTTGCTGCCGGTTTCGACAATGTTGTTGCCGATACGTTGCCTGCCGTTATCGCCAAGCACCCGCAAACTCATCGCGCCGTGGACCTGCCTTCGGCAGCCTTCCAACCCCGCGGAAAGATCGACGACGCATGGGAATTAAAATCCCGCCGCGTTTGGTAACATGTAGTCGTCGCGTCGAGATACTGCATTAATGCGCGGGAATTATCTTACTTTTCTTTTCCACTTCTTTATGCAATATTACATTGTCGCAGATGTGCGCTATGATGCACGACAATATGCGTGTATTTAAGATAAAATAATACGCAATCTTTTTCTTGCGCCTTAATAACTGCGTGAACGCGAGTTTAAATCAGAATTTAATACTTCCAAATGATTCGAATGACGCTAATCAAGTAGATATTAATGTGACGTTGACACGAGTAAGAAATTCATACGAGGACTATTTAATGGATGGCGTTGAATAATTTTACATGGTTTTATTTAGAAATGCATATTTTAACTCGGTTATATCCATTCATTACTTTAAATATAAATTTCATATGTATAAAATATAGTGCATAGAAAATTCCGATAGGGAGACCGAGAAGCGCGTTATTCATGGGCTAATTAATTCCCGAGGATGTAACGGATGATCTTGGTACAAACTCTTCGTCTCGGAATCATGTTACCGCGTTGTAAATCTCAAAGATTCGGAGAAGGTGGTTCGTCAGCGCGGATCACCTACGGCGTGCTGCCGGTTTTTCGTGGTCACGGCGGTTTTTTGAGGTAGACGATCATTTGGGAGTCTAATTTATATGGCGGTTAAATTAAAACGACTGCAGTGGCGGCGATGGCGGAACGAGAGGTGGTCGCATCTGCGAATCTCCATCGAGTCCGAGGGAACGGGAGCGAGAGCGAGCGAGACGGGGAAAGCACGAAAGAACGAAAGGCAGGCACTGTATATACAGACTCGGGAAGTCGAGAGGCTCTTACGTGAAGAGAAGAGGTACAGGGAATACTCCGAGAAAGAGAAGAGACTATATCGTGATTAGGGAGGAATGTTGATTAGATCCATCAGCTGGTCGAGTGCGGGCCCTCTTTCCTTCTCGCTGGACCCTTTGCCTCTTAAACCGATCCTCCCCCCTCGCATCTTTCTGACCTAAAAACTCGCTTCTTTTCCCGTGGAGACGTATAGTTTCTCTGTACCCTGAAATGAATTTATCATATACAATTTTTTCTTTGTGTTTAAATTGTTCTGCCGAAGAGATTACTCTTCACCGCATATAAATTAAAAATTAATTTTGATTATGATTGTATTAACAACTCAATTAAGTATTACATATATCATTCAATGTATTAAACTGACTACATCTTATTTTTATTTATTTTACAACAAATTATATCTTGTTTATTAGCCTCAGCTATGTTCCTCATGGATTTCTCATATATAATACCTGCGTAAAATTCGCTGGCTCAGCACATTTCAAACATTATCGATACTTTTGCATTAGTAATCGAATATTCGGAAAAAATCAATATCGCAAATGTCTTGCTGAATTTTACGACGTAGAAACCTAGTCGCTCGCGCTTTGATTCGGGAATCGAAACTCGTTTTCGTGGCGAACGTGTTTCCGATAACGCGTCGCTGTGGCAGCAGCCAAAAACGATGGATGCAGTAGGAGTCGTAAAAGCAACAGCACGAATCTGGATTTCGTTTTATTGACAACACGCCAAATACCCGGATTTCATATTTATGACTGGCCGGTCGTCTTCTCCTCCGTGTTGTACCTAACACGTCGCTCACTCGTGCGTTCATCCCGTGAAAGGAGACGGACACTAGCTGGAGCTCCAAAACAGGCTGCTGCCCGTTCTCACTCTTCCCTCTTACCTCCCTCCTCAACTCAGCAGCTATAAATTTGTTTCGTTTATACGACCGTTTTAAAATCATTCCCCGGTCAGGTGTACACCTTGTTAAGGCCTAAACTCGTGACCATTTAATCGCTCGAAACTTGTGGCTATATGTGGTTAGTACTGCCTCTAAAGTCCCACCTACGGTGCATTTTTGTACTCCTTTACACCATAAATTCGTTACGAAAAATGTTTAAGTTTTTAATCCGAATATGATTGAGATGAAAGGAGATAAATCTTTTCTGATTAAACTTATTTAAATACATGCAACTTTTTACTTAATGTCAAGTATGTGTATTACGTTATTTCTGAAATGAAAAATATGATAGAAATCATAATGATTTTGTATGAATTTAGATATTTGGACAATTTGTCGATATTTTTTTGCCGATATTTAGAACAATCACTAAGTTACAACCTCTGTGGCGGACAGCTCAGTTATCTTGAAAATTCATTTCGAATCTCGATTAGTTCGCGGCTGGACGATTACGATGCTGATATGATATTCCATTACGAAGGAAATGTAAATATGATTGTAGCGTGCTGACATAACGGTAAGATAATCCACTGAGCGGAGGCGCTGCCACTGCAATAAATTGTAATTTATGATCCCTATATACGCCTGCCGGTATCGTCGAGAAATTCAAGACTATACAGATAGAGACTTAGAACTTTCTTCTCTTTCTCTCCTTTGTCTGTTTCTTTTAAATCCATCTCTCTCGCAGTCCCTTCTCTCTCTCTCTCTCTCTCTCTCTCTCTCTTTCTCTCTCGGCTTCGTTTCTATCCGTTCTCATCCCGCTCTATGGAGCAACTAAGAAGATAGAGACTCTCGATCTGGGTCCGATGGGCACACTACAATGTGCTGCTTTACCTCCATAATCTATCGTCGTCTCTGTCCAGTTCTCCAACTCTGCCCCTCTCTCCGACTTGGATCCGCTAGTTTCTTCATCTTTATCGCACCAGTCCGCCTCGTTTATGTCTTGTTCTCTTAGCTTCCTCTCGAGTTCTTGAGCACCAATAAATTAATTGCAGAGATTTACGTATCTCGCCCGTAAACCAGTCAGCGAGACTAATGCTTGGCCTCTAATTACATAATTATATGGCATTATGTTACGACGGTCAATTAATACGTACGTACAATGATTCAAAAGCGCGCTTGGCGATTCGCGATAATAAGTTACGTTTCTTGGCGATTCTTCATGCGATTCCGCGCAAAGTGTCATGCTTCAAATCACCGAATACACATATGATGCATGTGCCGCTTCGATAAGCGATCGTAATTTATGATCGTCCATGAGGATGACAGTGAACGCGCGTCGCGTCGGTTATGCTTTACGGCGAGTATCACAAGCGATTCCCGATTCCAATCGCTCGCATTTGCACGAAACGTTTCATATGGGATATTACGCATTCCATGAGACATTTCATATCGTAATGCTGGCTTTAACAATGCGGGAATGCGTCAGAGCGCAAACCGATATTGCCTAATGCTGTTACTCGGTCTTCGAGATCTCACTTTTCCTCCGTCGCGTAAATTTCGCCGATCGCTCTTTCGAGGGGTTCCTCGATGACTATTACTTCCTCTCAAGGACGCATTCTCGTGCTTCCGAAGAGACATTTTTCCTCAACGGGAAGGAAACGTACGGTATAAACGAGCGGGGGTGGAATATGAGATGCGGGCAACTGATTTATTTAAGGGGCAGACCAGACATCCGGTTTGTCGAATTACGCTTTAAGAGTGCCCATAGTAGACTGGCAGATACAAACGGAGACGGACGACGGGACGAAACGTGCGAGCGAGAGGCAGCGACGTGGAACAAGAGCGCGTAGCTCGTCGACCCGTTAACCGTTTATCATTGCATCGACACGAGTCACGCGGTGGACCCTACTGGCCACTTAAAAAACAGCGATTCAGCCTTTAGTAGGAAGTGACGTCAGCTTTGGAGGTATACCGTGATCCACGTCTCTCTAAACGCGACGTAAACAGCTTCACTATGTACAGCTTTCATCGTACGACCCAAGTTTCGTGATTGAATGATGATAATTTTGACGAGAATATTCATCCCAAATTTTCCAATAATTATCGTTAATTACGATGTGCACTTCATGATTTTAGCGCAAAATTTGATGATGTGTTGATAGTGTCTGAGAAATTGCTTTTAAGAATTCCAGCAGCTATCGCAATTTTGGATTAATTAAACGCTACCTTCTTCGAGCCTTATTGAAATGATGTCGCTCGGCCAATTATTGTAAGCACCGTCTGAAGATTATCCGCCTTGACAACCATGATCCCTCGTATTGCGTTGGATCCTAGTAGGAAACGGTCCGACGACGACCGATGCATTATTAATGTCCCCTTACTCGTTACCACTCTCGTATTTACTTGCTCGTGCAATCTATCGGCATCCCTAAGCAAATAGCCATTCAAGAATCATGAGTAATTAGTCAGATCAAAGAGTGACTTCTCATTTCATGCCCATTGTGTTGCTGCCTGAGATTTCTCAACAAGAAAATCTTCGTTCATTTCATGTGAATCTTTCTGCGAATTATCATTACATAGAAATATATGTCATATATCCTTCAAGCTATTCATTTTTTTTTTCATTCGAAAGTTTAAGCTATTAGTTTTAAAAATAAACATCTAAAAGCAAAAGAAAAATATTTCATGTCTTTCCATTTTTTCAAAGCACGTACACATATGAAAGCACGTATTTTATCAGATAATGTACATTACTTTTTTTTAGTTATAGCAGTCATTTTTTATTCTTATCCACAAAAACTCTAATATTATATAAGATACAATTATAAATGCTTTTGTGGCTTATTTATCATTCGTTATATTTCGCATGAATTTTAATGCCCGCTCCATGCTGGCTCCTGTAAACCAATAAATTCATGTGACGCATCTCTGCTCTAGCAGATCCTCTAGAGTTGACCGTGTAACGATTTCAGACGAGATACCAGAGCAGGCAATCGAGGGAGAGAGCGAGTCGGTATATTATCGCGAAGATGACGCTTATGACAGCATGTGGGAGTAGCTGTCACTCATTGTTGGCCTGGCCAGACTTGATATACCCAGACATTTCGCTTCATGATATCGAGAGATTCGCCTGCTTCAAATTCTTGCCCTTCAACCTCGGGACGGGATCAATAAACTCGCAAACATCTTTTTTTTTCTAGATATATCTTATAGAACGGAATTATAGTACGGAAAGTTGCTCTCGAAGTGATCGCTATTAGAATATATTATTTGAGCGGAAAAATTCATTCTCAAATCCGTGCTCGAAAGATTAAGTCACTGACTCTGAAAAGTCCATTCGTTCATCGTGTACGATCGTTATGGAGAATCATTCAACGAATGCTCCCGTCACCCGCTCATCCCGTCATAACACTTCGAAATACATTAGCGAGAAGCAACGAATTGCCTCAGATTGATCTACGATTTGTTATTCGCACACTGACAAGTAATTCGTGCCAAAGGGGAAAGTTGCTTGATATCACTCACTGATACTTCCCTCTCCTTCGCGACCCTACGTAAATCTCATTCGGTCGTACGCAGATAACCGTGCATTCATCAATAATCTAAAATATTTTCCCATTCATTTCGCTCGTCTGCAATTTATATTCAAAACTAGCCACATTCACGTACTTGTGTACGATGCTTTGTGCACATTGCCGTCGAACTGATTCATAAAACAAACTTACGTTTCGCACGCGAAAGTAATTCCGCGCGTGTCCCGACGCGGATCCGCAGACGTCTCGTTTCTTTCCTCCTACGGCGGGAGATTCTCTACGAGCATCATTATCACACGGCTACACCTACGGAATAAACGATTGAATATTTTACGGCGGACATTCGTCGCGCGCGCGGCTTCTCCCGGTAAATCCGTTGATTCGTAAGTCGTGCGCGTTCTGTCGGGCTTCCCCCGAATCATTTAAGTATGCCGGCAGCATTTTCGTGGAGAGATACGTGTGCTCCGTCTTTAATCGAGATCGAAATCGGTCTGACGCGCGCGCGACGAATGTCCATCAATGTCTGCGTATAGGGTGTCAGTGAAAAATGTTATCTTTTAGAAAAATCGCGAAAATTTCTTATAGGAAGTTTGGATTGATGTTATAAACAAAAAAAAACCCATTAAAAATTAACTGTTAATGGCGAGACATTCTATTTCACGACGTATTATTTTGGAATGCTCGGTAATATAAATTGTTTAAATGTTGCGCGCATCGTGTGTTATTTTAATAAATATTATATATCTTGTGGAATCCTACGAAAGTAATGTATTTTCCTAAATACATCAAAATAATTCATCATAAATGGCTATTAATGTTAATTCTGTCTCATTCAAAAAATCGAGTGCTTGATCAATCGATGGCATTGTTTTTACATGCTGTTTATAGTTGTTTATGTGGTGTCTGCGATTGAAAACAAGACTTAGAGATGCCTTGTATGTACGCGCGTGTTCAGCGTAGATAACGAAAAAATTCCCGACCCACGTTTACGTGACACGCGCTTCACAAGCCAGATACTGTTATTTAAATGAAACAAAACTTTCAAAAGCGAAAATAATATATAAAAGTAATATTATTTTGCAATGGATGGTGATTGAGTGGTGATTAAAAATTTTTAGAGTCTTCCAGGTCGGTAAATTGATTTTGATATGACAGTGTAATTAATATTAAAAGAAGCTAAAAGAATGAAAGAAAATGTGAGAAATATTTGCAAACGTAAATCTAAAAGTGCGGATGAGAAAATATATCAAGATATAAAAACTACAAAATTAATAAATAGATCTTTTCTGCATTACAGAGGCCGCCTTCCTCGTCGCTTTCGTATCCCGGCGCGGGTGCTAACGATGACGCCCGTAGTCCCGGAAGTGGTGGAACACCTGGACCCCTCAGCCAGCAAGCGCCAGCCAGCTTGGACTCATCGGACCCAGGTAAGTCCGATTATTGCAAAGAAAAAATATAACGAAATAATAATTTCATTTGCGTTACATGCATTTATAATTTATATTTTAATGATGAGTAACATGCAATTGTCGGTTTCCGAATAATTCAAGTACATCGGGAATAAAAGTCGCGTCGGATCATAAATACACGTACGCGTAGGTGATGAATTATTAAGAATTTTCGGATCGATTAGTCGTGATGGATCGATAGGACTTAAAGTAGGTCTCTTCCGCGCGCGGGGCGAGAAACGTCCAGGCACGACTCGCGCGGGTGACGACGGCTAGGCAGGCTAATGACAATATCACGCGACGAGCAACGAGTTGATGACAATCAAGACGCGCGGCTAGTTGGGACCCCACGGACCCCTTCTACACGCCCTTCAAATTTTACGAACACGGACGCGAGTGTCTACACCATCAAACTTGCGGCGAAGCCACCGTCGAGCCTAATGAGCAGTTTGTCGCATTGGCGTAGTCAACGAGAATACTATAGCACAACAATAAATTATTAGGTTTCATTTCTATGAGCGAGTTTTTTTTAAGCTATACAGGCGTGATATGAGATCACTTTTTAGTCCCATCGCGTTTGCACGAATATTTCGTTGCAGAAAGGCATTCCTGTTATATCCTACTGCTGATGTGATAAAAATGTATTTCTCTGTATTTCCCTTGATTTATTCTACCGTTAGCACGCCGCGCAGTAACGAGAATGTTTGTCGGTAGTGTCGAAGGAAAAGTTTGGCGGTGGCGAACGAACCGCGCCAATGGTTAACGCGACCGGGTTCAGTCAGTCACCGGAGGGTATACAAGTTCACGACATCATCCCATAAAGATTCATTAAGGTCCGCCGTTCTCTATATTCGTTCTGTCGTGCCAACATTATAGTGCCGCGTGGCGTGCCAGTTCGGCCGGGCGTGCACGCACATACATACGTGCACACGGGCGAGAAACAAAACGGTTGATCAATAACAATCATAAGCGCGAGCTGTGCCGAACGAAGGATTGGGCGAGAAGAAGAGACCGATGACCGCTAATAATCAGGGAAAGAGACAGAGAGAAAGAGAGAGAGAGAGAGAGAGAGAGAGAGAGAGAGAGAGAGAGAGAGAACGAGAGAAGAGGGAATAATGAATGGTGGCTTCTGAAATGGTGCCGCGTAACGCTCAAGTTAAGAAGCAGTCTCGTTGCATCTTCGTTGTTGCCGTAATATTCGCCGATGCAAATGGAGCGCGTGCAACGGCCATTTCGTGACGAGATACGAATCAGCTGCGCGAGATTTGTCGCGGAAAAATGTTGACGAGGGTCTCGCGCGAGTTTCTTTCAGCACGCGTGCCGACCGTTCTTTTAATTCCGCCAGGCACTTAGCCGTACAAGTTCGCGCTTCTTGCTTTGTAAGGTGAACGGCCTAATCGTTTATCCATATCGTATATCGATAATTGGCGCATAAACATAAGTGACTCAAATTAATGTTTTTAGAAAGCGTGCTCCCTTTAGAAAGCAAGGCTTAGAATTGTACGTATCATCATTAGATTGTTATCGTTCTTACGTCGTTATTTTAGAATGAAGAGTAGTAGGAATGTAGGACAATCTTCCCGCTACTTCCAAATTACAAAATAACGTTGGCCAATTCCCATTCCTGAGGTAATGATATCACCTAATGGAAATTTCGCGTGCCGATGGTATTTACGAATATTTCTGAACGTTTAATTACAAATTTAGGGAAGAAGGGAACGAATTTTGTAAGAGAATCAAATATTATCTAATATGTTATTATTGCCTTTACATTTGGAGATAATAAAAATTTTCCTCGTTCTCTCGTATATAGCATACAACAATGTTAAGTCATCTTCAGATTTAATATCCACGAATTGAGCGTGCGTGTATCGCGCGCACGGGTTACAGCTAGTTCGTGACCAGATATCAATCTCCGCGCGCGAGATCTGTCGTGAGAGAGCGTAGAACGCAAGAGTTTCGCACGTGGTCGCTATAGAAAGCGCAGCCGTTGACGCACGCGAGATCGCGAGAGAGAGAGAGAAAGAGAGAAAAATTGATGGCCCTCCTGCACAGCGACAGGAACATGATAATCCGCAATCGGCGCTTTCACCGAGCGACGATAGCGCGTTTGGAAAACGTCCATGAGATACGCTTTCCGTCCGTCTCGTCGTTCTGTTTTCTTATGTAAGCGCGATTCGATAGGCTACTCTGATCTGATAGACACTCGACCTCGGGAAAAAAATGCAAATTGTCTTTTTATAAAACGGGAGTACGCGGAAGTGTGAGGAACGTAAATATGTATGTACACGTTCGTTTAATAACATGTAATTGATATAGGAGGTGCTAAAAGAATCTAATTGATATTACATGATTTTATATTAAATTCACGGAAGTATCTTCGAGCCTAGGCAAATCGCGTCTGTCAGCATAAATTGCAATCGTATGATAAGAGTGCCATGTAACATTTATAATTGTCAATTAGTTGAATTATTGTCAGATTAGATTAGGTTATTAGATCTCGCGCGCACGACACGATACTTTCTCGATATCGCGATGTACGCGCGTGACTTTTGATTGTATTAACAAAAATCGGAAGAACTTGCGATGCATTGCTATCCATTATGTCGCGTCGCGTATCTCGTATCTCTTTCCAATTGCAACGCTGCACGTACGTGTACATCATTAACGCGAAAGCACGTCCGCGGGCTTCGAGAAGTGAGGAAACGATACGAGTGTCGAATACATTAACAATCGTGACGAATAATCGCTTACATCGCCGCTTCGCGTCGCGTAAATGCGCTCCGAAATGTCGTTAAATGATATAATGAATCGATTCATCACCAATAAACAGAGACGACGCTGCTCTCCCATCGATTTCTAAATCACCGAATCTAAACCAAACTAATCAAAAATACTGTGATTTATGTTTCAATACTTACTGATAAATTTAACGACGACTGAATTGAAACAAAGCTAATCACGAAGAAACTGATGCAATATCGTGAAATTTGTAAACCTTTCAGGCAACAAATTGCATTATTAAATAAGGCTAAAGAATTATAATCTTAAAATATTATATAAAAATGTTGATAGTGTCCATCTGTACTACATCTCGCTAATATGGGCAATTGTTTAGATTGTTCAATCCTCTTTAAGAATTTCATCCCTCCGTAAATGGCGAATATTGACGCATGTAGACTTTCTTACTCGTACATACGATGCGAGTTACTTGCGTTGGCTGGTTACTTAATGTTGAGATACTATCGACACATTCGGGGTTGTCATCGTACGACGCGGTATTTGCTCGATTCGTTTTCTGTCCTCTTTTCGGTCTATTCGCGGTTCTTTTCGTTCCTTCCTTTACCTCATTAACGTGCCAGCTTGTTTGCCGCGAGATATCATCGTGGACGTCCTTTTTTCGGTCGCCTCCCGCCTCGCCGCGATGACTGACAACGACATCATCGGCGGGCCTAATTTGTATTCCATCATTCGTTAAACGACAAAACCCGCGGAAAATGATCTTTCGTACTATTACTCGCTCTCGATGTGTTGTATTACACGGAAAATTGTCAGCGCTAATAATTGTTTTGACAATAGCCGATAAAATTTTCAAATCGTTCGATCGTTTACGTTCTTTCGGAAAAACTGCTTGGAAAAAGTTACGAGTTCGGTTTTAAACCGCGGTGTCGAGCACCGCTTAGGAGAGATACAAACTGGTACATAACATTTATTCTAGATCAATGGACATATATACAATAAAAATCAGAATGTGAGCGATACATTTGACATTCGTTTTTTAAATGTTCGCTACCGCACGACATTTATGTCGCCTCATCCATCGTCCAGCGACACTTTCATGAAAGCTTCGATGGAGACGTCACGTGTGTCAGCCCGGAATGTTTTCCAGAACGGGCTGGAAACGCGCGCGCACACACAGCCGATACGTGGGAAGAGCACGGCTCGGGGCATTAACATATCGTGTCGCAATCGCTCGCGGATATAAACACGTTCCTCCTCGCAGTGGTTATAAAAGATTCTATCTCGGCCTGGCTGACCGATCGCGATACACGGTCTCGAGGAACTATGCGCCGTGTGTTATGAACGAGGTAAATATACCAGCACGTACGGCGACAGTCGTGCAGCTCTCGTAAAATTTATCTCGCGTGCGATACCCAACTTTTGTTTTTCGCCAACGAACGAACGAACGTTAATTCCCTCTTCACCTTGCTGACCAAATATGCCTGCTCCCTCTTTCTCAAAAGGAACGACAATGTTTTGCATTATCACGCGTTGATGTTCATCTATAGTTTTTTTTTTATTTTTGCATTAATCATATCGCACTCGACGATCATAAACGTATAATACATTGTACGATCGTTAAATATACTTTGTGCAGATGACGACAGTTATTTTAAATCGTCTGTTATCTAATCTTTTGTGAATATGTTTTCCAAAGCATTTAGAGAGACACGTTGATAAAATACCTTTGAATATTAATGCGGTATGAAATTAGAGTTTGTAACTACTTTAAAAATTGAATTGAAAAATAACAATCAAAATGATATTGGAACTATAAGATTCGGCTCATTATTATTTCGATACGAATATCAAACGAAAAGACAAGTTTCCTTAATTGTGAGGTATTCTAGTGCCAAGTTCTTTTTGAGAGCCTTTCGTTAAGTTATAGTAATAGAGCACCACCGATTAACATCTCACCTCGAACACGCTTTACCATCTCTGAAACGATCTCGTTTTGGTATCGATTATTCTATCTTTGGAATACACACTATCGTTCGAGCGACAAGCAAACAGAGAGTCTTCCGCCCTTTTTTTCGTATTCGGACACTTTCGAGCAGATTGGGTCTTTCGATTCGGCTGGAACGGGGCCTGTCAACCGACGACTGTCCCTTCGTAACAATCTTCGACGTTCGACTTTCCGTGCCTTTCGAGAGAGATCCTTAATCGACGGTTCGTCGACTTAGCCTCCGTCGTCCTGGCTTTTTCTCGCCTCTCGATTGTCCTCTCCTTTTCTCGTCATGCGCGGAGAGGGAGAGTATAGGACGTGAGAAAAGGAGAAAGAATTAGATATCCCTCGTTTTCTGACAACTATCGGGCGTGTGTCGGTCGAGGAAGAAAGAGGCAAAGTGACGACGGGGGCTGGCAATGGAGGGAGGGGAAGGGTAAGCGTGTTAAAGCGTGTACGGGGACCAAAGATCACGAGGAATTCCTGGAAATCGGCTTATATGGAGGAGAGGACGCAAGAGAAAGGGGTATCGAAGGAGGGAGATAGAAGTAATGAGGTTGATTCTCTGTTTTCTGTGTTTTCAGCGAGCGGCAGAGAGAGTATCGGTCGGTTATCGGACCGTGGCTTTTTTTCTCATTTTGCCCCCCTTTTACGTAGAACTCACTCTTCTCCCCCGCATTAAGTCCCTCTGGCGCACCTCTTTCTCTCTTTCTCGTAGCATAATGAGGCCTTCATGTTGTGAACTTTTGCGTCTTGTATCTCCCTTTTTTTCTTTAGCCTAAGGACGTTTCAGTCCTATGTAAAATGTCATACGAGACAAGAATAATCTGTCCGTTGTCTGATAGAAAACTTTTGTTTACTTCTGATCCAGCACAAATAAAAAACGATTCGTTCTAAAGAAAAGGGAGATTTTTTTTCCTAGTTTACGTCATATACATTAGATTAGAAATAAATGACCGTAATTTATTCTGTAAATTCAGTGGAAATAATTTAACGAAAATACCAATTATTACATTCTTACATTTTGCGACGGCAAATCATACACTGAATGATTTAATGGCCCGTTACGAATTGGGAACATCCGAGACCCAACTGCAGAAATTGGCGTAATACGCCTTATTATTATCGAAACCGCAATGGTGAGAGGTTCTCAACTTGCGCGCGCGAATGATCGATAACGCGCAGATGGCACCAGGAAGCGATTAAATTATGAAATGTGTACATTTGCAACGACGTTGCTCGCGCTTGCAACGACACGTCGTGTACAAAGTTTATGAGACGCAGCCGGGCAGGGGAGGAACCGGGGCCGAACACCGCGATACCGAAGTTAATTGGCATGTTAATGAATAATAAACTCGTGTCACTTGCGCGCGCGGGCGGGGTATCGATGGCTCTCGGGACGGTTCGTAACTGCGGACATGACAGCGCGGCTGGCACTCTCTCATTAATATTATTGTTTACTATGCCTCTAATCTCCGTAATTTTTGCGACCGCGCAACCGCGTTTCTGCCGAATGGTGACTTGTCAGAGTTCATTGATTTGAGCGACTGCTCGTCGAGCATTATTCGTTATCTTCTTTCCCGGTCGATTCTTGGTAGTAGTGGCACTGGTCTGGCTGACCGCAGAAAAAAATTTTCTTATCTGTCCCATCCGATAGCCAAAGCCTACGTCAGTGAACCGCAACTGCAGCGTCGTAAATTGGAAACGAGATGTTCATCTAGTCGATTAATTCTTTGAATAACAAATAACGATGAAACTATCGTAGGGCGGATTCGCCAAACACTTGATTGTAGTACTGTAATTGTAATATAAAAGAGAGAACTTTTGCTATTTAAAAAACATCCACAATTTCTCGTTCCTCCAGGGTTAGCTAAAATATCCGAGTTTATTATGCGCAGACAGGCTAATGAAATTACGATTTTTTACATTGCATGCATATTGAAGCGAGTTCCACTTTTTGTATTATTTTCCTGTATATTGCCAATGTGTGTAAATAATCGTAGCAGTAATCAACAAAAACAAATAAGCGCGCGCAATATTATTTATTGGCCGTTTGCCAAGAGCAAATTTCAGGATATTTACCTCTCTACCTCGTTTCATCGGCATCCTAATAAACGTCGGTATATTCCGGGTGATTTAAAAATAGTCGTAAATTCAATCCTCTCTCGCGTTCTCTCTTTATCTCTCGCGTGCGCGAACGTTACGCGCGGCCCGCAGAAAAATCAATTAAGCGGCTTATGTGAAATATCGGCGCAATTACGCACGATTGCCAAATCTAGTCGGGCTATCGATGGCCGCATTATCAAACGCTCCCGCTCGGCCGTCGATTTCAGCTGCAATTCTCTCTCGCGCACCGTCAGCTTTTCATCGAGCGTGCGCATTTTTATTACGCGATTCGGAGGCGTATTACCGGGCTCGGTGGAGCGTGCACGAATCCAGGGAATCGCACGCGAGATCCTTTTCCACTGAGGCCAGGAGTGATTGCAAAACCGGTGATCGATAATGCGTCACGATCGACAGATACATGCTTTGGAGTTTCGTAAGCACGGCCCTGGAGAAATTTCCATGGAAATGTTATTACGAATTTTCTTGATAAGAGTTTAACGATATAGAGCTTTTGATCCGTTTTGAAAATAAATAATAATATAAATTGAAGAAATTGTCAAACTACAAGAGAGAGAGAGAGCGTGATTTGCAACAAGATTTGAATTTATCAAATTATCATTCTGCTTAAGCTGACGCAATTGACTGACCAACGAAATTACGTTCTGTAATGTTCGCGATGATAATGCAACGATAAACGATTTTGCGAGAATCTCCTGTTTTATCGCGAAAGTCCACGTTACTCGCGGGGACGTTTCGATTCTTTCGCGAGGCCATTCGTCAACTGTTATCAGGCCGTCGGAAATCTTATAACTCTAACACGACATTAATTACGCTTTGTAGCGTTCGAGATATGTGTACGTACACTTTTGGTCGAACATGAGGCTTATCTTTTCTCACGATGCAGTCATACGCCGTAGTTCGCTGGTACCAGTTTATCAGAAACACCTCCTTTTTTTTGCTGTTCTCCGGAACCCCCGGGGTGTTGACGAGAGTCGATCGTAAATTTTCTGCTGGTAGAGGCGATGAACGCTTCTTCCTTTTTTTCACTTTTTTTTTCATTAATATCTCATCGTCCTATTTAATCTTCTTGCACTGCATCGCGTAATGCCCTGATATATATCGAAAGCTAATGACAGTGTCCATTAGTTGCAATTAATATGAAAAAATAATGAAAAAATAACAAATAGATGTCTGTCTTATCTAACACGATTATGCGCGTGCTTTTCTGTCACTTTCAAGCCGTATGGAATTTTTTATTTAATTACAAAGGGATAAAAGGCGATGGACAAGAAGCACGATTTACGCAATATTTTGATAGATACTGCACGATAAAAATGAATCAATAAACCAATCTTTTGTGCACGATTTTTGTTAAGGAGCAATTTAATTGTATATATGTCACGTTTGTTTATTTATGCGCTTGTCGCAAAATGTTTTCCTTCGAGATCGTTGCATGCCTCGAAAGCAACCATCGGAGAACGTTGTATCGGGAAGTAATGGGTCAGAGGGAGCCGCATGTGCATCAAAAATACGACTTGTCGAAAGTGTTATAATGAATAATGCGAGTTGCGCGCCCGTCACTCTCGCAGAGTCAGCTTCGCGCCGTTACCGATACTGTATCGGCGAAGGAGGAGGCAGCGATTGCGGCAGCGGTAGAGGGAAGGGTTACAGCCGGTTCATTGCATGCAGTAAATTTTCTTCGGTTGGTAGCAACGCATGTCCATCACGCGAGACTATATACGGTAAATAAAAGATGTGCGGCATTCCTGTTTATCAAGTAGGAAGCGACGCTAGAACTGGCGGGATCGACTTTAACTGCACGTAGCGCATATTATCTCTCTCTTTACCTTATTTAGATAATCTCTGAAGAAGTGAGATTTCGTTACTTAATGTTTCACTGTCAATTTGGTGGCGGTCTAATAGCATTATTGTACGAATGAAAATTGTTTTCGGATTTCAATGGCGGAAAGGTGCAACTGTAATCACGTTTGTTGTATGTAATTTACATCGTTGCGGTTGAGCACCTCTGTGTCCGACAGCTGTTCGGAGCACGTAAGATAACCCAAACCAGCCGGGCTGTCCCTAGTAGTCGGCTCGCGTGCGTATTGACGTAGTTTGTATTTTTTAAGTCTCTCGTCATGCCCAAATGGCTCGGCCACGCCGCCACGCCGGAGCTCCTTTGATTGTCTTCTGGGAAACACTGAGATTCTTTCCTTCCTGTCAGCCGGTTAGTAGATCAGCCACGAATTACCACGAAAGTCTGCCACGAAAGCCAATCAGCGTCGATACACTCCTGAAAAGACACTTTAGCTCGGGTTCCTCGAACATTCTTTATTGTGCACGCGGTACGAAAGAAAGCTGTTGAGCTAAATTAATGCCCATGCGACTATCCCGAGTCATTATTCGGTGTTGCGGAATTTCCGTAAATTTCATAGAAATTGTCCATTCCCCTGCGAAAAAGAAGAAAAGGTGATTACTCTCGTAATGTCCGTCAAGCAAGCGGTGCGAGTTAGCGGCTATAATCATCAGTTCTAATAAAAAAAAGAAGAAAACGCTAAAAAGCACGCAACCGTACGGGGACGCGTTCACGATTTACATCTTCGATATAAATGTCGCATGTCAAGAAATAATAAATAGCCGTATAACATAGTTACTTGGATACTACCGGTGGTCCTAAATACGTTGTGGCCCATAAAAACTTAACGAGCGTCGAAATCTGAAAGGCTAAGATCAACGTTAATCGCGTACGGACGACCTTTACCCTTACGCCGTTTATAGATCGCTCGATAACTCGCTCCTCTCTTTTGCTAATTGCAGGCACGCGCGTATCGCGATATGCAACGGGAAGGAAATCTAATCGTGAGAGCGACTTTGTCGCTATTCCGTCGATCTCGTGCCATGTTCAGTTTCGTCTCGCCTTTCTTATCCACGGCAAGTGCTCGTAAATCGCTTCGGTCCCCCGAGGGGGAATCTCACGTGACGCCTCGTCGAAACGTATTCTTCTGGACTTTATGCCCGCGGTGGCAGTAAAATCTTATCCTTACGAGACACTCTTCCGCACCGAGGACTAACGGGCACGACTCCCGCCGTTTGGTGCCCAAGGACCAGCCGGGGAAGAATATGTTCCTCTTGGAAGATAACATCGCGTGGTACCGTATGGCGCGTAAAACGCGTCGTTCTCGTGTCACTTAAAGCCGTAATACGCTTTGGCGCGGAGAGGCGCAGTTAGTTGGCGACGATGCGGTGTCCCGATGAGGAATTCGGCCAGGGTCGCTACTTTGTCCCGATTACCACTGTTTGAGGACGCGGCGATCCGTGCACAAATCGTTGCGGCACACTCGCATGATAGGTTGCAACAATCAAATGGCTCGACCATCTCGCTATCCAATGACCCGCTAGTGATAAATATAGTTTGTATATATTTAGATAAGCGAAATTGGAAATTTATACATTTTATTTTTTATATTTGAATATAAAGCTGAAATATTCTGAAAAACGTCAAAATGCTGAAGAAACTATTCGGTAATCTGTTTCATCATATATCCAAGCGCGAATTTCGTGATCGCGATCGCGATAGGATTGAACACGAAAGTAATGACACTTCTTGGCCACAAATATCATTTCGTTCTCGGCGAGTTTGAGAATCTCGTAAGTTCTTTCAAGGATTCACCTCTCGCCGCTCGAATTTTCTGTGGCGGCTACCCCTTTTGCCGGTCTCTCCCTTTTTCTCTCTCCCTCACGCCCGACTTCCGACGAGCGCTTTCCTATCTGTACTTCCATCTTCTCTCTGCATTCCTTGGGGTATTACACGCCCCAGCGTGCACCACGTATCTTCCCTCTCGCCTACGCGAGGCGTCGACTCGCTGCTGCTTCCTCGGCAGTCCTTCCACGGCTTTCTACGTCGCGCGAGGATGGGCGAGCGAACTCGTTCAAATCCCGATGCGGCGCCGGGAACAGCGCAAACCCATTACGGATTCATCGTGCGCCATTAGCTAATTCTTCCCTTGCTCCTAACATCTTCCTTTCCGCGCACCCTTTTACCGCCCATCCCGCGCGCGCCAACGATCGTCTTCGGCTCTCTCGCTTTCCTCCTCTTCCTCATCCTATTTCGTGCTTTCCCATCGGACCCTTCAGCCAGCTTTCAAACTCTTGTAGACCCTTTCTAGCTACTCGGCTTCGCATTTTGCGCAAATGTTCTTACTCCGTACTAAATGAAGACGCGCCAGTCTCCCAATTTCCAAGATTTAATCGGGAGAAAATTTTTAGGATAATTTTGGCAAATGGGAGAAAAATGTGAATTACAGATCAATAAGTTCAATAAGGATTTTTTGTAATTGCGAAACGATCTCAACTTGTCGGATGCGGAAATGAGGATAATTTGCGTTTTGAGGAGGTCTCGATTTTATCGAGATCACTCGATTTTCGAGGAGGAGCATGTCGTAGTGTCGATTGAAATGTATGTGGCAGTCGGCGAGGAAGAGAAAGAGAGAAAGGAAGGAGTTCGAGATGAGGGTAGCAGGCGGTGAAAGCAAGAGGAAGACACGAGTGGAGAAGAGGAGAGGACAATCCCGTGCGCGCACGATGGAACGAAAATGCAGTCACCCGGAATAAACGAGGAGACCCGAAGTTGTTGGTCGAAGTTCAGCCAGAGGGGTTGGGAATGAGTTTGCGTCGTGGCGGTGATGAAACTTTGCCGTGACGAGAAAGAGGGGTTGTCACGCCGTTCGCCTCTAAAGCCACCCTATCCGCCCGCGTGGAGCGTGGTAACACACCCCCTTCCCCGTCGTTTCAGCCATTGTTCCTTTACGCGCGGCATTCTGGCTTTAAATGCGCGGCTTTGGTATTCTTCTTGTGTCCTCCGTTCATAGGCGACGAAAGAAGCGCTTTCCGACCACTTGTGCGATTACCTTTGTTTTGGCATCGGATTGAGAACTCGTGGCATGACGTTTCGTTCGTGCAAAAATAATCTCTCTCTTTTCTTTTCTCGTGCAAGCTCTTGCAGAATAAATTATTTCACAGTAGACATGGCAAATATAACGTAAACTAATTATCGATTCAATTTTATGACTTTTGCGGAAATAGATACTTTCAAAATTGAAACTTTAGATTTAGAATTCTATGTTTAATATTAAATGCGAGTAAAAAAAAAAAGCTCGAATGGTGTATTTCGTCTGAGGCCCCCAACGAGGAGAAGCGCCGCGACGCGACGCACCGCGTGGAGGTCGCCGCTCGAGAACGGGTTTGCACAGCGGACCACACATCGCGAAGGATAAAAGACACATCATCCTGCGGCCCGTCGCGGATATAAAGACGAGAGTGACATATTTTTGCGATGCCTGAACGATGCGAGAGTGCGTATGAGCGCGGGATACGCGCTCTACGAGCCGCTAAATATAGAGCGTGACTCACGGCGCGACGCGTAGGAGGAGAGAGAGAGAGGTGGTGGAGGAACGGGAGAAGGGAAGAGACGTGCAAAAATACAGCGGCAAGAGAGAGAGTGTCGTCCCTGTGCGGAACTTGTGCACGCCGCGGCGTAACCTCGACGCTTCCACACGCTCGCGTCCACGCACGTCCACTTTCACGCACGTTCATATAAACATTTGACTTAATCGCCGCAGCCTCTTCGCCGCGACATTTCGCGCAATCGACAAACTCTCGTCTGGATCGTATCTCCGTATTCAATGCCGCAGCAATGTTAATACCGTTAATAAAAATAAGAAAAAAGACGTCGCATTATTGTTGTTGAAATAACAGCATCCCCGTTTTTCTCGAGATAAAAAGTACACGATCAATCCTGTTTTTGATCTCGGCGTCTCGTGCGTGAAGCAAAAGGAAAAGTAAAATAAAAAAAAATACGGTTTCCATTAAATTCTTGAAACGATTGAATTCCTTTGCGAACAGACAAAATAAAATGAAAATAGAGAGAACGAGACAGAGAGGAAGGTCCGCGAACAACGACGAGGAGGCGATTTTTTTTTTTTCGCCTCTCTCTACCATTGCCGAACAGACTTCATTCTTAGTTTACAAGCGTGTGGTCTACAAAGAGGTTGCCACGTTGTTAAAATAACCGCAGAGCCCCGAGACCCGCGGCTCACGAAGGCGTATGCTCGTTCGCGGCGCGAATGTGCGTGTGCGATTTTGTTGGGTGCACGAGCGAAGGCGCACGCAGCTACGCACGCACGAGCGTACGTAGTGTAGGTGTGCATCGGTACGGAGGAAAGCTGGCACGGGCAAGGCTTCGAATGGGAGATGCATCTTTACTTTGTGACAACGTCGGAGTGGCGGTCAACCTTCCTTATAGTTAACTCGCACTGAAGAAGGCATTTCCTCGTGTCGTAAAATCGCGCGCTAAAGTACGCGTAAATCGTCACCAATTAGATTACCGTGACTTCAATCGCGCATGTCGTGAGCGAGAATAGCATTGATCTGATTTCCATAATACTTGAGAAGCAATAAATGTGAGAGCGCATATTTTTAATATATATTTAACATACACACACAAATCTTTTAATGCTTATTTTTTGCATTATTAATATAATTTTTCTGAAAATGATAAAATGTTTGAAAAGAGGTCGGTTAAACGAATATTATTAAAAATATAGAAGATTAAAGTAATCGTGCACTGTACGACAATTAAAAATCCGTTATATACCTTATTTTGGACGTGCAGCAGTAATTGGATATATAGCTCCTTGCGGAAGTGTTTTAGTTTTTTTATTCCTCGTCGAGTGGTTACTTGGCCGAAGCGAGAACCACTGTGACCACTGCCGTCACCACGGCGGCGGTGGAGCGATAACGTAAGAAACTTTTCGAAAACCACAAAGTACGGCCGTAAAGGAGGGCCGCGTGCGCGCACGTCACGCGTTTTACGGAGGAGTCGAGGAGCAGACGAGTGAAAAAGACGCCCCCTCCCCCGGATTCTCACGAAATGTGAGGGAGGAGGACGGAGATATGGGGAACCTTCGCAACGTTCCTCCGCAACCCGAACCTCGGCAACGCGGTTGCAGGCTGACTGACATTTTTTGTCGGTGGTCTCTCGTCGACTTTGCCGTCCTCGACGTGACTTTTATTGCTTGTACGGTGTAAACGCGGTCCCATCAAGAGTGCAGGAAGGAACGTGGTTTTATCTCGTTAATATCCTACGGTTAAATTCGAACGGCTTAAGTTAACGAGTCGATACACCGTCTGGACTACTGTTTTACTAGAAGAAATCGTTAACGATAAAGACATTCTTTTGCGCTTTTCGTTGTCTTCGGGATCAATCGTAGATTTGTTGTGCTGTTCAATATGCAATGTAACAATAGCGGACCGTATTGGAAATATCAATACGAAGAATTTAGAGTGACGGTACGTAATAAGTCAATTAGAACGAATTTCACAAACGAGCAATTTAATATTTTCCCAGAGCGCGGTAGCTTTTAATTTATTTCGGTACTGAGGACGGCGTGGGTTGGTATCGAGCGTGACGTGAATGAAGAAAGCGCCCAATCGATTACTCGTTACAACATAGAGCTACCGCGAAGAGGTAGGCGAGGCTGCGCGAAGAGGAGTGCCTCGGTAGATTCGGGTAGATTCGGTAATAATAAAACTCACCGACGTGTATGATTGAAATCGCGGGACATCGGCGAAATAACTGTTAGGATAGGAAAAAATGATAGGCGCTGCAACGAAGGGGTGTTGACGTTTTGCTGCAGACACGCCATTATGCTCGATTACGTCACATGATGAAATCGCCTGGCTGGTGCTTTTCATTTTTCCGGCAGTCGTTGCCCTGTAATAAAATATAATTACCTCTGATAGCCATACATTTAGAGATCTGTTATTATTTCTCCATCGAGTCGGCGAAACTGACTGCTAACTCGAGTACCTGCGGTAGCATCGTGAAATTACAACATCGCCGAAAGAACGCTGCAGTAAAGCGTGTTACGCGCACGAACAGGCGTACGAAATATTTTCCCAGTGCGAAAGTTTTTTTTTTTTTATAACAAAAACAACTATATGCGGATGTTGCTTTATATCTCGTTAGGATTCATTATAGGATTATAATACTGTAGTAACACGAGCTGAAATCGTTGTAATATTATCGGACAAATGTGGATCGAGTAAAAATCTAACTTATCGAAATATATTCATATTAATCACTTGTATCTTGCAATAATTTATTTATCTAATGTAACATTGCAAAAAGAGATCTCATGATACCCGTCACGGCTCGTTTCTTTCGATTGTATCTGTACGATTGTTTCGCTGATAAAACCACGTGTTTCAATCCGCATGAGATTGTTAACTAATAAAATCGAGTACAGCAACAACATGTTGAATTTGAAACATGTCGCGTTACATAAGACGATTTAATCGATTCTAATCTAGACGTATTGGAGAATGGCGTGGGAGATAAGCGTTTTTGTAATTTGAGTAGGAAATAGCCCCTCGTAGAATAAATTTGTGTTTTTCTGTTGATAAATATTACATAAATATTACATAAATGTAGGTTTTTACCTTGTAGAATGTTTCAAATTATTTTTAATGTTTTATTCGTTATTTAATAAAATTATGGCCCGAAAATAAAAAAAGAAATATGATTTGAGTAATTAGGAATTCTAAAAATGTTCTTTAAGTCTTGTTCTTCGTCTCTCTTCTTGAAACGAATATATTTCGAATAAATTTTATTTTTTCGCAATTGACCGGAACGTCAAATATCCCCTATACTATACATTTGAGAAGAAGAATAGAAAACGTCGAGTGCGAGAAAAGAAAACCCATGACACCTGTACGTGTACAATAAATTTGCTACTTTTTGATAGAAGCTTTAGCGTCGACTGAGACCGAAATAAAAGTTGGGGGCCCCGCATCCGGATGACTCTTGACGGATCCCTGCAACGATCCGTCACATGCAGATACCATTCTATGCCTAGCCCTACGTTGTCCCTTATGCATAGTACGTGTGGATCTCGATACAATGAGAGGGGGGAAGAACCACCCAGTCGGTTCTGGCTCTGCCGCTGCCACGCATCGCCGCTCGCTTTAGAACCGAGGACCTGCTCCTTCCTTTCTGTCTTCCTCTCCCCCTTTGCTGCTGCTCCCCCTTCTTTTTTATATTCCCTCCTCCACGTCCTTTTTTTTTTCCTTCGCGAACGGTGGTGAATGGTTCCAGTCGGGCGGATTTCGGGGGAGACGCGCCGCTGCGACAGAATTCGAAGGGAGATGGCGGCGATTCTGCCGGCCGTCTGCAACACGTTGCATTGTGTCACTTCTTCATTCATCCCCGATTTTGCGGCCGACTTGCGTAGCGAATTTACGAAAACCGTGACCCCCCCCCCGCGCAGTCTGCGCATTTTCCTTCTTTTCGCTCGCTTAGATCGCGCGTTTCTTCGTTACTCTTTCATATGCGCCCTCTTCGTTGCGCAACCCTCTCGTCGTTTCGAGGAAACGTTTGTCCATCTGTGAAAATCTCGCGTGATGCTTACGCGACCGATGTCACGCAAGGTTGTTCTTCGCCGCCCTTTAATGACACGTCTGTTAACGTCATCGGCGATGTAACTATGGGAGAGACGTGTAAGATCGTCGTTGAATTTTGCCTGCATTCTGTCTTTCGCATCAACGTTGCATGTGTGCCGATGACACCGTCACTTTAAACGCGATAACAATTTCCTATTCGACCAACAGAACACTTCATTAAGAGATTATGGAATGATAAATATAATTACACTTTCATACAATCAGAAACACGCGAATATATGAAAATAATGGTACAAACCAATCTACTTGATTAATTAAAAAGTTTGGAGATTTTTGCAGTAACAATATTAATTACACAGATAATTATAGCGGAGCAATTTTCACTGTATTGAAGATCTTTGATATGTGCATTGATCCGTTTGGCCAAAGGGGGAGGAAATTTTAAATCTAAGAGAAAGTTCTCGCGTGCAAATATTCGAGTGTTTGTTGTACCATGCGATTGAGCGCGAGTGATCTTTTCTGATTCAGTCTGCCCTGAGAAAACAAACTGTGAATCTAGTTCGGGTTCACTGTCAAGTGGGGGAGAACCCCCTTGATCCTGAAGGGGACAACGCGGGGTCACAGCAGTGATTGGGTCTATTGAGGGTTTTCAAGTGCGTCGACGATCCTGCTTCTCTTCCGATCGTGGGAGAGTACCAGAAAGTCTTGGATACTCAGGTACTTCTCGATGTCGTCGCATTGAATAGAGCACAGTAGATATTATCAAAAAATTCAAATGAATATACTAGAAACTGTAATATAAACTAAGTTTTATTATTTATAGACTATTATAAAATAAAAGTTGAAAGAGCTTTAAATATTTTCTGGTTCTTAATTTCTTTCAGTTAAATTAAAGTACAAAGAGGAGGTCAATCAGTTATTCGTGCTAACAAGTATATTTTAAAATGATATAAATAAACAAATAAATGTTTCCGTCTGTCATCAAGCTATCTTCGTTGATACGAGTAACTGGCTTTGACTCCTTAGTCTCTCTTTCTACTTTAATTTAATATTGTATCACCGACGTCTCTGTAATTTATTATTCTTTCGATTACATTGAATTATTCAATAAATTATATTAATCTCTTACCGTGTCAATTCAGTACTTTGTTATTGAAACATGGGAAAAGATACTTAAACTACTTTAAAAGATCACTCGATTCTCGTAGACCTCGTTAAGTTAGAAGGATCAAGCGTTGGTTGAATCCCAGTCTGCGATTTGTTACTGATGCAAACATTTATCTCGGACATGATACCGCATTATAATTCGAGCCTATCTCTCCAAGAATCAGCGTAAACGCACGCTCGCTGCTCCGAATAAATTTAGCTCATATTTATTGTTAGGCGTTTTCTCACGCGGGATTGGATGGCTTTCGTGTGAAACGCTCTTTTAATTGCACTACTTTACTATGATGCCCAAATCGACTGAGAAGATCTGGTGTATTGAATCAAGCATTAAGATCAACTTGAATGATATTAGAGGCATTGTCAACATTAATTAACAGCGAACAAACTGAAAAAGAAAAACGAATCGAAAGGTGAACTTTGGAGATTCTCTGATCAAAAATTCCAATTTGTGAATGTTTTTTTTTTCTTTTTTCAAATCTACAGATCTAATGCCAATTGCATTCAGGCATTTTCCGTTTTTGAGAAAACGCAACTCTCGACATCACTTCCTAGTCCCGTGCTCTAACGATAAGAATGAAACGTTGGGTGTACAATGAAGGTGTCGTTGCAGGAAATTATACAGCAGTTATAAGAGTCTCTCTCTCTCTCTCTCCTCCTCTCGTTCTCTCTCTCTCTCTCTCTTGCTTTTCTCTTTCTCTAACCACCAGCAATTGTCTCTTAGGCTGGTATTGTCTTCTCCTGAAGTCATCCCTTGCCCCTCTTCTCTCTATCTGTCTCTCCCATTCTTTCTCTCTTCCTCTCTCTTCTCGGGGCCTAACGAACCGCTTGTCTGACACCGCGTCGCACAATGAGAGATCTAATCGCGGGTGAAGTACTTAATATCTTAAGGTCGGACGAGACCGACGCTAGGGTTGCCGGGTATACGGAGACGTCGCTGGGCGCCTGCTATGCCGCAAAGAGACTCCACGGATACGAAGGTGGAAGTGGAATGGTGTACGATGGGTGGGCGCGAGTTCGAGAGTCGGAGAGGGTTGAGCGGCTGGCTCCTTGGTTACTGGGTTGAATCCCCGTGTCACGATATCTGATGAAGAGGACGCCTCCGGGTGACAGCCACTCGCCCGCAGGACTTTGGGATAGACGTGAAGTTGCAGGTGTTAGGTACTTCCCGTAGATACAGCCGATGTACCTCGTGACCTTGATTCGCAAGACTACGTTATCCCGAAAATGTGGAAGCTACTGATGTGGAAGCTATCCGAAACTGACAGCCTATCAGGATAATCGCGAAATTTGTCACAGCATAGAGAAGCGCTCTTAATCTTTTAGATATTTTGTTATAAGAATAAGAAAATTTAAATTTAAATTAAAATTATGGAAAAACAAGATGAGTGATATAATTATATATAATAATAATTTATAAATATTTTTCATCTATTTGAAAATGAAGTTGTTTATCACGAGGTGTGTTGCAAAATAAAATAATGCCGTATCGCATTTTTGTTTGCTTAATCGTGCACGTACTTTTACTGCTTTTCGTTGAGAGTTTAACGGAATAACGTCGCGTTTTCTTGAAAGCAGATGCATTATTCGTGGAAGAAACGGGAGGAGGAGGAGGAGGAGGAGGTAGATCGTCTCCTCGAAAGAAGTATACACGCGTGGACAGAGGGATGGGACGAAAGAGCGGTTTCGTCGAGTTCGTCCGCAGCGTACACCTGCCGCTTCGCAAATGAACCCTTTGTCTCTACTCGCCGAGTCATTAGGCGTGCAGCCGAGGGCAGCCGCGGTTTTAACTAGTTGGCTAACCGAAAGTAATAAAAAGCAAAATAGCGAGAGTAAAACAAACCGTATACGATATATGGCACCGGTAACGACGGTCCCGCGGCGCTCTGTACCGGTATAATCGAAATTACCCCCTCGGGCCCGGTCGCGAATGGTCGCTCCTGGAACGTCCTCTTAATTTGACTATACGGCTGACATTGCACTATTAAACGCTGCATGAATTTGCCGTCAACTGCCATCAAATTTGAGGGAAACTCTAAAGCTTGCGCATATTAAATGTAGAGACTATTGAGACTGTTACAAATTTTATTGAATTAATTTAAAATAAATGTATTCTGAAAAGAAAGGTATAACGATCACATATAAAGTAAAAATAATTGCTTTCTAACGATTAATAAAATAGATTGAAATGAGCGAAGAGGATTAATTTTTAATATCAAGCTTGAATGTGAATCTTGAAAGCTCATTTACCCACTGTTATTTCTACGTGTTGTACATTGTTAGGCGTTCAGCACTGCCGCCACTGTTAGCAGATCCGAAAGCCTCTTTCGACTCTCTGAGCGGAAAATTCGAGCGGCTTTTCCCACCCTCATCATTCGTTATCACCCCTAGCCCGGTGGAGGAGGCATTTCCTGTAAGAAGCGAGGTCGTTTCAGCGAAATAACCGTTTGTACTCCGGCTCGTGTGCCTAATACCATAACCATAACGATACGCCACGGCAAGAGCTACGATGCGAGAAACGGACGAGGGGACGAGAAGAGACAGGACTCATGATAGAGTGGATTTGAGAGAAACCGCGTCGGAAGGGTGGCATTCGGTCTCTCGCTTATGCAAAGTTTTTCGTCAGTTTTCGGTTGTTCTCCTCTCCTCGCTTCTACGGACATGTATCTCTCATCCCCCTCGGTTCACCCTTCGTCTCGCGTCGCGGAGCGACGTACGATTTGCAATTCAACACGGTTCGCGCGCGTATGAAAAGCGCACCAAGAGTCTTGCAGCTTGTCTATACGACGCGTCCGCAGAAAACGCTCCTCTGACGGGGTTACGCGTTAGCGCGAGAGAGACGCCATATAATGAATAATAATCGCATATAGTGGCGCATCCTGCGACGAGTCTGCGTCAGCCCTGCCGCCCCCTTCACGAGACGGTCGTCGCGACGCCCCCATTGTACGTTGGATCTATCGGTGCCCTCTTCTCGCAATTTCTTCTCCTTCTTTTTGATCTCCTGGCTCGCTTTTATTACCTTCTTTTTTAATATGCTCCTGGCATGGAGACACCTACCGCGACGGTATGAAATTGAAGCTTAAATATTCTATGGAGTGTCGCGAGGCTATACGGACCTGCTTTTTGATACAGTTATATGAAACGTCGTTATGAGGACGAACAGCGACTTTATATTGCTGTCTCGCGACGAGATCTTTCCCCCGTAGCGCCACGCAATCTTCGACTTATCAAGTCCGGAAATGGCGAATCTCTCTTACTGGCATTATAACGAAGATGCTTCATGATTTTAATCAATTTTTCGCAAAGATGGCAAGACTATGTAATTTAAATGTAAATCTTTTAATCGATAATATCGTTTAAAAATTAAAAGATCGCTTCGACGGAAACAGACATCCGGCAAAATTCCTTTTCATTCATCGGCTCTGTTTACACGGGACTCGGCATCAAGTAATTTTTTTATTTCCGACGTAGCAAAGGCGCGGAGGACCTCCTCCTTTCCTCGTGCCGCCATTTGTTTTTATCAGTGGTTCCCGTGGGACGTTAACAGCCACCTGCCGAGCGCGTTGCGGCCACGTTTTTCTTTCCTGCGCGCTTTCTTCTCCTTCCTGCTTCTCTTCCTTCTACATCCAGTATCTGGAAGACACTATGCGGCTTACCCCAGTCCTCGGGGGAATGACGCCAGAACGGCGAGAGACGCGTCCTGAAAGTCTTTTTCCATCGCGGGATGGTGGCAGTAGGGTGCGTGTGACGGCACGCGTGTCACACGCGCCCATTATGATTATATTATTTTTCCTCATCTCTCTTCGCGAGTCGCATTTATTATTTACATCTATGTTCCATCTTCAATCTTCTTATATTCTTTTAGTGTGTTCTATTTGACTGTGCTGTTCAAAATGTTGTTTTGTTTTTTTAACTGTAAATATTCAGTCCAATATTCTTTGACTAACGTCCATTTTTATTAACATAAATTAACTTTAGTTTCAGTTAATTTATATTTTTATCTTTATCTAGTTCTAAGAATCATAAAATAGACATAAGTCTATAATAAATCAAAATTAAAAGAAAATTTGTAGCATTATTGGAGAATTATTAGAGTATTTATAAATATTTTATATTTTTTAACCGAAACTCGTCTTATGTTAAGGAGGCATATGGTCTGATTATCCTTTTTCATGCTTCACGAAAGAGGTCTTGAGAAGACTGTAGGAAGGAACCAGTTCAAACATTTTTACGACGTGTCATAATTACAGGATTCCATGCGGTGGGCTTTGCCTCGTGGTTTAACTACTGCTATTTTTTGTGTAACATCGCTTGAATCATTTTGCGCTCATTTTACATTGCATCACTATTTCATACAATTATATTTTAATTATAAATTAAAATTGAAATTTTAAAATTATATGTATATTTCATAATGACAACTAAGATTTGAATAAAATATTTATAGATGAATACATAAAAAAATTAATGCAAATACATTTAACTTAGAAATTAGATATTATTTGAAATGCGAAACATTTATTATAAATTTATCGTAATGTTATTTTGTATAATACTTATATGTTACATAACATCTATAACATATTTTTATATACTGTTAATGGTATAATAATTTTGTTAAAATTATTATATCATTGTTTTATCTGATACTTTATATAAAATCGTCAATGTGTAAAGAGTATTTTATAAAAATTTTGTGGAGAAGTATCGACGTGAAACGTAGAAATTTACATCTTGGAAGTCTGCCGACGAATTATCGCGCGAACGGTAGTCGGTGAGCGCTGGCGGCAGTTGCCGGGAAATTAAAATCCTTCGTAAAGTCTTCTAGAAGCGATAGAGAGATCTCGTGCCATGCGGAAAAAAAGGAAAAGAGTAACGGTAGAACGAGTAGGTGGTAAGGGGGCCAGGGGGACTGTGCAGTCGGGGTCCATTAGGAAACCCCCAGGGCAAGGGAGAAGATCGAGCTGGAAGGAAAGAGAAAAGGCCGGGGGAGGTGAGCAGAGAGGACGAAAAGAGCGAGAAAGGTTGGCGGGGAGAGACGATGAGGGGGTGGAAGGGAGAGGAGCTCCGGTACCCTCTATCTCGAGAAGTGTCACCGATGATGAATAGTTGGCATGAACAAAAAGAATGCTAACCGCGTCCCCGCCGCTCGACGACCTAAAACTCCCTTTCCTCCATCGCAACCCCGTCCTCCTGAAGCCTGGAGCCCCCGAACAGCAGAACCTGAGCAGCCAGTTCTTCCGGCTCCCAGTCGATTTTCCACGAACCAAAGAGAGAATCGAAAGGCAAGGGACCGAGCGAGGACGATACCATCTTAATTAAAAGTTGCCAATTCATTTCGCCCGTCGTTTCCACCCCGTGAACTCGGCCGCTATAGAGACAACGGGGGTACGAGCGGGTACCCAAAGCTAAATGTGGGGGAAGGAAAGGAGGCTGCTTTTCCTTTTGTCTTACTGTCGTGTCACTCTGTGAAAGCCGCGAACTTGGGGGGTGAGAAAAAAGTTGGGAGAGCCCGAGATAATAATAAGAAGTTCGTCCGAGAAGGAAATTAAGTAAAACGGCCTCGTAGGACAGTCAGGCACAACCCCTGGCGCAATGTCCCCCTCCGCTCCCCTTTAAACGCCTCTGCCTCTCTTTATTTGCGTAAATGTGTAATTCTTTCACACTTTGTGTGAATGGTATTTCAAGAAGCTCGTATAACATCAGAGATATTTCTCTGCTGCAAATGTTTTTGAATAAGATAATTAAGAAAACAACATAATTTGCTATACTTTAACATTTATATTTAATACGGGACAATTGGTATAATTTAGATTACAATGATTTTAACCGCGGATTATTCACGATCTCTCTTCAATTGTGAAATGAATAGTAATGATGATTTGAGCAAATAGCATTGCCCAATGGTCTGAAAATGCATTTCGTTATCGCAGTGGCGGGAATTGCGCGAAGCAAGGGCGTCCTCGTAACAACACGTACCCCTTAACACGCTCTGAGCTGCCATCGAATGCTAATTGCTCCATTCATGAAGTTGAAGACGTAAAGCGGCTATCGGCGAAACCGCAAAGGGCGGCGGCGATTCGCCACGGTTTATGCCGCGAACGAACAATACTGCCGCACAGTGGCGCGTAAATAATTAAGAAATGGCCCTCCGGACCTTTTGGTCTTTCTCTCTTTCTCTCTTTGTCTGCTATCTTGCCTCTATTCTTTTTTTTTCTTTCTCTTACTTTTTCCTTCGCCGCCTGACTGTGCGATGGCGACGAGTTTTACCTGCTCTAATTACAAATTTTTCGCCGATGCTGGGCGCAGGTAATTTAGTCCCCAATTTATATAAAATATCTTGCGGCTAATGAAGCAATTTGAGGCTGTCTACGGTGATAACGTATGGAGTCTGCAGGTTGCTCCGATGTAATGGAGAAGAGACGAAGTAGATGAGAGGAATGCGGGAAGAAAGGAGAAAGCGAGATGCTAAGAACAGTGGGGAGATAGGAAGAGAGAGAAAGAGAGTTTACTTACAGAGGTACTCCATTACCGCGGGTGGCATTAACTTTCCCGTTGTGCCGTATTTCCTTCGCCAGAAGGAAATCTGAAGTCTATTCGCAGTCACCTGATCTCTATCGCTAGAAAAGTCGCGCCTGAGCTTCCTTAAACCGTGCGTATCTGCACAATATATTCCAAACGCATGGCCATTAAAGAGATAAAATAATCTTGATAAATAAATGCTGAAATTTAAAATAGATATGAAAAAAATGGGCATACTACATGTGCATCCTGTAAACCTCGTAATAACTTTTCAATTGGGCTCGTTCGTATGAATACGATCGCGAGATCCGATTTGCACGACTAATTTAATGAAACAGCACGATCGTTATTTAGCGACACAAGAATGTTTAATGGACTATCAGATCGCGAGTCCGATAAGAATCGTGACGGTGAAAATGATAATGAGCTTGTTCTTGCTGCGCATGAATTTCACGTTAAAGAAGGAGAGGCGAATTACCGTTACACCTAACAACGTCCAAGAGATACGTAGGAGTCATTTAAGAGATAAGTTTTGTAATTCCGAAATGGTTACGCATCACCGATGTTGTTTTACTTCTCACATTACGTATATTCATGTCCATAAAATTAATATATATAAAATTTTTTTATCGCGACTTATTTCATTTTTATTACCGACAATTATTTTATTACTTTAACCGTAGTCATAGAGCAGTCACACATATCTCGGATCTTAAAAATCATGCGTTATGTATATCGCTTCATTACATCAATGTACATTTTCTTCTTATTGACGTAATGAAGCGATGCGTGATATCAGAGGCGGTCAAATTGCTATTCAATGAGATACGTAAATCCGATGCGATTTATAGGATGAGTCATCAAAGTGAGATTAACGTCTCTTGCGGACAAGGCATCGCTTCGTTGTATACCGTCTTGGCTAAATGAAGTAGTTATATTATCGATGTAACAATGTAGGAGCAAATCGTCCGGTACGAAACGAAACGAGTGTCTAACGAGATATACCGGTTGCATCGTCGTTGGTATATTTTATTATAAGATCTTGTCAGGCTAATACATGTTACAAAGTAGGGAAATACGACATTTACGACGTTCGGGTCGGTACATAATTTGTAATTTATAATCCGCGCGGTGCTCACAGAAAGGCCAATTACGAAGTCGACCAGATAATCGAATATAATGCGTTCTTCGTCAGCGGTTATCGGCGGTTGTATCGCGCCAATTAAATATTCCCGTATTTACATTCGGACTGGCGAATTATGAATTCCGACTCGTTCGGAATGCATAATCGCGCGGCACTTTTATTAGCGTCGCGCGATAGATAATTCTGTCATTTTGCCATCGTGAATATTTAAATGCGGAGGCTCTATGCGTATTCACATCGCGTCGTTAAATTGCAATTACGTCGCAAACGCGCGAACGGCACCGACGATGGCAACATCGTTCCAGGCATTCCCCTGAAGAAAATCTAACCGACCGCTAAGGCGGAAGTGTATTCGCAAAAGGCGAGGAGACTGACCGTTAGGCGCGAAGAATGCAAAAACTGTTGAAGGTGTCATCGTGTCGCAGAAACGTCTTATTTTATCGCAAAACCCCGTGTATTAATAAGATAGTTGCGTGAAAAGACGCGTCGAGAGTGTATCCTCTTGAGGCATGATGTATCCCGTTTTGACCGCGCCGTAACTTCTACAGTCGCGTCACAGGATTTGCTGAGAGAGAGAGAAGAGCCGATCCCATAAACCTCGACTCGGAGATCTTCCGACTGTCGTGCTCCTCGGGGTCGAAATATCGCGACGTTATAGGGACATAGTACGCGGATAAGTGCGGACACGTCAGCGCGGCTAAAGCGTCCGCTCGTAAAGCCGATCCCTGTATAATTTTCAATCGCTCTACGGATTTGACGACCTCGTCACGGTTTCGCTGCCGTTCCGTTCGCCTTCTCTCTTTCTCTCTCTCTCTCTTTCTCTCTCCGTTCGCGGGCATTCTCGGCGAGCGCGGCACGATCGAGAAGGGCTGCTGCCTTCCTCACCTTCCTCGGTGTGCCGCTCCCTCTCGCTGTTGAACAAGAGATGGGAGAGGTCTCGAGATAAGGGCGGAATGACGAGGTCGCAACGACCGGTAAAAAGGTGATCTCTCTCGGATAATGCCGAAGGAACTCGGGACCGAAGGCGAAAAAGAGAGCCTGCTCCCTCGGGCGTCAGGGAAACACCGGCGAATGTCTGCGGAGGCCGTAAAAAGACAATACCGTTCTCACACCACGACAAAGTCTTGCCACCAAGTACCATTACCGATGGTATATCACGGTTCCTGTAGATGTACACGCAAAGTTCGAATGTGGGCGCGTGTCTATGGGACATCTTCCCTTTCTTCTCTCCTTGATTTCGTCACATCTATGGAATCATCCCTCCAACGGAACGCTTCTCGCGTCTCCGATCTAGCACTCTCTATTTGATGCGTCAAACTGGGAGGAAGAGTATAACAGCGTTGCTCTTTCCCTTCGCTAGCTTTAGGATTGAATTTTATAGCGGAGTCCTTTATTAGCCGTGCTTTTACGCACGTTATTGCGTCCCCTTTCATTGATAGGTCGCCCCCTCGCTTGCGCGGAGCGTAAAAAACGAAAGTTAACGAGCGTGTAATTTATAATTTTACTTGCTCTTTGTTTCAGGTAAGTGCAGACTTCTCGATCGCTCTGCGAGCACCGCGGCTTCTGGGGACAGTGAGTAACCGTCAATTAACTTTTACCTGCAAGCTACATATACAATAGTATAGTTGGATTAAGAGAAAGAGGGAAAATAAAAATAATTGTAGGTATATTCGTTGACTTTTGCATTTAAATTCACTCGCTCATGCGCTTTCCCCTTACGATTTAATGATCATCGGAAATGAAAAGAGAGTTCGAGGAGAGGGTGAAGATTTCCCTTCGAAATTTCTTGACACCCTGCTCATAAGGGGTTCGCCGTGTTTAACTTCTCCGCGTATCCATCGATTTCATTAGCCGATAACTAGCGCGCGACTTGGATGCATACGAAATCACGGCGAGTTATCGAGGGGATGGATTTGTGGGGGTGCTGCCGAACACAAGAGGCGATACATTAACAGCGCGTAATGACTTCGGTCGGTTGCGATTTCGAGGGTGGTAGGTCGCTATCCAGATAAAAAGAACATTAGTCACCCGGTATCGTTGTAATTACATTGCGTCTGCTAGAGCCGTCTCTTCCAGTTCGATAATTATAGCATTGCGTAAGTAATTGGATATTTCATATTTTATGCACACCAAGTACATCCAAGCACCTGTCAGGGAAATTTACTATAATTTTAAATTATAGTATCTCTCAAAAAAGCATGCAATTAACGAGACAGTCTATATATTAGAGATATTAAAACATAAATTAGAGCGATTAATTGCAAGATTGAGTTTGCGTCAGTAAATTTACTGTATCAGTTCGTATCGCACACATTAGTTTTTTGTTAGTCAAATCAGATGCACGTCTCACGAGTATAAGGCCACTTAATCCTTGCCTCTGACAACGTCAGCGCCTTTGTCGCCATTATCCCATGACGATTCCTCGGAGATTTATCGAGCACCATCCGACAAGAGCCGTGGGTGTGCGTATTTAAATATTACCAACGCCGCAGTTGGCCAGGTGTCTCTGTCGAGATGCATTTCGCCGCGTAATTGATTCTACCCACACAAGATGCTTCCCGACGAAGGCAGATATCATACGAGAAGAAGTAGCGACTTACGCGAATCCGGCAGGCAGCGTGTTCGTTACCACCGAGCAAATCGTTCATCTGTTCCCACGTTTTTCCTTCCTTCCGAACGGATCTTTGCACGCTTCCTGAAACGCGTAGGACGTTCACGCGACGCCGACGCAACACTGTCTATATGTATACTGTCTTTTCGATAGGGTTGCTTCTCCTTTTCATTCCTATCCACAATGTGGAATATTAATGCTTTTAGGATGTCCTTTCTTACAGGATGTTTTTTGATTGTTTTGTGGATTTATGAACGTACATACAGATATATATATATATATATATATATATATATATATATTCACATACATATTAACAATATTAAAAGATTATTTATGTATATACTTAACCAACAATTTGATATGTTGAAATATTTATGATACGAATCACATCGTATCATAAATTGATTGATTATTGATTTTCTACGATATTAAGGAATATATATCGATTGAATAATCCAAACTAAAGTTTACTGCTATAATTGATCTGATCCGTTGCAACGTCGATACAATTGTGATTCCGTTAAGTCCGTTGGACCGTTTATTAAGACATAGTGGAGAAACAAGGTGTAGACATAACTAAGTGAGATTGCTCTCGTCTCGTTATGAGGGGCTGGTATGGCGAGTCTTCGAGAACGAAACGAGTTGACGTCTCATTCAGCTCCGTAAAGTTTAATTAGACCGATCATGCATGCATCCAAAGGTAGAACTTTGCTGCATAGTGTTCGCGATACGTGAACTGCCGATGCCTTTCTCTTTCTTCGAACACTGAATATACAGGACGATAAATCATCGTGAATTTATGCGTCCGAGCAGAGAATCAAACTAGAGATACATATATCTTGAGTTTCCCCTCGTGACGGGCTAACGCCAATCACGGGTCGTTCGTGTTAATTTAATTGGACACACATTCGATATAATTAGTTGCCAATTTATAGTCCTTCCCCATAGACAACAAGATAAATATCTCGTTAGCTATTTATCCGCGGGAGATAATCCGTTTTCACGTTTGCTTCATGTGATATTAAATTCCAAAATCTTACAATTATCATGTTTTCATAAATAATCAAAGTTTTATGTTTTTGGATGTAGCGGAAAAAAATAATATCATGTTCTCTCGGGAATTATTTAGGCGCTACATTGGTCTGCGGTATCGCGACATCACAGTATTAGCCTCTGCCACTCGATAGACCGTGGCAAGATAAAGAGAAAGAGAGGGGATAGGGTGCTGAGGACAGTACGATACGTTACTAGCAATGCACATACATCAGGCTTGCCGGCTAATCTGATTCCCCTAACAATGTGCACGTGACGGAATCTTCTTACATCCCTCCTGCGTCTTCTATCATCCGTTGGATTCTCTTTTCTTTCTCTCTCCTCTTTTCATTCTTCTCTTTCTCATTCTTTCACACGTGTCTCGACCACCACCGTGACCGACGCTGCCGGTGGTGAATTGCCGGATATATAGATTTTGGATTTGGGCGCCCGCACCGCAAGGCAATCTGAGCGCAAACCCACGTAATCTCACGCTAATAACCGCGATTTATCCTTTCCCCGCCGTCCATGACTTCCCCTCGAATCCGAGTGATCGAGGCGCCGATTACAGAATTCGCTTACCTCACCTCACGGAGAAGTAATAAAAGGAAAAAATGGACGATATTATTTGTGACGTCGATTCGCGAAAATTGCTTTCCTTCGGGCCAATTTCACGCGTTAAATCGTAGGTGCGTGTGAATTAAAATACACGTGCAGCTCCCTTCTAACTCGAGCGCGACAAGTCGCGATACTATCTGGACTCATTTACCCTGACTAAGTCATTCTCACGGAAACTCTCACGTTATATCGATAGCGGCCACTCAACTTCTCGAAAATATCTCCTTTTTGGTGTTCAGGAGGGCTTACTCCTGGTGTAAACACAGATTAGATTATGGTACCACAATCTTGCGGTTACGCGAGAACAGGAAACTGTTGCGCCTACATCCTCTCCACGAGAGTGAGAAAAAGGAAGCAGCGACACGAACGGGAAAAGAACGTAGGATCAGCGAGGTATCTTTATTGTCTCCGTTTGGTGCTTGGGCGTGAAAGAGAGTCTTTCATTAACAGGATCTGCTCGCCCAGCCAAGGTGAATCAACCTGCAGTCTGTGTGCATCCCTCTTTCTTTCTCTCTTACGCGTTCTCTGCCCTGCTTCCTACGTCGCCGTAGGAGCCAGTGCGTGTTGGAGATAACGCCTTGGGATATGGCCAGGTACAAATATTTGAGTTAGTAACTGGCTTCGTGTTTGCCCTGTTAGCTGCGCTCTTCGTCGTCGTAGTCGTCGTCATCGTCGTCATCTTCTGCGCCTTTTGTGTGCATATAGCGTTGGACGTGCGTACACATGGGATGATAGTACCGCCATGAAGCGCACGCGTGTGGGAGCCGGCCGGCGTGTGTAATATGTGGATAATGTTGATGGCTAGACGTGGATTCGTCTGTTTGTAGTGTCTAGCCATACGCCATTAAAAGATAAACGAAAATGCCTCTTTACAGATCGTGCTGCAACGTCAGAGCAACATAATGAGAACGATCGCTTTGAACCTGTCATTGATAGATAACATTAGGCATTCTCGGGCGTAACATTTGTTCAGGGTCTTTATAATGGGATAACACGGTCGATTATTTGAGAAGCACCATTATTTGTAACACCTCTCAGCTTTCATTCGTTTCTTGAGTTATTCTATTAAAGTGATCGATTGTTTTCTTTCAAACACAATTTAAACACATTTTTACGATTCAGGGTTTTGTGACGAATTAAAAGACGATGAGAAGGAACAACAACATGAAGAATAACTTTACTTCAAGTTTCTCTCCGGAGAAACTAGTATATACAAATTTAGCAAAACGGAAAAAAAGGTGGGATGTAGAAATTTTTGTCGGTGTATCGTGTTGATCGTTAAACACAAAGGGACATAGATAAACGCGAGTTTGGTTAGCAAACATCGATCGATGGTTTCAAGCTCGGTTTACGCCTGTCACTTCACGACCGTCCATGTCCAAGCGAATACTCGTAATAATTCCCGTTTAATGCCGATGGCGAAAGACGGCTGAGACCGTGATGGGATCGTCACGATGTGTCGATCGTAACGCTTCCACCGACCTCGAAACAGAATATCGTTGAAGATACGTACATGTTTGGATCAGAAGGAGACAGGTGCGGCAGAAATGACGGGAGATACTCGTCCGGTAGTGAAAAGTTTCGAGCCAATAATGTGAGTAGGTCCCGTCTTCTTGAGGACCGAACAAATATGTTCAAACACGCTCGAGCGGCAGACGGGGCGACACTCGTGCAAGCAACAAACCTTCTCCAGTAGTATCCTAATCCAACAGCTTCTGTCGAGCTCCGATGCCAAGTGCTCTTCATATCGTGTCTCGTGCCTTGGCTTTCGCTTAGAAAAGAATTGGAAAGAACGGCGATTTCGTACATTCGTAAACAGTCCTCGGTTTCTCTCGTGGGCGACGAGATCGTAAGAGGTGTCTATAAGGAGACTTTTACGATTGGCATGACTTTACATTTCGATGATGATGCGAATTGATTAATAATTAAATCTATCTCTCGCGAGTATTTCGTTTATCGCGTGCAACGTGTACGCGTTTCTTCTTAACGCATTGCGATAATAATTATGGTTCCTTGGCGGACCACAACGTACCTACACGCGAGACATATCGAGGCGAGAATAATTTTCGCCGTTTCGGCGATAAAAACCGGTTACCAGCGACGCAATCGTGCTAATGCAATATATATTGCGTCGCTTTACGCAGCACGAGATCCTGCAAAAATTCAACTGCACTGAATTCGGTCATGCAATTGCAATGTTAAATATTATCATTTAATTCTTAGTTGATTATTTGAATTGTTTACATTTGTAGTTTCAAAACGTAAAGATACAATATTTTATTTTTAAAGTCAAATCTTTATCTTTCATCGCGCGTAATTATCAAAAATTATATTAAATTATTAAAAATAAATGAAGAGCTTAACAATCCAAGAACACAAAATCACGTGATTTCTAATTGTTTGATCTTGAATATAATGGAGATTTTAAATATCAGTTTGCATGTAGCTATGCAAACATATCCGCTACTGACAGTTGCATGAAGATTGTGTCCAAAATCGAAGCGTTCGAGGATCCTTCACCGCTTACGCCAGTGTTGGTCGCACATATCATCCTCTTACCGTTACGTTCACCTGGACAGGCAGTGTGAGAGAAGAAGAGGGAAGTAGGGGGCGGAAAGAGAAAATCATCGTGCCGTTGCTGCTGCTAGTGCTCGTTATCGCTCGCAGGTTCATGCCAGCGGACAGTTAAGACCGAAGTTCGCTGGACACTCAACGCTATAAATTCGTACAAAATGAAGACAGAAAGAAACAGTGTGTATGTGTATGCGAAATGATACGACGTGGTTAAACGGAGAGGTGTGCCGGAATCAACCTACCTTTTAACGTTTTCTCGCATCCACCCTCGCGTGAAAACACGCACGTTGACCATTATGAGGGTGGAAACACCTCGGAATCATCAAAGACAACAATCGCCTCGCAATATTGCGTTCCGTCACGGACACGGTCCTTGGATTAGTTTCATTTCAAAATCATCGAATGGTATTATTATTTCTTGTGTCAATTTCATAATTCAATTTCCACGTACATTTTATATAGTTTCGCATAGTTTCACACACGGAAGTATAACGCGAAGAAAAAACATTACGCGGATATAGAATAGCGATGTGCCATACTCTTACAAGAATCAAAGGCAAAGGCAAAAAAAAAAAGGAAAGAAGGAAGGAAGGAAGGCGCAAAAGACAGCGCAGCATGAGAGGCAAAGTCTCGACGAAGGTGTAACCGCAGCCACGCCCCAATTAGGTTCTCCAGACGGTTTACGGCTGTAGCTGGGCTGGTATTTATGATGAGAATGTCCGCACCTGTGGTGACACTCGCCACCGAGCCACCAGCAACCCCTCCTGGAGCAGAGCGCGAGAGTGTTTTATGGCGCGCAGATAGCCTCACGCACACCTTCCCGGGCATTAGCTACAGTCAGGTGATATATGACGCGTATATTGCTCTTGGTGAACGGCGAACCGCCGCGAGCCACTCTATCCCTACGCGATCCTATATCCACGTCGTCCCTTATTTCCAGATGCCCGGGCCCTCCGCCTTGGAAACTTTTCAGGATGGCGAGCGGAGACGCGCTAGTCGTTTTGGATTCTGGTCGAGAAGCCGCTCGACTATCTTTCTCTCTTTTTTTCCTCTTCCATACACACACACACATTTCCAAAGTATTCCTATACTCTCTTGCTATTTTTATACATAATTACTTTTCCAATCTTAAAATTGAATTTTTAGAGCGTGTAATCAAACCTTGAACGGGAAAATTAAAAATGAGAAATCTCTGTGAATGACAGTTTATATTTGATGCCATCCATTGATTTTAGTCCATTTTGTTTTATATATTAACTAATTTCCAAAAGCCGTTATTTATTATCTCTCTAACGCAAATCAGGATTATAACCTCGACTTATGCGCAAGCGGTGAAGTGACTTCACGCATTAAGTATCTGTCTGTCACTGTCAAAGCTGCATCCTATACCACCGCCCTTACACGGCTCTCCGAGGGATGCCACTCGCGCTAGGAGCCAATGAACGTCTCGGATCGGAATTGGCGGCGGCTGCCGCACGACGAAGCGCGACATCGGTAGCCCCTTCGTCACGTAAAGACGTACAAAACGCGGCTGTACCGCTCACTTAGTCCCAGTCGGAGGCGTTCTCGCGCGATAAACATCGACGTACCTCCCGCTGCTGCATCGAGCGACGTTTAAATGCACGAGAAGACGAGTTCTTGTCGTCGTCCTACGCTTCTTCCGCATGAGAGCGCATCTAATGATCGGAGTAATAGTCGCACCGTGTTCATGTTTTTTACAACAGCCGCGACACGACAAGCATTTAAGGTTGATTATAATAATCAATCTTAATTACTTTTATATAACTCTTCTATGTATTATAAAGTTATATAAGACTGACTTTGGACGACACGCATTACACTTTTTATGTTTTAAGAGATGTTTTGTAAACATGTATAAACTAAAGCTGCTTGAGCTGTATAAATAGAAATTTAAATTTTTACGCTGCTACTACAAGTTAGAATCACGAGAGAAATTCTGATATTTTTAATATACCATAAAGTACATTTAAGGAAAAGTGGGCAGACGCGAAAGAGGTTCTCGAGCTCTCTCACATTCGCATGGAATGGAATCGATATCCGAAGGAAATTAACCGGCGCGCTTCGCGTTAGGCGATGAATCACGCGTGCTTCTGTCACGGAGGGTGCCGCGGCGGCTACAAGTTACAATTCGATTTCTCGAAATCGACGAAGGTGGGGCTGGCGTGGAAGTCTCCGCGACCGAATGCGGAGAGAAGGAAGAGAGCGGTGAAGAAGAGCCTCGGAGTCTCGGCTCGGCTCCGCTCGGCTCTCCGTCCGCTTCCGCGGGGCATCAGCTCGCTATACGAGCTTTAATCGCATTCGAATGCAATGTTGCGGAAAATTTCATTTGAGCGAGGCACGAGGGAGCGAGTGAGCGGGATGGGGTAGAGAGGAATTGGGGGCGGAAGGGGCATGCTCGGGAGAGTGGATCCCGCTGTGACTTTGTCTCGACTTTGCGGACCCCCAGCCGGGTCCTCCACTCGCCGTTCCGCCACGACACATTTGCATATCCACCGCTCGTCCGCAAATGCAATCGTGGCACCAAGCGCGTCACGATGATCGAATCTTTTTACGACGTTGCGAATCGCGGCATTATGATAGCGCGATGCTTGAGCCCGAACGTAATTGATAAGTCATCAGCCATCGAGAGTCGTTCATCGAGAGTAGTTCAATTCTGCTTTAAGTGCACGTACTGAGATTAATCGTTATCGGTTACTGAAGCATTTCTCACCATACAGATATACACTTCTTTATCATTTCGTAGATATTTTGTAATTTATCCTTGCCATTTTAACATGTTGTAAGTGACAAATGAATTCTCTGGTTAATACGCATATTTACGCTTCAAAAGGGATTCATTGCTAAAATCTCGGAGTATTTCTCTTTGAAATAAAATTACTTCAGCAATGCAGTTTATTGAAATTATGACTATATATGCAAGCGTATCATTATCGAGCGAGCACTAACGTTGTTTTATCGCTACTACAAACCGTCGCTTTCGCGTATAGGAAGATTCATCCTTCACACTTTTAAGCATGACTCTACGAAGTTCTGTAGCTGGACATGACAATCCGGGGACGGTTCGGGAACGGTGAAGAGAAGCGAGAATGGGTTGGGTCGGCATTTACATTTACAACGAGACTGATTGAATCTTGATTGAAAATCTACTTAATTAAGGACGTGCGCCATTATGTTTATTGCCCGGTGAAGCGAGCAAACCGTGCATGGCCAGCGATTGTAGGGGAGAGTCCTGAATGTTTGGCAAATGCAGAACACGGCCAATCGTCTGTACTAAGAATCAATGTGTTGGATAATTTGATCCCGTATATGTATTTCCAGTTGTATCGATTTAAATTGATTTAGTCGAGCGATTAATTATTGCGCGTACTGATTTTTCCAAAATGTAACAGAGCTTTATACAAGTAACGATTTTATCATCTCAAGATTTGTATAAGAATTCGAAAAATGAATATGACGGAAAGTCTTTTCAAAGAAGTGCTTATGATATTTCTGTGCAGCTAATATTTTTAAAATTGTTTAAATTTGGACTTTAAATTTTTCATTTCACGTGAAATTATACTGGCCAAAAATATATTTAAGACTTAAAAAAAATGAATTGAACTTTTTAGTTTCCATCGTAGATTCTTAGAGCATCTAATAATTTTTAAACGACACTGAATTAAAAATAAAATACGAAATCTATATCGGAGTCTGCCATGTGAATAAAGTCATAATCGCAATCGTAATGAAGATAAATGCTTTCGCATCTAAGGAGAACAGTGAATATTGATTCAATGGTATTGTTCAATATAAAATGTATAGCTCACCGTTATCTTGCGATATATCGGCAGATTCGATCGATTTTACCTTTCTACCGCAATTTGCGAGATCGCTCCTCATGCTCATTCGCTCAGAGTCTTTCGATGCGCTTGGCAAAAAATTGCTCGTTAATTGGGATCAAGACGTAAGCTTGAGCACGAGGACGTACAGGGACACGGGTACAGTAGTTATACCAGTATCCACAGGTATCTTAGGCACTCGTACACGTGAACGACATGTATACACAAATACGCGTCAGTATACACACACACACACACACACACACACACACACACACACACACACACACACACACACACACACACACACACACACACACACACACACACACACACATACGTACACACGTTCAGCAACTCTGCGCCGCGAAATAACAAACGGCGTGCGAGCCTAATTAATTACTTGTCTGCTAATTACTGTAATTATATGTTGCCACACCCGCCCGAGCTCTCTTGATTGTTCTCACCACTTCAATGAGCTCTCAATCTAGGCGGAAAGGATTCCGTGACAAGATGGCAGAGTTATTTTTGATGCTTCACGATAATTATATTCAAGTCGCACTCGTCACTCCATATTTGGATGTTTCTCCAGTTTTCTTTTTCTCTTTCGCTTTCAATTTTCATTCATACGCCCCGATAGAAGAAACCTCAGATTTATTATTGTCGCAGCTTTTTGTCGTAGACAGGGATAATTATTGCGCGGCGCACCGCCGTGGTGACACACCTCGGTACGTCCGAATAGACGAGATCAAAACAATGATGTCAGTTGGCGAGACCATCATAGTCGGCCGGTTTTCGCGGAATTTACTAAATTGTTTCATCGCACACCGCGAATAGCAAGAAATATGACAACGGATCGGGACAGATGATCGGAATAAAAGATCGATGGCGACAGGTGACGTTTGCTAAAAACTTTCATTGTTTCCAGAATTACAATAGAATAAAAAGAGCATTGAAAAAACACATCGTTTCTCTCCTAATCTTCGATTAATTCTCGCTTATAATTATAGAGATTCAACTTTTGTAAAATCGTTGCGTTTGTGCGTCAATTTTCATCAATCACGAATTCTTTTCTCTCTTATTTTCTCTTTCCGATTGTATTAGATAAGGCATTTGAGTTACAACAAGGAAGACTTTCAAATCTGAGAAACGGCAACGCGCGCGTAAGCGAAAGCCACGTCTCGAAAGTGTAATTTGCTCTTCGTAAAAATAACCTTATCGCGGCAGCACGCCGCGTTCCTAGCTAGAATTGACATTGCCGTATGCAAATGGTGTTATGCTCTTCCTCAATGTGGAGGTACATGTTTTCTTCAGTTTCGTAGATATCCGTCACGACGCGACGTGCGAACAAACGTGTAATGCGCATCGCATGGCCGTGTGCCACGCGTTATGAATGTGTGTACGAGCGAGTCCTCGAAGACCAGTCCTGGAGACAGTGTGGCACGCGGAGTGGTATGCTAGCGGTATTAAACTCTCGGTGGCGTGTATGATTGGGCTGGCAGATGTCACTCGTTATGTAAATGTCCGAGTGTTTACGAGGAGACACCTCCAGTAACTAGCACTCCACTCGTGGCTATAATGATGCGCTAGAAATATCTCTCCCTCTTCTTCTTCATTTTCTATTTCGCATCCAGTGGCGAGATCCACTGGTATTCCTCATCAAGACGATTGCATCAGCAGCCTCGATCCACATGAGAAACACCGGGACACTTTGGTGTATCTTAATTGGCACAGTTTGTCGCTTATTAGTATAGGGATAAGTGATTTAGGAGAGTATATAATTGTTCGATATCGATTTTCCCCGCTAAATTAGTCGATGATAGCAGGTGGCTTTCAATTATGCGCGACAATGTGTATGCGATACTCGAGAGGACATAATGGCTCATGTTTGCTTCTCGTTCTCATTAAAATATTTCGATTTATAAAGTCGCCTTTAAATACACAGAGATTGTTTTGTTTTTATTGATACTTCTTTATGCATCGCGACCGGTATGAGACCGTTATCATGCGTATTTATTATATCATTAAATGTTTACACGAGCCACTTTTCAGATATTTCTGATATTATTTACGCAATTTCAAGTTTCCTCATTACATTAGAAGTTAATTCATAAATTTGATATTCATGTTACACTGATGTAATTATATTTTATTTGTATTGGCGAACAGTAAATTAGATTGCAGAATTATGGTTTTTTAAAGTGTTATCAAATTCGGAATAGAGATTATCGTTGTGAATTAGAGGCCATAAATCGATTCAGAATCGCAGAAGTCTACGTAATTCGGAAGGACAAAATAAATCGCGAATAACATATAAGTAATATCGTATGAAGATAGATAGAGTAAAAGAGGAAATATTTAAATTAATATTACACGAATCTCACATGTTTCTCTGATCTTTTCGCGCGCCACCGAACGCGCTTTAACGGCTAATTTACCGTGGAAGCATTAATAAATCTTTCCACGAAATCTCGTTTATCAGGACGAATCTGGCGGTCGGTCACGCCGCTTGTCTCGCTCATAATTAATTAGTATCGGCGCCTAGTCTGTTCTCCGACATTAGCTGATATAAATGAACGGAGAAGAGTGGTGTGTAGGAGGACGCATTCGCCTTCTCTCGCGAAGTTTGTTAAGTCGCCGAGATATAATCAGTCAATCAACTATTCCTCTCTTCATTATAATTACGCCGCGGAATTCTTTCCGTTGAATTAAAGCCCTCTCTCATTCTCGCTTTCACTCTCGCTCTGATCGCACTCTCAAGGATCATACGTTAATTGCCGCATTCACTCGTAAAACCGGGCGATCTCCGAGCATGTTGCCTTGTAGTCTTCAGTTGCGATGCGGCAAGGTCGTACGTGAACGGTGTGGCTCCTCGTAGTCGTGAGATCGTATCTACATCGTATGACGCAGGCAACGATGATCCGTAACAAGAAAGTATCTTGATCGTCGACGCACAAGGTTGCACTTTATATCGAATTTTTTATCAAATTCGGATCATTTTCTGCTGCGAGCACAAAAATCTCGAATCTTTTCGATGTACTCGTATTACAAAATGGATGAGACATGGTACAATATTTTAAATTAAACGATGCTATTCGCGCGAATAATTTCCGTAGAAAAATTTTAAATTAACTACAGATATGTCAAATAAAACAAATATGAATATGTATAGTACATAAACGAACATTGAAAGAAGCAAGTAATTTGCATGGCATTTACTTGCAGATGCAACGATAGTTTCGGAAACAAATGCCACGAGCATGTAATAAATTAAGCACATTGTGAGGGAGTACTGTGGATAGTAGATGAAGATGAGCTGTGATGCGCTGGAAAGTGCTGAGAGGATACTCACGATATTCTCTCACGTAACCTCCAGCAGTAGTATATAAGACCCGAGGACTCGGCGTCTCTAATTGCGTTAGATAGTGGTAGCCTTATTAATAACCCTTGCGGAGAGAATTTCTCGTGATGCTGCGCGAGGCAGCGGCGAAGGGATTATCCCGTTCCAACGTGCCGCTCCGCTACGATATCCGGGGACTCGCAGAAAACAAGTCCTGGCACCGCGAAGAAGCAGCCGGGACCGCGTGAGAGCCGAGAGATAGTGGACACGGCATTTCACTTAATGATAACCCGTCCTCCTTCGTCCACCGCGCCACGAAGATGGAGAGAAAGGATCGCGGACACCGCGCCAGGACGAACCCTTCTTTCTTATTCTTATGCATCCGCTTCTCCGTGCTGCATTATCATCGATTTGATCTCACCGGCGCCTGAGTCGTGAAGGAACGTATGAGTCTATGTCCATAAAATCTCCTTACCCGTAATCAAAGAGTATACCATTGTAAAGCTTTCAATTGGTCATTATTGGGATGATTCGATGCTCAGATCATCTCGAATTTAATAAATAAGAAATAAATCGAGATTTCGGAAGTCTCTTGTGAGCTATTGAAAAAAGACGTTAGCAAATAAGCTTTCTCTTTCCCACGATACAACCAGATAAATATCTAGTCCGGCATGAAGACCAAAGCATGCCTTTTCTTTTTCTTTTTCTTTCTCTTGCTCTCTCATATCGTTGCCGCTGTAGATATTTCTGTCAGATCGGTAGGAGAACCGACATAACTCGATATTGGAAGGGATTTTGCATGCGTATGTAAAATCGCCGTGGTATTTCGTTACATGCCGTCGTCATTGCGCGTTCGTCGTTGTGATGGTACTTCCAGACGCCATGACGAAACGATGAAGATGACGACGAAGACGACGCGCTTGCGACTCGAAGGTCGTCGATGCAACATTGACAAACTAGGTATGCAAATACATAGGGCGACGGTTGGCGATGAAAAGTCATGTAATGGTATGGGCCACCATCAAACGAATAGCTATGGTGTGGGCGTAGTTGTACGCGCTAGACGGAGATAAGAGAGAGACCGTGTAGCGAGAGAGCAAGATTGCACTTGCCTGCTATTGCCGATTCTTCTGCACCACGGAACTATTACTTTGTCTCGAACATTATTCAGGGATATATCACTGTAAACGACCGATTTCGTCCCCCTGCGAGATTATTGAATTTGGTTTGAGTTACGATGACACGCGAGTCTATAATTTCCCTCTCTTTTTTTTCCGATCTCTTCGATTTTTACCTTCTCCATAGATGATAGTTAAATTTAAGCCTGTTCTAGAATTTTTTCTAGAAATGTTTATCAAGTTTCTAAAATTGTATAATATATATTTTATGTAATATTTATTTTGCATATGTAATTCATAATTTTAAATTGATTTAATTAAATCGTTTAGTATGACTTTCTGGAATCAGCGCAAACATCTTAAAATATTATAAACGGTTTATAGATATTCTTTATTATACGAATAATTTTTGTAACTTTTCGTCAATATGTTAAAAGTCGGATATAATGAAATTGCTGCGATCCTCAATACGCCGACATACTGGTAATACACAAACTAGGCAGGCATTAATATGAGCGCGAGGAAACGCGGGACAGAACGGAGGAATTTCTCTCGGAATCGTTAGTATAGGAATAGTGGAGTTGGTATAAGTATCCCCGTCCGCATAGCTAAGTGGACACAGTGGCGGAGAATGGAATGGCCGGGATCGACATGATGTCTTCCACATCCCGGCTATCTTGCACGCGGCACTTACCGGACACGGCAGATAATAACACAGAGAAGAAACTAGTCGTTGCTCCCCCAAGACCTCCCTCTCGGCTGGCTGGCTTTCCTCGCTCCTCAGGCTCCTCCTTCGGTCTACTCGCCATACGTATCCTTGGCGCTTCCTGCGTAAAGCGAATTCCACACACTAGGTACGATTAACGCAACGAGGCGCGTAGGGAATGCAAGCAAAACCGTGACACGCGATGCGGCCGCGTTAGGCGGACCGTTTGACGCATTCGCCGGAGATCCTATGACGGCGCGGGATCCGTATTAATTGCGCGGAAATTCGGAGCATGCGGCTAGACCCCGATCTGTCGAGTCTGCTCACGTATAATTGATTTCTTACTTATCGCGGGACTCGGTGTTCTCTTCACACAAGGCTTTTTGTTTCTGGACGCTCTCTCCGCTCGCACTGGAAAATGATTTTTCTCGCTTGCGAGATATTTTAAGAAAGACCGAGATGCGCGCAATGAGAAGTCTCGGTTTTGCAGGCTTTCGCGGAAAGAACGCTCGTTGCTGCGAATGAGAGAAAAATGCTGTGCTCTCTGCTGCAGGATCTTCCTCGATTACCGAGAATCATTGATGATGCTCTCGATTGCCTTCGTTTCTTTTTCGATCTTGTGGTTAATACAAATGCATATTTCCGATGAGAGAATACAATTTTCTGGTGAGATTCGCTATTTACAAGGGCATTATTTTTCCCTCTCTAAAAATTGTTTTATTCAAAGTCAAATGCCAACAACAAAAATGCAATTTCTGTTTATTTAAATTATAATGCCATGAGGGTCACATCTCGCGTATAATGCATTATTGGAGTCACTGGACGGAACTTGGACGAGAACATGTTGCATATTTTACATTCTGCTGACGTTCGCGCCGGACACAGTTCGTTCTCTCGTACTCTCAGAGTGTCGGCAAAAAGTATGGCGGTTCCGAGGCGAACGGCAGGACCGAGGGCCCTGAGTCGGGTCACAAGTTTTATACTTTTTTGCACGGAGGCGGCTATGGCTGCGGCTGCGGCGTTGCTCGGTTCGTCCGGTATGCGGACCGGAGCGAACCGAGAACGGGACATCTTCTGACCCGCGAGTGCCTCGTGCCCTTCTCTCATCCTTAATTTGCGATTCCACGCATCTTTGGCCAGTACTCAAATGTTCTCCGTTCTTGTTTGGTTCTACCGCTTGCTCTTTCAATGCGTGCAACAATTATAATATTGTTCTTAAAAACAATTTTTAAATAATATATTCTATTATAACAATTCATGTAAAAAAATTGAAAATTTGTTGATATCATATTTTCTACCTCGTTCTTATTCCCTGTAATAATTTACGCGTTGATATATTTATTTTAAGATGATAACAACTTCAATTATTGTTATCGACGATTAGCATAATTTTCAAATAGTTTATGATAATTGGATAAGTGACCTGAAATAACGTCTGTGTTGTTTTCACTGATGCGAGATCACTCGATAAAAATTTGAAGAGACTACGTTTTCACAGTTTCTCCGTTTTCTTACTTCTCTCGTATGCGAATGGAATTATTGAAGGGAAAAGGCGTATTTCTGTCGAGATTTGTAAAAGCGTGGCAGTGCGTTATCTTCCTTATTAAACAGATTCTGTCGAAAAGCCACAGTGGATGGTCCAAGACAAGGATTTGCGTTTGCCGAATATTACTTGGTCTCGACTTGTCCCGTAGGACGTCGAATATTTTATTTAATATAAAACAAAACATATTCCCGCATGCCATGCGTGCCGATGAAGCGACGAGGACATCGGTGCGGCTACATCTTCGCGGCCATTGTGCTTCTCATGCTAGCGGGGCTCCGAACGTAGGTATCTTCGGATTGTCGTAGGTTCTCAACTTGAATTTCTTACATTAGGGAAAACTTGATTTTTATCACGATAAGTTAGTTTTTTCCTGCGAAATATTAATATCATTTCGTTTTAATTAGATGCAATTATTTCGTTGTAGTGGAAAGCAGTTTTATAATGAGAATAAGAAAAATATTTTTTATCACATGTACTAACTTTAAATAATTAATATCTTTTTGTAGAATACTCGGAACATTGTCGATTACAAAAATTTAAGCGATCTAGCATATGCACCCAACTTTTACCCGCGTTCGATTCAAAGTTCCTCGCAATTTGTTCGACAAACTCTCGATTACTTCTGCGTGTGGTTACGTAAGCAAAAGATACTTTTTTGCGTATGTGGTCGCAAAAAATAAATAAAGGAGGAGCGTGTAGCAAGTGAACACAACCGTGCATTCGCGTATCCGCATGCAGAGAAATTACGTGCACGCAGGTCTCGAGCGTGTATCGCACCTGCCGCGCGCGAAATGAGTGCGACGTTTGCGATGTCAAAGACCTGTTTTCTTTTCGAGAATCTGACGCCGGATATCCTCGCCGGAACAAACTGCCTCGGATCTGCTATACACTTTGTCATACATCTCGATTTCGTACAAAATTGTGTTAACGTCGTAATGTTATAACACCTCGCGTTCTACATTAATAATATTATTAATAATTTATTAATAATCAATAACGGAATCATAAATATGATTAAATAATCGGCACTATCGTGGGAATTTTTAATTAGCATTTTTCCAAAGATCCAAAATCTTTTGGAGAACCCCTGTCAAGCCGATGTCTCGAGGTGTGCGTGACACACGTACGGGAGGCCATACACTGGCGCGACCAGTTCCGAGGACACTGTCGCCGGCAGCAAAAACACTATTGAGTTAATCAACTAATTTATAATTAAAATTCCACGATGGGAATCGTTCGGACCAGCCAATTCTCCGCCAGTCACCGATGCGATCTGCAAGAAGCGAACCCGCCGTCTGCTCCGCGTTGTTTCGCGGTAATCACCGCCAAATTCATAGAACACCAATTAACAGCTCGTCGACACCCTTTCTGTTCTTCTCCGGTTCTTAATCTGTCGACTTTGCGTTCGAAAAAAGATCGACCTAGTTTCGCGGCTCGTCCGGTTCTTCATCTTTGAGCGGAAACGCCGTGCGTTTTTGCTCATCAAAATCACTGAGCAGTAACAGAAAAGAGACAAAGTCACTTTTTAATAGACGTATTGTCAAAATTACACGTCAGTGTCGCAATTAGTGATAATTACAGTCGTCGAGAGACGAAATGAGATGATTGCAAATACTGAATTTGCCTGAATTCGTACTCGCGGCTAGTAATTATAACTTAGATAGATCTTAATCTCTCTCGGTTTATCTTTTTAACATTTAAAATATGAAATTCACACAATACGAAACGATTAATCATTAAACAATAGAGATAAAAAGTTCGAATATGACTTCTTCACATTTGAGGCTTATTATGATAGCGAATAATAGATATTTATCAATTACTTCTTTCTTGTGGTATATACCCGTCTTGTGGTGACGCATCGTTTGTTATTTTTTTTTTTATGGAAAATGAATAGGTACCTCGTGCTCGTTTGTTAATAACGGTAGGTTTCACGGTAGGGCAATGAGACGACGATGTCACGGACGCTACTTATCGAGTCCTTGTCACTTGACACGCTCCGCCGAACACGATGCTTAGATCGCGTTAATTATCTACGCGTGTTTGTCATGTCCGCACCTTTCTGCTTATATGCTGCCACCCATGTAGAGCGAACTTTTATTCTCACGATTTTCAAGTCGTCAATCCGCCGTATAGCATAAACGTCTATTTTTAGATCTCTTAGTATTCGCGATAACATCATTAAATCGCATATATTCATTATGCACTGTAATTTCCACAGGAATCTTAAATTTTTCCTCACGGTTTAACGCACTTTACTGACACTCTGCTGGCTTAATAGTTTAATTGCATTAAAACTCTACGATTTAAATTATAACCAAGCCTCATCATCTCATCCATTTCTATTCTTTACATGTCATAATGGATATGAATGTTGAAAATCCGCGGAAATCACATGAAAATTCGACAAGTCTGCGCGATGGTAATTTTAATACTTCCGAGAACTGTAGCAAGCTATCTTCTTATTATTTAATGCGAACCGTCGACATTAATTATTAATTGATACGTCAACTTGCCCAATCAATTATTCATTCACCTTTGAAATGATTTTCAAAATAGGTTTGATTACTAAAAAGAAGAATACAAATAGTTTTAATTTCGTCGAAAATTTAAGAATATATAAAGCGAAATTTAAATAAATGGTTTAATGTATTCTGATATAAAGACCAGTTGATAGATTTTCGAAAAGAATATTAAAAATTGAATTAGTTTAATGAAGCTGAAAAGAAAAAAACTGAAAAGAACTGAAACATACAAAGTTCATACTGGTCTTTTTGCAAAGATTTTTTTTGTGTGACGTGATCTCGGTTTCAGAGAGCTCTTCATGTACAATTCACTGGACGATCGCTTCTCGATCGATATCGCGCATTTTTGCTTGCTCGTGTCTCACGTCGGTGAAGGCATGTCTCGTTGAGCGACAAATTGAGCTTACGCGCGTCAGGATTCAAGACGCGATCTCTTGGGTATTATGCATCCGACGCTTTTTCACATATACTGTGGGTCGGCGTTTTCTTCTACACGGCGCTTCGCAGCGAGAAATTAAAAGCTGCCTCGATAGAGATGCTACCAAGCGGAGTTTGTTTGGCGGATTTACTGTCGCGATTATCCCAATTAACCGCGTACGCCCTTTCAGTCTCGGCCTGAGCTACGAGCTCAAGTGCCACCTGCGGACCAGTTCCCGCGGTGCGGTTTTTGAGCCCTACTACATTCAAGTAAGACGTTAAGTGCATCCCGTACGTTTCCGGAGAACGTTATGGCCGTCTCGCAAATTCCCATTAGCGGACTTCGTCCTTCCCCTCGTCAGCTCTGACTCGTCGCTCCGGTATTAAGCATCGGGCAAGTTTTTCTCCCGGTCGACCGCTGCTCTGGTGAATTCGGCAGATTCCAAATTGGGCTCTTCATCGCCGACTACTATCGTCAATGTTACTTTCGTTGCTATCGCTTCTATCGAGGAAAGATTTCTTCACATTCAGAGATTTGCTTGCATTTGCAACTTGTATGAAGCATATTAAGCTATCTGAACCAAATTATCAGAACGTATCCAAGACTTGAAAATTATTTACTAATTTTTTACTTTTAAAAATAATTTTTTTTGGTTTACTTTTTAAAAAGTTATTTAATATTGAGTTATCGAGCTTCTCGTAACTTTTTAAAAATTAAAGCAAGAAAAATAGCAAAAAATTAGCAAATACATTTCATGTTTTACTGGTTACGTTCTGATAATTTGATTCAGATAGCTTAATATCTACTTATCTGAGAGATGGAGTCTTTCAACTTAAAATTTGTGTAAAATAATATTCTTTATATTTTATTGAAAGAATTATCTTATTTTGCATTTATTTGCAAGTCTTTGAATATTTGGTTTTTCTCGATAAATACAATTGACATACACATGAATGAAGCATTAAATGTGCTTTCGCAAGCTTCGTTCACAAATATGCATTAGAACTCATCCTGATGATCCTTTAGCGGCATAATCCTTTTTGGGCAGTGTTGGTCGACTTTTTCTCTCAATCGCTCGCCACGCCGTCAAATTCAACGAATTCCAAGTCCTGTCTTCTGGCCATTGTCACCGTTCGTCCATATTAGCGCAGCGTCAGTGCGGAGAGGCCGAGGAGATTAATTAGGGACGATGTTTTAGCGGCAAAAATGGAGAAGGGAGGCCGAGGCAAGAAGCGGTAGCATCAACAGCCGTCTTAAGTCGCGCTAACTAATCTGGCAACGCCACGAGACGATCGAATGGACCTCATCGCCCCTTCTCCATAAGAACGTGCTACAAATTAAGCCCGGATCGGTAGAAACCATCTCGAAAATTTAGCCGCCGGTTGCTCTCTATGCTTTAGTGTCTGCATGCTCGTGAACAGGGATGAATGGTATTTGTAGCCTGAAGTATTCATTTACTTTCAGCAAGAAATTTTCTTCTCAAAGATATTAAGGAAACGTTAATTCTAAACAAATGAACATTTTAAAATTAAATTACATAAAATCTTGTCCAGGTCTCTGAATTTTTCTTTGTAATATTGAGATTCGTTTGATTTACTACATTTGCCTATATGATTTCGTCAATTAATCACGATTTGTGTGGAAACGAAGTGAAACAAGTCTAATGTGTGGACAATAGTCTCGTAAATGAAACACAGTGATGTATTAATGTTTTGGCGAGAGGTAAAGATATATTTTACATAGGAATGTCGTCTCGTGAAATTTGTTCTGTTTAATACATATGGCGATGAAGAACCGTCATAAGAAAGCACCAGGTCGTTGTCCTCACCTCATTAGATCTCACAAAGAATGATGCCGATAAATCGGCTTTGCGTCGACTTGAACGAATCTCTTCTTTGGCAACAGTAGCGACAATTATTATCAGATTTATGGTGGTCGCCTGTTGTCTTCACATCATTTGTTGTATTCATCGTGTATTTCATTTAATGTTTAAGATACACAGCCAATTCTCACATTTTCCGTACATAAATATTCTATCGTGTATATATCTCGAATTCTTTTAATCGTTAATTTATTTGTTTACGTTTCCATGTACTATTACTACTTTTATTTTCACGGCAGACAAACACTACTGGCATCCTCGTGAGAGAGCTGCAAGTATAACCGCTGTACGATCTGCGTGTTCCATCTGTAGAAGCTTGTTATAATTTAAAGTTGAACGAAGTTATTTTCTTTGCTAGACAGAAAACGCTGACAGCGCTTGCTGTACAACTAGATTAGTAAAGAAAAACTAATTATTCTTGTAGTTCTGCAAGCTTGCCTTTATTTAAATATAGATAAAATCATTTTTCTTTGGAAGGCACGTTGACATAAATTATCAGAATAAATAATTAATGTTTCAATTTTTTAAATTGATTCTATATATAGCCGACATAAATTATCAGAATAAATAATTAATGTTTCAATTTTTTAAATTGATTCTATATATAGCCGTCGACAATTTTTAAAAAAATATAAAAATATACAGAGAATATGCGACTTTGAATTAAGGCACAGATCGTCGAATATATTACGTCACTTGGTACAAGATTCCGACGTGCCTGCTATTCATTTAGCGATAACTGCGGCTAAAGCAATTTTTCTTTCCTCGGTCGATCGGCTGCGAGAGAAACGACGGGCCTTCCTATCGGCAGGAAGTGTTCGGCGTGGCTTTTATCGATCGATTCGCCATGTCGATCGGCAGCCAAGGCGCTAATGGGTTAGTCAGCCTGGACACGAACTCGCCGCTCGGAGCGTGCAACCGGCCGTAGAAGAGAGGATAGGGGGAGCGTACGAAAAATACCCGCATGCTCTACCTATACCTATCTGCATGCGTTGCATATTGCATGTGTATACACGTGCTACACTACACGCGAGAAGTGTCGGCTATCTCGGCGGGGACACATAGTCGCACCTAAGGATAATAAATAGAGATAGACGAAGGTAGATACGCTATAGACGCGAGGAGTTTGCCGTGTGTATCTGTTGCCCACGCAGAGATTATCTCGAGGAGTTATGAGTGCGACCGGGCTTCTAGTTTAAATAAAGCTGCACGCTGCCTAGCTCTACATCGATGCCATTCTTGATTTTCATGCGCGTTTAAAACTTGTTCCGTCGATTCTGTGTCACGCGGTGCATATTTGCGTCTCTCTTTCTCTCTCTCTCTCTCTCTCTCTCTCTCCACTCTTTCTCTTTCTGTATTTTTCGTGTTGTCTCTTACGAGATATTTATCCTTCTCTCCTCGGCTATCTCTCGAGCCGACTCGACAGCAACTCTTTGGAACGCTGCCGCTCCGCCCGAACGATATTTCGAATTACAGCGAGCGATTAGTAAGAACGGATATTAGGTAGCGGCACGAAGCGTGCTCGTTTGTTTCGCAAGATTTCATTCAGTCGATTGTTTCGAGCGCCGACTCCGGTCTTTGGTTATGATTTATCGTGACGGCTGCCGCGTGCTTACGTGACTCGCACGCTCACAATAAGGCAATTAGACCCAGATTCTTTATTTAATAGAAACTATATGAATTGTACGCGCTGGCTAAAGTAGTTGGGTTTTTCGCTCGCGTCACAGTGCCTTTCGACCGACCTGGGAGGAGTCGGCATTTTTCAGCCTACACCGGACAAAGTGCATTCGCGGTAATTTCGACTTTCAACTCTCCTCGCATTAAATCACGACCGAGAAGAATGCCATTCACGCTCTTAATCCCCTTTTGCACGGAAAGCGACTTTTTTTTCCTCTGAAACGCTCTTTAGCGCCGTAGGGCAATTAACGCGGAATTAACCGTGTGTTCGCGCGGTCTTCTTGTTGCACGTTGTACATAAAGTCATTCGGTGCGGCTCTTACCGAAGACGGAACCGCGAACTATGCATATACCGTGAACTTCAGCAGAACGATGACGAGGCGTAAGTATTGATGTAATATCCGTGTGTAATTACATCAATATCTTGCAAGTAAAATACTCAGTATGATGTAGAAATAAAAATGTATATTTTCAACTACTTTAATTCTACATTTAATTTTATTTAATTTTGGTAGCTCCTTTAAATAAAGCATTGGAAACAATGGTATCAATCTCCAGCTCTCGTATAAAATGAACAAGAGCATGGATATAAAATTCAAGTACTGATTTTATAATAGTAACACAGGGAATACTTTTTTAAATTTTAATTAACACTATAAACATATATATTGATTTAAACTGACCTGTACTAAAAATAAGCATTTCTATCTTTGTTTCAGATGCAATGGGTAAGTGGAGTGGATCTGTCTCTAGCCAAATCGATACTATTGGTAAGCGTAATAAAATTAAGATGACTTTATCTTCTTTGAAAGGAATGTAGAAATCTCTTGCTCGTATCGGCTGCGTGTGGATGGAACTCATAATTAATGTACCGATTTGTTACACTAGCGATTCTTACTCGAAAAAAATCAAGGTTTCCATAATTCCTGGAGTTTGAAAAAAACTCATCGATTGTCGTAATCTCTTCGCTAATGTTTATGTGCGTGTCGTGATATTACCAACGCTGACACGAAACATAATTGCATGCACATGTGAACACGGTCACGTGTGATGATACGGTCACGGACATAATTAAAAATGGTTAATACGAAATTCCAGAATGTTAAGAAATGAAATTAAAATTAAGCACATCGCGCATGAAATCCATAAATGTGACAAATATGTTTTTCAAATTTGCATGATTTAATTTCGGGTTTTATTTCGTCATCTGCTATACTTGGCGGAATAAATTAAGCGTGATTAAATTTGAACACCTTGTAAGCATAATATTGGCAGACTGCAGAAAAAAAATATAAGCTAGGTATGTAAGAGAGGAAGAACGGCGATTGCTCGATTCGATAATAATCCTCTTAATGGATCTTGTTGGTTGTCGGCGACACGGTCTGAACGACGAAGATCGGTGAGACGATCTTGCGTTACCGATCTGTTACGAGCGCAATGGCCACTCTCTTACATTTCTTCTTAATTCCCCCTTGTGCGTGCGGCGCGCGCCGCAATAACGAGGCGCTTCGGCTTAATTAGATTAATTAGATTGCAAGCGAGGCGGATCGCACGGATGGCGCTCGACGAGATCGAGCTTTCTGAAGATCTGTCGTTAACCGCATTAACATCGTTAAATGATCCCTTTTTTTTTTACACAATATTTTCTGGATAAAGTTGCTCGTTTTACTTGAACATTGACGATGGAGGGAACATACAATTAATTTGGAATTTATCAAACCTTTAAAAATGCCAATCTGTTTTTTTCTCGAACTAATATCTTTCAACATTACGCGGATTAATTCTACTGCACATGTTACGTATTTTAGACTCATGCTGTATGCTGTATTCATTCCAGTAGTTCTTAAAAGCTTTTAACACAGTATTTAATGCACAGATGGTAAAATATAATAGTTCCCTAAGAATAATAATCTATACATACATATAGATATTGATATTTTACATTGTTTTTGCTGTAAATTGAATAACGACAACTGGTAACTGTGTTAATAATACTGAATAATAAGAAACGAAAGATAAACGACGTATGGATAATAACAATCTTGAATGAATTGCTTTCTACAGGTAGTCTTTAATAACTCATGCAACTATCATTAATCCCTTAGCTCTAAGCACAAAAACTCATATAATCAATCTCTATGGAATAGTAGATATCGTTACAGCCATGTCATTAGTGTATTTTAGTGCCATCCAATCAAATCAAATTATGTCAATGGCATATAATTTAGTATTACCGATTAATCGTTAAGCTCTCATAAAATTTATGATGTTTGCGAAATATAAACACGTTGTTTAATTTAATTTAAATGACATAATCGTATTTATTAAAAAATTAAAGAGTATTTCGGATATTTATTGCATATATGAATAATATTATTCATTTATCACACGATATTTCACACGACATTTGACGAATTGTCATTTGATGAAAAGTATATTGAAAAGAAAGCGTAGAAATTTCATCGTAAGAAAATGCGCTTTACTTTTTGAGCGGTGATCCACTTGCCTACCAGCCGACGGTAGACTCATCCAGTTCAGTCAGACCTTTTCTCGCGGTTGCGAGCAAAAAACTTTCCGATGGCCCCCACTTTTTAGTCGTTAATTAGTTGCATTTTTTTACGATCGCGCACACGTGCAGAGCGAACCGACGAAATGGGCGAGGGAAGCGCGATGGAAGGAGAAAAATATAACCGCAGAGAAAGAGAGAGGCGAGAAGAAACTAAAGTTAATTTTTAACTTGTACAGAATCGCTGCACGTATACTATTCGACATTGTGCTTTTCTGACTTTGCCTTCTTTCGTCCCAAAATACGCAAAATGAATCTTTCCATGGTACTCCGCGCGATAAGAACTCGCCACATCGGTCATCATCGCGACGTTTAAGATGTAATTACCAATCGTGACTTGAAGTATTCATTAACGCTCACGGCAAGAGGCCTCATATGGATACACAGTGGCTAGGTAGATCGTTGAAGCGTGCATTAATCGAACGGTACTCGACCGATCATCCATAGATAGATCATGGATAGACATCAAGGTAGACGTCGATCTATGATTTCCGTCATATTACGAGAATCGCGTATAATTTAATACTTTGTAATAATATAGGTGTCTGAAAGAAAAACGTTAATATGAAAATGGAAGATGATCTAACTCGCTTACGGATAACTCGTTCATTATCACACTTCTGTATGAGGCTAACAGTATCAGGACTAATTACTTTGAAATTCTGACAAGGATAAGAACACTCCTCATTAAGCATATGCATACTCGGCGTTATATGATGTTAGATAAGAACATAAGGAAATTGAAGGAGGAGTATACTAATTTAATACATGCGTTCGCGTTCGACGATTCGCATGAAATTAATTTTGTGCCGACGCGTCGTGTTCGAGGGAAATTAATTTCGTATATACTGTGCATCCTTATAAAAATATGATTATGAACGGCGTGTATTATGAGCGGCTTAAATTGAGCGCGGCGGTAAATCAAGCACGGATGGGCAGTTAATTAAAAAATTCGGTAGTAGCCGTGAAAGGTTGGAATTAAATTTTAGGGACAAGATGCGATTAACGACGCGTGTTTATACTTATTGGATACTATGGCCGATTGGATCTGACGTAACAGTGGCAATTTTGGGGAAGGCCCGATGATAAAGTAAAGCGATTTGTGCGTAAATGTCATTTCTTTGCTCGTCATCCCTTTATATCGTTTGTATTTTACATGATGGTATGTTTCCTAGAATTTTTAAGTACATATTAATTTCCCTCCCTCCCTTTCTCTCTTTCTCTGTCACAGTTATCTTGGCATCTATTTCCGTCGCGAACATCTGATCATAATATGCATAGATATGGTATCGTGGGAGATCGTCGATGTAAAATGTGCCAGCCGCTGTTTGAATTAATTCGATATAACTAGATTTGTAACGACCGACACGCGTTGTCAGAACGCCCGCATCCCCGTGTCCATTTCCTGTGATAACGCGTATACTTATGCGTATTAAACGGACGCGTCGGAGACACTGTCGCCTTCGCAAGACCGACGAAATGGATAAGATAAGAGACCCTTACTTTTTCGATTATTGACCGTTTTCGGCTATTCCGAAGACTCTTTGGCACCTCGTTTCGTGATGCAGAAGTCTCCTCAGCTGCTATCGTACGATTTCGAACGGAGTCGTAATGGCAGGTTTGTCAGATCGCCCGACAATTAGAATGCAAATCTACGTTGCTCGCATATGCATATGCACGAGCTGGCATTCGCGGCCCGTGAGCGGGCTCTATCCATCGGATCTCGGGGCCACCAAGACCCATTCGTCCCGGGCACTTTTCGGCACGACCCGTCGATCGGGCCCCAACTTTAGCACGTCTTCGGCCCCGAAATTCGACGCCTTTTATGGCCCGTTATTCCGCGAATTGACGAGAATAAGAACCCGAGGGCGACACGATAGCGCCAGGAATCCATTGGGACGGTCGACGACGTGCTTGAACGGATACCATCTCGATGGTTCTCTCATGGCGTTGATTAAAATTAAATGCCACTTTCGGAAGTTTTACAAGTTCACTCGGCGGCTCTTGTTTCTTCTTCCTCTCGCTCCCTTCGTTTCTCGAAAATACACAGTGCATCATAGCACCAAATATCCGCCAGTGGCTCTTCAAGTATTCGTGATGGACATTTGCATGGATCACCGCGTGACGATAAAAGTCTCACAATGTTATGGCGAGTCGTTTCAACTCGGTTTCGACTTTCTCAATGGCGATGGTGGCTCAAGTACAAAACCGTAAATGCTCGCGCGTATTCGGAGATAGAATTTCTTACGACCAGAAATACGACATTTACAATTGGTTTTACACCATCTTGAAATGGCTACGAGCCGGTTAATGTCAATCGCGGCACTATGCACTAGGATTTCCTTTACATACATATTGTGCTCGATTTTCCGCAGAATTTCCCTTTGAGAGCAGTCTTCTCAGACTTTCTCAAGCAAAACTTCTCGTCTTGAATTCCTTAAGCTTTCTTCTCTTATCTAACGGTAAGAATAGATTTTTTTTTCGCAGTTTGCACCGAGACAGCATTTCTTTCCGTCTTTGTGAGCTTGTTGCATCGCTTTCGCATTTTCACGGCGTGTCTCTTCGAAGTCAGACGATTCCGTAACGTCGCACGGTCTGCGGTCGCCCGACAAATAGATTACGTGCTCGCGAAGGGTATTCTTCGTAGGGTGCCCAACCGCCCTTCTTCACCCTTTTACACATGCCACTCACGTACTCATCCGCGTTCCGGGTACGTCGTATTCGCCAGAGTTGTCGCCCGGCGCGTTCTTCTCTATTCCGTCCTCTCTCCTCGGAGCGCTTCTCCAAAAATTGCAACGCGTTAGCACGAAATCCACTAACCATTCCATTATTAAATCTATGTCCGCATTACATGAATATAGGGGCGTCACGGCGTCACCGGCATTAAAATTCACGTCATGTCGGAACCGTCGAAACGATGAGACGCGAGCTTCTCGTCGATACGCCGGAACGGATTACGCATAATGACTTTATCTGCATCGTGCAATTAAGCGTGACCGCATCGCTCGTCAATAATGCATCCTTGATTAAGAAATTATTTTTTAATTTATTTAAACTCATTGTCCGAGCATTGTTGCACGCTATTTTTGTCGCAACAAATGTCGTATGACTTTTTTTTTCTTCAATTATTCTTTAAAAAATTCACGTACAAGTGACAACAATTAGGATCTTTAATTAAGAAAATATTTTATGTGTCATTTTTGTCATTACGTTGTAAAGTATCGAAGATCATTAAAAATACTGAAGATCATTAATAAAACTAATTATTAGGTAAAAATACAAAATAAAATGGATAATCGCCATGTCTCTCATAGATATACCGTGTAAATGCAAACGATTTGTATTGTCACTCGTTGCAATTGGACTTTTGCAGTGGATTTTACTTTTAAATGGCGGAATACATTTATCCAAGATTATTTCGCGATGAGAACTTTGGTATCGCCACTGTGTCCGTCTTCGTGACATCACTACACAAACCCCAATTATGTTCTCGAATCTAATTATTTCTCCAGGGACAATCTTAATTGCCGACATCCGCGTTCTCTTTCCCTCATCGTATTATTCGGTTATTATTAGCTCATTAGCTATTTCGAATAGTTCAAGCGACTCAACCATTTATCGGAATTTTGCTGAATAATTTTCCAAAGTCTTTATTGATCGAAAAGTAGTAATAATTAATCTTCACTGTTATGTTCTCGTGCCGCTATATTTAAACATTTATTTTATCTTTTTAAATATTCCTACTATTTTTAGTTTTCCTACCTTTTTTCTATCTTACTAGCAATATTTTAAATGCATATTTTAAATAATACGCATTTAATAATCTTAATTTGTTATTTTGGAAATATTTATAACATATCCAGTTCACAATGTTTTTGGACCATAATAGTTAACAATCGTAATTTTGTACCGGACTTGAAGGAAATAATATTCTAATAATTGTAGCTAAAATTATTTATTGGATAACTCGGAATTTCTCGAGATGTTAGTTTATTATGCTATAAATTGCGCGGTCTCAATGGTCTTCTCGATTTCTTGTCGCGGAGGACAACCGATGATCATCAGCCAACCGCTACCAACGGGATTCAGCGACGAAATGGCAGCCAATCGGCAACTGGCACGACACGCGATACCGAAAAACCAGAACGCTTTCGACGAGGAGGTGACTAAATCGACCGTAAAGTGCTATCACTCGCCGGCGAGGACGCGCGGGCAAGAAAGTTGAAAACAGGAGAAGAACGAGGGAGCGTGGAAGCCGGGATCGGATTCATACGCGCGTTCCACCGCTGATCGCGCGGAAAAAACTCACGCCTGTGATCTCACCGCAAGAGAGTCTCCGGAGTTGTTTATCTACTTATTATGTCAGTCCGTTGCTAATTGGGCATATTTGAAGATCGGAGCTGCGGCGGCCGCGGCATTTTCGCACGTATCTTATACGAGGGAGGAAATTGACTCTCTCTTCTTCATCCAACGCGCCAGGTCTCGCGACGTCCTACCAGTCCTCTTTTAGTATAGTAGCGGTATTCGCGGGTTCACGATTACAAGGGTACAATGTTGAGCAGGCTTTGGCCGGTCCAACGCAAGAACAGACACATAATTTTCGGCGATCGCGACCGGCTCGCCATCCGTCTTTGAGGAACTATCGTGCCATCGGGCTTCTCGCTGCGTGCTCTCGTGATCTTACCTTTTTTTTTCTTCTCCTCCCGCTCGCAATTCTCAGGTTGGTCCAGGGCGTCTCTTCTTTCGTTGTTACGGCGGCTGACAGCATCGGGCGCCGAGAGATGCATCGCTTCATTCTACGCGGCCGGCCACTTAATCCACTTCGCGAGGACTGGGCATTGCGCGCGATGACTTGTGCGAATTCGGACAAGTGCCCGCGTAATTCGTGATGGAAGATTATTCAACCTCTCAGCTTGCCTTGGTAGAGAGCGAGAGATCCACTTTTTAGATTTCTGTAACAAAATGAAGGAAGGAGACGTAAAAAAGGAGATAAAAATGCATTCTTTGTCGTATGTGAACAATTATAAATCTGCCAAAAATTCTTGACGATAGAAATGATTTTTCTTATTCTAAAGCAATTTGTTTTGCAGGGATTTATTTTAGTAAAAGTTTTGATTCTGCCCTCTCTTTGTGCAGCTTCTCGGATACGTAACACCATGAATGGATTTCGCGCCAAGTTGAGGTCGTAAAGCAATTTCGCGATTGTCTTATCTTGATATCTTATAATTAAGCAGACGTCATAATTTAAGTGCGCGGCCGTGAAGAGAATGCATCGCGATCAAGACATCAGACTATCGAACGAGATGAAAAGAAAAGAAAGAAATGCGAATGGCGCAGGGGGAAGAATAAGCATATTCAGCGAGAATAGTTTGTGCGCGACGGTGGGAGAAAGTCTTATCCTGAATAGGATGTGTGCAGCCAGTCGCAAGGTAGTGCAGTTTATTAATGTGATTTATGGGGAGGCGAATGCCCTCCCTGAGCCGTGGTCCTTCGTAGTTCACCATCGCCTTCCCGCCCACCTTTCCGGTGTATTCGTCGTGTATCGAATCGATCGAGTTTTGTTTTACTTACTCGCCGAGAGAAGGAAAGAGTGCACCGTCGTATGTTTATGCATTCGTACGTGCGTGCGTATACTTCGCACAGGTGTGTAACGTGGCACTTGCGCGTTCCTCTTGTTTCTGCCGACTTGTCCCACACGGTCTGCACACCGTCGGTCGGTCGTTCGGTTTAAAGTGCTCTCGGATTCCAATACATAAGCTAAAACGACGCGCGAGCCGCTTTGATAGTTCATAAAGTGAAACGGATTTTGATTCGGCGTCTTTTGTAACTCAACTCACCGTCTTATTGGATTATACGGCATCGCGAACGACTGTGCTTCTCGAACTGCTCCTTTGTGATCGCAAATAAAAGAATTCATGCAGAAGAGAAGTGTACGAATTTTTTTTTATCAAGCTCACAACTGCTGTATGATATTTTAATAGAATATTCCGGAGATTAACGAAAGTCAAAGATTGTAATATAAAAATGTGCGGATGGTGCAATAGTGTCTATATTGTTAAACGATTAAAGTTGCAAGCGATCATATAATGGTATCTTGCGAATATTCGACGTATGTCTATTACATACCTACATTTCAAAATACAGTAAATGTTTTGTTACGACAATAGACTGTCTGGCACACAGCGAGCGGCGCACGGTGCCAGTTTTTTTTTTTATTTTTGCAGTGTATAGTATACTTGTTTATACAAGGTTGCCGCGGTATTATTTGCGTAGGGAGACTCGAGCCAGACAGACAGCAGGGTGGCGTACGTTGCTCCGTGTATAGCATTATCTTTCATGAAGCGATCGCGATAGACATAAGGAGATACGTTTATTTCATACGCAGATTGTGAGATAATTATTTTTACAATTAAACTTTGTATTTAATCGAACTTGCACACTATCTTGATAACGCTTCGCTTTCATTCGGTTCGTATTTTTTGCGATTCCGTATTCTTGTTGTTCTTGTGAAGCTATTACGGTGAATTTTCTTTATGCGTGGCACGAATACGTATCGCTCGGTCGGAGAAGAGAGCCATGGACCACGTATACTCTTCCTACGCGAGGTCCCAGGACAGAGCCAGATCCGCAACAAAAGTGGCGAGTGGTCAGTGCCGAATACCAAACGAGTGTTCGTCCCGTTCGGACGACGACGAAGCGGTGTGTCATACATAAGGTATGACCGGATCGTGGAGGAACGAAAGAGGGCGAGATAAGGGATGGAAATGGCGCGGAGCGAGGGAAGGTGCGAAGATCCGAGCGGAGGTCCGGTCGGCGGAAAGAGGATATTGAAACGATATAACGTTGCATCGCCCGAGTTCGCGGTCCATCTTGCCCCTTGGGACTGGAACGGGCGATTTTCTCGGGTCCTGATCAAAGGAAGAGCTGCGTGCGCGGGCATATATTTCCGTGTCGCGTAATATTTCATGAGCCGTTTCTCTTTGTCGACGATCGGTTGCGCGCGGAATAGGGAATTGCTATCTGGACGCGCTACGTGGCCACTTCGGCACGACACCTCGATAGTAGCAGAAAAGGAGAGAAAGAGAAAGGAAGATGGAGCTGCGAGTCGGGTGAAGGGGGATAATTGCAACGGGCACGATCTCGTCTTAAGGTCTCACGCGAGACTGACAGAAGAGGAACGGAAAAAGAAATTTTCGTTTTTCGCGGCGCCGAGGGAGATATCGTTCGAGTAATTGGTAAGATGTAATTATCAAGGTTGGAAATCGCAATCTGTCAAGAATTCATCGTTCGCTGATCCATGCGGTTGTTTCGCCGCTCGCTCGATTCGCGAATCAATTTCTGTATTTTGTCGTGCTTATCTCACGTACGTATTTACAGCTTGAAATTATTTATTCAAGGTTTTTATGGATTGTTGTGCATAGTACATGATTCGTTTAAAAAGATTGCATTCTGTAGCTCGGCAGCGCGAAAGAAATTTCACATCATCAATCTTACTAGCCGACGACTGCGCTCTCAAGGCCATCGGTTTGGCGACTCTCGAATTCCTTCGTGTATCGAAATTTCATTCAAATTCTCCGCACTCGCGCACGATACAAACGGCGCACTGCGCTTTGACCATCTGGCGAGGCGCGTGTTCGCTTAGCGATGTATTGTAAAGATCTGAGAGTCAATGGTAGAGTTGGAAGACGAAGGAATTCATAAGGCAGAATGAGTCGCGTATACGCCGAACACGTTTTAGAATTCGCGCGGTGGTATGCTCTCTGGATTTACTTCCCTGACCATACTTGTTTGGGTTTTTTAATTTCTCTAACATTTTAGTGCATATCATGTGGTATCTATGAATAATTTGAATCTTTAAATGTAGAACCTGTTTCTTCACTTTTTAGTCTGCAAACAATGCAAATCGTGATATATTATAACAGAAATATGTACATACCGTATTTTTTTTCTCTTTCTCTTTCACACAAATTTTTTTAATTTAGAATGTTTATAAAATATTAAAAATACAATTTTTTAAAATACAAATAAAAATATACAAGCTATGGTCTGGTATTGAATTTTCAAACATGTACAAAGATATCTTAAACGACACAGCGTTGAGTTTGTTGATCGTATCAGGGACTTTCAGTTCTCTGCTTGATAAATCTGTTCACTGACGTAATGTTCGATGCAAATCGTCGAATGCCAAGTGAACGCGCGCCGGAGATGTACTCCCACGGAGGTCTCGGTGCGATCATCGACCGATTTTTTCGTTTCTAGATGATTCATTTAGCGACGTAAAGAGACGAAGAAGACACGACGTTTCCCGGGAAATAGACTACGATGAGAGAAATGCTCCGAACGCGTATTCTTGCACACATATGCACGCAGTCGCGGAGAAGCGCCGATCATTTATCCTATGCTCGTCAGACTGCATTGCGCAATATGAAACGTATGCGAAGCAAAAGAGAACATTGTGGGATAAGGCTTCTTTCTCGCCTGCATCGTTCGTAAATAGATCCCGTGGAGACTCGCGGTGATTATCGCAGATAAATCGTCTCGCGGGTAGAAGAGGTTCGCTCATCGCGAACAGGAAATGGGTTCGTGGGTAGCGAAAGGACGGTAATTGATTCTCATCGTCGCTACCGCGTAAGGAAGGTAAAGGGTAATCGATCGTAACTGCGAAATGATTGAGGTTTAGTCGGTACTCGGCGTTATTAGTTAATCAGTTATTCGTGCGCATCGTGGAACGCGATGAAGGATACTCGAGCGTTACTAAAATAATCCAAGTGTCGGAATGCGTTGGATATATACGCGATTGAACCGATATTCCTAATAATATTTTAAAACATTTTTTTCAACTAATCTGTCTGATTGACGCTTTTTAATATCACCGCGCGTGCGCGCATAAATTAAGGATCGCTTTAATTTATGCCGTTTCTCGGGAAGTGTTTACACCGCAGGCAGAAAACAGTCGATTCTCTGAGACGTGGGCAGGATGGATAATCTCTGAGGATCTATCTCGATCCCTCGTTCGGTCACGCCCAGGGTAGGACTTGGCGGCTGCTGCGCGTCATCACGCCGTTCGTAAATTCACGGCGGACAAACTGGCAAGAATAGTTCGCATAATTCCTCAAGGCCTACCAGTTTTGACGGCGGCGGTCGACCTATCTTGGCACAATCTACCTCTCTCGCTCGCCGCTGCTTCGCTTACTGTCTGTCTTTCCGTCGAAAGTTTGTTCGTCTCCTTTCATCTCTCTTTTGTTCTTTCTCCACTGCTTTCTGTACGTCGTCTGCGGTCTGCTCTCTGTGAATGCACGACGGTTTTAGATTCTAGATCTCTGCGACCAAACGAAGAAATATAGGCCTTAGGAATACTAGACAGAGATAAAGCGCAAAGTGTATAACCAATAGTATTTAATTTGTTGTTCCTTCTATTAATAAAATTTAATTATCATTCAATTATTATTTATATAATAATATTGTTAGAAAAATATGATTATAATGTGAAAAGCATAAAAACAAAGGAAAATTGAATTGAAATATAATTAGTACCTATTAAATATCAATTTCACATTTTAGAACTCTCGCAATTAGGCAAATTTATATTCTGAAAGTATAGAAGAAAAGTGGTAACTATTGACATTTTTTCATATCGTACACGATATCTGCAACCAGTGTGTTGCAATACTCTTTAAATACCCGTATCATGTATACCCTGTGTGAAAATTGGCGGATATCGAGAGGTAAAAAACCGTTAGGAAAGATCACAAAAACGCACCTTCGCTAATAACGATCACAGGCAATACCCGCATTCTGCACGCGCGCACGGATATCTACGAATTGCACTGCGGTTCCAGTCCCACGCGAGTCGCGAGATATGCATTTTACACGCATGCATGAATCACGGTCTTGCCGTGAAGATCGAAGGTCAATCGAGATCCCGTGAGAGGAAAAGAGTTTGGTTTCGTATGACGGAGCAGTTGCTGCCTCGTGCGAGATGAATGCATAATGAATGAACAATTAAAGATTGCAATTGCATTGCGTCGTTGTACACAACTTATCGCGCCCGGAGATGCACAAACTGGTTTCACGCAAGTCACTTTGTCTTTGCAAATACGGAAATCTCTCCTGTACTGTTTCTGGTTGTCCAATGATCTTCATTGGATTTCCATTACTCTGCTGTTTCATTAATAATTATTCCATTTCTCTTTTTTCCGTTTTTTAAAAATTCAGTTACAATTGGCAACTCGATGAGAGAATTTTTATCGCAATTGATGATTGTGCAATTTGATGCAAGTTAGTATTTTGCCGATTATGTGTACAATTATCAATCAGTTATAGCTGGATACAGCTATTTATATAAGAAAAATATAGTTAATTTTAAGTGAAAAAAAGTAAAAAAAATAAAATATCGATGAAAATATACTCGACCGGCATTACTGGCAACATTGCTTTGCGTTCGAAGAACACTCGGGGAAAAACACGAAGCCAAATGGGGAAAAAAAGAGTATCAGGTTGTAATGCGCTTATAATTAATTTCCGCGTAATTAGAGGACGTTGGCGCGGACGCGGATGGCACGGCGGTTATCTCGGCCGGACGATCGTTACACGGCAAGCCTGTGGACGGAGGCTGCACAATGAGCTGCAGAGCTCCCGTTATTATAATACATCGGAGAAAATTAATATACGCCAGGCGCAATCGGTATCTCATCGCTTGAAATAAGCAGCAACTTCCTAAGTATAAACGGAAATTATTAGCGTTAGGATGCGCGTTAAAAATCACGTTTTACGCTGCGGTGATTGCACGAATGACAATAGTCATGCTGCATGATTTCGAAATGATTCAATCATGTGTCTTTACATAAATTTTTAAAATATGATTGAAAATCGTAGAGTCATGTGACCTTAACAGTCTTCGTGAATGCGTCAATAGTAGCAGATTCACGATAGTCTATTTCGGTATGTAATTTCGTTGACGGACTGACGAGAGTGAGCGATGTAAATGCTGGACGTATATGGATGGCGCACGATTTGACCTCGCTCGGTTGAACTCTCGTCGTGCGACGCGCTGTAAATCATCAAGGCCCACTGTAGTAGCGATACGTGTCTGAGCAGTTTGATGGCCGCGGCTCATTGACGCGGTTTCTCGAGAGAGAGAGATGCCCCTCCATTCACAGGATTCGTGCTGTTATCGTATATCCGCACGCATTTAGACTCCACCTACCGCAATCCCATCGCTATCGATTGCGATCGCGATCGCGCATATTTTCCTTGCCTCGGTCTACCGCGAAATGTTGCGCTCGCGACATGTGCACTTTATGCAAAGTATAAAAATCGATGATTATCTTGACTTTATATTCATATTCATTTATATTCATGTTACGATTATATTCATACAACTTTAACTTAAACTTCAGTTATTGATATTAAATAAATTGCACACTCAATAAAAATATTAGCCGTAAGACATAAGGTTAATTAAAATGCTAATATATTAATTATTGAAGTTAAATAGATATAAATTTTATTTCTTGTGCAAACGCACTTTTTCAAGTTTCGATTAATGCAGACGAATAGAGTCTAATGAATGGAGAACACATGTAAATCAATAATCAACATGTGTCTTTTACATAAATTTTCCTAATTTTGGAATGATATAAGCACATGGCAATATATTGAATGATATTCTAATTATATATTTATCGTTCGACTGAATGAACTTATTGAGGCTAACTTATTTCAGTTTACCTCTCGCTGTCGCGAACTCTAGCGAAATATGACATTAATTCCATCTCGATTACTGATTTAGACGATATTGACGATATTAACTGGTTATTCATGTCACTTAATTGAACTCGTACGGTTGTTGTACATTCAATTTTTAGTGAATTATATATTTTCAACATATAGAAATTATTTGTTTGCTCGAGATTTTGCCACTTTATTTAACTCATTTTAGATTCTTTTCATAGATTCTGGTATAGTATTATACTTTGAGAATGCTGTGTAACTATGAAATAGTGCAGATCTTCGATTCGTCGTCGAACCATTACCTACCGCGATCCGCCTACTAAAGTAGCAACTTCTACTCTTTCTCCCTCTCTTTCTCGCCTCTCTCGTTCAGTGCTTCTGCTGGCTCGCTGAGATCGTGGATAACAGTTATTAGAGGCTTTTTATACTGCGCGTGTATTTTCCGTCCCTTTCGTTTTAACGGCCCTTTCGCTACTTCTCGCTCCCGCTATCTTGCTCGTCCTACCGTTTTGCACCAACCATCGACGAGCGAGCAAGCGAGCAACCATCGTGGAAGTAAAAGGGAGACAGACGAATGTCGGAAGAGTGCGCGGGAGAAAGAGAGAGCAACAGAGTCGCTTTTCTAGAGTTCGACATGCATCCACGTAAATGTATGCGTAGGACACTCCCCGATGCTTGATTATATATAATTATCGGCATTTTAATAACTAATCATTTTCCCCGCTCCTTCTTCCACCGCATTTCTGCGGAGAAAGGAGCAGCTTCCGATGATGAACTCCGCTACCGTATCTCCGGCTTCTTTCGCTTCCTCTTCGTTGCATCTTCGTTAAGCACACGACCGACCGGCTATAGTCTTTCTATCATTTCCATTTTGTGCTCCGTTAAAATCTTAATTATATATACGTTGAATAAATACCTTAACGGGTTTACTCGATAACATCATTTTTCTTGATTCTTTAATATCAGAATATTAGAGTTGATACGAATATATCTCCTCGACTAAAATGATACTTATTATTGTATCGGAAATATATATTCCAATCGTAATTTGAAATCAGTTTATATTTTATTTATATTTTTTCTTCCTTTTTTTTAATGTCTGATGAAGTTATTTTTACGAAGTACATAAGAATTAATCTCAGTTCTCTTTTCAAACAAATAAATACGAACCACAATTTGATTCTTGCCATGCTTTTCATATTTTTAGACTATATACTAATCTAATACAAATTACAAGATTTTAAGAAATCAATTTGCATATGTATGTTACGATAAAAGATTTTTTAGAGTTATGTCTTATTACCATTTAAAAAATTTTTAACGCATTGAATAAGTGCAAGATATTAGTTTGACGAATAAAAATACGTATAAAATGATAATTACAAATATTGAATCAGTAATATCCTCTCAACAGAGTTTATTGTGCTTGGCAAAGAACATGAAAAAGTCTATCGGATTTGTACGGTTGAGAGGGCGACTGTTGAAATCCCGTAAATATTCCCGAGTGTAATTAAAAGCTATCGATTTGTCGTAAGCCACGTAATTGCACGAGTTACTACGCGCTTCGAATAATCGCCCGAACCCCACCGGTCGCCGCTTGCACCCGGTCCGAAAACTTCGTTGGGGCCGCCGGAGATAACGGAATATTTACATATTATCGCGGAACACCGACCCCACGCGATCTACCTACGTCTCCCACGGTGAACTAGTCAGCCTCATGGGGCAAAGACTCGCTGGAATCGCGCGCCGTCATAGATTTCGGATATCATTGCGTAGGAACGAACAATGACGCCGAGATTTGTGGTCGCACTGTGATAAGTTAAAGTTGACTTTACGACGTAAAGAGTAGATTCAAATTCTATTTTTTAATCGAAATTTGTTTATCGGGAGGACAGAGTAGGATAAATGAGAAGATGGATATAAGTTGACTGACGAATTTTATATTTACGTTCGACGGTTTTTAAAGCGATTTTTTAATTTCCAAAAATAATACGTATTCTTCTCGGATTCCGAGTGCAATCTCTTACGTAAGTATTTTTATGTTGTCTTGAAATCGTCTAAAATTCCATGGAGAACTCTTAAGAGAACAGAGGCAACTTTTCGAGCATAAAACAGTGGCAACATCGATTCTTCCGTTTCGGAAGGAACGCCGGAATCTCTTCCCTTACATATACACTAACCGAAATTCTCAACTTCTACTGAGAGCGGGAAACGGCAGAAGCTTTAAGGGGAGACGATCGACGCTTTAATGCTCCGCTCGAGCGGTGAAGTGGCCAAGCTTTATGAAGCACACACGGTAATGGTCGTCTGGAAGGAGACGGAAGGAACGATTTCGGCGTCGCGTCCGCGTGTGTCCGTGGGCTCGTTCACGGGGTGTAAGTGAACGCCCGGGGTTGTAACGCGGCGGTGAAGCCAACTCGAGTGGAGTTAAGGGGTAGCCTCCGGATAGCTCTTCCTGCGGGAATAGGAAGCCCAATACTCCGCACTTCCGTCCCTCTTCCTTATATCTGAAGACGCATAAATCACTCGCCCGCTCAGTTGGCGTGAACGCGCTCCGAAGATGTCCCGATATTACGTAATGGCAGACACATCGTTAGCAATAAACTTACAATTTTTTTCCTCGGTGACTGTGTATTCGTAAATATATTGGCACCTGCTTGAGTAGCGTCTCGCGGTTTTCTAAATTGTCTTAAAATATCGCGGAATAAAACTTGTGTCGCTTCAATGGAACATTCGTATTGTATTTTTATTGCAATAATAAAGTTTGGAATTATTAATGTAGCGCTATAACTGCCAACTGCTTTATTTTGGTCGTGTTCTGCTTTATGAATGAACTTTTATTGAGTTTCGATTCGGTTTCCATTAATAGGATCATCAAATAGTTTGCCTGAAATATTCATTCGAAATATAATTATTCTCATTCATAAAAGTGATACTTTTTATAATTATCAATCACAATATTGTTATATTGTTATATTGTCGAAGTGATGAAAATTGGATTATATCATTTTTTTAAATCAGATTTTCTTAAATATACGTTTTTTTTTTATTTATTATTTATTTTCGGATCAAACGTAGAGAATCTATTCGTATTCTTAGCGTAGTAGCGACAAAGGTATCTTGAGGATCGCAAAAAGGGTGGATGTATATAGAGTGTCGTCGGGTATGGCCAGAGGGTGCAAGTGGTAGGTAAATGTAAGCAGTAAGCCATTTTCCAGACGATGAGGCGCGAAGCCCTTGCACGTCCTCTTAGCACGAGTAATCCCTGCTTTGCCAACCGAACCGGCCGATGTCCCAGGGGATGAAGCCACCCGCAGGTGCGACTTCGCGGGGCTTCCTCCCCGAGGCCCATATTTAATATCGCTCAACCCCGTTATAGTCCGCGCATCGACAGGAGTAACTTGCTTGGAAACTCGTTTTCTCCGCACCGCACCGGAATATATTACGATGTCGCGCAGTCACTTTTTGCGCGATGAGATTCCGCATTGCCTCTTCGTTCGCGTCATAAATGCATGCAATGCTTTGCAGTTATCTTTAATCGATCGCACGTGGCTAGTACGCGTTATCGATAGATCGGTATCGTAATAAATCCGCATCTGAAGTGGAAAAAAAACGTGTAACGTTTCACACCTGGATTAATTAAATGCGATTGTCAAAGTTACCGCTGTGATTATTCACTTGATCTCATCGTGTAACGATGGCCGGCGTAATGTCACGCATGCATTTTACGAGACCGCCGTTTAATCATCATTCGCGTCGCTCTTTTTTGCGTTCGACCTCGCCCATTATAGTATCTCGCCGAATGCTATGAACTTTTGTGAATAACTGTCGAGATTTGGGATCAGATTAGCGATATCTCTTACGTTCGTGTCACAAATTTTGTGTCGTGAATTTCTTAGAATGAAGTCAAGTTTAACTATTCCTGATAAAATTGACAATTACACACTCGCGAATCGATGACCTGCGATCGAAGAGGAAGATGAGAACGGATAAAGAGGAAACAAAACTGTCCTCTCCTCTCGTTTTCTTATGTTTAACTAAGTCAATCTCATTATTCATTCGCATATCCACACTCGATCGTACGATGATGATAAATGGTTTTATGATTTAACTTGCCTAGATAAGATTTTTACATCGGATGAATATCAATGTTTTTACTCTATTAACCGCGATAATGAATATTAAAAATGTATCACTAATACAATAATATTTGTGATAATGAGTAAAGTTTTAATGATGAATTTTTATTCGAAGTTGTAATGTCAGAAAATTTATAAAATCTTTCTGTCTCTAGGCAGAATACGTTTAAAAACGCTGGCATTAATAATATTATCCATAGAAATGGCTTGAGAAATGAAAGAAGATGCTTTGCCACTCGATTGCATACATGTGATAAGAATTCAATTATTGTTTCATCCACTTGCGTGAGTCTTCTTTATAGTCTTCTTTCTACAATCATTTCGTTTTTCTTTTTCGCTCACTTTTCTTATTTTCTTCAGTTTCAGCATGCTACTAATAAATTTTTTCGGACCGTTTTTTTTTCCGATCTCCGATGACTCGTATACGCTATCGCTTTTAAACAGTAACTGGCACATTAAATTCGACGGGCTGGAAAAATGATTTCCGCGGCACGCAGCACCGCATTATTTCTGCCTTCCTTCCGCGTCGTCGACTCACTTTCGGCGACGTAAATTTTCAAGCCCGGCCGCTTCCCAAATTCTCCGCTAAGTCGAGCTAATTTAAGTTTCGTTAGGGACTTCCCGGACGGTCGGAACATAAATTTGATCTCGCTTTGATGCCGCGACGTGTCCGCAATGGTATAACACTCAGCGAGTGTTAGACGCGCATGTTACTTTTCGCTCATTTTATTTTGTTGCTGTATACTTGAATTTCTTTCGCGACAATCACACGCATATAACTACCGACTGTTTTTAGGAACGATTCGGTTGCCCGACGGGCCAACTGTCGGTCTAATTTAACTGGACATTATTCGGTCATCATACGAGCGTTGTCACGTAATTAGACGCCTACGGCACCATCGCGGCGCCGAGCGAACGCGATAGGCGAATGAGAAGAGACAATTTCATTGCCTAAACGAAATTCGAACGAGCGATCTCTGAAATATACTTAGACGCAGGGTTTCTTGGCTCCGACTAGTTCGGCACCCTTTCGATGCGCATGTGTCGCAGACGCCAAGTCGAGATACCACCTGCTCTCAGGACGAACACCTGAATAGTCAATGATTCGTCGCGGTAATCCCGCCTTGAATGCCCGGCCTTTTTAAGAGGCGATAGGCACACGCTTAACGACGCGCATACGGGCCCGGCACCTTTTTAGTCACTTCTCATTCAGCATTATGCGTGAATTCACCTGTCGTCGGTATGTCTCGAGGTGAACCACTCGTGGTCACCTTTGATCCGCCTTCCGCTTGGATCTCATCCAAGCGAAGCATCGTCAATGAAGGGCCGATTTAAAAATAGTATTGGACATTTATCGGTATATTTATGCATCAAGATTCCATTCAATTCAAAATTAATTCTGCGAGCGATACTCTAAAAGAAATTGTAAACGAGCTAATTTAAATGCGCTGCAATAAAACAATGCAAAAAATACTATAAAATAATTATGATTTGAATTGACAGTAAACGAGTTTTAGCTTAACATTTATTAGATATAACGTCAATAGAAATATATAAATTGATAAATTATAGATTGTGGTTTAAATTATCTTTTTTTATATCGTATTAAGAATTGAAAAACTGCATGATATATATATATATGTATGTGTGTGAAGGATAGAAGCATGTTGTGCAGAACATGTTATTGACATATACTAGAGCGCTTTAGGGTTAACGAATATACTGTCGTTCAAGACACATTGCCATACTACGAATGGATGAATTTTACGGGCATCAGACTTTTCCCTTTACACCCTATTGCGTCGCCGCGGGTATCGTGCCCCTTCGTGGATACTATTTGCCCTCCCCGCGGACGATGCAGCCGTCACCGCAGTCACATCCATAGTTTATATCGCGCGAACACGCGGATCTCCGCGTAATGGCCGTCCGTAAAATATTTATCACGGAAATTAGTCGCACAATGATGTATGCCACCAGCCGTGCGCGCGCGCGCACACGCACAAGCGTACGTACGTGTGCACGTACACTACATACAATGTAGGCACGAGCGAATAACGAGGGTGCGCTCGCGGACGCTGCAAAATTGGCGTGAACGCACGTGCGTATGCGAACGTGGCGAATGTGCGTGCGTGCGTATGTACCGTTTTCGGCTTGACAATACACGCCCGTCATGTCGTATCGACGACATATCGATTTGCCGTTTCGACGACCGATCTTTCCACTCTCGCGCGTCTGTCGATGTCGTTATAACGGATGGCTCGGCGAGACGGACGAATTGCGTATTTCGCTCTTTGACAATTGGTTTTTAAATATTTTTTTTTTTCGTTTCGGATAAGTGTGATGTCTTGATCAATACTGGCATGACGATGACGGGAACAAGCAGATACATTTTTTACAAAACATGGTGTTACGTGGTAAAAATAGAAATCCGTTTGCAATGTATCTGTAAATGTAAATGGATTATTGGTCTATTACAACCAATATGTAACGTGTCTTTTTAATTTTTTTCGCAATGTTCGATATATTCGTTATAAAAGTAGAGTGTGATAATAGAATTATTGAAGTTGAAATAAGTTTGTGGAAATTAAAAAAAGGTGATCGTTGACTGTGAATAAGTCAAGAAGACCAGGACTTCTCGAAATTGTCGGTTAAAAGAATGCGGTGGATGTTTGCTACGTAAATGAGAAATGCGAAACTGTCGTTATAGAATTATGACGAGGACATAAAAGCAACTCGAATGACTGCGTAATAAAATCACGACTCTTATATGACCGGAACATTATGCGGAATTACTGAACAATTATTTCCTGATCCTGAGATCGATGAATGGAAAAAAAATAATAGGAAACAAGAAAAGCGGACGATAGGAATAATCCTACGATTAACGATCTCGATAATCTTAACAAAATTTTTCTATAAATGTGAATGCTATAAATTTTCTATTACGTGTCGACTCTACATGATTACTTTGATTTCACAGGCGTTTCGATTGTTTATCTAATTACCGGTATCGCGTAGACTATAATGATATCGTATGCATATAGCGTAAAACTCGTTTGAGGACGTGACTTGACAATCGTTATTCCACCATGCTGTATAAATGGAGTTGTCACGCGACTGTCGTAACGCCGAGACGATTGAACGCAAAACAAATTGTGACGGAAAACAAGGTATTAATTAACGATTCCCTATTGTTTACCAGCTCATGATGACGTGGTTGACATTGGAAGATGTTTTACTCGTGTAATAGCTGTTGCTATTACATGCTATTTAGTCGACGGTTCGCAGCATTGCGTTCCATTACTTTTACGACTGGGTCAAAGCCAAACCGTACCGGTCGAGGTTCGTGAACCAATTCGTCTCTTACGCTCGTGAGGGACGGTTCTCAACTTGGGTCCAGTATTACGATTGTTATGTGGCTCGTAAATCTATAAACAAGTTTCATTCCCGTATTCCAATCGATCGATCGGGTACTCCGCGCGTGCATTTTCCGTTCATTATAAATATTTATTTCAGCCTGACGCATCGTCAATGCCGATTGTATTAACGCGAATGAAATCCGAATTTGGGAAAATTCTCGCGCATCAAGCGAGTTGATAGCGCAAGTGAAATTAAATCGCGCGTCCGTACGTTAATTAATCCGCATCGCCGGCGCGTCGATTCGCGCGCGCGATAGCTAATACGCGGCTCGATTCCATCCGATACGCAGTAGTTTCTAATTAACGAGACACTGCCCGATCGATCCAATAAAAGTGGCCGAGTAAATCGATGATACGCTATCACTACATTTGCTGCGCTAAATCATTGTACCCGCGTGATTATATCGATACACAAAATTGCGGCATGAAGCAAATATTTTTTAATTACGTGCATCGACGTTAATCTCGTAATGACGAAACCTCGGTGAATATTTCACGCTTTCATTCACTATCGCAGTGCCGCTGTGCGACGTTAATTCGACAACCAAACGCGATTAAAGTTCCGATCAGATCGGGAATTATCCCAAATCTGGAATTTATCTTCTCGCATCCGCCATGTCGTGTCATCCTTCGCTGATGGCGGGATTTCACGAAATGCGAAGCGAAGCGGAAAGAATAACGGGAGCATCGCAGGCCAGACAGGACGGACGAATACAATTTGAATAACTGAGAGAGGCAAAGTCGCGACTCGCGGTTACAAAATCCACAAGGGACATCAAGTTCTCGTAAAGCCTTGACGTTTACCACGCTTGCGAATGCGGCATTAGCATCGAGAAGTGCCAGAAGTTTAGCTCGCCGTGTCATTTCGATGTCTCTTTAACTTGGTCCTCTCACTCTCACTCTCTCTCTCTCTCTCTTTCGCTCCTTCTACCTTTGTTTCTCTTTCCGCCATTCTCTCCCTTCGTCTCTCCGTTCGTCTTTCTTTCTCTTTGGGTTATCCTAAGCTGAGAGATCCCTCTGGCTCTCGATGGATTTTAAAATTGCATGCGAGGAAGCACCCGGCTGCACGTAACTATCTTGCACGTCCAATGATGCACGCAATTGCATAAATTAATAAGTACTCCCCGACACAAGATGCTGCCGCCGTTATGCCGTGAGGCATTCAAAATTCCGAACGTAATGTTAATGCGACCACTCGATTTTAGTCCTTCTCGATCGTATTTTGTGCATCATAAATTATATGCTGAACAAAAAACTAATTGTTTGAAATTTCAAAAAACTTGTATATATTCAATCTTTGTTTTATCGAAATTAATAATAATATTATGCACATTATGTCATGTACAAAATTATGTCAGCTACAAAATTATTTCAGTATAATTTTTAATTTATATTATGCATTTGGATTTGATATAAAAGATGTGAGGAAATAAAGAAATAAAAGAAGATATTTATTAGATTATATTGAAGTGATATAATAATATACGATTAATTGTATTTGATTGATCCAAAATATAACTTTCTGCATAATATAAAAATTTATCACACGTGTTACCGAAACACGTTGTTGCTTCAGAATCAACGATAATCTATGATAATCTTCCATAATATTCTCTCGGCGTAATTTGCATCTTCATGTGTCGCTTCGAGTGCTCGCACACGTTCTCGTACGCAATTTAGGCAATTCCGGAGCATTTCGCGAATGAAGGACGCGCGTAAAAGCAATGAAGTTTGCACATCTCGAAGAGCTCATAGGTGGGTTATGGGTTGGAAGTTGAACGAGCTGTAGCGGAGAAAGCGGCAAGCTATAGAAGAACGGAGCGGAGCGGGTCGGGGGTGGGTTTGGTCGTTGGGGTGCAATGACGTAGGGCGTCGGAGGCGTTGGTGGCGCTAGGTTCCCAGCGGCGTATCGATTCCTCGATGCCAGGCAAGGAAACCAACCCCCACGCCCCTTTCCTCTAACTTCGTCCACCCCCGAGCGACCGTGCCGGCTGAGCCAGCCCTCTCTTTCTCTCTTTCTGCCCATCCAGTCGGCCCAACCACCTACCATCTGCGACCCCTCTCGTACCCGCCTCGTCTTCCGCCCATCTCCGATCCCCCGAACTGCTCCGCCACCCCTCTTCTATCCACCATTCCCACCCTCATCACGAGCAACTTTCCGGATATGAATTAACAGAGTTACGGAGCCTCTGTGCGGTGGTCGAGCTTCGAGTTATGCGGCTTACCCACTGCAAAATGTCTCCGATGCTTTGTGTCTCTGTATACAGGCGTGAACAAAGTATAGGCGAGTTGTCGATAGGATATCGCATTAGTTTAGAATCGTTGAGCAGACCCAAGTCGTTCTCCGAGACTTCATTTTGATTTATGTCGGTCGAAGAGAAATTGGTTTTTGTAGTCGGGCCACGCGCGAGGACTAATAAGGTAATTAAATCGACCGATGCAAGAGTGTCATAACTCGTCACAAATGCTGATTATCACTGGGGAGTAATCTATCATAATATCTAAATACCGTAATCTATATGACATCAACGACAGATTCAATGAATTTGTGATGTCAAGAAAAAACTCGGTCATTAACATGAGAATGTTTTTAATGGCGGTTAAGCGTGTTGGAAAACTTTGTCGTCATAACAATTACGCTTTTGTACAAATAAAAATTGGTCCAATTTATTCTTAACTTTTAAGACCAACCATTTTTTCAGTCACCTCTTTCGAATCTTAGCATTTTACAAGGACAAAATATTTTGCATGTTCAGTTTTTTCGTTCTTCATTACGGCGCGATTTTACTTCGTATCAACTCCACGGGCAAGCACTTTCGCTGGCTGATGACAGATCGACAAAATTAGAGTGCCCTTCGGGCTTCCCGTCGCGATGCCATTTAACCCGCATGCAGTCATAGAAGCATCCGGCTGATAATGCCATTCCGCGGCACTAGGTTAGTGCAAGCACGCGGATGCAATGTCGAGAGGGCAGAATCGGGGGATCGAGGGGGGCAGGGTGCCAGCATACCCGGGAGGAGAGGGTAGTCGACCGAAGAGGGGCGGTCGTAAGGGGGTGGTCGCGCAGAGAGGAGAGAAGGGTTAGGGGTATTAAATCATAGAGCCGGAGTGCGCCTGCCGCCAGTTTACTGCCGGATAAAACGCAGCGACTGTTATGTTATGGACCACCTGTATGCCTCGACCCTGAACTCCGCTCTCTGTCTCTCTTTCTCGCTCTCTCTCTCTCTCTCTTGTTCTCTCGAAGCTGAGATCTATATAGGTCCGAAAACAGCCCTCGTGCCCGTCCGTACGCGGACGCGAAATTGCCCGGCAGTTCGTCGTCCGTCTCGCAAATTCCCCAAATTTGTCTGCTCTTGACGGGCAATGGTAATGGCTAAAAGGTTCCAAATTTTTATTGTATACCTACCATGTTTCTGTCGTGTATGGTTTACTGTTTGAAAGTGCTTGATCGATCGTCTTATTCAACGAATCGTTCATTCATCTTCTTACGTAAGTTATTGAATAATTAAGCGTATTTTCCGATACTATTGCATTATTATTGCTTTCGTAATTACGAATTATTTGAAGTTTACTGTAACGAATTAAATCATGTAATGGTGCAATTATATCGTTAGAAGAAAACGTTATAGAAATGAGATATGTATTTTATTTAAAAAATTTCATCTTTTTATGTCTCATGATGAATTAGATGAAATGTTTTAATAAATTATTAACAAAATAATATTACCAAAATTTGTAATAAAATCTATTTCTGAACAATTTGATATTCAGCTTTTGTTAATTTAAATATAATCATGTGGTATTTAATAATAATTCAATAACTTATTTTAAACAAGAATTTAATTAACTTTGTTCAATGACACGCAAGTATTTAAAAACGAGACATATTGTGCTTTATGTTGCAAAGAGCCGCACGAAATCTCTTACGAACGCCATTCCGTAGCGGCAAGCAGCGTGGAATCACGCGATTCATAGCGATTCGCCGACGAATAGCGTGAACATGAACTGTGCGACGAGTAATTAACGCATCGCCTGATCCGACAGGTCTGACGTGTGCGTTTAGGAATGGAATTCGCGGCGGAAACGGCCGCTTGGCACCTAAACCGGTGCTCGCTAGGAAAAACGACGTTCCCAACGAAGGGAGAAGGACAGGGAAGTGGGTTTTACGGTCGTTTGAGCATTGCCCGTGAAAGAAAAGCGCCATGCGTTACGTGTGCGTTCTCTCTGTCATAGTGCCGCTCCGATCTCCTCGACCTTGATGCTGGGGAGTTTTTTTTTTTTCCATTCCTTCGGCGAAGAGAGATCGGTATCCACGATTATATTATAAATATACATGTAACTCGCCGAGTTCCCCGACAGTGTTCTCTGTAAACCTCAGCGATCGTCTGCCTATCCGTGTGTCCGTGTAGCCGGCGCAACGCGTAAGTGCATTCGTGTTGGGGCGCAGCCGGTACCATATCTGTCTCTACATACACCGATGTATTCTAGGAGGCAGCCGACTGCGCGAAGCAAGCGAGGCGCAACCTTTCTCTTATCGCTTTGTCTCCCTCCGTTCTTTCTCTCTTCCTCGCTCGAGCGTTGCTCGCGCGCGGTCCCGCCGCGCGCACGGGGCATTAAATACAATAAAGACATTCAATGGGAATTAATCGGGTATCTACCTATCTACCGTTCACTCTCGGCGTATTGTTGCGTCGTGCCGCCAGTACAACGCCGATGTACAGGGCCGATGCCGTGACGCCATGCCGGAACGTGCGCACCCGTCTCGTTTCTTCCTTCGTTCTCCGCTCTCTCTTCTGTTCCCTCGCTTCGCTCCTTTTTTTTTTTCCTTTCGCCGCCGCCGACTGAATAGAGATATTCCGTGGCAGAATAATATCGCGGATCACGTTTTTAGCGGGCGCAACGCTTCGCCGCGTCCTCCTCGATATCGTTGCGCTGCGTTCGCTTGCGTTGCGTCGTCGAACACCGGCGTTTTCTACCCAGCACCCGGTGAATGCTTAACGAACCCGTACCCGTACGCGTCTTCGGCTACGTGGCTTTTTCCTGTCAGCTGGAACGCACGGTTCGATACGCTACGACGGCGAGGAGTATCTCGGTCTGTGAATTTATTTCGCGGCGTTCGCGCCCAGTGTCTTATAATTAGACAGATATACATCAGGAATGTCTGACTGCAGAATCCACTCTTTTTAAGCACTTTATCAAATTTACGTAATAATGTATTGTTTATATAATAAAGTAATATAGCGTGTGCCTCGCCAAATAATTGAAAACGAAACGCGATAGTCATTTGTAGAACAGCCTTAAGATACTAGTTTGTGAATCATTATTTTTTTTTATTTTGCTCCGCGAAAAAAGCGGCGAACAACTTGAAAATCTACTACGTCACTGAATGCTAACGATAATGCTTAAAGTCGTAAACTCGACTGATGTCAAGGTAAAGCGACAATAAAGTATCTAGATATCTAGGCTAGCGCGCGATTTATTCAGAATAACCAGAGCGACGCGTAGTACGATGTAATACGGTTAAAGAGACGTAACTTTGTCACAACTGTCACTCACTTCTGCACCGTGACGTTTCGTATCTACCGACACCACAAACTTTTGCGTTCGCGCTGCACTCATTGTTGGACGCGCCGTCGAATTTACATTATTGACGCGACTCCGTTATAGAACTTTTCCCGGCAGTGGTAAATAATCCAGGTAATCGGCGCCGCATTGTGCACTTGGTAGTATAAAGAACGGTAGATGCGCCAATAAAACGGCGATGCCGGGAAAATGCGACTAATGGCGACACGCAATAAAAAATTAAAATTGGAACTCGGCCCACGCGCGGAAAAAAAAGCGAGAGCTATATTAAAACCATCAATGAGCATCACTCACGTAATTAACATCCACTAACGAGTAGCGGATTTTTCTTTCCGCAACTACATTTCCGGAATATTTCTATTCGAGACTTTCAGTTCTACGTTAATATTTATGATGGGAGCAGTTTACAAGTACATATTTTCTCAAATAATTCGCTGTATAATACAGAATGATAATTGCAAGCTCGCCTTGGATATCGTCTTATCGACAATGAAACCGTTCCCGTTTTTCTCCTCGACGTCAGTACCCTCCCTCGCAAGTCACTCGCCCTTGTCGTTACAATTATTATTCATCTTATCTCGCTCGATTTGCATTATATTTAAATTTAAATACACAGCTCAGTCTTTCCGTTATCCCACCTCCTTCTAAACCTTCTGTCTATAGCTCCCCTCTCGTTCTCTTGTTGTTTCTGTCATTTCCTTTCTGCAGTCAGCCCTCGTTGCTTGCGCTCTGACAGACCTGCCTGTCCCACATCCCTTTTGCTCACTAAATTCGTTTTATAATGGTAGAGACTGTGAAAATAATGTCAAAGTCTATACGATTAAGTGAAAATTGATCCGAAATAATATGTGTCCTCGTTTTGAAAGACTGTTTTTATGAAAGTTTTTGTAAAATTTCTTTTTATGAAATTTAGAGAAAGATTTACGCGAAATTGTCACGCTACATGAACAAAAGCATTCCTATACGTTTAATAATAAAATATTTTAGTAAATAATAAATTAATAATACTTTTTAAAAATTCTAAAGAAATTTTTTACATAGTTAATTCATATACATATGTACACAATACAACTCACATACGATGATAAACAAATAAGTAAAATATTTTGAATTCGATAACAAAATTTTATTGTTATTTAAAGTTAATATATCTTTTTAAATTACTTTGAAAGTTTCTATTAAAAGTACTGAACGATAACAAAATTTTATTCATTTAAAGTTAAATATCTTTTTAAATTACTTTGAAAGTTTCTATTAAAAGTACTCGTGGATTTTTTGTGTCGCAACTTTGTTGGAGCGGAAAACAAGTATAGAATATGTATGAATAATGGTATCGTAAATTTTGAGAAGTATATGAAATGGCAGGCTGTTATTTTTAAGAATCAATGCGAACTTTTGCAGAATGCGACTCTGGCGATGGATCCAATTACATCATGCATTTTCTTTCATTCAGCATTTCCGGTTTTCCTGTTTGCTACACCGGAGCGATATCTTAATCCTTCGTGGAATTTTTGTTCTCGTCATAAACAGATCGGGCAAGCACCCGACCTGCCTCAATCGAAACATTAGCGGTGAAACGACGTCGTAAATAACGTCTTAAGTGTACCGTCATACCATTGACCCTATGCCAAGAGCATGCTGACCTACCAGAAGCTTTTATGTTTCGTCTAACGAGTTATCATATGTTCATGAATGGAAATAAGATAGATTCAACCACGTGTGATAATATTAGTTGTTACCGTTTAAAATAGAATAATTTTTAATTATATATATATAATGTTATAAAAAAATTAAGTTATTGTAGAGAACTGTGATATATCGCCGTCGTAAAAAAAGAAAGGATATTTTTGTATAATTTCGGGGGATATAAAGAAGAAAGGCACTTCTTTCTTTCATCGAGATGGCCGTTTTAGACGAAAAAGTACATCTCCAGGCTCGTATTTGGCGATGTCGAAAGTGAAAGAAGGAGAAGTAGCTCGCGATCCGGCATCTATAGAAGACGTAAAAACTGCGGGATCGTTTCTTTCTCCCATTTAGGAGGAGTGAAGCGAGAGGCCGAGAGGAGAGATGGGGAAGGGCGTCGGCGATAAAGGTAACGTAGGGCGTCGCGACGTCCGTCAAGCCGCGCCGGTTGGTCGGCCGGCGGTGTTCTCCGTCTCTCCCTTCCCCGGTATTCTGTGGCCTTCGGCGAAAAGGATCTTCCACGTCCTTTGCCTCCCTACGTTTCCTCCTCTCGTTTCTCTCTGGAAACGAGCGAAACGCTTCTCTCGGGATCAAGGAAGAGCGCAGACTCCAAACGGCACCGGCGACCCCCGTGAATGGCGACCCTCACAAACCAATCGTATTCCCGTTTCCATCCCTCTTCGCCGCCGGAGGACTACTCCGACGGGAGTTACCCTCCGCGCCAACCCTGTCGACATCGTTACTGTTACCCTGGCTGCTTGTTGCCCCTCTTTGCGCACCCCCGCGTTCGTCTCCACCCCTCGTGCTTCGACCGTGATTCTCTCCGGCAGGACGCCGGCATCGTGGACGTGGATTCACCGTTCCCAATGTAATGACGTTATTTTCACGTTTTAATCGTGATCCGGATTATGTGGTCTGCCGAAGATTCCCGTACTGATCGTCCATTTGGCGGTTTAAATCCGTCGCTACGTCGTAACGGGAAAACCCGGGGGGTACAATTCGCAATTCATTCACGGCAATTTCCTTCAACTTTTTCTCATCGATTTACTTACATTACGTTTACACCAAGTTGTTTAATAAGTTAAATAAACATAAGTTTTGAATCGTTTTGCACATATGCATACATGTATATATAATTTTGATATAAAAATAATGTATTTTTACTAAAATCTATTAATTTTGCTTTCTTATTCTTATTTTATTATTTTTCAATTCAACGAAACTTTTAAATATCGTCAATTTTGTGTGCGTAAAAAATACATACTATACAAACACATATGTGATTGTATTAGGTAATTTAATTTTTTATATCACTAGCGGAATAAAAAATTGAAGATCTGAATGAAAGATGGCGTGAAATATTAATTTTACTCATTCATTTTTAGCGCTTATTGGAAAACGATTTTAAAACCGTTTTAAGGAGATGAAAATAATAAACGTCATTCCATGATCGTAAAACTTTTATCGTGTCGATGTGGCATCGAAATATAGCTCGACTGACTTTGGAAACGATTACGAATTCTCGGCTCATGAACCTTTCTACTGGCACATGATCTCGCATGATCATTTCTGACTTCCTATATATTCTTGCATTTTCCAAATTTATATTCTATCCTTACATATACCTTCTTTATTTTCTTAGGTTGTCCAATTGATTTATTTTCACCCATTATTTTTATGAAAACTTTTGTAAAAAAAGACGTACTCTTGATTCTTATTTTGATCAAAATTTATTTTCATGTTCAAGCCTTTGTATCAGTTTCATTCTTTATGTTTTTATTTTTTCCGGTGCTTTATGAAAACAGAATCATTTCACTGATCGGAATCAGTCGTCGTCGCCGCGTAGCGGAAACATCACTCCGATACATTATGTGGATTTGGATCGACGCGTCGGGAACGACCGTCTACTACGATTCGCAATTATTGTCGATGGCATTATCGACGCGCACCTGTCGCGCTACGTCGCTGATAATCGTCGTGTGACTTAACGTAGTGTATCGCTCGTATGACAGGTTTGTGCACGCGTTTCGCGAGACACGCTTCTGACTTATCTGCGCATCGGCAGAGGGGTGAAACAGTTACGTGTACGCCTCATTGTTGCCGCGCTTTAAACTCGCATTACTCAAATTATCTTGGCAATAGGGATCGTAAATTACAGAATTTCATCGCCATCGTTGATTTCGCTGAAACTGGAAAATTTATGAACCGTCGACATGTAAGATGACATGGAAACTTTTATTCTCTTGACGTCATCAATTTAATCATGCTCTCTTCTTTCACCCCGCGTGCGTTTTCACGTGAAAGAAAAGCGTATTACATTGGCACGATATCGACCTTAGGAGTATGAAGTATAAATAGATACATTCCGAAACAAAACAGCTGACGCCACGACTGCCACCAACTTCATCACCATCTTCCCATTGGTTCTTCCTCCCGCTTTATTTTTCTTCTTTGGATTCGTTGCAGGAATTTAAAAAACAACTTGATAAATTGCATTTTAGCAGAGCGATGCAGATAGGTGTGAGAAAACTAGTCCTTGTATTTTTATTGCAAAACTTAATGATATCAGCTTCAATATTTTATTCTGCTCGAGCGAATTAATGCCAAAGCGAGTGCGCAAGACGGTGTATTCCGCAACAGAAATGCAAGACTCGTAGGAAACACACGTCGAGCTAGTACTCGTCAAATCGCCCTGCGGACGGAGAATGATCGTGCCACAGTTCCGGCGGGCCACGATCAACAGCGTAGATAAACGCGATCGACAAGAATCCGTGCTATTTCCGCGCGCATTACGCATCGCATGGAATAAACAACATTACTTTCTTTATCTCTGCGCGCGGGAAAAGGTGCTCGTTACCGCTCGTTAAAAATCATTGTGCTCATCGAGGGAACTGCTGAGTTGCGGTATGCGGGATAAATTTTGCCACCTGCGTGGATATTCCGTAGTTTTAAGGGGATAACGAACGCGTTTCGCACTTAGATGCGGGAGATGATCGCGGAGCAAGTGGCCAACGTAATATATTTCAGTCTTTATCGCAGCTCGTGATAAAATTAATGTAAAGTAATTCCGCTCTCGTATAGTTGTACTCTTTAGCACAGTCGTTGCATAAATTCGATCCTGTCGTATAGCACCGGGCAAATTCATAGAGGCGCATTTTCATTAAACGGTCGATATATTGCCTCGTTTTAGCAAAAACGATTAACGTATTCCTTCGGCATAATTCAACGCGCGACAGATCATTTGATAGATACTTATATCCTAATTAAACTGAAATATCGACACAGGAGATCATTATTATATCGCGCAATCATGATCCAAGTGCACTTATAAATCAGCATTACGTTAAATGTACGTACTTTAGATCGCTATTACTTGTCACAACTTTCTGTTTCTTCGTGACGGGTGCAAGTATAAGTAATAATTAATATGTTTCTTAGGCAACACATATTAGACACATGTGCAAGAAAGATAGGTATACAAAAATACCGCCATTTGATAAACAGATAATTTAAATGCATTCTATAACGAAACGCCAGTAGCATTTAAATTATATATTCAAATGGTGAACTACGTATCGTTAAAGCATGCCGGTGTAGAATGTGAAACAAATTTGTCGACCATCGACGATGGTAAATCTCACGATTGTAATAATGGCGGCATGCGTTCCGCGTTTTAACAACTCGCGACGCGTAAATTAAATCAGAAGCTTGATATCGCGGTGAAAGAAAAGTCTATTTAATCGCAGTTGTGTGTGCCATATTAATTCGAAGAATGTTTCTTCGTCGAAAAACGTCGACGTTTGTGGAATAGATAGTCGTTCATTACTGTGTTTATGCGCTATTAATAAATCGCTTTTGTTTTCTAATGGAATAATCTAATGGAATAATCTAATGGAATAATATATGATTAGTTCAGTGACCCGCTAAATTGTAAATAATTTTTTATTAATCAAGTAAAGGAAGTTTGCAATTAGGCTTTTCATAATAGATGGTCTCTTAACTTTCTAGTCGTCGCGCTTGGCCTTTACCATTTTTTCATAATTTCACTTAAATTATTTTCATAATTTTTCATAGTAAAATAAAACGAACTTTGCCGACTTTGGATTTTGAAAGTTTGATGAAAATATTATTTCCAAAAGATAGAAATTGATTTTCTACATCGGAATATTTCAAGATCGACTCGTGTCGCGAAAAAAATAGCGCGACGGCTGAAGAGCTAAATGAACCGACACTGCGATTGATTTAAACGCGTAGACGTAAGCGCGAGGCATTAATTTGGATTTGGATCAATTTGATCGTCGGTGCCCGGGACAGTGTCGACTTCCGCGTTTGCCAAGTTATACGTCCGACTTGGTTCGAACGGCTCTCTCGCACGCCGGCTAGAAAAATCCCATCGGCTTCGGCGCAGCGCGCAGCACTTCGATTCCAACAAAACGTCCGGCGCTCTTTTTGTCCGGCTCCTCCACGCCTCTACCTTCCCTTTCTCTTCCCGCTTCGCTCGACCGACGGGCTGGCTCTTTCCTCTCTTTTCTACCCTCCCCCCCTCGGTCACCGTCGTGGATCAATACACCGTAGCGAAGCGGCGGCCCCGTAAATGTGATTGTTGCTCGATTTCTTGCGTCTTAATTGCCTCGCGCTTAACGACGTAATTACTCGACGAAGGAAAAAAAAGAAAGGAGAGAGAGATAGAAAGAGAGAGAGAGAGAAAGAGTGAGACATTCGCGCGGCTTGGTCGGCGCCAACATCTTCTCTTTTCCCTCTCGATTCTCCTCTGCCGTTTACCTAGCCGTCAATCGCGCCGTCTTCTTTACTCTCGCCCGAGCATTCTTTCCTCCTCCTCCTCCACGTCATCGTCGATCCCGCCACGCGGAGCCCAAAAGTGCATCAGCCCACATCAGCTGCACAGGACGATCGCGTCGTGTCGTTCCGCCCGAAGGGCGAGAGGGGCGAACGGTGGACTCGCCGTGCGGCGTTGCCGACGGTACCGCCGGCGCTTTCCGCGTCCCTCGCCAGCTGGCAGCACCAGTAGGGCGCGTTTGAACGAGTCGGCTCGTCGCGCGGCGGGTTCGCGCGCGATCGCCGACGAGCAATTTCTCGCGATTAACACGACCGCGACACGGCTTCCAGCGCGATGAATCTTCCCCTCGTGACTGCTCCTGACCGTAAGTACCCGAATTTCTTAAGAGTGACTCCGATTACCGCGAGCTTTCCAGTCACCGCTCGCATCCGGCTTGCGGGGGGGGGCTCGCGTCTGAAACGAGAAACGTACGCCATGTTTGCCAAGTTGCTGCGAGCGAATTCGCGATCTTTCTTCGACCGACCTGGCGGCCCCGCTCGCATTAACATGCGGCAGAGCGGCAAAGCAATTAATAGAGCGCGATCGTGTTTTATGTATTTTTATGGATGATGTGTAATTCGAATCCCCTGGGCGGTTCCTCGGCTCTCTCCAGCGAGCGCCGAATGCCTTCCCTCCGCGCTCCGGCGATACCGTCGTTGCACTCGATCGACCGTCGCTTTGAAATATAAACAGTGCATTTGCATGTTTTCCGGATTTAATTAGCTCCGATGCGATTATTAATTGCCCGCGGCCGCGGGAGTGGTTGCGCGTCGATACGCGCGCCGCCCGCTCGTATTTACAATTTTCGTTCGTAAATAACAAACCGTGGCGATGCCGCGGGTCGGATTTTAACGAGGGAATTAATAATCCCGTCTGCATGGCGGGAGGAGAGATTGGGGACGGGGCCGGGAAAAGGGTTGCAAAACGGGCGCGGGCGAAATTCGCGCCGGAGAGAGTGGCTCTCCGTAGGAGATCGTTTGCCCCGCGATTTTACGACGCGAGCTTGCCCCGCGTTTAGAAAAGCGCGCGAGCTCCTTGCACAACCGCGCCAAACGGATACCGACCTAACCTAACCTAACCTGGCGTATTTTAACTGGTCAGATTTATGCGCTTCTTTAGTCTTAAGGACTCTACGAAGCAAACGTTCGCCGTTGGACGTTCGTTTCGTATATTTTTTACACGTTTCTATATCGTAATACATTGAATTACATCATTTTGGTCTCAACATTTCACAACGACAGCGGCAAATTTCAAGTTTGTCAAAGTTTCAATTATTTCCGAGAGATCGGTAGCGATCGAGAATAACGTAATGGTGTATTAACATTTATAATTACAGCCCATCGATCATTATCAATCATTGCCGCGAGAAGGAATGTCGAAAAAAAGGCTAGAGAGAGCCCGAGTGGCTCCGCGCATGATTATGCGTTTCGGCGCGTCGCTCGGACAGATTGGCGCGAATACGTCTTTCGTTTCGTCGAGCGCGCCTGGCATCGGGTAGTTTTGTTTTACGGTCGTAATTCAAGTCGTCGTGCAGGGTCAGCCTACCGGGGCTGCCGAGATAGTTTATCATCATTTAATCCTCCCGACCTGCCGCAACATTTTAAATCTCTCCTATCTCGGTCCCGTGTGTCGTGGCCGGTCTGCGACACATGCCCGCGGCACGCACACGCGTTCACGTGACTCACGACCTCACGAGGTGCACGCGGCGCTGAAGGAAGAGAGAGAGAGAGGGAGAACACGCTATGATTCGTCGCGTACTATCGTTTCGTCATCGCCTCGATATCTCAACTTTGCCAACTGTTTATCGTCTTTCCCTCCGCACCATTCTTCTATTTTTTTCAGTGCGAGTAATATTGATATTGATCATATTATGACTACGGAAATGAAATGTCAGTTGAATACTCCGAACATGAAATGGAAAAAAAGTGACGGAGTATAATCTAGATCTTACAATAATATTGAAACACGATACTGCCACATTAAGTTAACAAGTTATAATGTTAGATATGACATCATTAATATGACCTCTCCTTTTTGTTGATATCGGCCAATTATTAGTTTCACAATTTTCGGTTCTATTTCTACACGTATCGTAGATGTTGGAAAGAAAGAGAAGGAGGAAAGTCAGAGGGAAGGGGGACGTCAAGCGCTGTCGATCCACCGTGAATTTACGCCAAGTGCAAGACTGTTGCAGCGGCGGGCCGGTAATTCGGAGAACGTGGTCCCGGGGCCTCGGGAGCGGGTCGGAGGTCGGCAGGCAGAGTGCCAGAAAGAGAGGAGGTTCCGCGACCGAGAGCAGGGCACGCGGTTTATCCGGACTCGGCGCGGCGACCCTCGCCTTCTCGGTTTCCACCTTCCGGCGCGCACATACACACGAGACGCGGATTCGGCATTGTAGCGTTAATTAAACCGGCGCGTGTCACAAGTCACGAGTAGTGACGTCACTCGCCATGATTTCTAACCGTCCACCAGCGTATAGTTGAGCCGGACTCCTGCTTGTCCAACTGTCCGTCGTATCCTCTCCGCGCGGGCTCTAACTCCGTGCGCGACGCTATTAATCTAATTATAACCTCGTGGACATCAAGTGCCAACTGCATGTGTAATTTCGAGAAGATAAATCGTAGCACGAAAAACTTTTCTGATCTCGCGGAGATCTTTCCGAGGTGATCGCATGAGAATTTACTGTGAGACAACGATACGTGCAAATTACATTGTTTTATCGCGCGAAACATCGGACGTAAAAAAATTTCGATTAAAATTCAACTCTTTTGTAATAATTCATTCCTCGCAACAAAATCCAGTATCGATGATGTATCTACTCTTATAAGGTTGTAAGGTCCGCTATGAGACAAAGTATTATTGCATCGATTTCACCCGTCCGAAGATTAAGTGTTTGATTTACGATATTAATGCAAGCACCCGCGCCGTGAGATCAATAGCGATTTTTATCGACTTATTAACCGGCGCAGGCAGGCGAGTGCAATGTTATTAGTCGCTTCGAAATGGTAATCAGCGAATATCGACTCGGTTAATTAAAATACTCCTGTGCGTTAAAAAAAAATGTTAATTTACTGTTACATAGGACTGGCGCTCTAATAATGAAATTATATAAAAATATAAAATTATTAAAATATTTAATTATACAGTCAATTAAACTGCCAAGAAGTGTCCAGTAAAATAATTTTTTCAGATATTTTACTTCAGTTTTTTCAAATTTATACATAGCGCATAGAATGGAAAAATATCAACGTACTTTTGAAATATTTTTGCCGAACAGAGACACTTAATTTTAAATTTTGGTTATTCACTCTCGCTCGTATTTGCTCGTTGGTATATTAAACATTCGACGAAGATGTTGCGCGATAAGAGCTTAAAATGCGGGCAAAGTATGGCGCAATCGCCGTACGCGTTAAGTGCCAGCGTAAATTTGACTGTCGCGGACGAAAGAGTGTTAATTGTGAACTTACGTTTTATGGAGGAAGTAGACTCGCCGGAGAAGGCGCGACGGCGGGTAGCATGGCGCGCATTACCGAAGCCTGGCGTTCTCAGCTGTCGTCGTTGAGTTACGTTAACACCTTTGTTCGATCTTATCGTTGGTTGACCAGCGGGACCCTTCGACCATTTCCATTACACTGTTTCTTGCCATTGCACGTTTAATGATAATCGCACATCCGTATGCCGCAAACTGACGGCGTCGTTCGCGATCGCGACGAGGAAATCCACTTGTACACACTTAGCCGCACGACTATTAACGCGAGTACCGTATCGCTTTACTATCTTTATTTCAGCTAATAAGAATCATCCCGGTTTTTTCTCGATTTAGATAACGCATGACCGATACGGCCTGTGTTTCGATCTCATCATTTTTATTCTTCGCGCGCTGTTTGCGCTCTCGTGATAATGACGCTGACGAATTCACGCGCAACATAAGCGACGACGTATATTATTATTATCTGTAAAACTGGAATAATTACATGCGTTGCCATGCGATAATGCCAAGTCCAGCTGTCACTTTGTTCAATGTCTCTGCGAATGGTTTTATGACAGTAATATAATTCGTAGTCGCTGCGTACGTTATCGCACGTACGTTACAACTTTCTCTTTTCGCTGGACGCGCAAGAATTTTCTGTACGATTAGAAAATGGCGTAACACGTTGCTTAAAATTAATTATTATGTCGCTTGTGCTTAGTGAAGTCGTCCGACATCGTCCCATATCGGCTGTTACAAACAGCATCCTGTTTATCAATAATTTGAATTTGAAAGACGCACCGAGAGACGGCGAGTTTGCAAGCCGCAACAAATTACGTCTATCGGGCGTCATTAATCACTCGGCATCTCCGACATCTGCGAACGCAGACCTCCGCCCGTCGCCCTCTATTTACCGAAGAAAGACGGTGTTTCTGCTCGCAAATGGAAAATAGGAATGGCGTCACAACCGCCCAACAACCTTGAAACGCTATCCGCTTATTCCGCACAGTTAGATTTCAATCGAGAAAAAGAGCAATTTTTTATATTTTAATTTTTACTCGCCTTTGTTGTATATTTATTATTTGCAGAAACTTGAATAAAAAACATTTTAAAACATTTTGAAAGTATCGATATTAAAGGAACGATTATTTGATGCGTGAAAATCTTGAGTAATCTCCCTGCATCTTGAGAGAAAACAGGCTATAAACCTTGTCACTTAAACGAGTCGGTTTACCGCCAGCATTATTACCGTAAATCGCGCAAACATCCGATTTGCCTCGAGCCGCGAAGCGAGGGTAGTTTTAATTAAGATAAGTGAGTTCGAGGTGTCGACGGCGGGGATTATTCGAAAATAATTTCGACGGACGTATATAACGACACGCCCGGTTTATCCAGCATGCTGATCTACGGATTACCTTCGGCCGAAGAGAGAGGATACCTATCCCGAATAAATTACGCGCCGGTAACGTCGGCGGGTGGTGGTGGCGCGAGGGCGACGTAAGGTTAGGCGGAGTTCGCAAAGAGGACGGAGCGAGAGAGAAGGAGGGAATAAGACGCGAAACAACGAGCGAAAAAGATGTCGAGAACGGATAGAAGAGAGAGAGAGAGAGAGAGAGAGGGTGGCACGGACGAGCCAAAAGGAGAGCAGGTGCAAACTTGGCCTGTCAGGAAGTCGCTTACAGCTCGAGGACAAAAGCTTCCCGAGGGACTCGTGCACGTTTAGAAGCGGCACTAGGGACGCACAGGTCGGTCTGGATGGTGGAAGACGACGAGAAAGATGGTTGAGGGAGCGAGAGGGACGAGCCTAACTGTGAAATAACAGGGTGGCCTCTTCAACCCTCGCCTTGAAGATGCGAGCCTCATACGTCACTTCCTTACGGCGAAAGAGGGCGGCGTCTAAGGGTGGAAGCGAGTTATATTGATTTATTTATACCGAGGAAGCATCTCCGACGTGATGGGGTTATTGGGTACCTATATTCTATCTATAACATCCGCTACGGTCTCCGCTACGAGTGGCAAAGCCGGATACCGACATTGAGGAGATCCTCTCCAAATCTCTCCATCTCAATCTCGAAAGACTCGGATCGATGATTGTGCAAAATCATCTCGTAACAGTTGGGATCTTTTGAAACGGCGTTTAAATTCAGCGCGGGTTTCCGGGAGTTTGTAAGACGCATTGCACGAATTTACAATGACTGACGATAAAACGGTTAAAAGATATACATGGCTCATGCAATTTGCCATTGTCGAAACAAATTAGTCATGGAAGGATCATTGTCGACGCAAAGGAAGAAGCAAACGGCGTCCGTCGCGTGCCCGACCGTTACATTCCAATTTATAACCGTCAGCTGTTGTGCTGGGTGCAAAAATAAAGTCATAGCGGGAGTTCGCGTCGCGCGTGGCTATACGAATTTGGTTTCAAGCGAAGATGACGTGGTCGTCGTATTAGTCCATCCACCTCCCACCGATCGTACTCGCTCCTCTAGGGCTTTGCCCGATACATGACTCGGCCCTATGGCATGACTGTCGCGAACACGCAAACCCGTTAGACCAAAGTTAACCCGCAATTTAGCTACGGTGATCATTCAAAGGAGACGTCTCACTCGATGCCACTTAACGAATCTTTCTTCTGAAGAAACGTTTTGCACTGTCAGATGCGACAATTATTCTCTAGACATAAAGTCGACTTCGACAACATTCAAGTTAGAAGCAATGATTTTAGCTCGTGTTGCCATCCCGTTTTATTAAGAAAAATTTTGTTTCTTTAATTTATTTTATATGTATGTTTATCCTGAAAATAGAACGCTCTTAATGTTTCGCAACTATACGTTCATGCTACCTAGATTTGACATACGACAGTCGTCGCAGCCACATACCGAGATTCAGAGAATTCGGGTCAAAATACGGTAGAAACTCCAGAACTTTTTAGAATTCCCACGGTAAATCACAGTTACAGAGTTGATGGGGCGATGTGTATGATTACACCCTGTCTCCTAGCGGCTATAAATCTCCATCTATCCGCTCCACCTTCATCCTAGGATTCTACAGGTATCCAAAGGACCTGTGCCTCCGAGGACTTCGAAATGGCTGTGACGTATAGCCTGGCGGTGCGTAATGGGTCGGCAACGCGAGCAAATGACTTTGAATAATCCTGATATATTGTTTATTCACCTATTCGCGGCGTGGAGAGACGGGATCTCTGGCAACGAGGTATCCCACATCTCGAATCGACAATGCACTTTTTTAATATTTATCATCTTTTTTTATCATTGCATTTTTCATCATTCTTTTAACTTGCACGATGCTGATAGAGAACAGATTATTCTTTATAGATTTTTGCTCACAGGTGGCGGGACGCTAAATCCCTTGTTATTAACATGATTTCGATTGACCCTAGTGAAGGAATAACCGTTATTTTCGAATCACCGACGCAGCCCTGTCATTTCGATTAACCAGAAACTGACGAGTCGTGCCGTGACCGTAAAATCAAGAGTTAAACGCACACTCGCTCGGTACGCTATAATCAATATCGTTGGATTCGTTTTTAAATCCATTAGTTTGAAGCGCGCGTCAATTGAAAGGGAGCTTCAAAAATGATATTCGAAGTTAATCTACGCTAGTGAATCTACGGAGGATCGTTATTGAATCTCGCATACTGTTTGAAATTAACAACGTCTCGGTATATCCATGATAAAGCGACAGTTGATCGTATGCAAAAAATGTTGCAAAAACTTAATATCGGTGGACTGCACGCTCATACAGAACCGGCTGAAGCGAAGCAATTTTCTGCTTTCCAAGAATATAATTTTCGCAGGGGGATGTGCCCGCTATATTTCCGAGATAAGACTATAGCTCCGCGGGATCTCCTCTCACCCAGCAAGACCCTACTCTCTCGTGTGAAATTACTTCGCTCCGCGGCTTACTCTTATCCCCCGGCGCCACCCTTTCTTACCGTGTATCCTCATTCAGCCGGGATCTCCCTGGAAATAAAGTAGATACCTTTCCTATTTTCGCATCTGGAAAATTGCAATACTGCAGTCGCGAGTGGTGCTCTCCGCTTGATAAATCAGTTGGAAGATGGAAAATTCTCCGAATTTTTTTTTTTTGTGTAGCTACACATAAAGAAGAAATGAGAAATAATTATTTTTCCGTTAATTTGATATGTGTATAAGCGAACTTTTAAGATAAGACAATACTTTTTCGTTACGATCGCTTCACGTCGTGGCATTGATTAATATTACGCTGGATAGTGTAACCGCGAACACCGCGCAATTTAGCACAAATGCTTTCCCGCACTCTTAAGTAATTATTATAATCAGCATAATTGTAGGATTATTCTTATTCTGGCGAAGTAAATTGCCAGGATAACATCGCATGCTACCTGGTGGAAAAAGAATGAAAGTGCTATAACAGCATACATATAGAGCATAGTACGATAGAATCTCTTTGGACGAAGTCGTGACGCCGACGATCACGAATCTTTCGCTTCCTTTACATCGACCCTTTCTGCATACTTTTTCTCTATAGCGCTCGCATAATAACGTTTTCGTGCGGGAATCGATACGAGAACATCTATTTTTACACGAGAACAGGCTATTTCGTGTTATCAGCACAATTTTTTTACAATATTTTGATTGCGATGTCGTAACCGTCGACATTTTATCTCGAAACAAATCCATTGAAGAATTTTTTTCATAATTCAAATTGCTGACTCACCGATACTTTTTTTACTTTAATGTGCTTAAGGCGTGTCAACAATGTTACTTTATAAATGGAGATTTATAAATACACATTTTCTTTTTAATTCTTCTTTTTTCCTAAAAGTACAAACGTACGATATCTATTTCTAACGCGATTGTGCTTTTTACAAACATCTTTATTAAGACGACAAATAGCGATTGACAAATCATAACTATATTAACAAAATACTAAATTTTTCATAATTATATGGTAATAATTAAAAAAAATTTGTTTCAGGCAAATGGTGTCCTCGTAGAGAATGGAGTTCGCCTCCTGACGCGCAACGCGCGGCGACCGACGCGCGTCGTGGTGTCCTTTACTCCTCGGTCTTCCTCGGCAGTCCCGGTAAGTCGAGTTCTTCGCACAAATCTGAAATTTTTACATTTTACGCATCTAGAATTACTACTCGCATGCTCTTTATTATTTAATTATTAGCAGCGATGCTGCTGTAACAAGAATTCGTCATATTAGGTTTAACTATTTTATTCTGCACGCGCAGGTATTCTAGAAAAATATGTGTTCTATGCGTATTAAATTTACGCATTTTATTCTTTCTGACTTTTATCTGTATAATTGTTACTTGCACCTCTCTCTTTACCGGATTATGCGCTTGAAGGAATTAATCGTAAAGCGCTAGCTAAATAAATAATGCAAATGGAGTAATTAAAAAAATTAATTGCCTCTTATAAAGATTGCACAACTCTGCAATTTTTAAAAAGCAGTTTATGTTTTTAGCTACCAATATTTTTAATTATATTTCTTAAGTGTGTAATATAAACTATAAAGTTATACATAATGACATTTGCCGAGCATAAATTTCTTTTTATTCGCTCGAATTAATCTTCGATCATTTTTTTAATCGTGCCGTGCGCAAAGCAAAGGGAAAAGATGCGTTGTTTTATGTGTGCACTTCGTGTGCGTTCAGTGGGAGGAGCAAATCGTTGGCCGCATAAACAAGTTTTAATCGGCCTCGGGTATTCGCTACGCTGAATAAATATTGATATCGGGTGATGCGACGGCCAATCAGAGTTGCGATTTACGAAATAGGGCGCTTACATCTCGTTTGTTTCGCGCGCGAACGATTCGGCTTGGCGATGATTAGCGGATGCACTGCATAGAATTGTAGAAAGCTCACCGGAAACTCTGTTTATCCTTTCTAAATTGAGCTCGACTGTAAACAGAAAGTGCAACTCGTAATATCACGATTTTATAAACCATTAGCATCAGTTAAGATCTAAATTGAATAGTTCTCGATATTTTGAGGGGGAAAAAAAATGATTACGAGCGAATAAAAATTTTTTTACGACAAAAGTTTCCGATTATTGGATTTCCGTTGTTTCACTCTGTTATTACGCGTGCGCGATCCTGATAGTAAGCGACATCGTGTCGATTTTCTTTGAGAGGCATCAAGATCCCTCTCAAACGCCACAGATAAGCAGATAAGCATCGCGCGAGAGTACATTACGAGGTTGCGAGTGACTCACGTTTGATAAGTGATCGAATCGTTCTGGAGATGCATATCGAGCCTCGATATTTCCGAAGGACCAAGTATCACGCATGCGTACACGTTCGCGGGCTGTCTCCTCCGTCTGTTCCTCTCTTTCGACCTCCCTCTCTCCGTGGAGCAGCGGTACCCTCCGCGAAGAAAGGACGAAGCGAGCGCGAGAGAGCGAGTCGCCCCTTGTCGTCGGAGAGAAGATTGGCGCCCGAGAGCGAGGAGGACGGAATTTCGCGAGTGTGAGAGTGTCGGTCGGCATGTGAACGAAGCAGAGAAAGCGAGAGAGCGAAAAGAGAGGAGAGGAGAGAGAAGAGGCACCGAGGGAAAGGGTGCCGCCATCTCCATGGCAACGAGGCGAGGCGGGAATGCGACGGTAACCATGGCAGCCGCGGGTTCCTCTCTCGGGCCGACCTGTCTGTCCCTCTTTCTAGCCTCTCGTCCTCCTCGTTCTCCTCATCTGGACCTCTTCCTTCCGCCCACGGAACGAGTAAGCGGTCGCGCGGACGCCGCTCCTCTCTCGAGCCGATCCGTAAAGAAAAGGTGGGGCGGACTTGGGCTCGCGCCGCTCCGGAGAAAGGGTTTTTCTTTTTCTTCCTTTCCACCTCAGTTTCGCGCAGCCTCACGTGGATCCTTTTTTCCGTGTTTAGGAGCATCGAGTCAATTTCGATGCGTGTAGAAAGTATTCGACAAGCGACAAGCGATCTGCCTAATGTGAAGTTTCCTTTAATTTGACGCATTCAGATTGTATTCAAATCGAAAGTGCGATTTATGTCCGTAAGATTGACATAAAGTATCGAAGTCATAATATACGTGTCCTCATTTATAAAATAATCCTTTACCGTTTCACTTGGGGAAAGCAAATATCATATAATAACGAAAAGACCACTTGTCTTATTCACTCTTTCACGATCTCTTTTGTATTTTTAATTATAAATTATCTCAATTATCTTTTTCAAGCAAACAGCACGTCAAACTTGCATGCATTTAAGTGCGTGGTTGAAAGCTATCGACATTCTTCGACGCGGAAACGCGGTTCGCCACTCAGCTCGGGCGCGGAATATCGTAGACGCGCTTGATTATGTACGACTGTCGAGGAATCCTGAGATTCCAGGCGTCGTTTAACTCTCGATATGTTGCGCGACGACGCGGCGAGAGTCAAGTTTCTGCGTCAACGACGACATTAGCGTGCCTCTGCGTTTTTCCCGACTGCATATTTCCGTCTCGCTCGTCTATTACGAACGCGACGACAAGAGGCATCTCCTGATGTCGTTTACATTATTTTGAATTTCATGAGAACGTTTTTAAAATGGCATATCTTAATTGATGTAGTAATTTTTTTCCCCAGTTGTAGATACGTGTTACGATTGTTCTTGAGGAATATATCACATTTTCTCACAGTCTCGTTCCCGCTTTAATAGCTCGTGTTTTCGCTATTACCTTAAAGAAAAAGTCTATTAATACGATGTTTGATTATCTTAACATCAATGAAAATTGAAAACTTTTTATTTCAAATAAACGGGCCTTTTTTGATAATTATTTGAAGTCACCTTGAATTAGGTACCATTTCCATCGTAATTTCCAGGGTGTGCGCGTTTGTTGAGTCGGAATTTCGACCGCGGCTTTGAATAGTAGGGGGGGGGGAAGGGGAGGACAAAACGAATTAGGATGTGGTAACAAAACAAATTCGTCGAAATTTCGTCAGAGCCGGTACACGACCGCCCGCGCGCGGTGGATCTCGTTACGTTTACTGGTAGAAGGAGGTTAGCCGAGACGGGGAACGGGGTGGATGCTGGAGAAACGGAGGTGAAAGAGGAGGAGAACGGGTGGAATTCTCTCGGTTTGGTTTTTCATGGGTCGCACATCACGTCCCTCTCTTCTCCCCGTCTCCATCGCGTGGAACCACCGTACTGTGCACACCCGCTACCACCCCGTTGCCACCCCCTCCTCCCCCTCCCCGTATCGCCCTGCAATAGCACACGGCATGGCTCCCTTTTCTGTGAGTGTGTAACGTAATGTAAGGGTTGCGCCCGCGTCGGCGTTTGGGGTGAGAGAGTTTAAAACCCCTCGGGGCTTGAGGTCCGGGCCGGTTAGATTTATCGGATGTTTTGGTTGGCGGCCATTGTTAGCCACCCTCTCTCTACTCTCTTCCTCTCTTTCACCACTCTACGCACAGTGGCGTAACTCGTGCTACGTCGTTGCTAGGAAATCATTTTTCAATCTCCCGCAGTGCATTTCGGATGTCTATTGGTGATGAAAGAATTGACGTGGCCAGATATATCATTCAAGTTATACATTTTGTCGCGTTTTATATTTTTTGACTAATGTAATACTTCTTATACGTTCGTTATTCCGAATTATTAATATAATTAGCAAAATTTATTAGAAATTTAAAAGCCGAAAAATATTGCAAACTGAAAATTCTTTGTATTATCTATAACATAAATTGATTTAAAAAGTAAACAAAAACTCATTTTATATACATGGTAATATTCAATTATATCTATCCATCATTGTGAAGATTATCTCATGGTGTTTGGCGTGCAATCGCGTTCGTCGCAAGCTCTTCCGTAACGTGGATCTTCGACAACATCTTTATTGGGATTATGCGCGGTAGTTTCAGTGATGTTCAACTTCACGGTACGCGACCCTTAGGCTCAACCCTTTCGATCCCAGTTCTGTTTGTCTCATTTCTTAATACACGGTAATCCAAAAGCAAGCGTGTATAATCGATATAATTCAGCTAAACAACCGAGTTTTGTTTAAAAGTTATCTAATTATACTAATGTGTGTTAATAAAAATTAATTGTCTTATTAATGATGATATTTAAATATTCAGAAATATTAACAATATGACATAATAAATTTCTTTTAGAAAAATTAGAAAAATTATTTAGAAAAATTAGGAAAAATTTGTTTTAAAATTTGAATTACTTTACCGTTTTTTGTTTTGAAATTTAATATAGAGTATTATATGAAAAATGATATAATGTGAGAGATATTGATTATTATAAAATAAATAAAATTATTGCAGAAAAATTATTATAAAGGAAAACAAAAATATTGCAGAGATAGAAAGGAGAAAGAATATTCGAGTTTTGTAAGTGATTTCAAAATACGAGCTAATTGGGACTTTATCGGATAATGTCAGAGAAGTTTGATCACGACTATAGGCCTCGCGGAAGAGAATTCGTTGCTGGTTGAGAGCAAGTTACACAATAGCTGGCCCGGCGATAGGTGATGGCGAAGGAGAATAGCCGAGGTAGAGTTTCTCTTGCACAGAGCCGCCACAGGGCCACCTCGTGTTCTTCGATTAGCAAGAGACCGACCCGACCATGACCTCTCCCTCTCTCTGTCGCTTTTCGTCTCTCTCTTTTTTCATCGTCCATCGCGTACCGTGCCATAGGTGGAGAAGATTCTCCTGTGGTCTCGCCTCTTCGCTCGCTCCGTTTCTCTCGTGCTTCATCTCGCGGCACTGATTGGACGATCCATCACTGTTGCTTCTCTCCCCTTCTCTCACTCGGCTCTTTCGTCTTTCTCCGTCTCTCCTTCTTGTCCTCTCCAATGTCTATTGCCAAGGAGTCGGACATAGGCACACGTACGTGCCTGTATGCACACTCCCTCATCCACACGTACAATACATACACATATGTATACGTATATAGATATATACATACATGTATTATGTATGTACGTATAAAACATCGACACATGTATAGGCGTTTATGTAGAAACATATATGCATGTGACATATACGTGATTGCGCGCATGTATATGTATATACATATATATGTACATACGTGCGTGTATATTATGTGCACGCGTAGCGCTATGTTGTCACGCTACATTGTACTCGTGCATACAGCGACTCTCGAACGTATGCACACGCGCGTATTGGACTTTCGTATACCGGCGACCATCGCCCAGAGGGTCGGCCATTCTCGTAAGAGGGTGGAAGGGTAATTGGTTCCCATGGAGGCAGAAAACGCCTCGCTCGAAAATGTCTCGCCGAAACTGCACGACGCAGCTGGAATGCACTAACAAAGATAGTTAATAGAAATAAAGGATAGAAAAACATTTTCGGAGGGATACAAAGTTGTTTTCAACTGCAATAGTTGATAATCACAAACACAGAAATAATTAACGATAACGGTAACTTTGTTGTAAACCTTATTAACTTCTTACATTTTGAAGATCAAAGGTATCCACCGTGATCGCTGCTTTTTGATACAATTGTTGCAAACTATAAGCGGGAAAAGAAATGAAGTAGCCTGAATGCGAAAGAAATGTACGCGTACGATAAACGTGATACACATTGTATATAAGCTATAAAGGGAATATATAAGCTTGCCACCATCCACAGTTCGTATTCATTAGTTCCTTATTCAAAGCCACGGAAATAGTTCCAGAGTTGCGAGAGGCACAAAGCACAAAGCTCTGTCGCGGAACAAAGAGAGGCGAAGGGAACGCGGAATAGGAGATAGTGAAAGAGCGAAAGCGAGAGAATTGCAGATTTCATGAAGCCCAAGATAGGCACAATGGTTTAGCTGGCGAGTACATCATCTCTACCTGCCTCCCTCTCTCCGCCTCAGTCCCGTTTTTCTTTCTCTATCTCGCTTCCTACGTGTCTCTCGGTCTCTCTGCAATATTCATATGTGTTGAATATATTAATGCGCCGAGAGATATGTAAAGCGTGCGCTGGAAAGTGCGCCGTCTCCGTTAGCTGCCGCTTGCTGGCTGCTGTCTGCCTGCCTGGCTGCCTGGCTGGCTGGTGCAATATTAGTGAAATGTGTCTCGGAGTGCGCCCATGTGCGGCACCGATATTAAACAGCAGCCGTCATTGCATCTGCCCTCCCGTAACCCGTCTGCTCCATGCGCGTTTTCCGTTTCCATCGGGAATCTCGTTGGTTCTCCGATTCCGGATCCCCTCCACAACACTCTCGAATCCTTTTTTCTCTTGGTTTTTACTTCCGTTCTTCTTCCCTTCGTATCATCTCAATCCACCGCTTTTGTCATCATAATTCATCGAATAATTCATCGAAGGTGCAAAGCTGTTGTCATGTATTTTTTTACGATGTAAAAGTTTCAGCGACAAATTCGTTATTCAAAGAACTCGCTGAAGCAGATGATCGTAATAATTAGCGCATCAGTCCATATAAAATATATTATCTATATATATATATAATCCAATTCAACTTAAAGATACGAATTTTTTTTATATATTTGTGACTATGTAAAGAATGATAGTGCATCAGAAATAATACTCTTTAGAGATAATGCGTAAAACGTTAAATTCTTTAAGAAGAGAAAATAGTACATTACAGTACAATTAATTATCTACAGATGCTGCTCGGTGCTTTTTTAGACTTCCCTTTAGGATAATATTTTTAATGTACTCTTTCTGATACCAGTCAAGTCATGGCAACCTCGTATTACATATCGATGAGCGAGTTCTCTCTTTTAACCTTCATATGCAGATACGACGGCGAGACTATTACTATGCAAAGTAATTACGACTTCACACCCGGCTTCTTGCGCAACAACACGCTCCAATGAGTATTCCATTTGCTTGATGATTCAATTTAAGCCTTAGTAAAATTTGTTTCTTGCACGATCATATTTTAACGTTTGTTTTTAAAAGTCTATCGTACAATGGACGTAATAAAGGTGAACGGTAGTAGCTGAGTAATTAAAACGAAAGGTTCTCCGATAGATCGAATCTTGCTCTTCGCAAAAGAGACACACGAGAGAGACACACGAGAAATTCACGACGATATTTCTAAAGAAAAGAGACATGTATTGTGTGACGCTATTTCCATCTATGTATGCTGGTTTCACAATTTTTTGCGAGAGAAATAAATACTGCTGGAAGAGAGTGTTAGCGGAGAGCGAGTAAAGCCGTGCAAGAGAAAAGTGGACCGTAGAAGGGGTAGTTTCGCGATGTAACAATACGATGCAGTATGGTATAATCGGTAGTACCGGCACACGCCAACTTTCTCTCTCTCGTCCCTTCGCACTGATCCTCTCGACTCTGTGTACCCTCCACCTCCAGCATGCCCCTGCACGATTCTGTCTACCTACGGCCCAGCCCCGGCAGCAGCAGCGGCAGCAGCAGCAGCAGCAGCAGCAGCACCCAACCCAGACCCTGGGGCTGTCAAACGCAGGCCGAATCTTCTTCTGCTCGTGACAGCCTGGAAATGAAGAGAGTGCCCCGCGTGGCGTATCCTACCCGCTTTCGTACGTTAACGCACGTTCTAGGTACGTACGTACGATTCGTGCACACACGTGCGAGCGAGCGGGCGCGCGCTTACATTATCCCTTTAATATGTGGTTGGGCACCGACGCGAATACCGCTCGTGGAATGAAGCGAGAAAATAGATCTACGGCCCTTTTTCTCTAGACCCTTCTTTCGTCGCTTCGATCCTGATGATCGCTTCCGGGCGTATCTGCTTCTTTGTACATCGGCCACATCAGTTTTCGCTTGGTCGGCTATGTAAATTGCGCGTTTGATTGTGTCTGCGTTACTTCTTTTTTATTATGACATTTTAATAACATACATACGTACTAAGGCGAAATGTAATCGATTATACAGAGTGGACTTAAAAAATGGCACTATTCGTTAAAAGTCATTCTGATCTACGTGTATCATTTTTACTGCATGCGTAGATTTTGACTTGTAGCTCTTTCGTTGCTTTCTTTTTTTTTTTTATCAAGCGGGAGGTTTTATCGCGTTGGTAGTTACTTTAAGGAACGGGCTAAAGAGTCTGAAAGGGTCCCTACCCCGCCGATTACGAAGCACTTTTCGAGCGCGATCATTAGCGCAATTATTATTGTGTCGGAGCACAATGAGCGCACCGCCATCGCCGACAACAATGGATGCTGAAGGTGAAGAGGCGAAGGGATGAAGCGCGCACCGGCGATGAAGCGAAGTGGCTGGCCGTAGAAAAGAGGAGAGCCGGTAGATCGCTGTGATGGAACGAAATGAAAATAGAACAAAGGCCGCGAGCGAGCACGTAAAAAAATGCTAATGAACAGACGCGGCCATTGTCGTTAATTGCATTTTGTTTTCTACCGCGTAACTCGCGCCGACATCGTTTGACGCAGTCCTTTCACGGCAACATAGAGCATCGCGATTTCTTTTAAAAAATTTATTGTTAGACAATAGATCTCGTGAGTTCTCGTGACACAAGATCGTATTTTTTTTTTATATCTTATTAAGGAAGCTCCGCTGAAAAATTTTGATCTTAGACACTACGATCTTCCAGTATATGTCGATGCTTCGATATTATGTATGTATTTCTTGTGATAGGGCGAACCCGTCGAATAATAATGCCGTGTTCGAGTAACTAAACTAAAATATGACAGTTGTTAAAGAACATGATACGAGAGAAAGGTGCATCTGTTAAGACGCACGTCAAGGTAGAATGTTAGAATCTTGTATATTTGAAATAATAATATTACCGCTGTGTTATTGTGGTATTATATCCTATTATACATGGGATCCATTGCATATAATCTATAGGTCCAAAAACTTGAATTGTTTTTTTTTTTCAATCGTGTTATTTTCTTGTATTTTTTCTTTTTTTCATCATTGTACGATTAATGTCAATGAAAAATATGTCTTAGTCTATTCAATTTACTGCTTGAGTAGTGCTTAAAAAGTAAGTTTAAAGTAACAATTAGATAATTTTTTTATGCTGGACGATGCGCACATGTGGCATGATGCATAATTAATGAATTGAAAAAAAAATATATAATTGAATTTGCGATCCGATAACGCAAAGTTATAATGAATTTTAAAAGCGATGTTGAGATGATATTATTCAGTTATTACATTTGGAGAGGATTATATATGTAGGAATTTAAAAAATTCCTTACATAAATATTTTTCTTAGCTCCACTGCTTCTAATCACAAGTTCTTCTTTTATCGAGATTTCTTCGTAATTGAGATGTCAAGCTTTCAGTCTTCGTTCATCCTCCCCCTCTTCGTCTTCTCACCATCGAGAATGAGACGCGCACAAATTATTATGCCGGACCAGGCGGCGGAACCTCTCGCCGTTATCTCCTCGGCTGCTTGTTTCTCACTCCGCTCTATTAGTTGCCTGTGTCCCAAGAATCTATACAGTGCGAGTTGTTCCCGCGTTTTCTCTCCGCCGCCGCCGACTATCTTTGACGTTGGCGCGAACGATTCAGTGGGATCTAACGGAGTCCGGTGAAATACTGCGACTCGATTTCGACACCTTGGCATCATTAATTAGTGGTGCCGCACGACTTTTATTCGAGCTCCTTCGCGTTTAATTACAACGGCGAGAGAACAGAAGAGACGCGCAGAGATCGTCCCGTGTGTTACACACTCCCGACTACCTGCCGGACGTGACACACCGGTTCTCACGACCAACACGTGCCTCCGACTGGTATCGCCTGGTATCGGCGGTGTCAAACACATACAACCATGCACGTGGACCAGCGCCAACTGACGTCGTAAACGCCGATCGTGTGTACGATTCGATAATGAGATCGTAGCTCCTTTGAACCATGATTGCAAGGAGTTAATGCGCGAGTATTCGTCAAATATGGCATTTCGATACATTTCAAACCATTTGTCATAAAATTAAACAAGCTGTTGGCATTTAATGTTCTGATGAAACATATAGATTCAAAAAATTTTATTTTAAATCGTATATTTAAATCATGTAATAACAGTTAACAATAGAAGTTGATTTATCATAAATACAGCTCGATTTTCAGAGCTACCCTTGAATTAAGCGCCCCTTTATTTGTTTGTTGTTCTGGTTTAATTCTTTCGCGAGGTGTACTATCGAGGGTCCGCGGTATAGGTCAATGGGAAACTAATTGTCGGTGCTTGAAGGGTACAGTCAGAAGCAGAGGGGAGTGGCATAGCGACGTTCGCTGTTGCTCAAAGGGTCGATTCGAGGGTGGTCGAAAAGTCTAAGCACTCGATGAAAGTAGCGGGCGGTGCAATGGACGATGAGACTAGACGGTTGCAGTGGTAGTGATGCTGCTGTGACGATAGTCGTGGTGACGCTGGGTGGTGTAGTGATAGTGAAGGGAGAATGAGGACACTTGAGTGAAGAGGGCCGACAACAGATTGCCACGGCGAGAGAAACAATGCAATCCCGTCCTTCCCCTTGTTGCCCCTAATCTTCCCTTCTCGGATGCAATCCGCATGCAACGCGTGCTTCTACGAGGTACTCGATGACTCGGCATCGAGTGTTTCAATGGTGTATTGACTCGGTTACCAAAGTGACACGATCACGTATGCGCGCGCCGCGCTCCGATCTGTCTTGTATCTTCTCGCCCGAATTGATAATAACAATGCAATTATATAGTTAAAAGGCAGATGTAAAATTTTCTTTAATATGAATTTGCATTTTGAAATTCAGCGTGCAATATTTTTCAAATTTAATTAAAATTTATAGAGGTGCCGAAATTTAAAACTTATGATTCGCAAAAGTAAATTTATGTAAATAATCAAGAATTTATAATTTCATTTTTTTTTTTAGTGATTTATATTTATTAATATTTTATTATTTAATGCTGTCTTTTACGAGCTTGAAATAAAAATTAGATCAATTTCCGTAATACGTAGGCAACAGTTAGTTCGTCTTCTATCCTCCGTATATCTTGGACGCTTAAGAAATTTGCGAAATTGCAGGCTCAGTGCCCGAGGGTGCCGTTTACGGTATTCTTTAAATTCTGCCTGCGTAAAATATAAAGTATCGACATTATGTATTTATTATAATGCGACCTAGAGGCAAGCCGATCGAGCAGTCACGTTGCTCAAGAGGCCTCGAGAGAACCGCTGGTAGGAAAAGGAAGAGACTCGAGAGGGAGGGTCGGGAATAATCAATTTATCACTGCAGGTGCCTCTGCGCATTTACATACGCGACGACGTTGCAGTCGTGGTTCCGTGTTGTAGTCGTTGTTTTCGCGTTCATGGATGCTTATGCGCCTCTGTGTGCGATGCAAATTGACGGTAGATGAGCTTATGGTGCTCTTTGTATATAAAAATCGATAAGAATATCGGAATATCATTAAAATAATTTTCTATCGCGACATTCCAATGTTGAGGACATATTTTAGGTATTACAAAAGATGTTACCCACAGTGCTAAAGATATATAACTAATGGAGGGCTCTCTCAAGTATTATCCACAGAACGAATGATGTACTCGAAGCGACGTTAAGACACCGTGGTGACCTTGACGTCGCTAGCGGTACCTCTATAAATTCGTCTTCTTCATTAATCATGAGAAGAGAGACAGGGGTCGCGCGAGCCTTAAAATATCTTTTACATAATCTCCGAGCAGCAGCAGCAACAGCGGCACGTGATGTTGACACGCGAAGGATCAACGTCCTGGATCGACGATCGGTTGATCGTAGCGAGTCACGCTTTAAATGTCTCATTCTAATTTTAATGGGGCGGGAACATTAATCGTTAACCGCGACCATCGGCAATCTGGTTCCATTGATCGGTGTTAAGGTCGCGCACTTAATCTATCTTTCTAAGTGCGCCGTAAAACCGACACTAATACGAGCGCAATCTGAGCATGCATTGATTTACGAGGTCGTACGATCGTGTCTGTCCACGTGCCGCGGTTCCCATCTCGACTTACGTTAATCGTCCTCGTAACCGATACTACGTTTACTGTTTTACACAGTATGTAAGTTATCTTGCATTATATATTTATTTCATACATTTTAACTTTGCTTACGGTAAACTATACATTTTAACATTTATAGTTTGTTTTTATAATATCACATCGAAAATAAGACATATGAAATCCTTTTTGATAAAAAAATGTATACCTTCGTTCATTAATGCCTCATGTAGATCACGCTATAACGTATCACATAGCTCACAATTTTCCGCTTTTTATGAACTTTTGCTTCAATGCGCGAGCGATGTCACGTATCGCAGTACTGAAAGCTACACGTTCTTATCCCTTCATTTTACCTTGATCGCTTCTATCTTTTTTTCTCGATTCTTCGCAGCGACAGCAACGACGGTCGGCGATAAAATAATCGTAAAGTAACGGGACGTCTCGCCCACGCGACGGGTCTTTCGTGCGACGTTACATACTCAAACACCTACTTCTTCTATCTGCATATCAGGCAACGCAACTTTTCCCTCTTCCGTCCGTCGGTTCACTCTCGTTTTGGCCTCTCGTGAGATAGCGACGTGCTATGCGAGGCGTACTGCACACCGCCATAAGGGGTTAGCTTTACGACTGTCGATATTGCCATCGTCGTGTCGCTCTAGGTACGGTCTGACCTCGGAACTTCTAGCTCTGTAAACGTACTCTTGCGACCTTACGTAGGCCAGCTCATATTTATTCGCTTGCTTATCGTATTGCGTTATAAAAGACTCAGGCGTGCTATACAATTTTTATAGCACGAGGCAACTAATTAATTGTTTCTAATATAATTTTTAATAATGTTGAATTTTTTATATAATGAGAAATACACAATATTCGAGATTTTTTAAAGATTTTTCAAATGAGAAACGTTGAGAAAATAACGGAACAGTATTCGGAAATGGAATTATAGCCGTCGTCATCGTCGTTGTTGTCTTTGCTACAGCTGTCGCTGTTTTGTCTGTTTCAATTTCTCTCTCTTCATTTTGTCTTCATTGCTATTTTTCTCTTTAAATCCCTTTATCTCATCTTCTCTCGTTCTCTTCGAAAGCTATTCTAAACGCGATCTCGCCGCTATTTTGGTTACGTTAAAAATGCATCCATCGAGTCACGTCAACGCACTCATTCGTCGCATCGTTGACTTTTCTTTTAGTCGGTGGCTAGCATTGATCTCTAGATCTCTTCCAGAGGAGTGCATAAGGCGCTATTAAACGGCCGCTTGCACTCTCCCTCGAGGATGCTTTTACAGTGGCTTGCTAATTAACGCCATTGTAAATAAGCCGCTCCTCATCTCTTGCCAACTGTCATTTTATGTACAACGATTAAATTATCGCTTTGTGGCGATTTCAAATGCGAAGTTAGCGCTACTAAACTTTGTGATCCTAATGAGATGTGAGGATCCTTACGAAATGTGATTATTTCATTGAAAGCGAACGAGAGAAATTCGTGGACGAACACTGCTTTTGATCCATCCGATTTGATTTACTAATTTTAGAAACATTATTAATTTGAATGTTGCAAAGATGTATAGTTTCTTCAAATAGCGTCGCGTCATATATATTTTTATTTGCGGTGGAGAACACACTCAAATTCAGAGAATAGAAAAAAGATAGGAGAGAAAAAAGTTAGTTGCAGCTTAGATACGTAAGATGAAATTTGGTTTGATGGAATGTCGTTTCCATTCCAACCTCAATGGGCTTCCCTCGCTCTTTTCTCGATGTTTATTTCGTGCGCACCGTCCTCCTTTGAGAACATGTGTGCGAGCCCGCGTTAAGACGACCCTCGCGTTTTCAACCCACCGTCGTACCAATCTCGAACGCCTAGGAATGGGCAAGTCTGTAGCCATCTAAGGCAGCCGATCGGACGGATCGCCGTATTAGGATCCATATGGCCTTCCCTATGTTCTTCCTTATATTCGATAACACGTATTTTATGTATTTAAATTCGAAATAGTCATAATCTTCTTTATTAAAAAAAAAATGAAGTAAATTTCTCGTTATTGATGAGTGTTACAGTGTTATAAATTTTTTGTTTTTTTACTTTCATATATGAGGATAATATTTAGATTAACTTTTCTTTTTTTATTATATATAATACATTTTATATAAAATAAATATTTTACAACAAGTATCATAACATATTAGACACGAGTCATTCAAATCATTCATACATGACTAATCGCATCTAATAAATTTAATTGCTTCGCTGTGCTCTCAATGATATTTCATCACATTTTTTGACGGAAAATATTTCGCTCCTTTAGTCCGGTTCGGTACGAAGGGATGTAAGTCAACGGAGCACTTAAGCATGGTGCCGCGATACTCGGCACTAAATAACGCGGCGTGTCCAAAGAGAAGAGGCAAGGTCCGGCCGCCGGCCTCGTTCTCGCCCTTTTGCCCGCTTTGCGCCGCCGTCGTTTCTCCATTCCGTAGATGCGTGCCATGGATAAAAAGCTCCTTCCAACTTGTGGCCAACCGTTCACGCGGCCTTATCGGCAATCGGGTTACGTCGACGCGGTCGATAGCCGACATGCTCGTATAAAATATCGTGGCCGACTTTTATATCTGCGCCCAAGTTTGACACATCGGGGAGAAGAGATACCCCATATCTGATTTTTCTTCGTGGACGCTCGCGGAAAATTGAATCTCTGTTTGCCACGATAATTCATTGTTCGTATCGGGAGTTTGGGATCTTTCGCTTCTTCTGACTGCGAGCCAAGTGACGAATCTCAAAGTTCGCGTCGTCGCCCGTCGATATGTAAACCGGGCGAAGGGTTGCTCCGATCGGTCTCGGTAGTTCAGTGATTGTAGAGTGTTGAATCTGTCGCCACGTGTTTTATAGCACGACCAAATTGGCGAGAGAGCCGCAGCCGAAAGGGGAAGTTGTAATAAAACGGATGTGCTAAACGTGTCACTCAATGTCACTGGTAGATGCCGGTGCCGGGTATATATTCGGGGGCGGCGACGGAGCGGTGGGGGGGGAGGGGGTTGTAGGCAATTCGAATCTAGTAATATCGAGCATCGGAGGACGGGAGGAGAGGGCAGCGTTGTTTCTCTTGGTAAAACGGAAATTGAACCACGGCGGTCACGGCAGCCGTGATTTCGCACTCACTAGTTGCAACTGCGCCGCAAATGGAAGTTTAGACAAATAAGAGCAAAGAGTAGCTACTGCTGGCATTAATGAAACGAAAGAATACGAATGCAGTAAAATTCACATGAGCGAATAAGTTACTTTCCTATTTTGGAATTCTTAGCGTGCCGCGCGTATTCGCTAATGTAAGATCTCGTTAAATTTACGATATTGTACGATGATATAATCACTATTCTGATTACTCTGATTATTCTTAGCACGCACTACTGACGATACGTGATAATAAACAAATGTAAAAGTATAAAGCGAGACTTATATAGAAGTTAAAGAGACTCGGGGTTTTTTTTTCCATAAAAATCTGAGTCTGCTTGAAAAATCTTTCACGTAAATTGTAGGGTGAACGATTCTTCCGCGTCATTCTAACATCGCTGTCCGGGAATGGGTATCAGGCAAAAGTCAGAGCGCGCTATCGATCAAACGAACCAGTCGCCCGATCCCTCCGTCCGTGCCCCAAACGAATTCCAGTTGATCCAGCTAAGCGCTGTCCTAATATCGTCCGGTCGATTCTACGAGCGGATCTCTCTCCCGCGCTCGTTTTCGGGGATCGTAATGGCGAAGTGCCGAAACGTTGCCTTCGGTAAAATGGACGAGCGAAGAGAGAAAGAGAGAGCGGACCGGTCGAGCGACGCTGACGGGCCGGCATGAATAATGTCGACTCATTATTCTTTCGGGGGATTTATCAGGTCGGAGTACCGATAACGTGCTCTTTTCGTTCGGTCGTTCCGCCGGTGAAGATGCATCCGGAGATAGCTATGCATTTATGCGCGTTGGTGGAGGATGAAGATCGGAGGGAGGGTTTATATTTCTTCTCTTTCCTTCTCCTTCTCGCTGCGCGCCGAGCTGTGTTCTCCGTTCCTCTCTTCTTCTCCATTCTCGAATCCTTTACATCGTCTGGCACTATCCTCGTGCTCTTTCTATCGCCGATTTCCACCCTTTCCTCCTACCTTGCATCGAATCCACCTCGATCCTTCGGCACCCTGTGTATATCGCTGGAGGAGACCGTATTATAGTTAGGAGAATCTCAGTTCGGTTTCTGCGGGGCGCTAACAAGACGAGCCTGCGGGCCAGTCGCGTGAGTTATAGGCCTTCATGCGCACTACACACACGTATACCCATTCGCTTTAAAGCGTGCGCATGATTATGTGTATGTGCATGTACATGCACGTCGACGGACAAACATAGCACAATATCGCAGCCCCATCTCGTTGGAATAGAATATAGAGTGCATAGCGAAGCTGTCGCCAGTTTTCTGGCTCATTACTGGCCACCGGTGCTCATTTCTCTCGACCAAGCAGAAATTGGTTTATGTCTCTTTGCTTGCTGTATGCGCAAATATATAATACGTGTTAGAGCTCGAATCAACTGATTGCCAAGTTGACAATTTAACAGACAGTCACATACATCAAATCGTTTAGATGAAATCTCGACAAATTTGAAATAAAAATTCACAGTATTGAAGCTGACATTAAAAATTAGAAATACTAAAACGCAATTACGTAATTAATATATAAAATAATTATAATATTTTTACTTATATCCTACATACTGCGACAAGGGTTTTATCCAAGAAAGAGTTCATCGACCGGATAGATCCGATCGGTTTATAATTATCATTTGAGTAGCGAGGGAAAGAAGCAGAGATGTGGAAATAAACGAGTGTTAACGCATCACGGCGCATGACGAGAAGTTTAAACGGCGTCGGGACGCCGCACATGGTGACAAAAAGTAAAACTCGGGCGTCGCAGTCAAGTTCGCTGGCGCGAGGAGATCTCCGCCGTGGCTTACTAATCCCAGGACGAAAGCCGATATGTTCTCGTTCGGGACACGTGCTCGTCACATGTCCCGAAAGCTATCCGTGCTTGTCAACAGAGACGAAGGCGACGACGGCCACGACGGCGACGACGAAGACGAAGACGACGAGGACACGCGTCGAGCGTCGGGAATGCCGTTGACGGTGCATCCACCGACGGCACGTTTCCATTAGCGCTTTTATTTGCGTGGGTTACAGCTGGTCGAACGATTTTACTGCGGCCTCTTCTCCGAGATAACGTGCTTACCGAACGATCGCTCAAGGGGACCGCGCGGAAGTTTACGTAAACATGAGTATTACGGAGATTCCGGAATCTCGAGCGCGAATTACCTGTTAATTGCATTGCCCGTCGTTCGCATCAACAGGAAGCCGAGAATACTACTTTGTGAGAGGATTTGGAATTGTGGAGCACGTGGCAGCACTTTATCCATTTGCCATTAAGATCGCGTATCAACATGATTTGAGAATTCAGTCGACAATGATTTTACGAAAAATTTTTAATGAATTAAAGGATATTAGAAGCTTGTAGTGTCGCGATGATAGGAGCGTGTTATTGTATAATATGATTATTTCGTGTGAATGCGATTATATCTGTGTGTGAATAATATATTAAATGTAATAGGGGAATTGAATAGATTGTTAGAATCCTCCGCAAGTAATGATAGCGATGAATAAGTAAATGAAAGATTAATCTTACATTTTGTATAATGTTCCATCTAATAGTAATTCGCTTACTTTCTCAGTTGGAACATTCGTTTATATTTCAATCTTGAACGTAATTTATCAATCAGAGGAAAGAAGAATAATCTCGTTTTGATTTTTGCAATATACAATGGCGAATATTTTGGTCATTGCGTATGACGTTGTGCGTTAATAATTTTCACCGGTAGACCAAATTAAGACAGAGTCTCACGTCCTACCGGTAATTATCACAGTAACAGCACCGTTGCTAGTAACAGCACATCACCGAAGCCGCAGCACGGTCCCGTGGCATTAATTAGTACAATCTTCGTACGTGCTCCGTTGGCAACGTTGCCCTGGAGATATCGCGACTTTATCTATTTGTCTACGCTTCTCGCAGTATCCACGGACCATATTTCCCCCCTCCATTTTGATTAATGCAGTTGCGCGAGAGCGATATAAAAATATTAAAACGTAAAAAGGACGATTGAATTTCTGTTATTTATTTGCGGCACTAAAAATATTACTTGCCGAAGCTACGTTTGGCCGACAGAACAAACATGAAGTGTTACAAAAAGATATAGCGTGTAGGTGTAATGACATCCAGCACCTGTCACTATCAGCGCGCCGTGCCAAAATTCTGCTCTCTTCCATGTCCCTCGCGCATTCCGTAATTCTCGTGACAGTTTATCTTTCGCTGTCCATTCGCCCATAAATCCGACGAGCGTCTACTTATGTTTTCCCGTCGGTCCCTGAAAAAGGCGTCCGTGAATTAATGCGGACGCTTGGAATCGCGGATACAAATCGGCGATTTATCACGTAGATTGTTATCGGGCGCCGTGGAGTGCCGCGGATCCTCGCGAAACCGGTAGCTGGGGCACGTACGATGAATCCCAATGCGTTGTTCCCTTCCTCGGCCCTAGTTGCCCCTCGTATAGCTGCAGCTTCTTCGGTTATGTGTCGCGCGACTCTCGATACACGTAATTGATACAACCATATATGCGCGAAGCTATGATTTCCTTCGCTACGGTCGCGCCACGCTGTCCGATCGATCTGTATTCATAGGTCGTATGGCATAAAATACACTCGGCATATCCATGAATCAGATAACTGTCACAGTTGCTCCACCGATGTCTCAATCAACCGCGCTCGTTCTTTCGCTCTTGCGCGCGGCTGCCGCGAGATCCGCTCGCTCGTATTTACTCCTCCATTCGCCCATTTCTTTTTCCCTTTATTTGCCACGGCCTCTGCCTCTCCTCTCTTTTTTACCTGACGCTTTATTTATCGTTATAATCCCGCAGCGCGCGCTAGCTTCTCTCACCCACAGAGCTTTGGTGACTCGGCTCGCGCTTTTTCGTATTTTTCTCGCAGAGATCGACGAAAAGAGAACGAATCTCGATGGTAAAGAGAACGTCCGTGGTTACGAGCATCGTGCGAAGGGAAATTTCATTCTTCATCAAATTCTTTTTCCGTCGGTGCCGTTTTTAACGAGATTATATTTTGCTTTGTCAAATAAATCGGGAAAAGCCTCCGGCGGCAGTCGTTGACAAACGATGTCGGGCTACAGAATGATTCTATATCGAACATTTTCGTCGCCTGCGATTCTTTGGTTGTCTCAGTATAAACGATCGAGAGAATTAAAATCTGAGACCGCCGCCCTCGTTTCACGAAGTCTTTGGGCGACATTCCTGAAACTCCGAACTCTATCATAACAATAATATCTGAAGTGAGCGGGACGAAAGGCGATGCTTTTAGACGGAGAACCAAACGAAGGAGAGACCGACATTCCATCCGTTAATCCGCATAACTCCAACATCTCTGGCCGTTTCATCGTCCCTTCGTCTCATATTCCCGGTGCGTAGCGATAGGTAGATATTTCGGTCTCTTCCCTCTTCGTTCCGCAATACGCCGACATGTCGTGCCTCATTGAGATTATAGAAATTCAAGAGATTTCTTTTTATCCCATATAAATTGATGAATCTGCTTTTATAAAAGATGCGACGCGCTAGCGGTAATTTTAATGAATGCAAGAGCTTATCATAAATTTACTCAGGACTGATTTTGCTAAGAGATTAAGTTTATTGCCAATCGGTGAAAAAGTGTTAATATGCATTGGTGTAATTCAGCTCGTTAATTTTTTTTATAGATAGGAGATGTAATAACAAAGTAAAAATAGGAGATGAAAAATGTGTCGACCTTATCCTAAATTGCTTGTCAATGTTCATACGATTCAAAATATGTGCAAAAGCGGCGCATTAAATTATGTGCGTCGCGCGGCTCATTTATAAGACAAACTTCACAAAGTGTGCTTCACACCGACTAGCCTCGCGAGATGCGCAACCATCTCTCCTTGCCGACGTCGCCATCGTCTCTGAGAGAGAGTTCCCCATCGCGCCTCATCTCTCCCACAATCACCGATTAATCTCCCGGTTAAGCAGATTCCCGGATTAAGCGGCGCTCCCGTATGCGTCACGCAGATGCGCGGGTACGTGCGCTCCGTGAAATCGTCCGCGACGATCCTCTCGCGTGCGCGACATGACGCGGCAAGGAACACCAGCGAGCCACATTTCATCGTTAAAAATAGTCTGAGACTCGTGGAAGAGACTTACACTCTCCTCGCGGTTGTGTGCCGCGGAACTCTCGGATCAACTCGAGCCAGAAGAGCCGGCGTGTTTTGGTGCAACGACCTTTCTCGCGATTTTCAGAGGCGTAAAACGAGCTGACGGCACTTTGCTGCCGAAAGGACGAAGAATGTAGCGCTTCGTCTCTTACTGAGCAAACTGATATCGCGCCTTTTTTTTCGGAGTGTTCGATAATCTTGTCGATGTTATCTCGTAGCCTACAAAATTTCGTTTCAGCATCGTAAAGCCTGAAGCTATGATTATGGCGCGCCGTCTTCGTGACCGCGAAACGCGATACTCGAAGAGGCGTATACGACGTCCCACCTTTTTCTCGTCTTTTTTTTTCCTCGCCCTTCGCCCGACGATCTTTTTTACGCACGTGGCATAGTCGACGCGACAACAAATAAATGTCTTAGTATCCGGTACGCACGTTCTCTACCTACACATTCATGCCGGAGGGTCGCGCACTTTCGAGCTCGCATCTAAAAGTCGTATGCCGCGCGAAGAGGAGTTTCGAAGCGGATTCGCGTAGTTGGAAGAAGCAGTGAATGAGGAAGGGTGTGAAAAGGAAAGGCGAGAACGAAAAGACAAGAAAGCGAGAGGAGAGGACGGGAGGAAGTGGTAGAAAAGAGAGGGAGGAAGAAGAGAGAGAAAGAGACGTGCGATCCTCGTTTCGACGGGATGGGAATAAGGAGCAGTTTATTTTTGGCGGCCATATGTGCTGGTTATTTCGACAGTTTGCGCGGCCATCCTAAATAGAGGCTGCGGGCTCGTCTTCGAGGAAGATGTTCTCGACTTGACGTTCTATCTCAATGTGATCATCGGTATCGATTTCCTCGAGATTCCAAACATTTTGAAATTTAATGAATTGTGTAATTTTATAATACATTCATAAATTAGCATTATATATTAACATAAGAAAATATAGATTACATAAACGAACTCTATAAATCTAGCGATGATTATAAATTCCAATTGTGTTCATATTTCATCTCTTCTTTTGAATTAATATTTCTGTTTGAAACAAGATAGGACTGATTGCCACTGTCATCGCGATATATTTCCAACGAAAAGTCGTATTTCTAATTTTGAGAATGCGTGCGCGCGATAAAGATTGACTCTCTCGAAATAGATTATCGCCGGCATGTGAGGTTTCACCCATTCTCCATTCGCTAAGTATAACTGCGACAGGTCGAGAGAAAGAAACCGGGCACGCCGCTGGTCGGAAACGCTATTGGATGAAGAGCTAGGCGGGCGAGCGAGAGAGAGAGAGAGAGAGACCAAGTACGGGCATGGGGATGGCATAAACATATAATTGGCCGCACTTAAATCTCTATAACATGGTAGTAAAAATGCGCGGTACGCCGCGTAAATCAACACGCAGACGATATGGCTTCTACCCCCATTGCCGCCGTCGTCATTGACGTCCGCCGCCAAGAGCGTCCTCGTAAACGTACAGGGCACACGTGTGAATGAACGTACTCACGTGTATGTATTTACCGGCAGATTTTTGTGCCACGTTGTATACTTAGATTGAATATACAATCATCGTAAGCGAAATGAGCCGCTCAATTTATAGGATGAATGTAATGCGCGTGTATATATGATACAAATTTATATGAATAATTATTATCAAACGGCAAGTAAAAAAAAGGCTTTGAGACTACAACGTTGACATTGTGTGTGTGTGTGTGTGTGTGTGTGTAAGTTAATGTTATATCCATGTGAACTTGGATTTTCTCCTAGAAAATCACACTATTTTTAAAGTACTAAAATTTTGAAGTTACTCACTTATTTCTCGCTCGGAGAACGTGAGATCGTTTTAATTGTTATCGTATTGTTCAAGGTGGGTGAAAGCAGAACCGAAATTATATTGTGCATCCTATTAATTATTAAAAATCAACGTAACATTAATTTACACATTGTCAACTGCACTGCATTTTCAAAACCTCCTTTTTACTTATCACTTGTTAATTTCATGATCGAAATTCCGTTCTTACTTGGCAAAAAATTTCTTATAAATAATTCTATTTTTTAATGAACATCATAAACTATGATGATGATTGAAAATGATAGTTTCTCATTGCGAAAAGTGAAAGTAAATTTTAAAAGTAATTTCCTGAAGATATTAAATAAATGATGAATGAAGAAATTTATTTCAGTTATAGCGAAGCATTAAGGCTTTAAAATGTTCAAAATCTTACTTAAAATTAAGGATATTGCTAGATTCTATCTACACGAGGTTCGTGAACAAGCTTACTAGGACGGACGTCCTCAGCGTGGGTTGTCGATCATGATCCTGATCTCATGACGCGCGCTCGATTGCAACGACGAGAAACGACATTACATTATCGATGACAGCTTGTGGGCGGATGATCGCGCGTGAAATACCAGTGTAGCTGGATTACATATGTACATCAATGTATCGGAGTGTATCTAAAGTCAAATAAGATTTTAACGACCTGTCATGGAAAACCACATTATATATTTTGAATGAATTATCGCGATCATAACGTAATATTTTTCTAAAGCGGTTTTGCATCTCTTACGTGTGTGTGTTAGAGATAAATTTTAATATTTTCAAACGTTTCACATATGTTTTAATTTATTTATTTCAATTACGTAATTTTTTTGTAATTTTTTACTCATTTAATTCTTTTAAGAGAGAAATTGATTGATTGTATTAAAATTCTATATTTGTCTAAAATTCTATATTAAAATTCTATATTTGTCTAAAATTCTATATTAAAATTCTATATATATTATGAAAATGAATTAATCGTGCTAGCAATTATTGTGCGTGTGCGATTAAAAAGAATTCAGTTTGAATTGCCGAGCGTGTTGTACAATACTTTAACGAAGGAAACCATTTTCTTTGCCGGGACACCGATAGGTCGTCGCCGTACGGTGCTGCACGGCACAGCACGGTACGACCGGTACGCTACATTAACCCGATTCAGCGAGTAAATTAACTGCAATCAGAGGGACGTTCCCGTTAGCCATTCCGTTATTTCGCTAGCCACCCGCCGGTTCTACGAGGTCGCAGGCCGCCCTATTCGACTTTGCGGACACGCCATTAACGGGCTTCTGAGCCGAAGAGAGGGTGAGGCGTCTAACGTCGTTTTTGTCGTATGCGAAACGACCGCTGCCAATGGATCTAATGCTCTAAACAAACTTGATCAATGAGAAAAAAATGGCCGTCAGACTCGTCAATTCTTGTGAAACTAATCAATTGGATTCATAACAATGTAGCTTGGCATCTCAACGTCGCTGAATCATCGTTTATTTTCAATATTTCCGAGATACTTCGTATATACTATAAAATGTGTTTTTTCAATAATTACAAATTACAGTTATCCATTTTTTTTTATGCGACATAAAAATTTTGTCGATAACTGATTTTCCTGGAAAATTGCGTTTCGTAGAATTTGTCGGCTCATCGGAACGAATCGCGTCACGACACGATAAATATCCATCACATCGAATCGTAGAGCCGAGGCGCCTTTTCTCGTTTTCTCTCCCTCGGAGCGTTTCAAGAAAGCGGCACATGCGAGAATACGTCGTACGTGGCACCAATTTCCATCGATCTCCCGTCGTTCCGGTCCGTCCGCTCTTACGACGGACAAATTTTTCGTTTTGCCTGCCTGCCGTCGTCCTCCCCTTGTCCGATGACGGTCCGCTCGACGAATTCAAAGTTAATCTCGGGCACGAGACCGTTCTTTGGCGAGCGAGAGGGGTGGGTTGGCAGCGCCCCCGGGCGACCTGTCATCGTGAACCCCCTGGGAGCGCCGGGCTCACCCTGATCTCTCTGTTACGATAGAACCTTGGGAATCGGGGCCTTGGGCATTACGATAAGGCTCGGTCATTTATAATCCGCTGGCGTAAGTAGCCTTCTCTACTCTCCTTTCTGGCTGATTGCAAGGAGAAAGAATAAAAGGAACCTCGAACTTCCGGCATCCAGGCTCGTCGGGAGATTGATTCGCCGGAACATCACGAGAATTCCGACGAAATTGCATTTTATTCCATAATCACCTTCAAACGTATGTCACCGTAACGGTCGTATTATCACAATTATAATCGATAATATTGCATTTTGCAAGATAAAAATTTACGATATATCCCTAATTTTTTAAGATATATCTAATTATATTAAAAATCAATATATAAAAAATATACATTTTACAATATATAGTAAATAAGAATATGCAGCTCGTTCCCTTTATACGATGCATAATAGCTTGTTTGGTAATGTGAAAATATGACAGTAGAGCTTCTGGAAAGCATAACCAAAAGCGTCTTAATATCTCTCATTACTGTCCCGCTTTTTGAGTCCCCAGTGACTGTGCAATTAAAAAGCTAAGATTGATAAATGACGGAGAATTAATGCACGCGGGTGGAGAAGAGGCGAAATGGGATGGAGAAGAGGCAGGGGTACGTGGTTGAGCCGAGAACGAAGCGTGTGTACGGGGTTCTCCGGGTCGAAGGGGGCCGGGTGATTGCGGGTGGCTTAATGGTGTTTGTATGCATGGGAACCAGCCCTAGGGTCGAGGTAGTTATCGCCCACCAGGGTATGGACCGAAAATCGGAGCGTAGTTTAAACGCGTCGAGAATTGTGCTTCGACGTGCGAGATATCTCGCGATTTAATCGCGAATCAAAATTGATTTCTTTTTGTTTATTATATTTTGAACAATCAGGCCGATTGATCTGACGTATATTTTATTAATATTAAAGTTTTATTATGTAAAACGGTTTTAATACGCGAGACTATATCAACAAATAGACGTGAAATAAGGGAATCGGGAATTGCCATAAATTTGCATTAATTACTGAGGCGGCACGTGATGACCTTGGCTCTCTTCTTACTGTTGCAGGTGACGCGAGTAACGCGAGTATCGGTAGCGGCGAAGGCACGGGAGAGGAAGACGACGATTCCACGGGAAAGAAAAACCAAAAGAAACGGGGTATCTTTCCTAAAGTTGCGACGAACATCCTCAGGGCGTGGCTCTTTCAACATCTTACGGTAAGTACCTTCTTTTTCATATAGCACGTTGACGACGTTTTCGTTCTCTGTTTTCGAAAGATATTAAACAGGACGATGTTACCGTCGCAGAAACAGAGTATTACTTGTTTCTTTTCGTGAATGTTTCCTTTTCGCACATGTATTATTTAAATAAGGAGAAAAACCATCGTTGACATATTTGCTTGTAGCTACTAAAATCCTTGAAATATTTTGAAAAAATGTAAATTGTGCATTTATTACATATAAAAGTTGCTTTTATTATCATATAGCGACTCGTAAGTCTTGCTATGCTTTTGGAAAAGTTTTGTGTCTCTCGGCACTTTGTGTCACTGTTAAAATCTACGAGAAATTAACAAAAAAAAAGGCATATTTCGTCGAACGAAGAGGGACGATTAAAAAATAGGAGAAAGAGAAACGACGGGAGACTAATCTCGTAATGCCGAGATAAGGAACGATCCGTAGCCCGATGGTAGTGGTAGCTTTCGATTCTACTGGGGCCCGAGTATCTAATGATTCACGGGTAATCTGAGCCGCAAAAAGCGCAACGCGATTAAGGGGGAGAACGCCAGCCGAACCTCGGCGTCGGCTGCAACCACCGCAGTTGCGTAACGTTGCTCGGCTATTCCAAGCGCAATACATTGTTCCTCACTGCACAAGTTTCTCTCTCTCTCTCTCTCTCTTCCTCTTTCTCACTCTCTCATATTCCGGACACCCCATAGATTTCGGGTGTGATCAGGTTACCTTGCGAGAGCGGTAATCATATTGCAGCTCGGTTAATGCCATTACCGCACTGGGGGAGGTTGGCAGCTACCCTCGAAATCACCCTGCAGCCACCTACCGTCCTCCCCTGTCCCCACTCCCCGTTTCCCTGTACTGTATCGCGGCTTCAGCAACCCCCTAACAACGTGTATTGGATATGACGTCGGGGATAGTGGGTTCATGGTTTAATGCATATACGCTGTTTGCAGGATGACGATACCACACTCGCTCGTAGAAAGACGAGCCCGCGGTCGACGCTCCTCTTGCTTCTTGGTTAATCGCGTCGTCGAGAGCTCTCGCGAATGTTAACGACCTCATACGCGGTGCCCAAGTTAAAAGGATTTTAATGTAAAGCGACGATGCATCGGAACTCGATGTGCCATCCCTCGACGACTGAGTTTCGATGTGTGTCGATTCGTTCGAAAGTTTGTTTCGATGTGTGTTGGGAGAATTTTAGTCGACGTATGCGCTAATTCTTGATGTGCTTCGCGATTTAAATACTTATACATGTCTATCAATATAGCTAAATTTTTCTTTCAAAGTTAATTTTACATAATGCGCTCCAAATTATTCATGCGAAAATATAATTTCATTCAGTAATTTAGTGTCGTTAAAATTTTAATTACGCAATTAAATCTCGCGTAATAAAATACGAATATTTTTCTCCATATCGCACATTTATTGGATTATCATGATAAAAAGATAGAAATATGTTTGTTACAAGATGAAAGAGCACCGTATCCAAGATACATGAAATTCGTCCGCGGGCGATTATACGATGCCATCCGCCAGAAATTACGGAGGTTTTTCGCGACAGTCGTCTCGGGAAGCGCCGCATTCGTCTCGGCGTTATTACGAGCGATTAAGCGACTATATTGCGTCCCGGAATTCATTCGAGGGGGGAGGAAGGGAGGCTGCACTGGATACATATTATAAAAGAGTAACTGGCACGAACACGAACTCGTGTATTTACTCGAGTGCCAAGGTCTTTAAGCGCTTCTTCCGACATTTCATCTTTTTTCATCGGACAAATTATGATCTTACAATTTCCCTGTAATATTCTAATTTCCTGTGCTTTTCTCCGCATCGACGATGCGCATATTTTAACAATTTCGAAAAGTTGATGACCCGCAATTCTGGCGCGAATTAAGTATATATCACGCGACATCAACCATAGTACACCAACAACTCGATAAACCGGAAAATTATGACACCCTACAAAGTTCCTCGACGATGTTTGCGGGTCGAGGCAAGTCGAAGGTATCCGCCATAAATTCATTGTGTCGAATGCGAATATGCCGATCGTCGCTCATTCCGTTTTCATCGTATAGAAACATCGCCGTCGGGAATTCCAGGTCGTGTTCAGCCATCGGCTGCCATCGTTTAGCTTAGCTGGTTAAACATTCGGAATCGCGACATCTCGCGCCAAGGAATTTGTTGGGGCGCGCCAATGGTCTATCCCGTTTCGTAGCAGCTAGTCTGCATTGACACGGTAGACGGGAAGCAGCCGAGCGCACCACGGTACGCTTGAATAGACATAGTTTATGTATATACATAGTTTAGATAGATGGAGAGGGACCGACAGAGGGAAATAAGTAGCGCTCAATGGAAAAGCGAATACCGAATAGCATGGCGAGCGTTGCGTTAAAACGTGATAAGTGTATATAACGGAGAGAGATGAGGCAAAGGAAGGATGAAGAAAGATAAATATCGGAGTAAAATTGCGAGAAGGGGATTAGAAGAAGACGTAGGAAATTATAATAATGATTTGCAATATAATTTCGATACCAGGATTATACAGAGAGATACATTGCAAGCAAAGAGGGACAGAATTGCAATATAGATAGTGATCTCTCGTCTATTCAATACTTTGATATGAATTGGAGATTTGAGTGGAACGAATAGGGACAAGTGACCACGTTTAAATGCAACATTTGATATTTTATAATGTGCAGTTTTTTTTTTAGAAAAAAATTACACAGTTGACTGAGCGTAATCGTTTTCAATTTAGCTTATCTGTAATATTGAAGTAGCTATTAATATTATTTCTCAATTTTCTTTTACATTATATATTTCTTTACTTTTTTATCAGTATATCCACATGTTTAGTGCGCGCATGAGCGCACTAACAGTTATTAGTCGGCTATATTAAGCAACTTGCGTGAGAATGCAGATGCGATTTGCCGAGAAAATTAAATACTAATATTTACACTCCAAGTAAGTCTGGAATTTTAATTTATACAAATTGATCCTGAGGATAAGTCGCATGAAAAATCGAGTTCTCTTATAATGACGTACCAGTATCATATACTTTTAATAAAAGAGAGAAACTAATGTTTGTTATTATACTATGACGAATAAGGATATATATATATATATATATATATATATATATATATATAAGAAACGAGAAAATAGAGTATGGTTCAAACAATCGATGTATTGCACAAAACGGACTTCGTGTATACGGCGCCGGAGTGCAACTGGAGATTAATGGAATTTCCTAAAAGCAAGTTTATGTATTCGTTGGCGCAGATCCCCACACGAGCTCGCATGTTTTGCTGCGTTACGCTGACTCGGCGATATTTTCGAAAATCGCGACGCTTGCCAATGCTCGATAAAAGTTTCGTACGGCACGAACGTCCGGCGTGGTTGCTGTCTTCTTTTTTCAGCGGATTGTTTATCGCCGCGTATGAATAATGTAATAGAAGTTAAGTGCATCGAGTCTCCCGAGAGGAAGTCGATGGTGATCCCACTCTCGTTATAAGTACCGTTTCATGCGTTCGCGAGAAGAGACACGGATCTTTCTCCTGTCCTTCTCTCACTTGATAGTACCCATTCGGATTCTCTCCCTCTCTCTCTCTCTCTCTTTCTCGCTTTCGCTCTTGCTCTCTCCGGTTGTCATTTTGAAAGCCATCCACCGACCTCCCCTCGCTGTCAGTCCTACCGTACATACGTCCGTCCGTACAACCGGCGCACCAACCAACTCTGCGACCCTCCCTAAGTTTAATTAGACGGAAGAGGAGCATACATCATGGTCGACTCCGTGTCCCGACCTTCCTCGGGCGGCCGAGTTGGGCTTTCCAGAATTGTGGCTACCGACCTAGTACTTCTCCCCTCGTTGTTCCTTCCCACATATACTTTCGATGTTACATGGTACATCTCTGAATGTAGAATTTATAACATATCTTGTTGCTGATAAAAGAAATTTAAAGTTTTGCTACTGGGTTAATTTGAAATTTAAATCGCAGTACTCGAATGTACGAAACGTGTCGTATATTTTAATTTGATTATTTTTAATATTTGATAAAGAAATGATGCATAAGATTTCGATGTCATTTGGATAAATTATTATACATTGAATATAATATTATTACGTATTGAAAATAACATGAGTTAATTAATTTTATATGAATTGTTAAATAATCATGTTTTACGATAAATTCTTTTAATTAAAATTTCTAAATTGTTAAATCTTTTATCTAACTGTGAATATAATTGTTCATCAATTTTTTAATATTTTAAATTTTTAACTTCTATTCTGAATATAATATAAATTCTGAATTCAACATAATTAATATTATTAATTAAGAGACGTAAATGTCGCAAGCAAATTGGAAAATGCAGAGAAATAGAAGAGGGAAATAAGATTAAAGGTAGAATCCACATATATAATCCATTTTAATTTACTTGGGAGACATATTCGTCTAGTTTGCAGTTTCCTGCGACTTTGCTTCTTCCACTTGGTTGTTCCTTTTGTTTTTCAATTTTCTATCTCCATTTTATCCCACTGTTTTATTATCTTTGTTGTCCCACTATCCCTTCGCTTGTCGACTATAACTTCGTTCGAGACTATACCGTATTAGTCTTACTTCTTGTATCAGTGAAAACATTCTATGAAATTACATTTGCCAGCTCGCTATTTTATGGCACTTTGTTTCATTGAATGTTGTCCACAATCGTTTTTCTTAAGCAAATATTCATTGAAGACGCGTATATTAAATTGAAAAAATGTGAAGTAATGAATCTAATTCGATTTTATGAATATGTATTATATATATCGCACTTTTATATTAAAAAATTATTTAAATTTCTACAAGAATATATATTATTATATTATAAAATAAAATATGAAATTTTTAATTGAAAATATCTTTACACAGTAAAATGACAGTTATGATTATATTATTCGAACTGTAATAATATTAAATGAACATAATGTTAAAAATTATGTGAATTAATTAATTATGTGAATTATCAACATTATTCACAAAGTGAATAAATTTCAAAGATACACTTGGCATACAAGAGTAGATACATATTGTCTCTGCAGTTTCTGCATTGTTGTAATGGTAGAACGGAGTACAGTCGAGGCAATCAATAAGCTATCTAAGATAGGTAAGGCCAGCGTGCTGCAAACCACAAAACCAGCAATGCCATTACCTGCATGCGGTAGAGTCTTACAGACCAAAACGTTAACATCTTTCCATCGAGATCGATAATGAAACGCGCTTCATTTGCTGCTCGCACGCCGGCACAGCAATATATCTTGATACGATCTTTAATTCATCCATATCGCCATCATGGTATGATGCAATACAGGACGTCTCTAATACTTTATGACGCGATAAAGCTAGCTGGTAGCTCGTACAGATCTTATTTCTATGTGTTTGTCCGCTCAAAGAAATAGCCGACAGTGTACGATTATAAATTATTTTTGCCAGATAAGACATTGTCGCGCGTCTCTAAATATTATGAAAGTTACGTATACCCGTTCTAGAATATTATTATATGCACTGTTAAAAGAATGTTGTGGGCCATAATGTTAGATTTCGGACAAACTTTGTAGACGTAAGATCAGCTGAGCGCCACTGCCAACGGTAGTCTCCGACATGCCGGTTTTCGCGAAACGACGACCGCAAAAGACGCGGAACTGCCTTCACCCCGGATATCTTAAACAATTTGCATAGACAATCATAGCGGCAGTTTTTTCGGCCGTAAAGGGGCTCTCTCTCCGGCACTCAACTTGACTACCGCACGACCCGTCGCGCGGCTGGCTGTGCCTGCGCGCCGCCCCCTCCGGTACTATCGGAGCGTTTTATGCCGCCATAACCGTAGCGCGGCATGGCCCACTTAGATCTGCTATCTCGGTCCCGCTGTGGTGCCGCTGCGTGCCGGCTGACATCTATTGTCCCCTTGGCACCCCTGGACCGGCTATTATCCACCTGCTTCCGGTATCACTCGCCCGTCCTTGACGTGTCGTGGGTCAAGGTCCACAAGCTTGACCTGTCTTCTGCCGCGTTTTGCATCCGTTCCGCTCCGCTTTGCGATGCCTACTACGTAAGAGACGTGCGCGCGTCACGCGGTCGGACAATTCTTTCGCGACGCGAAAATCGGCTCTCGGAGGCGACACGATACGCCCGTTGTCACCCTATCGGCTCCGAAGGACATGGAGGAGACGTTTGCATACATCGACCGGCAGTTTTCCGCTTGAACAAATCCTTGAGCCTTCGTTTCTTCTTCGGGAAGTCAATGCTTGCCCTGGTCCCCTTGTATCGTCCGTTCTTCCGCTCACTGCTGCCTTTTTCCCTAGAGACGTCTTTTATTCTGTCTGTGTTCCTTGATCTTACGACGTGCCTACAAAAGGATTCTCACGCTCGACGATGTCACTCTTACAATGTATAACCATTCAATTATCCGTGGTTATACTTTCTCATTTACATTTGTGTTAAGATATGCCATTACGACAATTTTTAGACATCACAAAGAATATAAAAAGTGGAAATTGAGTAAAATCTGACGCACTCAAAATATTTATAAATAAAAAAAAATAGCGAGAGAGGCTTTTGATACATGTTATAAAATATAAAAAATGAAACTCATATAAAAATTTTTATATAAATAAACGTCCAATGTAACGGATGTTGCATTGTTCACGATGTATTTAGAAAGTCAAACGAATAGTATCAGTACTAGTGTAGTTATCAAGCCCTTCCTCTTTCTTCGTCTTGCCTCTCTTTCAACCAAGAGGAAACGTTGCAAAGGTGGCGGAGGGGTCAAGCCAGACGACGTAATTTCCTCTCTTGGGACTCGCCAGACAGCTAGCTCGAAGCGACATTTCTGCGTCCTCTCGCTCGTCCTTCAGTTCTCATCCTTCTCGTCGTTCTCCTCCACGTCTCTCCGATGAACTTACAACCTTCAACCTCCACCATTCGGCCGTGGGGCACGGCAACCCCTTTTGCCCGTGCAAGTTTTGCTTTGCTTACTGGCGCCGCCTCGCCTCGCATTTGAATATAATACTTGGCTCTCGTCGAGCTCGCGCATCGCTAACCGAGGCGAACTGTAATTATGTTGATACGCGGCCATTGTTGTGTACGTCCTGTACTTGGAGCTGAATGCCGAAACTCCTTCTTTCCCTCTTCGATGTACTCTTTATCGCTCTCTGTCAATGTACTCTCGCCCACTCGTGAGATTATAGATGGAATCGCAACAGATTCGTTTCCGTTCGATTTTGTGATCGATGTGCATTGTTCGTCAGAACTACCCAAGCGATTTGATGAAGTTTCGCGATCAAGTCTTAATACATATATCCACACATCGTGAATTTGGATAGTCGTAAGAATGCTTTTTATTTCAAGTCATTAGAAAGTCGAGAGCAAGTCGAATTGTACAAATATTCCGTAAATACTGGGAAAAATCGAGAGGTGGCTCTCAAAGAGGAAAAAGAATTTTGAGTGCCAGGAAGATAATTGCAAAAAGTACAAGCGGGAACTTCCGGCGGAATCGCCACCAGCAGCGCATCCACTTCTCGCGCGACGATCCTACGTCGAGCTATGCCCCCATCTCTGCGTAAGGGGGGTAGTGTGCGGAACTGGGATTAGACTGTCGCCCTGCGACAGCGTAAGCCCCTATTTTTGCGAAATTTATCGCCGTTAATCCTTCACTCTCCCTCCCCCTTTCCTCCGGGCCGTTCCATCTCTCTCCTCGGTCGCCCGTTGTTCTCTCGTCGTGCTCTCCGCTTTTTTCCTCTCTTCCTCTCTTGTCGATATGAAAAATAATAAAACAGCCCGTCTTTATACACCCGGGCAAGCTCGCCTCTGTCTCTCCCCCGTTCTCCAGGCCAGAAGCATACCTACTCGTCGGCGAATAATCCTGGCTGGATTTAAAACATTCGTATCTTGAATATGCATTCATAGGTTTAAACCGAGGGCCGGTACGCGTAGATCTCGTCGTCGAGCGGACAGAGAAAGGGGAGAGAAAGTCGTGCTCTCGTGTACGTATCCGCGCCCACATGCGTATGTGTGTGCGCGCACGTACGCATACATGTATGTGTATCTATCTACATACACGCGACAGCAGGCACGGCACTGAGCCTGGTATTAACTCGGCCACTCATTAGCCTTTCTGGTTCTACTTGTCGCTCGACGTAATCTCACGTCCATCCCAGTCGACCGTGTAGGCTTAACTTTGATGCAGGGACATCGCTAATTCCCGGTTGCTTTCGTTTTGGATTCTGGGACTGCTATACTGATTTCGCATCCCGGTACTATCAGTCATCCGGGCCATTTATTTCTCTCTTCCCGGATCACACGGTCGTTTCTTCGAGTTAAAGATAACTTTATTGCATTTGTTACGCGAAACACAATATGTACTTTTCTCGACAGTGCTAGGATGAATTCGTTACGCGGGCGTAGAGCGACGCTATAACGGTCTTGATTAATCTAATCACAGATGTCAGGCATGACAGTGGATTATGTTTGCCACATATTAACGATCTTTCGTGTCGTTATACATGGATAAGACAGACGTACGTACACGCAATGTATTTATGTATGTAACAGCGATTTTCTCGCGTTGCAGGCGTTGATCATTGACAGGGAAATCTTGACGAAAACGTGTACCTTTCGATCGTACAAGCGTCCATTATTGCAAGCTATCGTGATGCACGATCGATGTCGCGATACCCCATCATCATCACTCAACTACGTCCGGTAAGACCTTCTTTGGATAATTGCTTAACCGTCCGCAATTATCGCAACTTCGAAAGCGCTGGGGTCGGCGGGCGTCCCAGGAGGCACACCATAGCGGATTTATGGCACGGTTCCACGTTGTTCTCCGTGCATCAGGATATGGCAGAAACCAAGGACAAAACGTTGCTCTCGCGCGCGCGCGCGCGCGATCTCTCTCTCTCTCTTTCTCTCTCTTTCTTTTTCGATCCACGTGTTTGTCTGTCGACGTTAATGATCGTTCCGCGAACGCCAATCCCATTAAGGTGCGTTACCCACGTGCGATTCCCGGTAGACCTCTAAATTCCTTCTAGCAGTCTAGGTAATGTTTTCAGGATACAAAGATGAGAAACGGAGTGCGAGGTAGATAGGGAGGGATTGGACCTGGAATCTTTGCGATCCGTCTATCGGATGTCTGTGGGTGTGTGTGTTTATTCGTCGGTATCCCGGGACGTTTGCGTGTGTGGAACGGGAGTGGAGGATATCGGTGGCACCCCATTAAGGAGAGTGCTGGACATCTAGCCATAGAATGCAGCTTTAAAGACCCTATCGTGGTTATGGGTCGGGGCAGCGATCGGGGCGTATGCGTGCGTAGGTTGCGTATCGAATCGTACCTGTGCTTACAGCGCGTAGCAGGCCGAAGTGGCATCAATACTTGATGTGCCTTCGTACATTCCGACTCTGTTTATCTTCCCTTCTCCTTTCTATCCCGCGCCTTTATCTCTCTCCGCTGCCTACACACCGCACGGGGTCAGACTGGGAAATGATTGTAACGGCCAGCGCTTTATATTATTCACATTACATTAAGCACTTTCTCGGTGGTCGCGGGGAATGAGTCGGTGAGATCTGTAGACGCGATGATGTAGCCGAGGTGGGGGGGGGGGGGGACTGCGTTTGTTCTATTCTTGCGATCAGGGAGGCTACGGGATGGGGACATTGGGGTGACATTTTGATACAATCGATCTATTATGGCATTGGGCACTCGCTCGCTTCAGAAGACAAGATTCTGATCTCAATAAATGCGCTGCCTTTTGACCGTAGGAAATAGCATTCTTGTCAAGAAATAACTCGCCCTTATTTAGTTTGAAAAAGTATACTTTTCACCGTGTCATTGTAGAAATAGAAAGTCGTTTTCTTCAGCGATATATTTTTCCATTACGACAACGTGTACACAACTTATGAAATATTTTTGATTATTTTGCAGAAGGAATTTAAAAACGCGGATAAAATAGTTTTCTTTTTTGGAATATATTTAATAATGCTTTCATAGTATTTATTCATATATAGTTATTTTTATCTATATATATTCTCATCTCGCGCTTGTAACACAGATCGTTAATCTCGTTAGGCACATTTGTAAAATTAATTATCCTGGCGCTGACAAAGTATCAAATAAAACGCCGTTGCGCGTTTTCAATTGATATAATAAAGGATACAAAACAATGGAGCCTCGAATAAATTACATCCGATAGAGACTAGCGCTAGCGAATTACACCGGAAGAGTAAACGACTACGCACCGTGAATTTCTGTGACGTATAATTAACGGAACATTAATTAATAATTATTATGTATACAATCGTGCATAATCTAACGCGCGTTTACGTTTCGACATATAATTTACGAATTGGCTGCTTTCGTAAGCAAAATTTTGTATTGTGCTTCCGGATCGTGTTTTTATTTTACAAATGTATTATTTACAAAATATATAAATAATTATATTTCTCCGTTTCCCTTAAAATGTTGTAACTGTAAAGTAGAAGAGAAACACGAGTGTATACTTAATGCTACTCAATTCTATTTCCAAGTAGAAAGTTGCTCGTCTTTGTATTTGCGTTCCTCTCAGCTTGGAACGCAAGGACGGGACGCCGGACAGCCGAAGCGAGTCACGTCAGATTTTTGCGGCATCTTCGTCGGTGGACGACACGACGGTGTCTTCGCCGCTCTTGTACCGGCACCGCCGCGATTGGACGGTTAACGAACCGGCGAGGCGAACGAACCACTGCGGCGATTCGCCACGCGCTTCTCTTCTCGCTTCTCGCGCATCCTCCTTTTATCGGATTGGGCGTTCAGAAGACGAAGAGAGCGAAAGAGAAAAGCGAGAGTCGCTTCGCCGGCTGAACGGGGCTTAGAGTGGATCCGGATTTCACGGTCTTCAGACGGTATCGTTCCCCGTTTTCTTCTTCTTCGCCTTCTTCTTTGCTCCTTTCTTCATTCTTACACGGCGACTTCTGAGAGACGACTCGTTTCGCGGTCGATGCCGCGTAAATGCCCATCGCGGCATATCCCGTGCGAAAGAAGCCAAAACGAGAGGATTGCACTAAAGAGTCAGTCCTGGGAATCTCTGATTGTCTGACAGTATCACTAATAATATTTTACACATTAAATCCGTTCTTTATACCATTTACGCAAAGAACTGATATTCAAATTGTATAGTGATACATAGATATATATACCTAAATAAATATAATGAAAAATTTAAGAAAATATTAAATAATATTTTAATACGTATAAATTATAATTCAATACTTTCAAAACTTTACATTCTTTTGATTCGCAATTTAATTTGAATTAAGATTCGCAAAAGAGAAAGTAAATACGCAAAATTTACTTTAATGAAATTCATCAAATATGATGAATTTTGTTTGAGTAAAACATATTAGTATCCTATTTAATTTTAGTTAATGAAAATTTCCTTGAAACATTTTAAAGATGAATTTCGGTTTGTATGAAGATCGAGACAATGTATCCTCTCTGCGGCATCTCAAAATGGAAACCAGGCGGTCTGCAAGACGCCTCAATTGCGGGAATCGAGCCGACTGGGTCTCACACGCGCGCGATCCCGCCATCCTTTAATTCAGGCTGACAGGTGAATTCCTCCCGCGCACTTCTCTTCCTCCGCAACGACGCTATCCCTCGGGGTAAGATAGATCCGTTCCCAGGATTTCCTACGGGATACGCTGGATCTTATATCACGGACGGCCATCTCTATATAAGCAATTCCGCCCTTCGTCCTGCCTCATTCGAATCGTCTATAGCGCGACTATTCGATCTTCAGGGAATCCAGATATGCTGACTCTAAGACTAGCTAACGCCTCATGGTTGTTATATTAAAGCTTTTTGACTTCATGCTTATCATCCAACAAAATGCTTTGGAAAGGAAAAAAAAAGTGACAAATGCATTGCATTTTCCACTCAATGAAATGGAATGCAAATTTTGATAATTATCTTGAGATGCTGATATCGACGAACGATAATAACTGTTAACTAACGACATCGTTAGGTTTTCGCATAATCGCCTCATTTTTTTTACAATCGATACTGGGACTCTGAATTCTGGCTCTTTATGCAGTTGAGAGAAGAGAGATCGAAATCTGCGCGGACGCAGCTCGGACTCGGACATGATTGGGATTCGCGGCGGTCGTTTCTGTCTTCAGGCGAGATCGGAATGGACCAATCTTCGGGAGAGATCGAACGCATATACTGGTATTTCGCGTACACGCAGAGCGCTCGCGCTCGAGCTGTATCGCGTTCGAAATACCGACGTCAAATTACATTAATCGTAATATCGTGAGATATAGGCCTGTGCCACATAGAGATTACATCGGCAAAAAATTCCACAACGCGGTGCATGTTAATTGGACAAAAATCTGCCTGGTCCCCGTCCCCGTTCTTGTCCGTTGTTCGGCTCGAGTCCGCCGCGGATCGCGCGGATCGCCGAGCGTAGAGAGAACATGACGAGATAGGGATCGGCTTTCGCTTCTTGTGAGCGTCACTGTAGGTAAGGTACGCGTATACAAACCAGGCTAACCGTTGAAGAAACAAGGTATAACGATTTTACAAAGTACCTATCTCTTTCCCTTCCCGCGCTCTCTCTCTCTTTCTCTCTTTTCTGTCTCTCTATTCCCTCCTTCGTCTTTTTCTGTAATTCTTTCACCTTTTCCCGCCGCACGCACGATTATGGCAGCGTATTACACGAGTACATCGTGCTTCATACGTGCGTATATGTTATGTACCTACGTGTACGGGCACCTCGGTACCGTTGTGAAGTTCAGCGTCGATGCGTCTAGCAAGGGAGAGGGAAAGAGAGGAAAAAGAGAGAGAGAGAGAAGCCGGCTAGCGAAGAACCATTAGTCATGATTAGGCCGTTGACATTGACGCCGTGGCTGGACGGCGAGCTTGTGGCTCTGGGCAGATGGAGTCCTTTGATACACGCGAGCCAGGTCGCGCACGGCATGATCTTTGCTTCTCCTTATCTGCGAGTTATCTCTACCAGTCGTAACCGTGTATGATTTAGCGACGTTACTCACGCCTTACGCGAGGAACCGAAGCGCGTGAACCTCATGGATCCTAAGTGGACTTGGTCCAGCGATGGATCGGCATTGGAAAAATATTCTTGATTCTAGCTTTCTTAGCAGTTGAAAAATGCATGCTTCAGGATATTCCCATAAATCCCGCTTTGCGTCAAGATTTTTTTTTTCATTTTAAAATTCTTGCGTTATTACCTCAAGGACAACTTAAATTTTAATGTATAAAATCTCATTTTCTTTCCGATTATCCCTGAATTCTGACTCAGCTTTCGATTTTAGTACGATCACAATACAAAAAGATTAATAATATTTGAGAAGGCGTATATATATATATGTGTTTAGTTGTGCAATAGGGCAAAAAGAAAAGATTATCGTATTAAGCAAATTTATTTCTGTCATATAGAAATTTATATAATTTTTTCATAGATTCTGTATTAAATTATATGAACTATGTTGGATTACGCTTCAACTACTTTTGACGCTTCATTAATCAACATCTATTTTGGAAATTATTAAAAATATTTATTTTTTCCGTCCTCCATCAAGCTTTAAAAATGTAATGTCATAAAATTCTACATTTATTTAATTGACCGAAATACTTTGCATTTTACGATTTTGCGTTTATTTAACAATAATACGAATGTAAAGTGATGCAGCAAAAGAGAAACACGAGATATAAAAGTGATGTGTGTTTGGCGGCAGCTTCCCAACGCGTTAACCTTACCGCGAATACCCGCGACGATGACAGAGTTTTTGCGGATGCATATTGCTATAGTTGGATCGCACGAGGGCTCGGCGAATCGCATTCCGCTGTCTTCACGAGTAAGAATGAGCGGACCGCGAGAATCGAGAAGGAGACCGTAGAAAACATCCGTGGACCGTGCCGGCTCATCAACGCCTCCGACTCCAACGGTGGAACCCATTGGCGCCCTAGAACAATGCCATCTGCATTCCGATCCTGCGAGCGAGAAAATCAACAGTGGACTGTCAAATTTTTTTCTTGTCCACTGACACTGTTCAAAATGACAGACCTCTATTCCAAGAAGCATTCGCAATATGTCTAATCATCATCGAACTTAATGCAGCTTGCAATTATACAGAGAATAATAACACAAATGGCAACAGAATAATTTATCGAACAATCTTATAATTATAAGATTATTCCAACTTAACGATTTAACGTATGAAATATTTATAAGTTCAATTATTTGAGTATATTACATGATAAGAGAGAACTCGAAATCAGGCAGTAATTATTCTCGACGTATTGCGTTCTTCAGCTCCGTTTTCCGGAGCGTACCGTTTGGCAAATACTGCACTCACGTGCGAGAGATATAACCCGGTCGTGGACCGATGAAAAAGTGAGGAAACGCGCCGCCGCTCCTCGCGCCAGAAACGTTTAAAGCGGACTGCGTGATTTATCAGCACAGCCCCAGCGACGCAACCGGTGAATTTCGCAGAGCGGGAGTAAATGAAGCGTCTAACGACAATCTCGCGGTCGAGGAAGACTGCGAGAAGCGCGAACAGAATAGAGAACGGAGAACGCGTGAGAAGTATCTGTGCTTATGTATTGTAACGCTCTTTCTTTCCGTTTCCTATTTCCATCGTATCGGTTGTGTCTTTAGGTAATCTCTTTTATTTCTTAGGCGAATTAGAAAGAGTGATACGATAGAAAGGCGCATAAGAACAGGCAGCGAGAAGCTGAAAAAAGAAATGGCGCATAGAAACGAAGTAGCGTTGCAGAGATACCCTTTCATCATTATTTTTTTTCAAACAGTGACGTAAAAAGTGCAGAATAGACACTCTGCGTTCTCCATTTTCTCTTTCTCTTCTTCAAAGACGTCAAAGTAGTGGAAGAAAAGTAGAATAGGAGGAAAAAGGTACAAAGAAGGCGCAGAGGATAAAAGCGATGAAACATAGTGCAGAGAAATTGAGCCGGAGAAAGCAAGAGACGAGATGCGGAGTTGTGCAAGTGAGGGTGGAGTCTTCGGGGGAGAAGAGGTGAAACAAGGGAGAGAACCTCGACAGGGTGGCGGGTGGAAGAGCTGGAGGATGGACGCGGGGGGAGAGGGAGAGCGAGAGGGCGCCCGTGGAGATTTATGACAGGCGTTAAGCAGTAATGAAATTGCTCGTTGCTCGTTCCTCCGGGGGGGTGCAAAGGGTGGTGGGAACCGAGTGGGACTCGATGGGGGTTCGAGGATGGAGGTACTGGTGGCGGAGCTCGCGGCGGGGCGCAGGGTGGTTCGGTGTAGTATACACCAACAGTCACGTGGCGCAATTACCTCTCGCCAGCTGTGTATCCGCGGCATCCTCTGAAGGACTTTTAATCGCGCACCTCTACCACCCTCTTCTCTGGATTCTTCCATCTTGTCATTTATCGCCTGTTTGAGAAATATGTGACAGGTTTTCGTATGTGTGAATTTCGTATATACTAGCTCGTCTCGTATATTTTACATACATAAATAGTCAAGTTATAAAAAAGTGCTTTTACAATAATGTAGCTATATATTTTACGTATTATTCTGAGTAACTAATTAAAAATTGCGGAGACAATGTCTATACATACATTGTTACAATTTTTAGTTGAACGATCCTTAGATATGAAGAGAGAAAATAGAATGTAGGTATTCATCCGGGTTGTTTGCCTTTTTGCTGATTATCGAACGTTCGGATTGCAGAGACGCTTAAGGAGCGTCTTGGATGGATGTAGAGAAGGGAATTCGACGCGAATAGATCGATCGATCACTGCTCACGTATGATACACACGCGCCTTGCGATCGAGCTGAACTTATGCAGGTGTTGACTATCACCTGTTTCAAGGTTCTTGGCGCTTTTGTTTTCTGACTCATCCCATTCTTTCTTTGTGAACGACATAAATTTTTATTCAAACAATTATGTTTTTTTTTATATCGCTGATCTCTTTTATGTCGCTGAGTTCAGTGAACTTTTTCGTTATGAACATATTTCGTTATTCTTCAATCACACTATATCAAAATTCAAACAAGTTAAGTGAATTTTGTTGTCTTTTCCGAGTATAAATCATAAAATAAGATCCAGTAAAAATATATTAGGGTAAGTTTATGTAATATGTGTCTGCTTTGCGAATGGGACTTAGAAATTTTGTAGTCGGAGTTTGTAGAGGCCATACTCCGGATATCAGAAACTGTTATGAGGGTGAGAACGGTCAAAAAAAATTCACCGAGCCAAACGAAATACATATCCGTATCCGACCACAAGCTTCCATTTCCGGTCCCTGCCAGACACTGGCCCACTATATTTCCGAGACATTTATCCTGGTTTATCCCGGAGGAGAAGGTTGAATCGAGGGCGTCGAGGAAAAGGGAGGAGAAAAGCGGATGAAGACGAAGGAAGGAGGAAGCTTGCTTTATCGTACGAAGAGTTGATAGATCTTGTTCATAGATACGCTGGAATTCTTCGAAGTGACCAGCTTCGAGTGCAAGCTGGGAAATTTTTATTCTGTAAGGGCTCCCGATCATTGATCTTTGAAGTTCGAATACGCATCTCCGTGACCCAATATCGTTTCAGTATTGGAAGATTTGTTAAAGCTGGATGTAAGAGCTATATACATATAGCTTCTTTAAAATATATTGACTGTCTTCGTTTGATTTTCCGTTCCGATTTTTTTATTTGTAAATTAATCCGCTACCTCTATCGGTATCTCGGGTTGGGTATCTATGATGTCTCTTTCTAATTCAATTTTATTATTTCTCAAGAGTTAAATATATATAAATTCTATGCTCTTAATATCACATATTAAGATATGGAAATACAAAAATAGCCTTTTTATTTTTGAAGTGAAATTTTTAATTATTTCATATGTATTTGTATATAAAAGTCAAATTTGTTTGATTTGAAAAAGAAAATCTAATAATTATTGCATATTATAATGTTATAAAGTGTTACGTCTTAATATTTTAATTTGATGTTACGTTTCACGAGAATAGATGTATCTCTTTTTACGATCACGCCCAATTAATCTTTGATCAAAACTATTGAACTTTATTCTGAGTATCTGTTTCTTGATAAAAATTCATGTAATATATATATATAAATACTGGCCTTAAATAATAAACAGAAAATGATTAAATAATATAATTTCTGTAGGTTTATTATTTTTACTTATTAGATTCTATTAAGTATGCATGGTATGATATTTAGCAGATAAAATCAAGTTGCTGAAGTTTTTCCGTTTCTCTTCGTCGTTGCGAGTAAACCAATTTAAACGTTACATTTCTTTAGACGTATCAGCCGCCGTTAGACCGTAGTATATCATCCGCGTGTATTCGTGCGGTGACAGCTAGGATAGGATAGGTAGGAAATGGAGGAACCAGAGAGAATAGATACACGTGCGGATGGAATAGAGAGAACCACATGAGCAGCCGAAGCACAGTACTCGTCCACCGAGACCAAGAGCTGTTCGTGGCAAACGGCCAATCAAATTCCATTTGGCGAACTCGCCAGATGACGTCCGATAAATACACCGTCGTTCATGATGATGATTCTCCTTTCTAGTGAGATTATCCTCGTTAACGTAATTGTTCGGCGATCGTCCTTACGATGAGGGACCTTTGTATCGCAATGGATTATAGACCGAATACATAAATGGCGGGTGCCCATTACTATGTATCATTATACGATGCATCTAAATCAATTGCGAACATCTGAACGATAGATACGCATAAATAAATGAAAGAAGAAATTCTAGAAAACATGCATGTATAAAAAAACTTACTAGTACTTATTATCTACTTAATTAACGCTTAATATTTTAAATAACATCACATAAAACAAATAACACATATAACTAATAGGATTTTATATTATTCGACAAGTTTAGCATGTCTGGCGGATAAATCAAAACGGGCGTAGCTCCACGGGATCTCACTAGGCATCCGGAAAATTTGAGAGCGACGGTACTCGTTCCCGAATCGGTGCGCTGAGAGCTTTTGGTCTCGGAAATAAATTTTCGAACCGGCGTGGATAGCAGTTCTGTCCTCTCTGCCCCTCTTTCCTTCTTTCTCTTTCTCGTCCCCGCGACAAGAGAAGTGGATGTTTTCGAGGGCGTCGCGCGGTGCATTGTTTGCCGTGAGAACCCGGCGCGGAGATGCGCAGAGAGATATTGCGAAGAGATAGAGAGAAAGAGGAAGATAGATGGAGAGGGGAGGAGGAAGAGACGAGAGCGCGAGAGACGGACGAGAGAAAGGAGAGAGGAAGAGAGAGGCCGAGAACGGAGAAGGGAGAGAGCTCTCGCATCGATCTAGTCGTCGGTTCGGCCGGGGGCGGAGCAGGGACACAGGTGCTTCTCCTCGTCTACAGGCTTAGTGTCTGAACCACCAGTTCCAGAACCACCTCTGCGAATCAGCCTTGATAGTACCGACCGGCTGCTCTATATAGCTGCGGACTCTCGTTCGAATTAGATGAGTATGCGCTGTCCCACTAGTGCACCGTTATCTATAAATGAAGATTCTTCATTCATCATAAATGTTTCTATGTAAAGGTGTTTGCAGGTTTCTTTTATTTTTCAGACAGTGCTTTCTAGAGATAGCCGGATCGATTCTATTATCTATTAAGATATCATTTTTTATAAATGCAATTGCAACACCCACACATAATTTTTTCAGATGCTTACATACATGTGGACCGTTCTTTTTAAGGCATATTCTATATATATTTTTTATAGCACTTTCATTATTTACTTTTTCGGTATTCTAAGGCGTTTAACTTTTTTGTAACTTTCTTATCCTTGCTCACATAGCATTGAGAAATTGATAGGAGCAGAAATAGGCGTGTATATGGTTTAGATTATATGTGTCTCTTGTATCTAAAAAGTCGTTGATTTTACTAGCAGTAACATAAAAATCTCAATTTTCATTGTCCTTTCGAGTGAGGTCCGCGACAATTACGAGATCCTCGAAAGATTTATAGAAATGACGGGGTAGAAGAGGGGCGATTCAGATGAAAGGAGCGAATGCCAAGATCGAAACGGGCGAAACTTTCGTCCCGAGGACTAGCTCTGTGAATAAATTAGAATTCGAGTGAATCCACGGTGATGTATAATGTAACAGATACCACAGAGTAAGAGAGAAAGAGCGCGAAGAAGAGGAAAAGCAAAACTGCTTAAATGACTGGTTCGAACTGATTAATTATTTCGATTTAACGTCGAAAAAAGTGCCACCGATAGACATAATTCTTGGAACAGAAAAGAGAGAGACTTCTTTCGTAATCTTCGCAATGCTGATTTTGCGGATTGGACCCTCGGAACCCGTCTCGTCATCAGCGTCGCGATCCCATCTCCGATTGCTGAGGTTGACCGGATTCATGAGTCAAAAATTCTCGGTGTGAGTTTTAGAGAATCCCGAAGGTGGAAATATCATAGATCTCGAATCTTACATGTTGTAATGCGTATCTCTCGTTTACTTTTCTTCTCGTCAGGTATGGCCGATCTCCTAACACGAGAGGAAGGCTCGGATTTATGGGCGGCTGATCTGGTTTAGGATATCGCCGACGTGTTCGCGTGTCAACGGATAATATCTCCCGTGCGTGTCTTGGCGATTTATAAGGAATCCTCGAACTCGGTATCGTACGTTGAACTGTCCGCGCGCTTTTGCGTGAAATCGCTCGTAGTTTCCGGGATTAGGCATAACGACAGATGTTGACTCACCGTGTTGTAAAGTTAAAAGAATCGAGCAACAATTTATTCCACATTCGTGAACAATATATCTGCGGGACTCGATCTCGTTATGTGTCTGCCAACTTTTCTGTTCGCTTTTCTGCCCAAGTCCGATCGTGCACGCCTTCTCACGAATATATCTTCTTCTCCCGAGTCCGATTCTCCAAACCTTCTACGTATATACATATACATATATGTATATACATACTCGACGATATTATCCCTCGGAGGGGCACAAAAGTGGCGCGTTTTTACGATCAGATGGAAGCACAGAGCACAGGGCTCTGAGAAATGATGGAGTCGCCTCGGTCGCCTTCTCCTTCGTGTGGAGAAAATAAGGAGTCGAAATAAAAGGAACGGAGAAGGAAGAGAGAGGAAAGAGAAGAACAAGAAGATGAAGAAGAAAACGAAGAGAAGGAGGTGGCGATGGTGGTGCCGGTGGTGGTACTCAGGACTAGGGGAACGAAGTGAAGAGGAGAGAACTCGGCTCGGAGATCATCTGCCGCTATAACAGGCTGCCAGCTGGCAAAAAAGTCAAATGCGAGGTTCCCTTCGCTATGCGATGCTATGTTGATGGCGTGTCGCTGCTTATTTTCAACCCGCTGCCTGCATACCTGGTTAGATCCGAGAGGGATCTCTGAAATGTTCTTGGCTCCGATCCGAAATCATATACAACTGCTTTCGCCTCTGTCTAACCCCGTCCGTTCTGCTTCTCTCTTCTTGCCTGTCTCCGTTCGCTGCTCCGTCGTCCCCCATGTTCACGATCGGCTATCAGTAACACCGACGACATCGCCAATCACATTTCCGTATTTTCGACTCTTTTCGTTCGAACGTAAATACATGTATACGAGGAATGAGCCAACAGTAAACTAAGCTCTTTCAAGAAGAATATAAATCGACCGCATTCTTGGCTTTACGATTGCATCTGACATATTCATGCATTTTGAGCGGGGTAATGAGTACCCGGCATCATCTTCCTTTCATTTTATCGAGCATCGTTCCGGGCACTACATCATTGTTGAATGCCAGCTCGAGAGTGAAATCGTACTTCCGTTGGGGAGTTTGGAGGTTTCCGGACAGTAAACACGATACCCCGGTGCGCTGTATTATTTCGTCCTGCGAATAGACATAAAGTCTATTTGTGATGTACGAGTACGAGTTTCGGGACAGGCTCGTGTCGGGCACGTATCGTGACGCGTTTCGTGCACCGGCGGGTACCGGAAGGCCGCATAGGGTAGTGCCGCACGGACAGGTACGAGAGTTACTCTTAGAATGCAAAAACGCTTTCCCCGTTTCACGCTGAAATTCTAACTCCTTCGGCTTGTTATACAATCTTATCGCGGCTTCGCTCGCGGCTTTCCTACCGTCTCACGTGTTCTCTTTCTCTCTCGTTGAGGGTAGAAGCCTTAAAGCCTGTAAGGGCACGAGAGGAAATGAGACGGATGCGAAGGAAGAAAGAAAGGACAGAGAACGCACGGCAGCCAGTCAGGCAACCCCTAGCTTGATCCACGTTGTACCCTAGGCCCGTAGCGGGTGTCGGAAAGGGGGACTGGGGTCGGCACCGCGGGGTTGGCAGGAGGTGAAGTGTGCGGGGCACCCCTTGGCTAGGTAGTAGAAGGGGTGTCGTGATAACGTCACGCTCTGACAGAGTGCCGCTGCTATCGCGCCGCCACACGCTGGCAGAGAAACAAAATGGAACCTCCGACCGACCGACCGACCCTTCTCCCTTCTCTCCCCTCATCCTTTCCCCTCTTGCGCACCCTCCGGGCCCCGTTTCTTTCTCTCGTTCACTTCGCTCACCTCGCGTTTTCTGGTCGGGTCTCTCGCAATTTCGATCTCGATGAAATATTCTCAAGAAACTGTCGACACGTCGCCGAGCAACGCGAGAAACGTGGCCGCTCGAATTATAAGAGTCATCGACATCCGAAAAGCCGAAAAGAGAGAAAAAGGAAAGGCCGAAGAAAGAAGGGCGGGATGAGGAAGAATTACGCGGGGAGAGTCGAGTACCCACCTTTTCCAATCGTCTCGAGGCACTTGAGATTCGATTCGGGAGATTAATGATCGGAGGATCGGGACGATCCTCTGCCGAACGCCCTCGGGTTACGAGACGAAACCCCGTTTCCCGTCCTTCCGATTCGAAGAACGAAGGACACGGAAAGGAGATCCCGTCTCGGCGAGCGGACCGCAAAAGAGATTGGGAGTACCGTTGATATATGAACGCGATCCAGCTTCGATCTCGCTGCCAAGAGAATATTAGTTTATCTTTGGGACAAAATCGATCGTGCCGTTCTCAATGACACTCGACAACTTGAGACTGTATAAAGATCGATGAATGTATCGTCGTCGTATTCATTTGCGCGTAATGTATATTATTTAAAAAACACGAAAAAGCTAAATCTTTAAATTTGAAGATAAATATGTATACTATATTTCTGTGTATTCTCTACATTTCTCAAAATATTTCTTTGTAGTTTTTTTAAAATTGATTCTCAGACTAAGATATCGGAATTCAGAGCCGTATCCACGAAACAGCAGCGCACAGAGATTTCGAAGTAAAAAGTTACGCTCTCGTAATGTTAGCGGGTCGTTGATTCGTGGTCGTTTATACGCGGCGTGACAACCGCGCGTAATATCGAGTAAATCGGGGAAATTGAAACTCGGCGGTTCCGCGATATCGTTGCGCCGCATAGGTAGGTACCCATGTATTACGACGCGTTTGTCGCGCGACTACAAAAGGTGCGCGCGAGTGCGCGAGGTTGGTGAGTGCTGTGTGTGAGCGAGAAGTGACAGAGTGAGGGAAAGAGAGAAAGAGGAAAGCGAGAGAGAGAGAGAGAGAGAAAGAGAGGGAGGGATCGATATGACGAGCGTTGCATACGCGGGCTCCGGCAGCGGAGCACACGTCCTGCTCAAATGCACACAAGGTCACACGGGTGTCCGCACACGGAAATCCGGATCGGATCCGGTACACCGATGCGCGAATACGCCAGCTTCGGATTTTTGGCCGCCTGTGTGGCGCAAACGCGATTCTGTCTCCCTATGCACTTGTGTCCCACCCGGGTGCGTATCGGGTGTATATCAAAAGCCCGTAATAAATAGGAGCGTCCGATATTAATTCCGTTAATTGTAAAGCTCGCCACCGCGGGCTAAAAACCTTTAGGTTGTCCTCTGTCGAAGGTACGCGTTACGAACTCACGTATATTGTGTGTGCACATATTTCCCAACGCTCTCTAGCACAAGCTTATGCTCAATGTGCAATATGAATGTGTATATTGCGCGCGCGCGCGCGCGTGTGTACGGGCTCGCCAAACGTGCGCGGAACCGACGTCGGCTAATGGTACGGAAGGGATGGTGAAAATAAAGAGGGTGGCCGGGTGGAGGCTGTAATTAAAACAGGAATGTTAATTACTCTTTGCATTACCGAAAAGCCTGTTATTGCCAGTGGACGTGCCGCGCGGCAGACTGGGCTGACTAAAATGCTGCAGGTGTAGAGGATATTTCGGGTGAGCTCTTTCACTATTCTATTGCGCTCGTTAACCAGATTTCTTTTCTGAACTAGTTAATAATAAAAAAATATTTTGACATGGAAGAACCGATTGATTCTATCTGTATCATCATTGCATGATGACAGAAGTCAAACGAATTTTGAAAGAAGATTGCTAATAATGTCATTGAAAATAATGAGTTAAATTGATTCGAATACTGATACTCGCGGCTTCGTGTGTTTGTATAATTCACTGATTCGATCGGGAAACAGGAAATATCTTATTTGTGATAATAACCGGGCCCGGTCGCGTATCGGCGTCGCTAGCTGCGTTTGAGCGTGACGATCGCGAGGCGATCTCTATGCTGCCGTCGAGGACCCGAAAGAAATTCCGAGGTAGAAACAATTTCTTCAGTTCAGCACGAATGCGAGCGACGGTTCCTGGAACCGGTAGTAAACCCGCGGCGCTCAAAATCTGAACGGGTCCCGCCGATATAATTTATGCCGAAGACATCACGCGTTCCTGCGCTCGTGCTGAAATCATCCCGGGAGCAGGGCTCTTGGCTGGAGAACGGCACGCCGGACCAGGCCCGCTGGAATACTTAGTTGTCGTTAAAAGGTTTCGCAGTTAAATACAAAGGAGCAGATGAGACAAGGCGGTCCCGTGGGTCAGGCACCGGCTGAGGTCGAGGGGTCGTAAATACGGGTCCGAGTTTCGAGAGACTGAGATGATTTATAGAAACTTAAATCCCCGGGGCCGTCGCGTCTTTCTTTTTCTCCCTCTCGAGCCGACTGTCTCATCGAGCAATTCTCTATCTATTCTATACACACATGCGCGCCAAAACTACCGGCGTGTCTATCTATCTCTTCTTCATCAGCGAAGCGATACGCGAGGACTTGGGAGACGAGGAGAGGTAGTCCCAGTCTCTCAGAAGGGAACCGCGCGTTTCTTCAGCAGGGGCCACGATGCGCCCCATGGAATATTTAATTACAGCCTTTACAGTCGAGCGAGAAGAAAATAACGCGCCGGACCAGCGCCGAATGGCTCCGCTCGGGAACGCACTGGTCTGTGTTTACCTCGTACTTCTAATTGCTTCGGTTGGGGCGAGTCTGCCATTACGGTGGAACGGAGATCGCGTATCTCTTTATGTCGATGTGCCGTGTATGTATACATGTACGTATGTGTGTGTTTGCGCATTCAATATACGTAGTAGCCGTGGCCGAAACGAAACTCCCGAGCGATAATTATTGAGCCCTCCCGCTGTTGCTGTTGGCGAGTGCGATTCCTCTGCCGGCAAAGTTCCGGCGAAATCACCTTCTTCTTCTGGTTTCTCCAAAGAGTTCTCGAGAAAGCGCAGCCGTTCAATAATAGTTCGTCGATAAGTCTCGGAGTAATTGCCAGGCTGAACAACTTTTACGTTTTATGACGAGAAAGAGAGAGCAAATCTATCTGCGTGTTATATGGACGCAAATTATTTCGTCACTGTACTATTAATAATTTAACGAAGTTACAAATGCGACACTGTAATTGCTATCCTCTTGCGTGTAGCCAGAGGACAGCATTTAATCGAAATACATAGAGTAATAATATGTTAAAGTGAGTTTGAAGTGAGTTTGACAGTCAAACTAACCCAGTACCAAAGCATCGTAATTTTTCGTGTCTCTATGAACGTACAAGTTTAGGGACATCGATATCTTTTATCTTCTCTTTTTATTCCTCTAATATAAAAATTTCTTTTAATTAACGCAATATTTTGACGAATAATTTTTCTACCGAAAGGGTGATGAACGATCGTTGACACGAGTGCCCCTTTCAACGATACAATAATATTTCCACGGCGAGTATTAATACGAACCTCCCTTTAAACGCGCAGGCATCTTCGTAAGTCGTGGTAACGTTGTTGCTGCACGATGGTATTGGTGAGGAAAAGGGGTACGGCCATGCTGGTGAGGTGGCCAATGGCGCGCGGAGCACCTGCCTCCCGTCTCTCGCATGTTTCACCGGACGTGTGTGCCGCTGAACCGTGTGGGCGTACGTTTCTGCACGTGTATGCGTACACGTATCGCGTAAGGGCGAACTCACGTGCATGCGCACGTACTTCGTTCACGTACACACATACATGTACGCATCCGCGTGCACGCGAATGTGTTTTGCGCGCACTTCTTTATGGGGAGATTGCATTGCAGCGTTACCGTGGTTAGCACTTGCTCCTTCAGCCTGGACATTTTCCGTACTTTCTTCCTTGTGTAAAAAAAAGCAAGAAAAAGAAAAAGAAGAAACGAAGAAAAAAGGATTTACTTCTATTTACTTTTATTCTCGCGGATAAAAATGACGTGACGGCTAAAAGGAAAAAGGGGCGAGCTGTAATTAAAAGTGTTACAAAGACGCGAGTATTTTAATGTTCCTGCGTGAAACTAATAGTGCAATTATATCGAACGCGATCTGACTAATTATATCTAATCCGCATCTATATAACTATCGCGCCGATGACTGACATCGATGTTTCAACTATCCCCGATTTATCTAGCGTTATTAATTTCCGTCGTGTCGACTAATACGGGTATTCGTTCGCACCTGGTAGTTAGCTGCTGCTCCTATACTTAGCGAGATGCGTGGATTGCATTAAAATTGCACATGAGCACGGCGATCTCTCGCACGCTGCTGGCCGCGCCACGCGGGAAACATCCTCTCGTTATTCAGCGGAAGATTCGCCATTCGTCCCACCAATGATTTAAGGTTAAAAAGTAATTGACCATAATCTAAGAGATCAGAAGGCACATAATCGTCGCGATGCTCAGGATGCCAAAAGAAGATCGGCACTTGCGCGTCGCAGCAGGGACGAGGCTGCAACGCGTATAATTACGCATGCGATCATGCGAGCTCGCCGATAATCGGAATGATGCTCTTTCTCCTCTTCGTACATACACTCCACTATGTCGTTGTGATAATTACGCGCGCCTCCGTGACAAGCCCGAGGCGCGGAATATCATCGTTATCTTTATGGTGCGTGCAAAAGTTTCCTCGATAGGGAAAAGAAAAGAGAGAGGTGAATACCGTTTATTGTCCCGGTCTTCGTGCCGCTTAAGTCGACGATTAGAGCGAACGTCTCTGGCTCTCGCGTCAGGACAAGACTGTCGATGACAATCTGTCGAGGACCGTCCTCACGGTCGCCGATATCAGTTCGGACCAATTACAGTGACCGCGCGGAATTTATGCATCGTTTGTAGACGTGTGTACTGGCGACAAGGGATGGGAAGCTTGATTAAACGATTAAACATTTCGCGATTACATAGTCAGCCAGAATGATACCGAGAAAGATGGATCGGTCGATTATTGTTGACCCATTTTTTACATATCGCCATATACTTAGTATGATTTTTTTAAATGTCTTTAAAACTCTAAGTAACTTTATTAATTAATTTTAATTTAATTAAATTTTGTAACGTTATTAAAATTTTTTATATCCTTTAAAATGCAAGTTTCCTCTTTTCGCTTTGCAATTTAGGTGCGCGATAAAATTCTATCTTGGTAGCATTTGTTAGATAATACGATACGGATTATTGTATTTTGTAATTATTGTATTATATGATACGAATAATTTCACGTGTCAGCGCGATAATTTCTTCATCGTGTACTGGCGCTGGATTACCGGTGATTAATTGTAGTCCGACTTATATGATAGAAATAATTCTCGCCCCAGTTCATTGTTTTTCATTTGCCGTGGCGTTTATCGCGTAATCGCGTGCACGCGAGTATTTCCGTCGCTCCACGTGTGGCGTCGTACGATTTTCCGCAAAACTTTTCGTGTATCTACTTCACGTACGTATGTAATTTGGACGAAGGCCGTGACGTTGTACGCGCGGTCTTAGTAAAACGTTCACGAAAAGTAGGAGACGGATGCCGAAGAACGGAAGAGAGAAAAGAAGAGAAAGAAAAGAAACGATAATAAAAAGACCGACTCGAGTGGTCGGCGAGGGCCGCGGTACCAGTTAAAATCTTCATTGCGATCGGCCATTCTTCTCTCGGAGATCTCTCTCCGTCTGACTCGGATTCGTCCAGGTTCCATCTGGTGCTTTCGCGCGCGTCTCCCTCTCTTCACCATGTAATTCTTTCCGCGGCGTTCCTCTTCTTCCCGTCCCGTCCGTCCTCGACTTGGCGGCGGACGGTACGACCTAAGGGCAGTGGTGCGTGCACGCGAAGGTCGGCACCTTCCAGCCTCGTGCCGGTGCATTTAAGGATGAGCCTTTATCCGCGAGCGAGGTCTCGGCATGGCCGCGCCTCGCATCGTCTTGATCTCACGGATTTCCCACGGAGATGATGATTGCACGTTGGCGAAAAACGCGCGCACGGCCACCCTTCATCCTTCGCTTTCGATAGCCTGCAATGTACTCCGTATTTTCGACGATCCTATTGCTCAGATCACCTTCGCCGGCGGGGTTGCATCTCAGATGAGATTTTGAATTAAAAACTTTAGATCTTTTTGACGATATCTTGTTGAATGAATAGAACAAAATTCGTTTGTTCTATTATCAGTTATGAATTTATTAATAGCTTCAATTTGAGGTGAATTGTATCGAGCTAATTTAGCTAATAGCTAATCAATTCTTTAATAGAATTTCTTTTTTGCAAAGTGAAAATTTAAATCATTAATAAATTAATTTGGTTGCCAGGAACAATCTTTTTCAACAATATTAAACATTGAAAAAAGTGTGGTAAATTAATACAAATACATTTGAATATAAAAATATATTTAAATATATTTTTAAAATATTATAATTAATATTAAATTGAGAAATAATTTCGAAAAGATTACATTACGTAGAGATTCTCAAAAGAACAACAATTAAATTCATAAATTTGCCCGAAGCCGACATGAAGGCAAACCTGCGTGCGAATGACGCGACGGTCGAATGTTCCGCGGCGTAAAGAAGGACAGAGCAATTAATTGCGTATCGTATCGGAAGCGAGAGCCTGGGGCGCGAAATTGGCGCGATAACTCCTCGCAAAATCGTCACGCTGGGAAATCTCTACGTGTCGGGCGAGCGAACCGACGCGCGCGGGTCACAGAACTCGGCTCTCTGTCGAGGTTCGGTTCTCCTGCCGCGCCGCACTCGCGTCCACCATAATAATTCCCCCGTGATTTTTATTTGGTCCCGTTTCATTGCCCGGGATGGCCTATGGGCAGCCGGTACGGTCTGTTATTAGCGTCTGGTGCTCGGCGTTATTGCCGCACGGCTATACGCGCAGCTCTTGTTCTCCCTTTCTCCCTCCTTTTCCGCCGTTATTCGCTCCTTCTTGCCCGTCTTTCTCGTTCCCCATCAACGGGAATGGTGGTGCACGGGGCCACGAGAAGAAGAGGGATTGGTTGGATGGGAATCCTTCCGCCGGGTTCGACGCCATACTAGGGCCTGTACGCGGATACCGTTCGCCAAAATTGTATTTAACTGTTGCTGGCATGTCGGAAGATGTATCTTTTTCTACTTTTTTGTATTTCCTCACTCGAGGAAATATTAATAGAGAAAGGTGTTTTACGAATTTAATGAAAACTTCGATCGCATAAAGCATTTCACGCGATTTTTATCATGATGAAGACAAAGTCGTCATATAATTTGCAATATAATTCCATACATCGCACAAGTAGACAAGACTTGAATTAATAATATCTGTGATAATCATTTTATACGATCATACCGCGAATAATTGGACAGGCGGAGAGACCGCCAATAAAATTTGACATGCGTGTCGATGAGAATCAAGCGAGTTGCATCAAATCTATCTTACCTTTATCGCTTCATCGATCAACGTTACTCTGAATTCCACGGCCGGCAGTGGTATCGAAAAGAAGTCGCGCGGAGTCGAGAGCAAAGAGTGCACGTTTGGTAGCTACCGCGCGCGCTGCTACGAAAGACATCAGACTTGTTTTACGGCGCAGTTAAATACGATTTAGGTTTTAATTAAACCTAACTCGGAGCGAGCGCGATGGAGGCGGGCCGCGCTCGATTCGAGACTCGCGACGGCAGTGGCGGCGACGGCGATAAAATATATATACGTAGACATATATACCGGCCTTCGCTTTTCCTTCCCGTCACCCTTTCCTGCCCATTTTTACCTTTCCTCTTTCCGTTCGATTAAAAAAATGCGTTGGCCGCGCCGGTAAACAGGCAGAATGCTCGTAAAGACGGTTTATTGCCGGTGAGAGTCGGCCGGCCGCTCTGCGTGCGTTCCTATCGCTATCGTGTTCTCCTTAATGCGATCGTGTGCTACGCCGCTCGCCGCTCGCCGTGGCAAACGCGTGATTGATGCCGAGGTATTGAACGATCATCGGCCATAATTTTCAAACGGTCGACGAACGGGATTGCGCCAAGCCCGCCGGCACCGCTACATAAGAGCGAACTGATCGGTCGACACCGCGAAGCACATTATCGCGATTTTCGAGAATTTTACTACGTTATTATACTTAACTCTATGTTGTACATATTGATCTACATTTGAATTACGCTGCGTCCTATCTCGCATATGTCAGGATATTAAAATTTACAATGAAATATTCCTTCTCACAGCAGATCGGCAAATTTGAGTTAGTGGCGAATAATTTATTTAGAACGATTTAAATATGGGCGTATTATAACTCATTGAATTGTAACTCATTGAAAAACAGCGAGACAAAAGTTTCAGACAATTTTCAGTCAGGTATTTTCAGTCAAAGCTGGTGGCTTCGGTCAAGGAGGAGGGGGTGAATTCGGACGGTCAGTGGGAAGCGCGAGGTGACCGCAGGCATAGAGAGCCGGGGTTTGGCGTAATGCGCGCGTATGACGTGTGCGGATAATTGCAGTAGTTGCAGCCACGACTGTGCAGTCGTGGCAGCAGCGAGCGAGCGAGCGGTTGGGGTTGTGGTGGCAAAGGGTGTCACCGGTCGCGACCCTCCCTCCGCTACCTACCCGTCCTTCCCTTTTGCACCACTAATCAAATTCAAATGCATATACCTAGCAGCCAGTGCACACACTCGTGCCGTTGATGAAATTATGGTCGACTGCACTCTGCACCGGAGCGGCGTGGTGCTCCCGCGCGTCAACGACTTCGCCGAGTTATAGTCGCGCGATCGTCGATCGGAAAAGATCGCCAACGTCGATGCGCGCCGCGCCATATTCGGATAATGCGAGTGAACATTAACGGCGATAATGGAATTTCTAAGTAACACGACATGAAACGTGTCCATCTGAGTTTCGATCTAAATTACTCCGAGATGTCCAACATATATTTCTCCGGGGAAGTATTACTATTATTTATTATATTTATTACGACTACATTACGGATACAAATTACGGGGAAAAAAGATAAAGGAGCAATTAACAGATAGATGCTATCCAGTCTTATTGAAATCGATCCTTGCACATTTATGTAACGATTCAGTAAAGTCCGAGTAGTATATTGCAATTATCTATTTCTGAAGCGCGAAAGGGGCCGAAACGAAAGGGTACCGAGACGAAGCATCGATTACGTGCTCATTGAAGGATCTTTGAGGGAGGCAAGGCGGAGATAGATATATCTGCAGAAGGAGGGGAACCGTATCGTCTACGATATCCCGTCCGTCCTGCATAGCCGTGTACGGTGCAGTGATGCACATAATGGGCGGGATGTGCACTTGCCGCGGGAGCCAATTATTCGATACGGCGGTCGGTAGATTCGCTATATATGCTGCCGCTATCTGCCGCACGCATCGCGCATAAGCCTCTGGCCATGTCCTTTCTTTCTGTCCCGATTTTATTTTTTTTTGCCCACGTTTCTGATTTTCTTTGTCTTTATCGAGAAGGTTTATGGAGACGGAGGTATTCGCAGGACAATAGAAACTGCGAGAAATAACGGTGTTTTACGATAAAATTTTATCAAATGTAAATTTTCACGTCATTATTATTTCTATAATAACGAAAGAATATTTAAGTATTTTAAGACAAAGTTACATACAACTTTACCTTTGATTACAAAATCGGAGCGAGCAGTATTTTTAAAGGGTGTGAAATCAGGCCCCTTAAGCCGTAAGAAGTCCGGATTGAGGCCAGATCAATGGAAGCGAAATGCTATTACAATACCAAATGGCGGATCCCCTTGCCATCGACACATCCGGTGGACGATGTTTCGCCGCGGGGGCAACAATGGCAGAATCCTTCAATTGTATTGAAATCCTGGCGAACAAATGTGCGGCTAAATTCGTCAATAAATCTACAAGTCAACCAGCCTGCCGCATCTCGTCGACAGCCTTTCTCCCCGTGCCGCATCTACGTGAGATCCACGATGTGTAAAACGCCGGTATACACCTGCATGGAGGCGTGTGTGCGCGCATTGAAATAAGAAACGCATTAAAATGCAGCCCTGTATCTCACGAGGCACCTCCGCACCCCTACAGTGCGGTTTCTCACGCGACCGAGGTGGCGACGATAAGCGCCATTTTGGTTGAAGGCGATGCCAATTCTTATTCCGACACCTGGTGCTCTGAGAAAATTGTATGCTCTGGCTTTGCAATGGACGTGGTTTTAGGAAAATATCTTATTCGACAAATTCTCACTCGCGTTTCCTTTCCTTATCATGTAGAAATAAAATTTAGAAAAATCTCTTACTTTTGTATTGAAATTGTTGTTTTGTCATTTAGAAGATGAAGTAATATGGCAACAATAATACATTAAAAGTAAACTAGGACACGTGGCCTTTCAATGTCTGAAATAATAGAGTGGGGAATAACATTTTATGAGTCACGTTCAACTACTTAACGTAAGGGTCTCAACCTGTCCCAGGCGATCTGCTCCCATCGTTTTATAAGTGCTTCGTGTTATCGCGGAAAAAGTAACGGAGGACCGGCTATAGCAGACCCGACGCGCCCTACAGGACACCCACGGTATCCCGCGGGATACCGCGGCCGATCGTTTCCTAAGAGCTGCTTATGCAACTTTGATGAAGCTCTCCCGATTCCCGACGCGGTTACTCTCTGCTTCCACACGCGTACGCGCGATTCGACAGTGTACTTGCGCGCTCGCGCGCGTACGCGCCTGTCTATCCGAGTATTCGTCTGTATTTTCAATCATTGTAAAACTACGACATACACGTCGGATCGTAAACCGATCGGGAAAACGATATAGAATTCGTTTGCGTATTATATGTATGCCCGCGTGGATACACACATGCATAATGCAGGTTGTACGGAGGAGCAGTGGGAGCTACGCGCGCGAGATCGTAATGGGGCCGATGTGTTATCTTGAAATGGTTTTAGAAGGGCGACACATCCCTCGGTGTACATAAAATCGCCGAAGCAGTGGGATCCGTGGCAGGAAACGCGAAAGATCTCGCGGTACGCTCGACATATGCGAAATCCTGAAATATAATCTCTCCGTTGTATGTCTTTTTCTCGTGGCCCCCTTTTCTCAATCCCCGTGGCCAACAATCGGTCCTCACGGGCACGTAAAACTCCTTGAGACGGTCGTACGATTCCCGCGAAATTGGTTTTATACGAGATGACGGTGACTCGCCTATGTTCTCGCAAAATGCTTTACGCGTCACTTGCGAATAATTATCGTTATAAAAATGAGGAAAGGTATATCAAATGGCTAAATAAAATAAAATATTTTTTAAATTATCTATAATTCATATATTATATTTTGCATATAGTTGCATATAACTTTGTGAATTTAATCGTTTTATTATTTGAGGTCCCATCATTTTAAATCTCGATTTATGATTTGAATATTACTACACAAAAATTCTACTTCTTCATTTTTCTTTATCGGAATTATAGTCTCTGACAATTAAACATTATTTGCAATCGCGATTTAAGCTCACGATAGCGTGTGCAGTTATTTTTCATAATTATCTTTCTTACGTAACTGATTCGAAATTGAAATCCGTGAGTAATCCCTTTTTCAAGAGGCGCGCGCGACATTCGCGGTTTAATGCATTGGCATATTCTTGTCTCACGTGTGGTCGCGGCAAGCCTAATAGGTTCGATTACTTTCGCTTGTTTCTTTTGCTGTCTCACTTATTACCTTTTACCTTTATGATAAAGTTCCCGTGAGACCGTCCGCAACCAGTTTTTCTCTTCGCCACGGATCGTATTTTTGCATGTAATCATGGCAACGTAATTCTCCGCGGCACTCTCGCTATCTGTATCTTCTTACAATCGAACGCGTAATTAAAAGTGCCCCCTTCTCCCGCTTATTTGCGCCCGAGCCCACACACACACACTCGAGTTTTTTGTTTGCCAAGCTTTTTTCGCTCTTCCAGATTGACGTCTGCCGCGTATTTTCGTACACGTTCGCACTGACATTCGCTAAAACCGCATTTATACAGTTCACCGACAAACTTTTCGTCGACGCGACGTGAGAAGGAGAAAGGGGGGGACAGGGGGGGGAGGTAGGGAGGCAGCAGAGGGCAGCTGTCTCAGACATGTTCGAGGAGAAACAATCGATGGCTTTTAAACAGGAAGCATACGTGTTTTCTATGGGGTCGACGTTATCGGTACGAAAACGTGCTTGCGCTCCGTAAAAGGACGACGTGTCTCGTGTCCTCCGTTTCCTTCGTTTCTCGCTTCCTGTCTGTGAATAAGCCGGGGTTACACCCTCCGGCTGCCGCGAGACACCCTTCGTCAAAGCACAAAGCTCGCTGGCTTGTCGTCTCGTGATGCCGGAAAGCTCGGCGCTACTCTTTCGCCATGTCTCTCTTTCTCTCTTCCTCTCTCTTGGTTACTATTCTCATACTACTCTCATTTGCACGTGACGACCGGCTCCTCCGCATCGTACGTTTTGATTTACGTCGGACCAGCGCCACTCCTTGTTCGCCGTTTCCTCGAGTATACACTATGTCTTCCATTTCGCACAAAAGGCATTTGTATTTAACGAAAATTGCTGAACCTAGCAAAGTCGAAAAAAAGCTTACACGACAGATGCAATTGCGATACACATTAATTCTCTGTAATTGTACATGTATATGTATGTGTACATGTGTAACGTCGATAGGAAAAAAAATGACGTTTTACAATAATTTTAATCTTCATTCAACAAAATATAGCAGAATGATACATATAATAATTTTATATTTCGTATTAATGTCAAATCTAGGAAATGATATTGGCTGCCATTGGCCAAACCAGGAAATAACTTTACTGCTGTATATCATTTATCATTAATATTCGAATACTTTGCGATTACATTTTGCATACTCTATCGCATGACTCACCGCATAACTCATAATAACACGTCAAAAGTTCTTTTTATCGCGCGATATTCGCGCGAGATGTTTCGGAATTAATCATTCAAGCTCGCGCGATAGATCGTGCGTCGCAACCGACGGGCAGCGCGAAACGAGCCGGGCTCGTATCGGAATTGCGAAACTATTTGCCCCATATTGGTCGGCGCGCGCGCGGGCAAGCGTAATTTATCTCGTCTTACATCTCTCTTTCTCTCTCTCTCTCTCTTTCGTTGCACGTCGACGTTACGAAAGGCCACGCTGTTCCTCAGGGTACACGGGATTATACCGGACGTACCTGCCTCGCCAGGAGAAAACGCGCGTTCTGTCCTCGCAGAAATTAGCATACCGGTTTATTAATTACGGCATGAACCTCCTTCTCCCGGGTGCCTGCTTCTTCTTTCCCTTTGTACGCGAAGCACCGCGAGTCGGGCATACGTATAAGATTCGTTCTCGATTCCCAGCGCAACTCGCTGCTGCTGCTGCTGCTGCTGCTGCGAGGAAGAGCCGCCTCCTTTTTCTCCTCTTTTCTTGCGAGCATAAATCTCTCTTCGCCCTTCGCGCGACGGCTTTTTTCAGCACGCCGACTATGCACGCGCGCGTGCACGCAGCTGGGTTGTTATCGAGCAAGAGTTTCGTCGCGCGTCATTATGTTCAACGAGGGGGAAGTAACAGGAAACGTATCCTTGTCGTGCATTCGTTGCGGACGAGGGAACATGAAGAAGTAGGATCGAGATCCACGCGATTCGTTAAATCAGTTTTTGCATTGATGAGCAAAATTATTCTGGTGATTTATCTTGACTCGTAATACACAGAACGTTTTTGTTACATAAGACAATATTGTTCTCAATTTATTGTACACTGTTAAAATACCGACCTTGCGTTAAGATTACTCATCGATATTCAGAGTCGAGCAATTTTCGAATAATTTGTTTCTCTTTCTGTTCTAGGTAAGTACAAAGTGTTCAATTCCCGACTGAATAGCTTACGGGAGGGCTGGCATCAAATTTCGTTCGCATCGGGAACGTAAGTAAGTATATGTACGTACACGAGCGCGTGATCGTCGTCGTCGTTCGGTCCGGAGAATACGGCGGATCGCCGATGCGAAAAGTAATCGGGACGCCCTCGCAAATCCCAGCTCGATCTCTCGCGCAAGGATTGCTGCGCTGCGTCGTTTTCTTCCTTCAACTCGGAGCCCATCCTCTCCCCCCATCTCGCCGTGAATCTCCCTATATCCGAATGCAATCTAGAACGCATTTCGCGGGCGTCCTGCAGGACGTATACATCTCCCGGCGTATTATGGAATAGAATGGAAGGAAAACGGGATGTAGAAACCGGGTGGAAAGAGTAGGCCTCCGAGGCCCATAACCCCATCAGGGCTCGTCCCAGGGGCGGCATAACCCGCAACCATCCTCCTTCCACCCTCTTCGCTCGGCCACCGACTCGTAACCTCTCAATGGCGGTCCTGCGGTCTCGACCAACAGCCCAGGCGTCTTTCTCCGCGCTTCTGCTTCTTCTTTAGCTTCTTCCTCTCGTCCCACGAAAACCCACGACACCCTCCTCGCTCGCGGGGATTGAAAAGAGGCTGTAGTTACCCACCAGAGACCAGCGGATACAAGCAAGTTGGGCAAGAATGGAATGAATCCTCGTCTTTTTCCGCTAAATTCTTCCTGAAAACACGTTATATTAATTCGCTTTTCGCCCTTTGCTATCAGAAAATGTATCTTTTTCGTGATTTGCTATTTCGCGAATAATATGACGTAAACATCATCTTGAACATATATGTCGCGTGTATGACGTATTGTTTCGGTAACTCGCGTCGCCGCGTGGATTTTTAAAAAGCTTTTATTGCGCGCAAATAAAGGTCTTGGAAAGCAGCGAAGTAACGCGCTATCGATATCACTAGGGTCCGGACATCTCTTGAAGTATTCACAAGCTACGAAGTGAAACAAAAGACGGTCCACCGCCACGGGATAAAGATACGGAGACCGCCGTTAACTCACTTACCCTCCTTCTTTTCATTCGTTTTTTTCTCTCTCGTTTCCTCTCTTCTTACGACCTTCACGGCTCCTCGGTAAAACGAAAGGCATATAGATGGCCACCTCGGGGCCGCCAAACCTCGATAATGGAGGCCGCTAATAAATTCACCCGTTAATATAAAATAATCGTTAAATGCACTTAGGACATACTTACGGCACCGCTGGCAACAGAGAGTACTATCTTTTTTTTTTATTGAAACCACTTCGCCCCGATATCTTCGTTCCTCCACAAACCCCCGATGTATCTTGTATGCCAATCTCGTGGTGAGAAAAAATTACTCTTAATAATATTAAAGTATTATCTAAAATATATGTAAATTAAATTAAATTTTTATCTCAAGTAAATTTTTTTTTATTAATTTTGAAGAATTGAAAATTTTCAGTGGACTTTGATATTAAACGATTATCTATTGAACTTCTTTTTTTTTTTTTAATTAGAATTTGAGCAAATTCGATGAATTTAACGGGTTAGGAATATTAAACTGTGATTTTTTGATTCCTCGGTTAATGAATAAAATACTTGACGTCACAGAAGAGAATACGCCTCGATGTTTCCTGTACGTATTGACTGACGTTATCTTCAATGCGATACATACTGTTCCAGCGTTATCCTGACGCACTGTTCCGGCTTCCGTATAATCCTACGGGATACTACGGCAACCGGAAAATATGAATATCGTTCACGACGGAGACAGGTGTCGTATGCGAGAGATACAAGTTTATAGCACATTATAGAAAGTAAAATTTTGAATTTACAATGAGGCGAATTAAGTTTTTGATATCAATTATCGATATTAACTCACTCTTCAGAATAAGAACTAAAAATATACAAGAAGATAATCATCTATATTTCTCACATGATTTCGCGAATAATAAGACACGTTTTAGTTGCAAGAATTATTGTTTATTAAAAATTAAATTTGTCTTTAATACATATTAGTATTGAGAGAAAACATTTTATTTTAATTTCTCAAAATAGTTTTACACCAAATTTACGTATGCAGACAGTAACGTTTTTCGCAGGATATGAGTACAAGCTCCGTAAGGAAATATTGCCCCTCCGTCAAAGTTAATCCCTTCTGTGCCTCGAATCGACGATGCTGCAAGTGTCAAGAGCATAATTCAGGAATTCGTAACTTTATCCCTTTCATGTGTTTCCCTCATCGTCGAGAACTCTGCAGGGTAATTTCCGGATGACAATGATATATACAGGATGACGTTACCGAGGAAAGTTTACGTGCGAACAAAGTCCGCGAGAAAAACATGCACCGTGTAATTATTACGTGGCGTAAACAAAACGAATGGCGGCGAGCGCGTAATGGAGAAGCATTTTCCGCCTAAGCGCAGTTTTATTAAGTCGCTAGGGCACGAACGAGACAGGGAAAATAAGATTATAAGTTGCTCGACGTATTATGATCGACGACAAAAAATATCCCCATATTACGTTCCGCGTTTGCATATTTATTTACGCTATTGCAGATTGCGAAGAAAAAAGGCGAAATTTGCGCCCACGTTTCCGCAATTACACGTATCAAGACGTTTTCGCACACAGCTGTATTGTACCGAGGTAATCAAATGGAACAAACGACGCGTTGATAATAGGGTTCATAGGACCGCAGAGAGACGTAAAGAGAGGTCGAGAGAGAGGTGTACACAAATGTACGAAGAGAAGAGAGAGAGAGAGAGAGAGAGAGAGAGAGAGCGAGAAAGGGAAAGGGGGAGAAAGACAAAGAGAAGGCAAGACAACGAGAGAAAGAGGCAAGCGGAGACAGAGAGGATCTCGATTCGCGCCTCATTGCCGTCTAAGCGAGAGCCATATCTCTTTGTGGAAACACGAGCCCATGCATCTCCCGCCTTCACCCTGTTCATCTTCCGCGATCTCCTGGAAGGGCCCCTCTAACGAACTCGACGTCCACTTAGGGGCCCTGAAAGGATGCCCGTAACGAGCCGCGTACCCCACCCCCGCGAAATTCGAACTCGGCCACTCAAGCCCGCGGGCCACTCGCCGACTTCGACGATGGCGACGGCGACGGCGTGTATGTACCTCTCCGCACTCCTACGCACGTAGACTCTCGTGCACGCGCGGAATACCGTGATATATATTATGCACTGGGGTGACCCAATATTTTAATAAAACGCGCCCGGCCACCATCCGTAACTAACTGAGTAACCCGTAGCGTGAGAGAAATTCACTGAGGGAGAGTTGAAGAGCTTGGTTGGAGGCCGAAGAGGGCTGCAAAACGCGCCAAGGAGAGAGGAACTCTCCGCGGGCACCGGCGCATCATGATGTACGGGCAATCAGCCGCATTAATGCATCGCGTGTGTTGCACGCTCCTATAAACCATATTTATAACACTTGGTGCACACGTAATATATCCCCAAGTATGTTACGCGGGATGCCCCGCGTTGAGATGGACGCGCTGAAAAAAGAGTACGGGGCGTGAGTGAGCGAGAGGAAGGGAATTCTGAAAACTGACTGATCACGCTGTGGTGCATCGATTATGTAAAACGTTCTTAGATTGCTACAAGGTTCCATCAATCGAGATTCGTTTACGAGCGCACGATGTCTCGTGGTTACTCCGCTCGGATATTATACGTTATCGCTGCGTCGCACCTATATTCGGTTAAAAATAAAAAAAAATCTGTTACATTGTTACCATGTACGCACACTCGCGCAACCTTGTATCGCGTATTTACGAGCCGCTTATTCGCTTTATGAATCACAAGCGCGAAAAAAAATCACAGCTTTGAATTTATCGCGTACAACATGCCTGTACGAAGCGCACTTGTAACGATTAAAAATCAGCGTTATTTATCGTGAAGCATTATTTATTGTATTAGTTTATTTTTACGGATACGCATTTTCCTCGTGATTCATGCATAGTGATTTTCAAGTTTCTTGTAAAGTGACAAAAATTAACCAACTATTATATAATTCGTAGATATATGTACAAATGTACGAAGAGTGATATTTCTGAAAAATTATATTGCATCAATAAAACTAATTATCATATTGTATAACGAAAAAAATGATAGAATTCTATTAAAAAAAACTATAATTACACATAGAACTATTAATTACATCGATCGATAATTAATAAAAATATCCTAGAATCAAAAACATTTCTGAAAACAATCATAAAAAATGGTACTGTAAAAAGATGCAAAAAGTTGCGAGAGCAATTCATGTCGCGTCATATAATATAACGCGATCATAATGCTATGCGATGCGGTGGCTATCGTTATGGGTAGCGCTAATCAGAGCGAATCGTATCATATCGCACTCTCGTGCTCGTGGCTCTCGTAGCGCCGCGGCAAAGGGTTTGCGCAGATGGGGATGGTGATGACGATGAGTGAAGGCAATGTATCCGTGATATATATAGCCAAGCCATTATTATTCATATATTCCGTATCACGTTTGTTCATACAAACCTATAGCGCGTGCCCGCAAGCCATACAGCTTGACATGCATCCCCGTAAATAGTCGCAGGTAACCATTTCCGTTTCTAGTGGGGTCGGCGTATTTGTGTGCGCAACCCCCCCGTGTGTTCGTCGCATCGTAAAGCGCATTCTTTAGCAAATATATTTAGTTTGCTGAATATAGTATACGATATGTCGCATCACAAAATACTTCAAAATGAGAAATCATTAGATATCACGAATTATCATATGACGTAATTAATTTTTTTGGAGAATATTTTTAGTTATTTTTTATGCATTTTAAATTATCATAAATTTTTAACTTATCCACAATTTAAATTGAATCCACAATTTAAATATGATTATTTTATACGTATGACATATTTGCGCGATTGTTGTTTTTGCAATATTTTTTCATACATATATTTAATTTCAAATTGCAAAATTTATTTTATTTATTTAGCTATGTACAAAAAATTTTATGATTATTTTATACGTATGACATATTTGCGCGATTGTTGTTTTTGTAATATTTTTTTATACATATATTTAATTTCAAATTGCAAAATTTATTTTATTGAAGTCGTCACAAAGGCGAGTCTTTATTTCTTCGTTTTCGCCGGTTGTTACGACGAGAAATTGTGGTGACCCATGATAGGTGAAGTATATCCGTTCGATGCAGTTTCGTTGCACAGGGTCGAGTGTGTAGCATTCACGAGAAGGCCGTGCCCAGCAGTAATTGCCGTAAAGACTGACCAGAGTGCAGACCGCTCGCACGACCTCTCGTTCTCTGCCCTCTCCGCGATACACCTCCATCCGGCATCTGCCTCTCCTTTTCTCTGTACTTCGTTGCTTTTATTTTGCCTTTGATTCCCGACAACGAAATTACCAATTACAGACTAATCAATCGATCCCGAAGGATTCGCTTAACATTGTGCGCGATACAATCATTACCGCGAAGATAAGCATGTATGAATCATCTTTTTTTTTATTCATCACATAAAATTCTATCGTATAATGTAAACGTATATTTTCGTAAAGTTACCGTCGTTGGTAGAAAGGTATACGTGTTGACTCGTTTCGGCGCTACGATGTAGAGGAAAATAAACGCGAATGCCATTAACGAACACCTGCTTCCTACATAATTCTTTATCCAGGTGCTCCTCTATAAATCGAGGTAGATGCGGCAACTGTGTATCTTAGATCACGGAGGTTCACACTGCTCATGTCTCCGTGGGCTTTCAGCACGCGGCTGAATTACTGCGCTTAGTAGCACAGAATGACCTACATACGCTTCGTGGCGCAGATATATGTACTATTTTCTGTGTTACCCTCGATCTATCACCCAAATGTATTACAAAAGACTTTACACTCGGTTCGTGATATTTCTAGGCTGCAAGAGATTCAAAAGAATGACATTAAAGATTTTATTCTTGTTTCTTTAAACAAAGTACACGATAAATTAGATTATTCCGAGCAAGGCCAAACATTTTATATAAAATATTTTGTCAACACTGCTTTTTACATTATAATTTATTTATTTCAATTGTATGTTATTGTCTCTTATTTTCTCGCGGTCAAAAATGAAGGTGGATCGGATCTTACTTGTTTGTTTCGCAGACCACCAGCCAAGAGATGCTAATCTATTGTCGGACACGATGCTCCGGACGTTCCGAGTCGCGACACCTTCATGGTTTCCGTGCTGGCGAAATTCTCACGCGCGCGAGCGGCTCTTAAGTCTTAAGTTACGCGTCTTGACTCTGACCTTCATCAGCCGGCATACCGGCATATCCCACTGCGACACTGCAGTGTGTACGAAATAGTATATTGCGTACGTATACGCATGTAAAATGTGCGCGTGCAATGCCATGTAAATTTCTGCGTGGGGGTCTTTGTTGGCCAAAGGATACGCGCTACGTTGTGCACCATCCTTCCGGTCTCGCAGGCAGATAAATAATGGTAACGCGACTCTACGCGATTCTGTCCGTCTTGTTTGCATAACCAGCCATATTGGCGAAGCGCTTTATTCTTTGCGGTTGATATATTTCGACTACATTATGTGTTTTGCAAAATCGAGATTGGTCTTTGCTTTTTTTCATTCTTCGTACTCGTGCAAAAATGAAAAAAAAAAACGATAAATCTTATTCTTATATCTACTCATTATTTAAATCATACTTTTCGAATCAGTGCGTTTTCAAAGACTAACAACTATAATAAAAATTATATAATTCAAATAACGCCACATTTGCTAATGGTTTCGAAATGGCTACTTTTCATTACACACTCATTATCTTTGTTACCTATTAATTTTCCATTTGCGACATATGCTGCATCATTTGTTCGAACGTACGCTGCGGCTCGATCGGTTCGGAAACTTTGAAATTTTTAATTTAGCTCATTCGTTACATCATTTCCCCCGCGGCTTTAATTAACCCACTTTATATCGCTCGTATCGAAATTACGTACGTGCATTATGCACCTGATGGTCCTTGAAAGCGTCTATAATCGGTAGTTTATTGCTGCGGTGCGGTAAACCACCAGCGAGAATTCAAAATGGATATATTACGCTCAATGTTGATAATTGTTTGTCAATAACGGTAATCGGTATACATGCAATAAAAATTAAACATTTGCGTAACATTCGAACACGCAGCATTTCTCGCTTTACCTACAAGCCGCAAAATGACATTACTCGTAAGACATTGATGTGCTCAATCGTGAAAATGCAGCATTACTCTCGACCGCGGTAAAATCGTCGACGATTACGCGGAACTTATTATCCGGCCGTGACTCGAACTGGCCGCATTTTCCATTATCGCTCTTTTATTCGGTGCAGCATGTCTTGCTCGTTCCATTTACTTTTTGCTCGGTCAACGACGTCCATCTCGATTCTATTTTGTAGCACAACGGGAGCCGCGTTCATACTTGCTGCTTTTTTTTTCTTAAATCCTTTGTAAGAGCGGTGCCGCGGATTCTTACACACACGATCGCTTCTTCTCGCATTAACGTTCGGTAGTGCCAGCCGATACACGCAGCTTCAACCACGCGGTGCGGTTTCGCGAACCAAGTCGCGACACGATAATAATTAACTCATTGTGCCCGATTGTCTCTGCATCCTCTACTTATGTGCGTAAAAGCGTACGTATGCCCGCGATGTGTACCCGGAGAAAGACTTCAAAGCGTGATCCTCCTTCAGCACCTCGTTCGCCGTTGCAAAAACGCGTAGGAACAATCTCAGGCTCGACGCGGCGAACTCTGAGAGAGCGGATGAGTACATAAACAACACTCTCGAGTGGCACGGCGGGACGCGCTAATGACCGGGATATTAAATAACGATAATGACGCCGTCAACAGGTCTCCTTTTTGCCCCCTGAATCGCCCACGATGACGACGACGATGCCCTCCGCGCGGAGGGCACAGCTCGGGGGACCGACACTCGATGGCGCCGGACGGGCGAATCGCGCGTTGTTTTCGCGGCGAAATTTCACGAACTTAATTGACCGCGGCAAGCGGACTCGCGAAATAATCGACTTCCTTTTGCGACGTATGCTTTGCGGCTTCTTCTTTCCTCGTCGCGTTCTTTGTTTCTTGCCGGATGGGACGGCGACGATGCTCCCGCGATCGATCGCGTGCGAACGCAACACGAAAACCTACACTATAAACTTCATAATTTATTCCAGCGGGCGAAATGAGGGGAATGACCTGCGAGCTGCGCGCGTTACTTTGTCTTACGAAATAAAGACACCGCAATAGAATTTCTCACTATGAGAAAACAGCGGGTTTTAATCGGCTTGTCGTGATTCATTTCGAGATCGAGCAATTAATTTTAATTTTTCACTAGATTCAGAAGTTGTATACTCAGAAATTCAATTCTATGAAAATTTGCTCGCTTTGGTAAATGTTACGTTAGCTTGTCCTGATTTCGCAAGTCTTTTTTTTCCATTATCGAAGATGCTAAAATATGGTATAATCGATCGATAACAAAGCCGTGGCATTTCGCCGTGTCTTGGAACAACTGGCAATTATTTACAATATTCTAGAAACAGTGTCATAGAACGAGCAGTAGTAATTAACTTAAAGAGTGATGATCCATTTTTGTATTTTTATTTTTGTACTCGGATTTCTCGATAAAAAAGAGGATACACATAATTATAATAAGGACTTTACTGCATTTGCTGCATCACGCTATGATGTAAAGTGTATCGGTTTTATAATCTATGGAAAAAATGCTCACTTGACAAAATTTTCAATTGAATGTATTTTATTAACATTTTTTTAAGTTTAAGTTTTAATCAAGATAATGTTATATAATTTGCATAATAGTACACATACAATTTTATTTAATAAAATAGTTTATTAAAGCCGAAATAACTTTCAGTTTCTTCAACTTAGCATTTTTATGCTGTTATGTTCCAAAATATAATCCGTGTTGATTAACTCTATATTAAAATATTTGGATGTTTAATCGCGATTCATATGGATATATTTCCAATATATTCATGCGATATCACGATATATTTGACGTGACGTATAAATCGTGATATATATTTCAATACTTATACTGGCCAGCGACCCAGCGCAATAACCATTTGAAATATGTTCCTCGTACTGGAAAATCTGCTTGATTGAGTAAAGTTAATTTATTCTGCGCAAAAAAAAAATATTTGGCGCGTTAACGATAAAAGGGCGTGGACGTGACTCGGTTGTTCGCCGGGAATAGGTTTCATCGGACTGATCGACCGGGCGTGGGAATGCCGATAAACGCATTATTACGGCGATGAAAATCACCGGCGCAACGGGCTGTTTGTATCACGCCGGTGCGCCGCTGGTGCAATGCGGCCGTGGGGCCGGTTCGTAAAATCCAATGAGCTGTCATTTTTATGCCGCGCGCGATGCGCACCGCCGGAAACGTTTGACGTTGCACGTAGTAAAATCGGCCGGAGCCATCGAATGTATAGATAAACACGCGCGCTCTACCAATGCGGAATTTTGTAATTCCAGATTGCCATCAGCCAGCAAGTCGATTACTTTTATTATCGGCGCGTTTACTTCAAGTTTTAATTTGCTTAAAAATGGATTACACGCAATTGACCGATAACAATAACGTAAATGTAATTAATATTACATTAGCCTCGAACGTTACTTCGCTATCACAAAAATGCCTCTATGCGAAAATAAGGGTAACGCTGTTACAAAGTTTTGTAAAATTATTTTTCTCGTTATGCATTCTTCTCAAGCATGATGCTATCGAGATTTCAATCTCGGCCACAGCTGTTGTGGCCGAGATATATTCAGGTTTGCGGTTTTGATGACTTCGCACGGACGATAGTCTATGAAAATCTCGAGGCGGCGCCTGAAGCACTGACAATCACCTGTCCAAGCAGACTCACGTTGCATCCACCACCGGCCACACTACACAGTACACGATGCACAGGTGCAACGCTACAGCTTACGCGCTCAGCCTGATGGATCAATTGTCCGGGGCCAAGCATAAAACGCGTACGACTCCGTTCATCGCGATTCGACCTGACTGGAAGATGTCCATTCGTCATGACTGGAGCGATGTCGCGCGTATTATTGACATCCGTTATTCTTGAGATTATCGATAAAATGATGCAATTAAGAATTGATAACAAACTAAAGTTGGCAAAGTACTTGCAAAATTAATTGACTGTGCGATGCGCAACTGAAGAAATATCTTAATTTTATTTAAAATATTTGTAAAAAACATATCTTGTTAGTCTTTAAAGAATTTCAATAGAGTTTGACTATGGAAAATTTTTTTATTATAGTCACGCTTGTGATGATTATAATCGCGTTCATTGACTACACGAATTGTCGATGAGTCAACAAAAAAAAATATTCACCGCTCGAGAGAGCGGCGAAAAAGTTTATTATCGATATTATGCCATAATGGGTACACGCGTTCGTGTTGTTGCTGGCTATCGCGCGTTTAGTGCTTTCATTCTGTTACGACGTGGAAAAGCATTGGATATGTTTTTCCTATTTTTCGTTTCTCTCTCTCTCTCTCTCTCTCTTTTTTTGAAAAAAATTTCACGTTGCGCAAATATCGCGTCAGTCGCCAACGTATCGCGGAAAAAAGTTCTGCACATTCGGAAATGGACGCCTGGCGAAATGCGCAGCGACGAAATACGTCGGACTTACCTGTGATGGCAAAATACCTCCGAATGTCCAACGGGCGTTGTGTCTACGTGTATGAAAAACAAAAAAAAAAAGGTTTTAAAAATACATAGATTTTATTTATAGCCTAGGGGATACTCGTTTGTTGATATTTATTGCCGTACACCGGTAAGCTTTAAAAATGCATTTTGATATGTACGCGAAACAGAGAAAGAGAGAGGGGAATTTGTTCCTATTTGTTTGAAAGCGTTATGCACCTGTCAATGGGTCGGCTGCCATACGTATGTTCGCCCGGAACGAGCGGTCAACACTTTTCTCCGCGTGCATCACGATCTGTTCCATCCGATCGCGTCAATCACTCAAACTCTTCGACGCGCGGGTTATCGATGCACCACCGCCACCATCACCGCCGCCACCAGCACCACCATCTCACCACCGCCGTCGACACCGCTGCTACCCCCGCCGCACTGCAATCGGCCATTCGTCCGTGCAGCAACCTCCGTCAATTCGTCCGCACCTCTCTGACTGACGTCCTCATTATGAATATTGTATTTTATGATTGCGAATGTCGACCGCGCGATGCTTTATGCTCGACGGGAAAAGTGATTTACCTCGCGGGACATAAAGAAAATATTGTTAAATCAATGCGTGCTCCGAGCAGCTGTTAATAACATTTTTGGACGTGATTCTCGATATCGACAAATACCTTTGACGTATCGCTATAAAATCAACCAATATCGATTGCGCGTCCGAAGGATTATTCTATGGATAATTCCGTCGTGTGTGAATATTTATGTTCACTATCATTTCATCGAATAATTTGATGCGTAGAATTAGTCTCGTATCGAGTGCCATCTTTTACGATGTTGTGTCATACAAGAAGAAATATGGGACTATCGTTTTAATCGCGTTCACGATGGATCGTGTTACACTGCAATATTTTTATAGGGACTTATGGGCGCTACCTTCCGCCGGTCCTTGCTGATACTGATCATTGAAGACATGCGATTTGCATAATTCCGTTTGTTAGAGCATGTTCGTTAGAGCACACGCGTTCCCTTATCGAGCGAATATTTTACCAGAGATAATGAGAATCGACCAAGTTATTTCGTACAATTTAGCATATTATCTGTTGATAATTGTAGTTGTTTACTAGTGCAAACAGAATTATTTCAGATTACTTAGAAATCAATTTGATCGTCAAGATATATTTCTACAGAAATATGAAGACGAAATGGTTTACAACATACGACTTGCAAGATGGTATGCAGCTAAATATTTAAATTAATACGACGCTTCAGCGATACGACCAATAACACTCCAGTTTACTTTGGCGATTCGCCTTATCGAACGCGGCTGCTCCTCGTACTCTCGATACAGATGTTGCGTGCTTATTCATGAAACGAGCAGCGATAACAGCCGCCCCTTGCCTTTCTTTATCGCTGGAACAACGCTTGCCTCGCTTTCAATAATTCCGACCGGTGTCTCAGCCAGTTACATTTACATCGCCAAATAGATGTCTCTTCAAATACATTTCGCCACACTACGTTACAGTTAATGTACTTCGGGCACGATACGTAATACTAATCAACGATCAAACTAATGAAAATTCATTATGTGGCCTCTACCGTAAAAGTGAATTTACTCGAGACATTGCACGATTTGTAACATGTATATTAAGCAAAGGAAACATTTTTTTAAGTAAACATATAAATCTCGGGCAACTTTATGATTATGCGAATAAAAGAATCAAGTCAACATATGCTAACTACATTTAAATAATTCGTCACGAGCACGTGATATTAGGATACATTGCAGAGAATGAGCAAAGAAAGTTATGAAAGAAAAAGGTGTCGGGAGGAAGAGCGCTGTCGTGGATTTTCTTGTAACTCGTATAGCCCATTTCAAGCTCGCATATATGACGCTATTCGAAAGTAGGGAACTAAACGAAGCTTTCTCCCGTCACTACCCACACGTATACATGGCGCGGAACTTGGAGGTGAGAGGCGAAGGAAGGGGGACAATGCGGGACGGGAACGCATGTACGAGGTTACAAGACGAAATAAATACAATATTATGCAAACGGGCGAGGCTGATCGTGCGTGGCAAAGCCTCGGGAATCTCGGGAATCCCGAATAAATTGACACTAAACGCGGAAGGGTCGCCTCTTCCACCCTTCCACCTACGAGTCCCGAGCGTGAGTAGCGGAGCACCTACGCTCCTAAATGGGTAAGAACGACGAGATGCGACGAGGAGAAATATATATCGATGCCCTCGCAACATGCCGTACCCCAATATCACCTAACAGCTATTTCGCTTATACGCCTCTGCGCCGGCTAGGGGTAAGAAAGGAAGACGATCTGGGAACGTGTTCTCCGGACAGAGCTACGTCCCGTTCAAATGACGAAGGGACGATCCCATGACGGTTCACGTTATTTTTGCATGCAATTTTATTCGTTTTTTTTTGCAATGAAAATAAAATCTAAAATTTGATTTCTTCTAAGTTATCATTCAATAAATGCAAATAAATGTGAAATAATGTAATAGTCTGCTTGCCAAGATTTATTGATTTTTCATTTATTAATAATATTTATCGATAATTCTATTTTCTGAGAAACAGTGTCTGCATTGATAACACGATTTCAGCCGTCCAAAAGAATCTTCGCAATTCATTGCAAATCTAATTCTTGTCTCATTTTTTTTCTTTGAATCTGCAATTCGATAGTAAACCTTGGAAGAAAATGGTCCTCTATGTGCCAGCCGTATCTCTGTTACTGATATCAGTAACGATGACTATTTACGTCTCGACCGGGCCGATGTATATGTATGTATATATATATATATATATATATATATATATATATATATATATATATATATATATATATATATATATGGTGTAACTCCCACGCTTTTCTACAGCAATCTAAATTCAACCTTTGCTATTGCGATCGCCTACGACCTTATCCTTGTCAGATGAATAAAACACATCTTTCTGTATCAAATTTGAATGAAACATGTAATGATTTTGATGTGATCCTCATCGACCGATTGTTTGCTATTGCCTGCGTAGTATTACATATGTTTCATTTCTTTTTATTAGCCATGAATTTATAAAGACAAATTTTTTGGCTAACGATGAATACTATCTTTGAAATAATAGATAACAATTTAATTGGAACGAGATTATGAGGGAAAATGAATAACACAATATATTTCACGATTAAGATAAAGAATTTTTTATATCTTATGTACTTTTATCACGCATTGCTATACAATTGAAAGTTGTGCCTTCTTCAGACCTTCACGACGTCATCATCGTTCTCGTTGTCCCTCATCGGGAGATGACCGGCACGAGTGAATCGGTGCCGCGTAGGAGAAGATTACACGCTTTAAATGGATAATTAAATAGCAACGGAACTGACTGAAAGACTGACTGGGGATGATTGCTGGGTAGCGGCGCGAGCGTGAGCGTAGAATTGCCGCCTGAGGGGCCCCTAGAAAGAGGAGGAGGTTCCACCATTACGCTCGCCCCTCCCTCCCCGTATCGAAACTCAGCGGAAACGTTATAATTATCCCGATTCCCACAAGTCACGAGGCGTGCTTGGTACCGATTGACGTGCAGCACGTTGGGTGGGAGAGAGGGTGGGATTCGAGCGAGCTGGATTCTTGTCAATAATTCCGCCCGCCTCTCATTAACGGCGAGAATTCGATACGGTCTTCAAACATTGACTTGTGAAGAGACGGGGATGATAATAATAGCGACCGATGACGTAGGAAGAGCAGCGTTTGCATTTGGCAGCAAGAAAGAAAGAGAGAGAGAGAGACAGAGAGAGAAGGGGAGAGAAAGAGAATGAAGGATATACATAATCTTGCCAATTTTATAAAACGATCGGTACCTAATTCAACGTCTTTATTTCCGCTCAGATCTATCATTCTAGATTTTTATCATGTAATTACGGTTTTTTTTTCGCAATTGAGATCTAAAATGTTGACAGAATGCAAAAAGTTTGTACGATAAATATAAAAGCTGTGTTAAAAGTTAGTTTATTTTATCAAGATCTTCGGTGAAAGTAGGTTAATCAGATCGTCGAAGTTAAAAGCCTGCTATCTCACACGTGAGATTAGGCTAGGGTTACAAGCAACCGTTTCATTAGTACGGTTCAATCAGTTGAGTTCGTGGGGTCGCGAGTAGCATACAGACGCTTGCAGCAGGCGAGAGCGAGGCCTAATCAATGAAATTGGGAGACAAAGTTGGGTCACTAGCCGGGGTCAACGGTCGTCGGACCTGCGGACGATTGAACCTTCCTGTGAAGGAAGGATCCGCCTCCTCCCAGCGCCGCGTTACCTCGAAGGACACAATGACGGGGGTGTGTCCGCGTACTGCGACAAGGAGGTGATCAACGAGTCTGCATCCCCTCGGCTCTACGTCCGGCGCCCTTGACGCGTGTTCCTTGTGATCCGTTGGATCACGTAGTTTGATCGTGCGTCGAACTCGACGCACGTTCACGTATGCGCCCTCGGCGCGCTGGCTGTGTGTACGCGTACGCATAGACCCTACGGTAGACAGGGTCGCGTGATAATGACAGGTTTGGGCGTCGCACGGTGATTGAGGTGGCCGTGTCACAGAGACTCGGCTCGACCACGCCCCGCAGGTCGCCGTACCAATTCGCTCGTCAGCATCGATTTCCAGAGAACGACCAGCGGAATCGTCCATGGACTCCCGAGAGTTTCGCGTTCGTAAGCTACCTTCGGGGCTGTCCTTGAGCTTTGTATCGGTGATCGCCATCAAAAATGCCACGCATCACTCGACGCTATTGGTTTTTTACTTGTTGTCAGTATTTTTGGCACTTCGAACCGCTTCAGTATTTCAAGTGCAATATTTATTACATGCGTCATCAGTTTATTTATTTTATAGTATTTTATGAGCGAGTTGAGAAAAAGAATACCAAGTCCTTGCAAAACTGTAACTTTTAATTTAATTTCAATTTAGAACATTCAGCGGTATTTCAATTTATTTACATCTTACGAATCGGTTTTGCTATTTAAATATAATTACTGTAAAATTTTTTTTTATTTTTTCCTTTATATCGGAAATATTTACATGTAAATGCATATAGCTGTATTTTAACGAAAACGATGCGGAAGTAAAACATTCCGGTCGTTAGTAAGCGAATCTGAGGGACGTAAGCGGCTGCGTATTGAAAGCTCCGCTACAATGACGAAGCAAGTCAAGGAACGATGTCTATCTGGCAGATGGAACTCCACGTTTGTCGAGTTCTCATTGCCGTGTGGTTAGCGTTCTACCACGAGTCGGCATCAGAGCAGCAACATACCATCTTTGGGTACAGCTTATCTGGTATCGTTCGAACATGGCGTAGCTGCAGGCGCGTCTGTACGCATACCTTTATACATTCCATTGTATTTAGTTTGTAATTATACAAAGAACACAAAGAGTCTTTGAGATAATCTGTCACGTGAAAATTTTTGGATAGAAATCGATCTCATGATGCAGACAATTGAATTGATCTTTTATCTAATCTGTTAAAAGCAGTGACATTTTCAATCTTTTTCTATTTATTTTGCCATATTGTGTTGCTATATATTGTGTTGCTATATATTGCAGCAGAAATTTCTGTGCGTATTTGTACGCATAGCGAAAAACCATTTTTTTCATATCAAGGAAAAAACGAAAATTTAATAGAATTTAACAACAGAAAGTAGTTGTATTGATAAAATGATTATTGCACAATGTTGTAATATTAAAACATTATCGCACCCATTTTCACAAGAACAAAATAAAAAAAACATGGAAAAGTATTGTTTTATATACGCTGTACATGTGACGTATGTCTGTTATAACATAAAACATATCATATAATACAAATACTTTCTGAAAATAAATATGCGTTAAAATGTTTTTTATCGCCAATTATAGACTGCTTTCATTATCCTTGTCAATCGGCCACAATGTCAGGCTAGTCTTTCGTCTTAAAGAGAATTTCGTTGAAGTTCTTTCGACGTGCAGCAAGCCATTATCGCTCCGCGAGGTCGTCGTGTCCCCTTGAAGCAATAATGGCACATTAGAAGATTTTAACGCCGAAATTGAATAACCCCCGAGGCGATAACGAAGTTGTGTCCGCTCATGAAAATACCTTATATATATATATATATATATATATATATATATAGATATGTATATATGTATGTATATACATGCTCTCTACCAACCAATGGAGGGAGACAAACGGAATGAAGGTATTACGGATGACTGACGCGCTGACATCGTCTATTTTATATCCGCCCCTCGCTCATCCGCCATTTCCTCCTCCTCATTTTCACATCGCCAAAGAGCCCGCTTTCCCTCCCATCAATTCGACCGGTCGGGGCAATTCCAGCGCGAAATTCACTCGTGACAATTGGCTGACTCCCATCTTTCCGTTGTAATTACACGTGAAGTCATCGCGGGAACGAAGAAGGTCTCGTTTCACTTCGACCTTGGGAATCGGCGCTTCTGCCTGAGTGTGCTTCTCATCTAGGCAGTTTTAAATCCCTGGCAATTCTGACAAAGACGAATTCGCATTGCGACCACCGTCATTTATTTCAACGCATTTACTCTTCGTTTATCAGCTCACCAGTCACGAAGGATTCCACTCAACTCTCTCGCTTTAGTCGGCCGATCCGCACGATCCGATGATCGGGTAATGTGAAATCGACGTAGCCACCCGTAGTGACCTCTTCGGGCTCCGCGACCTCATCCTCTCGACATGAATTCTCTGGACTGCGAGGCGGAAGAGGGGACTCCGAGGCGTATGATGACGAGGCGCGATCTCTGGTGGCTCCCACGCCCCCAACGCCCCGCTCGTTAGTCGGAGTCAGCAGCGGTCGTCATCGACGTGTCATTCGGCACCGAGAGCCCCGGTTACCGCGGGATGGGGTAACATCCCGGAACGACGAAGGACACGAAGAGACACGAGGCCAGGAAGAGCTCCAATGTGCATCCATCCACCCGTCCCAGCATCGACGACCTGACGCAGCACACGCGCGGTCCCCGTCATCGAACCGATGTGCCAGCAAATTGTCACGCTCGCAGGAACGTTGCGAACGAAATTGCGGATCAATCCACGAATAATACTGAGACGAAAGAATAACAGCGTCTGTTTTTTTAATAGTGTCTCGCAATGAAATTAAATTAATCGTAGCATATATATCTTTTGCATATCGTAAGAAGTAAAAATAATCTTGATTGAATTAAATACACGATTTGTATTATCTTCATTTTAGATAACTTCTCGTAGATACGGACGGGTATTAAAAATTTGAACAGTCTACTTCGTAAATTATTGCGAATGGATCGGTCAATTGTGTCTTATATTGATAAGCTTAGATACCTTATTCAATTCAGTATCGTTATTGAATAATTCCGAAGATGGCCCCGGAAGATCAGAGCAGCCATCAATTCAGGAAACGGCCCCGCATCTAATACAGACATTTAATCCATCGTCTATTTGTACTGATTTGAATTCGGGCTACGAACGATCTCATTGTCTCGAGAATTGTCTTAGGGAGCAGTTTGCTCCTCAGGAAGACTACGGTTATTTCAGCTATACCGGTGCTGCTATCAGGGTAGCGAGCCGTGGATGAGGTTTGCACACCGCGGAAAGGGGTCGTCTAGAGGCAATCGGGCTAAACTACGGACTCATTTACACACTTAGCCCCGCTTCCGCCTGGCTCGTTCCTGCCCCAGCCCTCGGGAAAACCCAAATGGTTTTCATATTGTCTTTTTACCGCTCATTTTCATTTTATCGCTTGTTTGGCCACTGAATCGTGCTCTTGCAACGCGGTGCGTTTCATTCTCGTCGCTCCTGCCTTTCTTCCTTCTCTTGTTCTCATCTCGGATCTCGGATTTGTATTCGATGAAGAGACAGAATCAAATGGGTCATTTCATCATTGGTGCCGTTAACGATCCAATCATAATTTTACATAAAAATATGTTTCGTTAATATATTTTATTTAATAGAATATTGAAAATAATAATAATGTAATACGATGGACAGTTTTCCATTCGATATTACACAATGTTGTAATGAAGAGCCTTCGAGAAATAAGCGAAAAGTATATTGTATGATGTAGTATTCTGTGGGCAATATCTTTTTGAAATCAAACGTGCGCGTCGCCACGGCTATAACGCAGCTTGGAACGGGAAACCGTCGTGGAAAAGCATCGACGCTGTAGGGTCGGGGGGTAGCCCAGAACGGACCGCCACGAGCACTTAAGACTATTGTTTTCAATGTAATTGGATAGCTCCTGCTTTCCATCTCCCTCCCTCAACCGTTGCTTCCTCCTTCGCTTGCAGCAGCTATCTCGAATCGCGCGAAGGGTGGAAAGCAGCCAGCCAGCCAGCCAGGCAGTCCCCACATAGCTTCGACAATTATCTTGATTGTTTTATGCATACACCAACGAACCCACGAGCAACTTATCTCTGGAGAAGCCGAACCGTAAAGAGAAACTGTAGTATCGTTTCACCGAATATCGCATATTTCTGCGATTTAAAACCGCTTAATCATCCATCGACGAGTGTAAGAAGATCGTTATTGCATTCCATTTATAAATTTTATACATATGTATATGTTCAATCAATATTTGCGGTACATTCATTGGCGTTAAAAATAATGCATGTGCCGTTTACGTACTCGCGATACACGTTGGTAGACATTTTCGTGAAATCAAGTTTTCGTCATCTACGTCATCTACGGAAAGTAAAGGGAAATTAACTGATATGCGTGGTCGATTCGAATCTTGATAATCGAATGAAGTTCGCACCTTGCCAATCAGTCTGTCGCTGATATTCACTCGAGGTATTCCATGTACGTGGCGTCGATCATGTCGACGAATCTGCAATTTAACGTGCATCGATTCGCGTTGGATCGTCCTCTCTCGGGGGAAGGCCCCGCACCCGCGCGATCGTCTCAATCCTCCGCTCGACGCGGCTTTATACGCGGCGTTAGATATCCACGGAGATCCGATGGAAACTCTACGCCCAGACAATACGCTCAGCCGATTTAATTAGGATAAGAATCGCTCGGATCGGATATACACCGGCGCACAATGGGGTGTACCGGGGATGGCGGGTGGGGAACGGAGCCACGCTTCTGATGTATGTATACCGTGGCTCGCCTCCAAGAAACATGATACAGCATCGGTCGAGGAGGGGCTTGGGGGATGGATTTGTGGGCTGCGGCAGTGTCCAAAAATACCGCAAGCTTCGGCAAAAAGTAACGATCGGGAGCGAAGGAGAGGGAGAAAGTAATACCGCGGGCGCCACGTGCTAATTATGTAAAAATATGATGTGGTTCGCCGGCTCGCGATGCAGCCGCCGGCTTTTATGTATAGCCGGATCTCTTCGTATCAGTCGATAATTTGGCACGGACCGACCATTGTTCGTTGCGTAACGTTGATTTTATATTCAATTTCATGCAGGTATATCATGAGGGTCTGCGATAAATACGCTTACTCGTTTGAATATGTTTCTTAATTATATGTTAATTCCATATCTTAGAAGTTAAATATAGAGGAGTAATCAATGTGGAGGATAAATTTTTATGGAAGTCAAAGAGACATTGTTTTCCTTCTACATCGAGAAAATTAACTAATATGACCCTTCGCGTGTCGCGGATAGATAGTCTTCGGAGGGAACGTCTCCATTGGGAACGCAACTGTCGGCGGACTATTTACTTGTGACGATTACGTGCGTCTAATTTCATAATTGCGGTTAATGCGAGATTAAAATTGAGATGTGGCTGCGCCCGCGAAATTAATACGTCTCGCTAGGTGTAATGTAATTGAGCGTCGGTGACGGTTTTCTGTACATCGCGTGTACAATTTTTTTAATGACGCTTCAGAGCATGGGGTATCGTTCAATTCCGGCCGCAAAGATTTTATCCCGTTTAAATAAGTTTCATGAAGATCAGTCCGTTTGGTTTAATTAATTTCCCGTTCTTTAATTACAAGGCGAAGATATTTTTTGGATTAAATATGCGTCGCTGATTATTTAAATTACGTTATCAAATTAATTAGCTTTGATTTTAATACGAAACAAATTATTCAATGCGATCGTCGATATTGCATTATATATTCAAAAAGGGGCACTTGAACTTTGCGAAGGTTATGCGAGAACAAAGATACCGGATTTGACGTAGCATGGAGGTGCGCAATGTCGCATGTGCGTGTCATACATCTTTTAGAAACTTGGCACAGGGTTGACTGCGTAACAACATCGGAAAGATTCGGTTCTTGCTACGTCTGCGATATTAATGCGCGCGGTAACTTTTCAGAAAGAACGGCTAGAACGTTGCATGAATTTATAGGCTTGCATGGCACAAGATCGATGGAATATCCGGTGAGCGGTATAATTTATCTATCCAAATTTCCTATGATGGATTCGAGACAGCCAAAGATTTAATGATACATAAAAGTAGTCGGTATATATAAAGAATATACTATAGTTATTTTTGTATTTATTAATGTATTTAATATTTTAAGATTTTTTTAAATATAAATAGAGAGAAGCTTTATTTTTTGCTACATTAGAATAATTTGTTTTCATTAGAAATAATCAAGCTGAAATGTGCTGAAATCGAGCGACTCTTTCGCCAATCTCCCTTACTACATTAGTATTCTTTTTATATTTCTCCGGTATACACTCGTATAGTTTCTGTTTTGCGAAAGAGGAGCAATACGAGTGGCGGCGTGTCGCGCTTGGCGCATCGTTTTGGCGTAGCACGAGTGCATCTGCGTCGATGCAACCGCGCGATAAAAAGCGGTCGTCCGAGAGCGTGATATATAAAAGGAACTTTTTGCTACACTGCTGTCTCTTTCACCGCCCCCTTCTCTTCCTCTTTCTGTGCCTGTTTTTTTTTATTGTTGTTGCTCAGCAATAAATAATATTTCGCAGGTGCATCTAGACGATACGGCGCCTGTAATGCGTGGATCGTCGCGCAGATAAAAGTCAGCGCGCGCGTTCCACTGCTCTATGTACTTACCTTGGTATGCGATAAATCACTCGATAAATTATTTGAAAGTCCGCCATGCGTTCGCTGGCGACGAAACAATAAAGCGATACTAGAGCAAGAAAGAGGAAATTCTTTTTTTTACTCTCGCATTTTATGTCTGCTAATTATTGCGTTCAACGTAACTAATCTATCGAGATTAGTATGTAATTGCAATCTTTTGCCGGCAATTTCACGCTAATTGGTACCTGAGTTTTTGATTCGCGTTACGCTAATGGTTACTTAAGTACGCGAGATGTTTATACTTAATTTCATCTTTAATGGAACGGATTTATTCTTTTTGTTTGCAGCATCCATATCCCTCGGAAGACCAGAAAAAACAGTTGGCACAGGACACGGGGTTGACGATTCTTCAAGTTAACAACTGGTGAGTGACAATTATTTTTTACAAAATATTTTGTCGCGCGTAACTATAAATGACTATAATTGCCAGGCGCTAAAATTGCATATTATTTAAAAAATTTTACAAAAAAAAATCGATATTGAGAGCTCTTATCTTTTTAAAGTTTAATACGCGACTCTTTTAATTTTTGATTGTCATTTTTAATTTGAATATGTGTGATTGAAAAAAAATTCAATAAATCTAAAATGCACTGCAGAATAGAAATAAATTGTTCAGAAATATGAAACATATTTCATTCTAAACATTTGTCATCGAAAATATGCGATAATCGGGAATTTTATAGAGCGCATTCAGACTTTTGCGTGCTCACAAGTGTAAACAAATTTATCTCTCGACCGTGATCGAGTCTTCCCAAGCGACGACGATCGAAAGCTCGCTGCATGCGTGCCAAGCGAGAAACTTTTTCTAGACCGGCGGGCATGAGAGCGGCGAACGGGCGTCGAATCATACGGCACGTCGCACGTGTCATATGCGAATTCCAGACACCCTGAAATTACGCCCGTACATCAAACGGAACGAGGCGTGCACGACTGGGGCTCGGCACCAGCGATTGCACGTTGACGTTGCAACGAGCTGATTATTTCAGCGCGCCAATCACGCGAGTACAAACGGCACGGTAGGCGTATGCGTGTCAGCGAGTCAAACAGGCGGGCTGATTTCCGTAATTTGTGTTTTTCCATGACCTCAAGGAAGCGCTGATTGCAACTGTAGTTCCGTGACTTCGATTTAATTCGCTCTGACGCGTGCGTCATCGATACCTGCGGTTTTCTTCATTGCATTGCCACGATTACGTAATCTCGACGAATAAGTTTTATATTTGTAAAATTGTCAGGATTGTTACTCGTATTTTATGGCAGAAAAACAATTCTATAAAATTGCAAGAATTAAATAAAATATTCGTTTTTTATTATCGTAATGTATTAAAAGAGTAATATCGTTGGTCACAATAGCTTTTATAAATAAAAACGTTAAAAAACTTTTATTTTCTATCGTGTGTTTAGCATTACAAAAATGATAAAGTATTGGTTCCATTGATTTTTAGAGAAAGAGATAAGAGAAGAATGTGTTTATAGATATATATATATATATATATATATATATATATATATATATATATATATATATATATAGATACACATACATACATATGATCTGAGCAGTAGTAACATAAAATTAAAAATACAGAAGTATGCATAAAATATAGAACATATATACAGAGAGAAGACGTTAATTGTCGTTTGCTCTTAAGTCCGAATGAGTTATAAAATCACCGTTATTAAGAATAGGACTAACACTAAATTCCGCGTTATAGACTCAAGAAGTTGTGGCGGAAAGATCATTCCGTCCTCGATAAAGCGAAATTTATTTCGGATCGTTACGATGTTTGGAACATTTTGCCTCGATCATAATCGATCATAATTGATTGGAAATATCAACTTACGTAATGCACCGCAGTAATCCTCACATTTTCCCATGCCATTTATTTGCTCGCATATATTGGTACATAATGCTTCTTCTCCAACATATTTTTTTCTTACATATATACATTAATACGTTAGAGATTCTTTGTTACATAAAATATTAGATCATCGCTGCTTCATTGCGCACAAGTTCACTTTCCATTAATATTCAACGTATGATCTTGTTGTTGTCTTTCATCATGTCAAACATGTTCACATCATCGATACAAAAGAAATCATCATTTTCGCCAGACCAAGACGAAAGGATGTGTTTATTTCTATAATTGTATACATTCGTTCGTGGAAGTATTTGCGTTATCATAGACAAATTCCTTCATTAATTTGTACTACTTTTTTTATGCGAGATATTTCGAGATGAAATATCAAAATTTATTTTCCAGAAATTACGCAATTCACTCACATCATAAATTTGCGCTGTGTAGATTCACGATGTAAAAGACATTTTTATTTGGATTGGAATTTCGTTTGAATTTGTTCCTTTTCAATTATTATACACACTATAACGAATGTACTGTTGCTCTGGCTGGTTTATGCTTCAATAATATAAATGCATCTTAACAATATTGAACGGGAAAACAGTGTAACAGGCGCACCACATGTAATGTACCATTTAAAATAATGTCTCGCTCTTACTCCGCACGCAGTCTCGTAGCTATAGAATTAAAGAGCTTGTAAAACATTTATGCGTCGCGTTCGCTTTACGCACCTTTAATCTTGGAGCAAAGAGTATCGTACGGGATATTATGCTAGTCTCTATTAGATAGCAACTTTACGATTTTCGTATCTGGATCGCAATCACACTCTCAGCAATCTCTTCCTCAGTCATTTTCTGCAATTTCCTAATTTTTATGAAATTTTCTTTCGTTCCGAGGTATCTTCACTTTTTCTCTTTTTTTTTTTTGCGTCTTCTACCATAATGACTAGCGTACCGGTAAACGCAACATTTGAATCGTTTGCAATTGCTTGATAATAGTCAGGTACTGATCGCGATTTTATCTTTATTCCCGTTATCTCGTAAGTATTCTCGCTAGTTGTCTCGATTTTTGCGAGGGTAATAACTTGCTGTGAAAATGTTTAACGTTCCTACGACCCAGTAGGTAGACTCGCTCACATTTAAAGACATTTCGTGAAGACATCATCGCTGTCGTCGCAGGTGCGACCGATAAGTTGCGGCACGATTGTACTGGCGATTACGTTAACGGCCGGGACACATATTTACGGCTCGCAAATCGTTTACCATTAACGTAGGCAATTCGCAGATACCATAGCGGATACGAGGTACGTTGATTACGAAACGTTTGTGCAGACAGTTAAAAATGATGAGTTGAAAAAAAAAAGACAAGTGCGCGACAGATTGCTACGAGGCAACACATTAATGCTTTACAGCCATTTTTGGTACATTCGCAATTTACGAATCTAGGACTGTAGTCCGCGAGATTTAGCGTATATCTTTAATGGCAGTAAATTGTTGCGCTTGACCATTACGCGTCATAATGATAAAATTTAATTTGTATGCGTTTCTACTTTACATTTTCTACTTTACGTAAAATTTCATCAAACATTGTTAATTTTACGTTAAATAATATAATATTTATACAATATTCCAGTTAATTATTATAAGCACAGAAATCGTTAATCTGTTTATCATAATCTGTTTAACAGAATAGTTTTCTTCTCAAGTCTCTTATTATTTTCCTTTGTATAACAATTCTCAACAAAGTTTCCAACAATTGTGATATTTCTGATGCTCGTAAATTATTACACGGCGAAGTAAGAAAGTTTGATTCTCCGCGATTTATTAATCGATTATCTAAAAGGAAAGAAATAAAAATTGTAGATATCGCTTTTTGGGATATAACGATATATGTTTTAATTTGACATAATTTTTTTATATCGAATTGTTTTTAAGAAACTTGAAGCAATTATACGTCATTTTGAAATTTATAAATGATTCCATAAAACAAGCATGTAAATTTATAAACTATGATGCAAAACATAATGTAGCGCTCTTGCGAAGTTGCATTTTATATTTTAAGGATTTCTCCAATTTGTCTCTCTTTCGCGATGACAATCGCTTTTCAATAAAGTTTCCCCGGATATTTTCGGAACTCGTAAATTATTAGACAGCCAACCGCATTACTTCGAGGACAGGTTTTCGAGAACACGATCGTCGTTGCGACCGTTAATTCCCTACGATCCGGTATTAGCTAGAAAGGGTTAAGACGACGTGGAGAGCTGTCCTGTGAAAGCTTAGTCCTTTCTGTCCTGCAGAGAGAGAGAGAGAGAGAGAGAGAGATTCTCCGTTTCTTCGAGTTGATCCACCCCACCCAGTCTTCCTTCCGCCCTTTCTCCGAACGGGGAATGGGCCGGGTCTTGCACCCCCCCCAATCTCGCCATCTTGATAGATGTTTCCGTGTGGCACCTGCGCCGGCATCCGAATTACTGCGGGGCCCTGTTTACCGTGATATTTAAACGACGTAGTCGCGTCACAACCCGACCTCTCCTCTTCCTCTTCTCCCGTGGATGAAATCGTGTCGCGCCGCAGTAATCTCTTTGGCTAACTTTAGCGGCAGCGAAGATCGAAATAATCCAGGTTGCCGTCGTTCCACGGGGATGAATCGGACGAACGTGCACGCTCGACGCATTGGCGAAACTGGCAGGGGGTTCGGGATGCAGGGAAAGGTGAGATCGCTTGCGGCCGGATATAAAATGCGAAACGAATTGCATCGGTACACGACGGAGTATGCGAAGCGTCTTCTTCACTTTTCTTTCCTTTTTCTCGTCTTTTTTCTCTTTCTGCCTGCGCCGCGACGCCGAAGAGACGTGGCTGGTTGGCTTGCGGCGCATATAAATAAAATCGTCGCGACATTCGCAAACGCGTTGGCTTATAGCAAGCGGGAATGAGGAGGACGGAGGATTACGGTAATTGAGCACAAATCAAGTTTAAGGAGGACCCACCGGTAGCGATCCACGAAGTTGACGCCGCGATGCTTCGCACAGTCAACCGCGCGGCGCATCGTTTATATTTATTTCCATCGCGTTTCTGGACACCCACGCATAGCTGCGGTAATTACGGAGTCGCTGCGCTTCGTCGTCGCGCGAACGGTGCTAATTGCGTCGTCGACGATCGGAAAAGCGAGGTGGACCTGGAACATTTGGCAAGAGCTCGTTGTTTACATTCGGTATTTTTCAACGAGTCAGCGTTTCTCGCGGATATTTCTGCCAAAATTTATGTCAGAGAGTACATTTTTCTATAAATTTCACTGCGTGAATGAAAGCAAGTTTTAATTTATTTTCGAATTAATTAGTAAGTTTATAAATAATGTTATCGATGTCCATGAATATTCGATCGCTTTCACTTTCTTTCGAATTTCAGATTAAGTTATTGATCAGCATTAATTTTCTACAATATAAAATAAGGAATAAGATTGAAAAAAGATACTTTCACGCATCGTTCCTTGTAATACTATCTCTTTAGCTTCCAACTCTGTTTCTCTGGCTACAGCGAAGTTTAAAATGGCTGCTCTTCATCTTCCTTCGGGTATTGGCCTACGAACTTTTTTATGGAAGATTGTCTTGAGCAAAAACTAAGAAGGAGAGAAGGAAAGCAAACCGTTCGCGTTTTTGTATACCGAGACGAAAGTGCGCGTCGTGATATACGATTGGCGTTGGTGGGCCAGGTATACAAGGGTGCGCGACGTAAGCGGACTTTGGGGCTTGCACTTGCGTCCGAGGTGCATAGGAGCGAGCCCACGGCAATTTCTTCGCAGCGCGATAAGTTTCGTGATATATTTCGTTGGAGGAAACTCATGTTTCCGTAATGCAATTAGAGCGTGGCCATTGCCCCCGCGCCTCGTAATGTTAGCCGGACAGGGGGAGAGGGGTGTACCTACGACCACGATGACTATGAGAACGGTGGCGACGGCGGCTCAGAAATGGCTGCTCTAATTAGAATACGCTGGACAAATGAAATAATTCGTAAATAAAATAGCCGAGAAACGTCTACGCGCATCGAGGAGAAGACCGACCATTCCCCCCGGGCGCTTTCTCTCTCACTCCCGTTCTCGCTCCCTTCGCCCACAATTTTCCGTCACATATATCAGCCTGGACAGTAGTTAGAACCGTTGCCAGCTTGTTACTGTGTGCGGCCCTCCGCAGCTTGTACACAAACGTCCGCATACCTCTAACGTGCGTCTGAAAATCGCATATACAGAATCAGCATAGGGACGAAACTACTCGCGTGCGCGAATGTGCGAACGATTACTCTCTTAGAAGTGCAGGGAGATGAATGGTTGAGAACGACATGAAAAGGACCTCTTTAAATTGTCAAATTAGCAAGCGGATATTGCAATAAAAATTACTATGCTGTATTAGTGCGATTGTAAACCATCTGTATCCAAATCAATAATTGCTCATCCAAGAAATAGACCGTCTTCTTATTAGAGAAAGCTAAATACCTTTATCTTCTTGTTTAAGAACCATCATCCGCAAAGCCATCGTTCTTTGCGTCGCACACTAATGTTCACGTGCATCATTTCAGCAGCATGCGAGCGGCGCAACGGTGTGCTAATATTCTCGCTAATTTAACCGCTCTCTCCCTACTTCGTGGTGTATCTTGCTAATAAAGCAGAGGTTATTTATCGGCTCTTGCCCACCTCGCGCATCCTCCTCCAACCGCGGTGGCTCTGGCTGGCACCTACGCCGTTTATTTCGTAGCCGCTACTCGCGGAATCTCGACGACATTTTTCTTTCGTGCATATACCGCCGTATGCCGCAAACGGTAGCCCACGATTCACCCCGTTTAATCCGCGGTCGAAATAATTTTATCCCCCGAGCTGTTTGTCTCGTTGGCGCTTCCTCCGCCGACGCCGTGGCCGCGTGAGTTTTTCGCCATAGTATATACGTATACCGCACGAGATACGTCGTAATTTAGGTTACTTAAGTCACGGATTAAATAATTTTATCACTAGGCTCATTTATTCTCTCGATGTATCTCGCGTATTATATCAACACGGCGCGCAAACGAAACATGGCCCTCTTGCGCCAAAACAGTCGCTTTTATTTCTCGCGATGAAGATTGTGTTGACATCCGTTGAAAATCGTATTTCTTCGTACTATTTCCACATACGAATTAATTATGGTTTCCAAATCTGTCGCCGATCTCTGAATCTGTCCATGTTGTGATAAGCGGTTTCCTGCGCGCGTTGAGTTCATTCTACAACTCAAGCATTCTGGTTCCATTTTTGTTTCTCTTCGACATGGTTCTTCGTTACGTACGGTGTCCCGACGCGATTTACTCTATTTAAAACCAGAGGTCGAAATAATTTTATCACTTACAGCTGCACCGTCGCCGCAACGTGCAGTATCTTGAGAGGGTTTCGATGTTAACGGAGACGAAGAGCGATTTCGTTTAAGCCTCCAAGACGACTCTTAATCACCGGACAAAATTTACCGCTTCGCGGTGGTTATTTAAGGGAGGGAAAAAGACTTTGACACGTTCGTGTACGGGATGAACAATAAAACATATTATACATTCCGGTGATGCAGAGAATTAACTCGTCGAAATCATTTCGATCTATATTTTTGTAAAATTTACGGTACAATTAACGATAAATTACGATCCTATTATTGCTATATTGAATAACACATAATAATCACTTTCTGTGTATCAGGGGAGAAGTTAGTACTGATTGACTTCTTTTGACGGCAAAAAGAAGAAAACTTTTTCTACGAGGTATAGCCACTCTCCCGGCGATCCTCTCTCGATTTTTTTCCTCTTCACCATTGGATCGTTAACATCATAACTGTACGTCGCGGGGGTAATTTAGATCGTTGTAAAACCATGAGTAATCTACGACATCCCCTTCGTATGTCGTATGCATGTGTGTATGCATTCGGCTGTAACCGACTTGCTAACGAGACATTTCGTTTTACAAAATCGTCCGAGACCCGGGAGCCACGCGAATGGGGCCGTAAATCCCCGCGACCGGATGTTAATATCCCTCCAGCCCTCTCTTCCCGCGTACTCCCTTACCCCGGCGTGGCCACCCCACCTTCGGCCCGTGTTCTGCAAATATTGTTGCACGGCGTGGATGTCACAGTTTTAAAGGCAATGGCCGTTAAACGTCACTCCCGTTGCTCCGGACCGGACCTAATCTCGTGCGCATATTCCACGAAAACGCCATGACTCGTTTTGTAAACGGCCTTTGCCAGCGCAACTGAACGATGGGCGATAAATCATTGGCACGCGTAAAGGTGGTAACGCGTTTCGTCATGGTGGTAAATAATCCGTGTGGATCGAGAATGCCGCGTGGCACGCGAGACAACGGTATCGTGCATATAAGATGGTATAAAATTGATTTATCATTAATGTTAACGAGCTTACAATGTACCTCGTCGTCAATAGAAATTCCGTTACGATAGAATTTAAATCATTCGCTGTTTTTATGGTGGAAGCATTTTTTCGGATTTAATTATGTCATGAAGATTATAGGAAAACAGTTCCTGCAATCGCTTTTTTTTTCCTATTCTTGATCTTACGTAATCATTGAGAGTATCCGGGAATGAGAATAAGCTATACCGTTTGCATTTGAAGTAAGCAACTTCGCATTTGAAATCAGCTATATTCAGTTTAACTGCAGATCGTTCGATTACCTGTAGAGAATACGAGCGACTTCCCGCAAATGAGATTGTTGAGGAAGAAAGCACGCTATTATGGGAAACGGGGATGGACCATCTTACGTATCCAGTAACGACGATAATAATTTAAAAGTAAATCTCGAATCTCGAATCTGATGATTCTGCTCGTTGTGAATCGAACGGTAATGGAAAACTCGCATTTATTTCAATTAATTAAAGAGAAATGTGATATACTTTTACAGCGTATATTCGTCGTAATTCTCTGAAAGTTTTCGAATGATAGGTATATATAAATTTACAAGAAAATTATTAAAAGGTCTATATATACATGAAATCTTTGTATTAATATGAATCTTTTTATTCAAAATTATCTCAGAAATTATATCCCGAATTTGTCATTAAGCAATAGATTGTTCCGTTCAACATCAAAATTCGGTATTCTGTCAATGTATTACTATGACTAATTGGAGATTCATTATCGCTCGATCTGGTGAGCTATTGAAAGACGCGCTTCTTGAAGAATTTTAAGAATGTTTCTGCATTCCAACGTGACGACGGTACTCGATGTGAATCAAGATCCATGCCGGGCAGACTCGTTTGCGCGCAGCGAGGGCAGGTGACATCAAGAACTGTAAGTCACACGAGTGTGCGGTGTCACCAGCGTTGCTCGTATCGCGTCGTTCCATCACTTCACGGTGCTTTCTTATAGAGTTTGTACGCCTTATACGGGCGTCTCAGGATTTCCAACCTGATTGAGTGTAAGCTCCCCGTATCGCTTATTCTCCGGAATTTCAAAAACTGTTTACTAGTCTCTGAATGTATTGTCAATGTAAAAAAAAACTATATATAAATTAATTATATCCTTAGTTTATGCTGCCCTAATTACTATTTATTACAATAATTATGACATCAGTAAAATTTTAATGGACGTTTCATAGGTCATTTCTTAAAACAGTGCATTGTATGATTTTAGATACTTATCAAGCAATATACTTATCTTACTGTAGAATTACAATAATTTAATTTACTATAATAAGAAAACTTGGCGTACTCATTTCATGGTCGCTGGCTGACTTCGTGAAATGATCTCATTTAGTCATCCTCGTGCCACGTATCCACCCCCTCAACGTCTCCCATCAACCCCGCCGAAGGCTCGGAAAGTCCCCTCAATGCGGTGATACTACCACCATCGCCTCCTGTAGCTAGCAGGAAACCCTCTGGAGGCCTTGGGGTGGGCAGGAGTCGGATATCTAATTAGCGGGGGCTGATCGGTAATTACTACGATTAATCAATCCGTTTTCCATTTGTGCGCGCCGCGCGCGCTGCCGGTCTGAGAAGGAGAACAAATTGAAAGCAAGAGCGGGATAGGCATATCGTAATAGTCGACGAGGAAGGGAGAAATAGGTCCCGGTTAGAACCTCTGGCGGAAAGGGGTACCAGAACCATGAGAGAGAAAAGGGATGTGGTTGCGGCGGAGCGAACTTGTTCCACGATTCCGTAACCATGGTAGTTTTGAGATTGGGATTGTCGGCCTTCTGGTCAATTAAATTTTCACAATAAAACTACGTTCATAAATCTAATTTGAATATTACGTTAACATTTCTTTTTTGACATGTCTAAATTTTTCTTCGTGGAATATCGGCTAAAATCGGCAGTATAGAAACACCGTATGACTTGTTTACACATTGATATGTCAGAGAAAATTATTTAGAATCATTATAATAATTAAAATGGAAAATTTTATAAAAGTTATACAGTCTATAAACTTATGTTAACGAATGAAATAAAAGATAATTTGGTACATTGATGGATTTTAAATAATAATTATTAAAAGAACTAGAACACGTATTGGAAATATATTTAAAAAAATATTCTATCCAAAACACATTAATATCTCTATGGCATAGTTTCATTAGCATTGAAAGATTAGCTTAATATGCAAAAAAGATATGGCATTATGATGTTACAGCACTCGATGTAGAATCCTATTAGGAACAATACGCTAATGTTGCACAGGGGTGTTGAGGCATATGGAACAAAATCGTTTGATGCCATTAGCCTCGACTTTGTAAATAGTTTTCGCTCGAAGAATAACAACGCCGGCATGACGCGGAATTGAGGGGTTGTAACCCTAAACCCCTCGTGCTCGCCATTCTCCGTGAGCGTCGACACAGTAAAGAATGCCCTCGTATGGAAGGAGTCGATTGTGATCGATCATCGGGGATTGCTCTCTTTAGACCCTTTCACGAAAGGGTTAGAGCTCACCGCATTGAAGGGAAACGGCTGCCCCGTTATTTGTTTTGCGCGAGAAGATTATCGCGTTATTACGCCCAGCGAGTCAAGGGTCCTGAAGATCACCCTAGCCTTGAAGACACGCAAGCACTTGGCTTCTCGAATTACATTCCAGGATCTTCAGGATTGGGAGACGACATGCCATTCCATGTTGTTTAATCTCTCGATTTACGAAATCGAGACATTTTCTCTTAGCAGTTTTAAGTAGAGTCCAATTATTAACAAGTTAATCGAATTTTTGCAAATTGTAAAATCATTAAATTCAAATACGCATAAACATTAGAAATCTTAACATTTTAAAGAACTAATTCAAATTTATTCATTTTATAAATAATTTTCTACAAGAGTATCAAATATCGAATATCGAACAAAGATAAAATTTTGTTGTAAATTTTTGCTTGAAAATGACGTAAAATGAGAAAAATGTAGGAAATGATTTCGCGTAATCATTATAGGTGTAACGATGTCTATAAGCGACGAGATTCTATCGTTATTCTATTGTTTTAACAAAAGAGTTGGAGGTGAGCTTCGAAGCTTGAGCGGGCACGTGGAGACGATAGGTCGGAGAGATGGAAGTGACTGTAGTTATGTTAGAGATGGTGGAGCTGAAGGAGATAGACCGGCCGTCTCGAAGGCTCACAGAAGAGCCGTTGAACAGGGACAATGCTTTCATCATTGCCGCTCTTTCTTTCATTCCCTATGCCAAAAGTGGACCGTTCTATCTCTCTCTCTCTCTTCTTTTTACGCTTTTTTTGGCTGTAAAGGATCCATTGTCGTCGAGTTGTAGGTGGGTACCGTCAGCCGGTAGGTATCAATGTCTCTACGCAGCAAAGGTTGGGGAATGGATAGGTTTTGTAAAAGTCCCTTCTTCTTTTCCGCTTTCTCTCACTCTGTACGCTTCTTCCCCGTTGCGTTATCTGCATCCTCTCGGCACTACATCTAAAAATGATTTTTTCTCTCCGACTTGACCGCGATTAATATGGATATTTTCAAATAAAATTACTTAATCGGACGAGGAAACTGTTAGAAATTAAATGTGAATGAAAAAGAATACTTAAATTTCATTTCGAAAATCTTACATTTAAATTTATATTTATAATCGATGTAAAGTTAATTCGCACATGTCGCACACTTTTTAAATCTTTTTTAATAATATTTATTGTCATGGATATATATTCTCTCTTTGTGATGTTGCGGTGGGAATTTCCATTGCTCGAGCAAATCCTCTATTTTCATCTCATGTCCCCGAGGATGAAGACATCTTTCGGAGTATTACCTCGCGATTGTAGGATGATTGTCGTCTGGGAGCCCCGCGGGAGGCCGCCAGATGTTTCGCGGCGACCCAATCAGACGACCCCCGAAGCAGTGCGCGACAATCAACCATCAAACAATCTGTCACCCTCCGGAACAGTCCGGTTGCTTGGATGATCATGAGCCAAAACACATACAACCCTTCGGTTCTTTAGTCTTTTCATGGAGCGAATGCAAGTGAGCATATGTTTTCACGGCCGGTTTGATTATTTTGTGTGCTATGATGCGTGTGGTAAAAGTAGATGATCTTTTTATTGTTCGTTTTATGTACATTCAGAACGAAAAAAAATTTGTTTTTCATTTTATTCGTTTACTTTGGAGAAATCGATAACCAATATCATTGTCGCTTCCACGAACTTATCAGTGTTATCAATGCAATGATCATTTCAAGGTTCGTAAGATCTCGTTGTTCGAATCGTGAAGAAGTTGGAAAACGGTACGCCCGTTATTACGGGATCAAAAGAGAATGGAAGCTTAGTGTCTCTTGGCGTTTTAGCCGCTATAAAGGACAACATAGTCAGAGATCTTGTGGCTAAGGACGCACCTCCATGGTATCTCGCACGGAAGGAAGCGAAAGGCGTTCGCGGGGTTACAGCGTGCCTTGAAGTCCTTGCTACGCCATTCGGAAGCTCGTTTGATGGCCCGTGTAGCCATTATTGTCTCTAGACAGCACCTCGTATCGTTACTGGGGCTTCTATGGCATCATTGACCACACATCCGATAAGGACAGAGCCGAGAAATTGTTAAAATCCACCACGCTATTCTTTACTAACGTCTATCTTCCTTCGTTATTTATTCTTGTGTATCCGCTCGCCGCATTTCGAGTTTACTTTCATCCTGTCTTAGTTCATTCCTTCGTCCTTTTCTTTTCATGGGTTAGAAACGAGGAAGACGCTGGCTAACGTCGTGGAGAAAACGGCGGAGGCGGAACGTAGTAACTAAGTTTTTATTGGGCAGTATATTACGCGGACCGGCGATGGCTTCCGTCTCGCCAGCGTCTAAGTTAAGCGGATAACCGTATATTTCCAAAGGAGGATCACGCGCCCAGCACCTGCGTTCCAATACTTAAAGATATCTCTCCTTCCACCTCATCTCTTTCTCTCAGCATTCTTGATAACTTCGTTCTGCCGATTAACCGCATCTCTATAGTATCTCTTATTAAAAGTTCCTTTATTCTGAAAATTTTTATAGTTTTAGTTCGTACGCGTAGTTTGATTTGTAGTTTTTTTATTTAAATTTTTTTAAATTAGAAAACGATTTTTATTGTTATAAAGAATTAAAGAAAGTATTGTTTGGAAAAATATCTCTTTTCTCTCTTTGCTTTTTTAATTTATATTCAAATAATCGATCTTCTTTTTCAAGGAACTTTAGTCTGTTTATCTTTAATTAATCATACTCCTTCTTCTAAAACCCCTCCCCCTTTAACCGGATTGTACTATATTAAATTTATAATAGTTTTCACTTCCCGCGCGATGTTAAAGCTTGTATCCCTCTTACCGGGAAGCAATTTACGCTAATTACAAACGCTGCCTAATTATATATCCGACCTATCCTTCCTTCAGCCCCAAATCTCTCGACGCTTCTCCCTTCGCGCCTTTCACTTTAACATTCGCAAGGAAAAGCCCTCTTCGTTACAAAGGTATAGAAATGCTATTTATAATGTATGAAATATATGTCTGTTTATTCGTAAATGCAATTGACCTTAACATTTTATAAGAGTTGGGATAAATATACGTTCATCTGTACTCTGAAGTCTTGCAAATCTATTTAAACGCAACCTAAAATACTTATTGAGCAATTTAGCTTTCTACTTTTGATTTTCTTAAATGTTTGCTTCATGATAGTTTCTGCTGTAGAATATTTTCTTTGCAGAATTAAAAGAAATTGCGTAAATTACAATTTCTTTTATTGTTTAAGTATAGTATTATTCATTTTAAAACTGTTGAGAAATATTTTCAATTATTTACCGCTTGATAAAACATGCTTACTCATTCATGCTTTCGAAAACTGTTATACAGTTATTGTGATTGTATTTGAGATACAGTGAGATTGTTATTAATTGTTATTATATTTTAAATATAATTATTCTGCAAGATTGTGATTTTGTATATTTGTCTGTAAAATTCAGTTGATTTTTAACCGCAAAAACAATATAGTTGTAAGCACTTCGATCCCACAAGATATCCAAAGGATCTCTGGTCTCATGGGATTTTGCATATTCTCGAATCTGAAAATATTCGCATGCAAAGTCTTTTTAGCGTCGAGGGAAGTTTCGAGGGAAGTGAAGGGCGGCAACCGGGGGCCGGCCCGTTTATAATAAAGCGCAATATCCGAGGATTTCCTTAAGTTGCATATTCAATGATTTCCTCGGAGACTTTGGTCGTTCGTCGTAGTGGTACGAGGGGAGAAACAGAGAGAGGTAGGGCAGGAGAGGCTGTATAGCAAGGGAGCAACGTAAAATTGGAATCGTTAAAATGAGCCGAGCACATATAAACTGATGTTTAAAATAATGTCTTTATCTTTTCTATTGATACAGAATAATTAGAAACTGAAAGATTTATTTGTGCCTAATGCAGAATTTATTGCAACATAAACGAAAATTCAAGTATCGCGAAATATATTTATAAAGTTTTACTACTCTTTTATTATTATTAAAAGAATTAAATTTTCAATAAGAAAAAAGATTAAAGAAACGAAGCTGCTTAATGTTTCTACTGTATATCTCTAGTAAGTTTTATCATGTCCGTCATAATTCGTCAGTTGAATGACAATCCGGAGCAACTTATTCGACCCTTAGGTACACAGATTGCCACGCACTGTTTGACGCAGCATGTATTGCCGTGGGTGGCACCGGAACTTCAATTCAGCGTGGCAGCGGCCGACTACATGATAAATATTGTTTAGCCTTGTCCGACGTGAGCCGGTAAGTGAAGCCGGGGTTCGTCGTGGCTGATGGTGTTGGACCGGGTGAGTGATGTCCAGGCGCGCGCCTCCCGTCAACGGGATAGGTCGGCGCGAAGGAGAATGATGATGACATAATGACGTCGCAGTGGGCGAGCAATGGCTGACATCCGCCACCGAATATTCTAAATCACTTGCTAGCGCTTGTCCTCGTTATCACTACCGTCGTCGTCGGCATCGTTGTTGTCATCATCATCGTAGTCGTCGTCGTCGTCGGCGTCGTCGTCGACGACGACGACGTCGATGTCGATGTCGTCTTCCTCATCGTCATCGTCGTTGAAGTCGTCTTCCTCGTCGTCGTCATTGTTGTTGTCGTCGTAGTCGTCGTCGTTGTCGTCAGCCATCGCCGCCGTGCGCGTTGTTCTCCTTGTCACCAGTGCTGTTCGCGTGCTTGTCACCGTCATTCGTGTTTACGAGCCTCCAGCACCCGTTGCCTGTCCATCTCTTTGTTACCGAAATTCAACCTCCGAAGCATCAGTGAATGGATAGTTACAGGATGTTCATTATAGAGCCGCGGAATGTAATGACGGAAGCGTAACGATGATTACATTGCGCTGCACTGCGTACTTGTGGTCTATCAAGTGATAATTTCGTGTGACAGCCCATGAGCTTCTATGAATTGCGTTTGAAACAATAAATTAATCAGGCTCTTTATCATAATCTCATGAGATTGTGTGATATGATTTTCTGTATTAAATTAACGGACATTGTTGTTTAACGCGGCATTGAAAGAAAATGTTATTACTTCGATGTGATTTGGCAACCTCACGCGGCTCACAATATACTCGTTTCAGTGTACTCATCTTTAAACATGTAGAAACCTTCGGTACCACGTAGCCCGTTAGTGACGATGACGCGGTACTATCGACTAGAGCCGTTTAAAGGCGCCAATACGGTTCACGGTGGTGAAGAATAAGGGCACTCCCTGGCGCCCTTCTTACAACGCTTTATTTTTCTTCTACTACGGCGACCGGAGGTACAGTTACCGGTGCAAAACGTGGGAGGCCGTATCGTGGAAACCCTCCCTCATTCGAGGAAGGCTGGGTGAGGGAGAAAGAATGCTGGGGTCTATGAAAAATGATGACGCGGCGCTTGTAAAAGAAATGAAATCGGGCCCGCCGAGGAAAAAGAAAGTGGAGTTTGCCGGTGGGGTTGAAAATCGAAGGGTAGCGACGAAAGCAGGATGGATTCAGGGGCTGTCGAAGAGAAAAGGGAGCTAATTCCAAGTGTCAGGAATAATAGTGTGCATTATCCAAGTGACGAGGATTATCGAAAGATTGTCGCGTGTCGTTTTTAACTTTATTCACTGATCGATTTCTGCTATATATTTTTAATAATCAATATTTTTAACAATCAAAAAGAAAGCGATAGCTTCTTATTTACTTTTCTCTTGAATAAGAAACATTAGCTTTGAAAAAAGAGATAAAGCACGTTTTCTTCATATTATAAATCTTGTATCAATTAATTTGAATATTTTTTTTTATTTAGTTTTTATTCGTGATACATTTAAAAATTTCTTCCGAGGGTGGTAATGCAATTCTTATTTTTTTCTTATTTATAACATTGTATCCTGTGTATGTTGTATACGTAAGGCTTCATAGATCATTTATTTTCTCTAAAACGATCGACAAACCCTACGAACAGCCAGTAATCGGCCTACGTGGACTCGTAAACACTACAAGCTACAGCCATAATCCAAACCTTACAGTTGACTAGAAACTACCACGAAGTAGTCCTTTAATAGATCAGGTGGCTGGTGTTTCGATTCTCACGAGGATAGTTTAAAACCTTCTTCGTGATCTCATCAGACTTTAACAAATTCTATAGTTAGTCTCTCTTTCTCTCTCACTCACACATACACACATTCCTTCAAGTTTGGGTTTTTTTTTGCCAAAAGAAGTTATATAATGCAATAGAAAACGTTAAAGTATTTTGTACAACTTTTTATTACTAACGCGTATGGTTGTTCTTTGAGAACGCGCAAGAAATTTTTTCTGATTCAAGTTTTGGATCACATTTATTTTCTTTTGTGTCTTTCGTCTTGACTCTTTCGGTTTGTCCATGCCTTCGTTCGTAATAATACTTAACATAACAATGAGAACGAGAGAGCATGTGGAAGCGTGAGGAAAAGTAGACGGGATAGTGAGCGCGTGCGGCGATGCGCATTTTGACAAATCGCTCCGTTCTTCGTCTTCGTTGCCGAGACCCTTTTTTGATCTCCTGGCGGGGCTGCACATCTAATTCTCCGGAATGTTTTCGGCCCGACGTCTCGCTGGGTCTCAGCTTGCCTCCATCCACATCGGATAGTTTTCTCCTCTTCTCGCATTTTAGTCTATGCGTCATGCTTTTTCGAATCTCTTTATGTCGAATTTATCAACGCTTCACGGAATACGGATATCTCTATGACATCCTTTCTACTGTACAGCTTACTTCCGTTGAAGAAAATATCAGTATTTTACTCATATGTATGCACGCATACGCACATTTATATTAATATCAAGCAATAAATTTAAATAAATTCTTTAAGAATAAATTTGTTATAACAAGTAAAATATTTTCAAATATGTAAAATATTGAATTATACTTTTCTAATATAATAATTGAATGACAAATTATTTTATAAAAAATTTTATACTGTGTCTGCTAAAGTTCAAGTTAACAAAAAGTACATTAAAACGGCCAAACAAACGTGACCCAGAAAAAGCCTGTCGTCTCCCCATTTTCATTTCCCGTAGCAATAGTTCATTAAAAAGGTGTTTTAGGGGCAATTCCATGAGCTATTAGATAGCTTCTATCACTCCTCCGGGTGCCATTTTCCTTCTCCCTTACCATCATCCTAGCCGCATCCCTGCCTCCGGGAGTGTAGATTCAACATGGACATTACCCTGGTTACGGAATTGGCCGGTTTCACAGATCTGAGAAAAAAAAGTGTCATTTTAAAGATCATTAACTTTTTTAAGATTTTTTTAAGATTTATGTGTTTCAATGAAGTTTTATAGTATTATTTAGTGTTTAAAAGAAATTAAATTTTAATGATAATTATTTATATAAAACAAGAAAAGAAAATATGTACATTCAGAAAGAAGTAGAGAGAGAAGAATGTATGGTATTAACCGAATAACAAATTTATGTACTAAAAAAAATTAAACATTAATAATATAGAATATGAAAAGTTAGATAATAGGAAGAGACATGTTTAACCTGACAATGAAATTATCGAATTTTTATTAAAGTAGTCGAGTAATCTCTGTTACTGTTAGATATAAATTTAACGTAGCTTAAAATTTTAAAACAGAATATGAAGCAAACTTTTTAAACAAGAAACGAAAGAATCCTGTTGAGAAGTGGCAGAAGGAGCACGGCGTGTCCGAGTTGATAAAACCTTCTCGAAAGACGAAGGCGAGGGTTCAACGGAACAGCACCATTTATCACGCGGTGGAACCAGGTGTAGAGAAAAGAGAGGTCGATATGAACGAAGGAAGCGAGTGAAGTAATAAACTCACGAAAGAGCGGTCTGGAAGAATCGGAGAGAATGAAGTTCTTTTTGCGAACTCTCTCTCTTCTCTCTCTGTTGCAGAGAGCTCGAATATCTCTCGCGTGGAAAATACGAAGTATTAATAAATATAACGTTGCAAATTAATATCGACAAACATCTCTTATTAGTTTAATTAAATACAGCTGCGTCAAACATAGAATACAGGGACAACTATTTTTTTCGACGTAAATTAAAGAAATACATTTCAGATGTATTGTCAATGTTTTCGGGCCGTTTTCTTTTCTTTCCCTCGTGTTTGGGCGCTACTTAAGGAATATCCTAAAATGTGGTGCGAAGCGAGTGTATGATAGTATAACGAGGCGATTACGCGAACCATGGTATCCCCAGGGCCTTCCTTTGAGGAGGGTCTGCAGGATTCTGCCTGAGCCGCACGAGGAAGTCGCCCCAGGGTAATAACGCGTCATCTCCGGAAGAGGCGTTTGCGTAATTATACGGTAGCTAGCGGCCACCTCTCTTCCTTGGCTTCTCGTCTGCTCGCCTCCGTTAAACCGTAAACTCGTTGGTCCTGTAGGCTACCGGTCTTTCGTATAATATGCCCTATTTCTCATAACGTAATAATGGTGCGAGAATCCGAGGCGGGTCGCCATAATTCTTTCAATTTCTAACTTTCCATGGATTCACAGCGAAGCTGTGATACGTAGGTTGTATGGATTAATTGGCGCGAACCAGTTCTTTTCGTAACTACGTATGAGATTATTCAATAATGTTAGCTATAAATTATGAGATATTTGAAATATTCATGTATTCGTGTCACCTGTTATCAAATACCATATAAAATATGGCACTCTTACAGAATCGTTATATAAAATCTAAGAAGTTTGTAATATAATATAATAATAGCTCTGTGCCAAGAAGATAATTCGATTCGTGACAGTTTTGCGTGTTTATTCATACATCAATGTATTACGCATATATTAAACGCAAACGAGCAAAAAAGAAAAAGATAATTTAGATTAAACAAAATACATAAATTTCATTTTTTTTTTTTTCGAAATCGAAACTTGAATTGGGCTAATCGTCTCGCACTTAAGGCGCACTTTTAAATTTATTTGTGTTTATACTAGACACGTTTTAGTGCTGTCGTACATTTCCAGGAAATTCCAAGTAATTCGACTTTGTGTGTCGAGAGACTTCGATGTTTTCCGCACGCCTCGGGCATTTCATTATTACATTTAGCGGACGTAACAGAATAATGCGGCTATTCGTCTTTCTCGCGAAATCGACTTTCGGAGCGAGCTTTCTCAGGCGAACGGTACGTGTGCACGTCTGGTAATTATTCGTGCATCCGGTTTACCAAAGATAACTCAACACAGTCGATTGGTTATCCGTAAGCGTACGTATGCTGTTCTTAACACATTCGCCTCGGATTTCCGCGCAAGTACATTATACTCTATCAAGATGCATTTAGCGTGCAATCCGCTTGCCAGAGTGTCTGACATCATTGCCTAAACACCAAGTGATGTTCCAGCTAATTATTGTGGTGAAATAAAGCAGTAATTTATCTTCTCTTGTAAAATTTAGCGACACATTGTGCAAAATAAAGCTAGATAATTCTAGTTTAGAAAAAGATTATTCGTTCTGTTTGAATATTCTGATTTTTAAAATATGAAATATCTCAACAGTCCCGCATATACGATTCAATGATTAATGTGACATATATTAAAAATTAGAATTTAAAAAAAAATATGCATTTAGTACATTGCGAAAGTTAATCATTTTTTCGAGAATAAATTTATTTAACACCCAGCTATTTTTATAGAAACTAATTCGATTTTAAGTATTATCATTTTTTTCAATACTTTATAAATTATTTTGATTCAGATCGATTTTATAAAATGATAAAATTATTATTTTAATTGTGATTTATTATGAAAATGTTGAAACGGCAGAAACTGGCAAAGCACGTCTCGAAGGAAAGCGTAAAAGAAACCTATATCCTTAATCAGCCATTGAATCATGACTGGCTAGTTATCCATCGTGCTTGCCATCCATTTCTCTTTAACGAAGTAGTAGCGCGTAATGCCAGTGGAGCGTTTGACACCTCGTTCAAGCGGATGAGCGGGCACAGACGACCGAATGCGCCTACAAAGTGATCGTTGGAAAAGCGCGTGCGGTTCGTTAAATCGACTTGGTCGAGGTGACTTCGCGCATTAGCCGCGAGACACCCCGAGAGCAACGTATTGTTGCAGACTATTTCGAGAGCGTGTGATCTCAGCGCAACAGCTGTGCTATCTATCACCAACAATGATTCAGTGATCGTACAACACAGTGCGCCGTTCCCGCTGCTCCGTTTATAGAGTATAAACCGAGGGAAGCCGGCTGAGAAAGAGAACAAACGAGAAAGAGAGAAAGAAAGGGGAGTAGAGAGAGAGTGAACAGCAGCCTCTGGCTCGTGCCAGACTCGTGATCTTCAAAGTATAGGCAAACCTTTTTATCCTTCGCGAACAACCTGCCGTCGTTACAACGCCCGCCGTCGTCGCGACGCTACGTTTTCAACGTCGTTTAAAGGACCGTATCCGGATCCAATTTCATAGTCGGCGATATCCCGCACCATTCCCCCTTCTCCTCTTCCTCTCCTCGCGCGTACCCAATGGATCTCCCATTTTTCTCCTACGTAATATTCTCTATTCCTTTTCATAGCTCGTCACAGTTCTCTTTTCGGTCCTTTGAATTACGCTTTATTATGCGCACATGCCTTCTGTTGGGACAAGTTTTTGCCGAAGCTTGCAAAAAATGCGACTCTCTCTCTGCGAGAGTTACAGTTTCATGGATGTTTTATCATTAGTGATACGAAACCGTGAATCGGCGCGAAGCATTTCCGTATGAGCGCAAAACGGAAATTAATGCAATGGCGAACAAGTGCCGGTAATGGTAGAATGTTTTTGAACCATGCATGGATATACGTGTGCGTAGATTGAAGCGAGATATTTCGTTGAGAGATTGAATGCAGCATGCCTACGGGGCAGTTTAATTTATACTGCACGACCATTTTGTAAACTGCGGCGGATAATTGTAAATTTTACGGAACGTCACGCGTGCTATTTTGCGCGCTTTCGATTACACATTTATCATACTTTCTGAGAGTTATGTCGTGAACGTATTTTTCAAGTAAACATTTAAATAATCAATAATCCTAACGATCGAAAATGTAGTCTTATTTGGTCCCAGTAATATATCTGTACAAAATTTTTTTTAATTCCTCGACGCATATTTTTTCCAATTTAGCAATATTGTTTATCGTAGAAAAATTGCAAGGAAAGCATCATGTTACCACTTCAACTAAAGGTTATAAATATATATTAATTACAATTTACGAGCCTGCTACTGCTCGCCTTTATTCCGACTTGGTTGAACGTAATTGCGGCGGATGTATCTTTTTGTACATAATCCTGAAAGGCATAATCTGATTTCATTTCTCGGTCAAACACAACCATTAACTCTTTACGACATCTTTATAAGCGGATGAACGATGCATCTCGAGGATGAATATTCGTTTTATGTACATGCACAGAATAGTCTGTAACTCACTGCTAATGAAAATTCCTCAAAACTACTTCCAGAAGATTCAAATTCTTTAATTTTTTTTTTTTAATACATTCTCGATGAAATAAAATTGTGAAGAAATATTTAAAAAATTATGAATTGTTTTATTATTCATAAAAAAGAAATGTTTTGTAAAATATTGGCCTGTTGTGAAGGCGCAATAATTTATTCACATATATTATCTAATCTAAAGTCAGTGTTATTTACCTTTTGTTTCGTGAAACCAGTATAACTAAGAAAAGGCTGATGGTCTTATCTCTCTTCAGGAGGCTATTCTGCTTTCCCTTTAGCCCTTCTTCGCTCCGGACTATGCGATCGAGTCCAGATTCGAGTCGCGAGCTTGCTACGAATTCCGAATCTCTTTTTCGCAAGGGTTGAAATACCGCCGGTTCAAGGCGTTTCCTCTTATCGAGTGGAACGGGACCTCGTGCGCCAGGAAAGAAAATGTAAATCAGGCCTTGGGGTTAGGGAAGGACGGGTAAAGCCCCTTCGCGCCCCTGGGAGGAACCAGGAGCTACAGTGGAATGGGGGGATGAAGTCGATCGACGCCCGGGAGCTTGTGTATGCGTCTGCCTTTTATATGTGCCCTCGACCGTGTGCGAGCGTCGGTCCGTCGATGCAAATGCAACTCTCGTCGGGGGTTGGTTGTTTCGTCGCCCGGTGATATATCGCCTCTCTTGCGCACAAAACTCTCTCCCTTTCCCTCTTTCTCTCTCTCTCTCTCGCTCTCTTCCTCTCTCTTCTTCACCCCCGCTTGTGCTCCAGAGCGAGCAAACTCGACGTATTTTCGAGCCCTGGGGGCCAACGCTGCCGGGTCTCTGCGCTCTAGAGTCGTCTATTTTTTTTACTCTTTTCGTCTTTTTATACGTCCCTCTGCTGGGAGCAGGCTTTAGGCGGAGCCGGACCAACGTCGTTTCTGTATTAGTTTTTACGAGGATAATACACAACGTTTAAAGGGATAAGGGATTAAACGGGCCAACCAACTGACCACCAACCACCCTTCCACGTGTACGTGATATTATACAAACGACGCGTAACATGTAAATTACTGGTGGGTAGACGAGAGATTCCGTCGGCACTAAATAGATCCTGAGAAGTGTAAATATAAATATGTCTTGTCTCAGAGAAAACCGACGCTAAAGTCAATTGCAACAACCACGTGGTGCTATTAATATTAATATTCATGAAATTTTAATAAACTTATAAATGTTTAATGTTACCGCTATTTTATATTTATTCACAAGATGTCTCAATAGTTTTGCAATAAGGATAGACTCAGAAATGTGTATCCTCAAGTGCAATTAAACTGAAATAATTTGGTTAAATAGACACTGCAGTGTTTATTTTGCGAGTGCAGGGTTTTTCAAATATCGTACAAACACATGCTGCGAATTTCAAAATCGCAATGTCGTTTCCATGTTCGGTATCGCAGGAAGATGCAATATGTAATGTAGCATTCGACGAGGGAACGATTCCCTCGGAAGAAATAAGCGCGACATAAGGTACCGGAAGGGCGATCGTACTCTGGCAAAAGCCGCGGTCGCTTAGCGTGGCCGCTTTGGGAGAAAGCATCATAAATAACGCTCGAACTTCGGATCTACTCTCGCTCCCGTCGCCGTCGCCCGTCGCCCCTCATCCCCGTTTCTCCGTTTTTCTCTCTTTCTCTCGTCTCGCCTGTGTTTCAGTCCACGGATATCACCGCGGCTTCTCATCCCGCGGTGTTTCGGGCGGGCGCGCTTCGATCTCTCCCGGCAGGGCTTCGCGAAATATGAGTAAAAACTACGAATAAGAGGGTTGCCGCTGTGTTACATCCATAAATAACGGGACACGTGACAACCGAGCCGAGTGGCTGTCGTCGAGGTACTCGTGTATTACTGTATTTTCTGGGTTTGCACGGGCTGGTGTTTTCACACGCATCGCCGGAATAAAAGGCGGGCTCCGCGCTGAGCCTTGTCGCGGTTTTCCTCGCGGTAGATACCGCCGAAAACATCAGACTTTTATTTTCGCACGAATACTACTTGCAATCATGCAAATATGTCGTTATTACGAACCAGGTATGCAAATATTAATAAACAAATAGGCACCGTGTACAATTTATTTATAATATATTTGTTAGTTTTTAAAGTAGAGCCACAAATTGCAATATTTAGTAACGATCAATTATTGTTACAGACTAAATATATATTGTGATTTATCGTCTAATCTTTTTACAGTGAAGTAATACTAATTGCAAGTAGAGATAGCATGAAACGATATAATAAGAAGTAATAGAAATTTACATCAACATACTTTTGTTAATATTTACGATAATCTCCGGATTTGTAATAGCCGCAAGTATTAACGCTAATGCATACGTTTTAATATGTATAGACGGTGGATTTCTTGACGCCATAGAATCTCACTTGCAAAACGGTACCTGCACGTGCCACGCATTTCGGCATCACGAGAGCGAAGCACGAATCGTGCGAAAGCCGCGAGTTTCGGATATGCGCAACATACACGCCAGACTCTCGCGCTATGCAACGAAATAATATATGCAGACGCTAATACATAGACCGTACCCTCTTACCTTCGCCTTCGTGCCAGCCAGGCAAGGGTAGCTGCTACCTCGCAGGGTGCAACGCGCGCTGGTATGCATCCTGTCTCTGCGCCTGAGTGCATGCTGCAATATTTACCCTCACCATGCGGCACAGCGCGGCTTCTTACTTCTAAAGTGAAACATAACCAGTATCGCGAGCGGTGAAATATTGGCGAGACTTTTTCGACGTCTGACATCATTCTTGAATATATCCGTACAATTTGCATCACAATTTTCAAATTGTAGAAAAAAAATAAAAGTATGATGTATCTCATCGTAAATATTAATAAATGATATGCTTAATAAAAAAAAATATTGATATTAATAATCGAGACGCCGCTAGTAATATTTCAGATAAAAATTTAATTATATCAAATACAAACATCAAATTTTAGTATCATTCTTAAAAATATAAAATTAAGGATGAATTTGCCAAAGTGTTCGAGTACAATGAAAAAGTCTGCATATTTTTCTAAAGTTGTAAATAAATGTCAATTTAATTTAGCTATTGTTTGATTGGATTATGGTGCAGCCTGCGCTGCGACCAGAGCTGAATAAGGAAAACGGAGATTGGTAGGAAGAAATCTGTGGTGGACGGGTGATTAGTCTCGTCAGTTTGCCCGCGGTAGATCGCCGCCTGGATAAAGCGCACTCGCGAGCGCTCGCGAGTCGCAGCGTACGAGAAGCCGACCGATGGCAAATGCTTATGTCTTGCCTCGCATGTATAGCACCGGTGCCAGTGTATAATGCGTCGATGTAAGACAATGCCGCGATTATCTATCCGCGTACCATGTACGGGGAGGGTACCGTACCACGCCAGAGAGAGTATCCGTGGCTTGTCGACACGGCTTCGGCCGCCTAAGACATTATATTAACGTGCGGGCCCGAGACTCTTAAATGTCCCGACACGATCCCGCGGATGTTGTTTTAATCGGACCTCGTGCTCTCACTGCGAATTCTCCCGAGCAAGTCGTTGCCGCGACGATGGTAAAAGAAGGAGCGGAATGGCAGAGCGCGAGCCCGGTCGATAGGTCACTCCCCCGAGAAAGGGATTGTGAAATGATATTGAATGACAATTATGCTAATGCAAATACGCCGTGCCGTAATTACAATTGAATCCATACATGTCATACAGGCTGGAAGAATTATCGTTTGTTAGAAGTAAAAAAACAGAGAATTTTATTGATAATAGAAATCACAATTAGATTCAAGCATTCAACTCTGTTCTCGATTTTCGCACAAATTTACATATAAAATATAAAAAGTACTAACAAATTCTCAGAAACTAAATTCTGCATAGTTTATATTATTTCTTCATATTCCTAATCTCGCTTTACATGCGTGCAGACTTTCTGCGGTGAGACATTGAATGCGTGATAAGAGATAGTGAGTAATGAAATGCACATAAGCAACTGAATATTTGCATTTTTCTTTAATATTTTATTATGAAAGATTATATAAATTTGCGGATGATCTTATACCTTTATATCATTTCGTGCCTTTCGTATGAAGGAAATTTTCTAAATAATTGCAATGGGAGATTTCAAGCCGAACTATAGAATCTGAATATAAAAGAAAGGACTATTCTACCCTTCCACTTCCGTGGCTTTCTTCATCGGCCTTTTGTTAGCTTATGAATTAGATCGCGTAATCCCGTTTGTATACGAAATGACACCGTCGTCTCGCATAGCTGACGTTTAAGCAGCAAGTCTGCACGAGCATTGTCAGTCTGTAATTGACTCTGATTGGAAGATTGGATTTGGATCGTCGTAACTCCCGCGTAGTGAATAAGCGCACTCGCGCGAATCGTTTCGGCGACGAATTCGCTTCCACGGTACCAAGCACTTCGTTAAGCTCAATTATCCGAGGAGGGGTTATCGATATGAGTACCATTGAGAATCAGGAGGCGGAGATAGCAACTCCGCTATCGAAATCGAACTTCCTCTTTGGAGCCCCTTCGAAACTTCGCTGTCGAACTCCGAAACTCGGAACTTCCTCCCGAGTACAACGGCAAACTTTAACTTTTAATTAGTTCCGCGTTAATTAAAAATTGATCTATCTTCAATCTTCTATCGCTGATAAAGGATATAGATTTTTGTTACTACAGCATATTTTTTTTTATTAGAATTTATTTAGCCATTCTACCTGATACTATTGTGAAAATTCTAACGATTTTGCGAGATATCTGCAAAATTTAATTAGCTACTCGAAAATCGCGTAATATCAGCGTAAAACTATATTGACGAGAAAAGTCGACGATTTTGAGAAATATCAAGACCTACCGCAATTGTGTTTCATAAGTTCGTAAAACGCTATCATTAGGCACGATGTGGTTGCCGATGTTGCTTGCGGTTAGCCCTCCTTTTCTCGTGTGCACCTCGTTCCTTCAAGCCGCCACGAAGCGCGCATGTACGTCGCAAAGTTTTTTTGCGTGCGTGCGGTTTATTCCAGCAACAAGGATACATTTATGCCTCTCTCTCGAACACTCGCTTTGCGGTTTCGCCGCAAAATGTCGTCCGTTTTAACGAATCTGCTACACTCACGTGTATAACACGCGGTACATATGAGAACGAGTATGCGATTATTACAGCATATTCCGCATGAAACGTTGCGAATTAATAAACTGACGAAATATTTGTGGTTTAATTCCCGATTATTATTTGGACTCGATTATTATCTGCAAGTATACTTGACATCTTTCTCGTTAAATATTGTAATCTTGATATTGTTAAAATATTCACGCTGTCGTGAATATTTTATTCCTACATATTTACATTTATGTCGTGGGATTACACACTGAAAATCATTTTTTTAAATAAAATCGATTACGATGGCTATGTAATATATTTTTTTCCTCGAAATTAATATCTTGTTTTAGATTTAGACAATGTTAGGTCAATGAGCTGCTATCTCTTCCTTTGTGATCAGCTTAATGCGAGAGCTTAGCCGTGCTTTTGTATGCGATCTGCCGGCTTAAGCAGAGAATTTTGTCATGTCATGGTCTGATGACGCTGGTACATCGTTTCTGTCGCGTCACATAGAGCTGAAGAGCCGCGCTGCATCCATTGTGAAACTGATGTGTGACCCAGTGACCACGAATGAAAATATCATATATTGCAATCACTAATTGAATTGTTGTAGCTCACGGAACATTAAGAAAATCGTCAAATTAAAAGGGTTATTTAAAAAGTTTTTATTTATTAATACATATAAGGAGAATTAAAATATCTCACTTTCAATCTCGTGAATTTTTTAACGCTAGATGAAGATGAAAAATTATGTCAGAATTTCTTTAGACAATATATAAAATAATAATAAATATAAATAATCAATAGAGGTGGCAAATGTGTTTATTTTTTTTTTCGCGAAAGATCTTGCAATCGTTTCCAACGATCTTACGTCCAATGAAATGCGAAAGAATAAACCGCAGCTCGTTCGGCTCATTCGAGTGTCGATTCGTTTTTTTGATAGGCGCCTCTTTCGGCTTCTTACGTGCGACTCGGCGCATTTCCATCCGACGTTGAACGCCTGCGAGAGATCGTAGGGAGCAAAAAGGAAGCACCCACTCGCCAGTCGTCCTGTGGTGAATCAAGTTGTGTGTGTCGGTCGTGCGGCGGGGGGTCGGTGCCCCGACAGTATCGCTCCTAAAGCATCGCTTCCATAACACCAGCATACCGTACGGTTCGATATCTTAAAGAAAGACCTGTTCAGGATCCGCAGAAAAGAAGATGCAAGATATTGGCAAGTGCGCGAGCAAGACGAGACGAAATTGAAGCGAGACTAGAAGAAGTGACCGGGCGTCATCAATAATCATTAGGCTCGCGTGCAATTATATCCACATTTGTTAGGCATATAACCAAAAATAGCCGTCGCTGAAAAAGACTGCAACTTGCAAGTCGAATCATCGTCGTTTGAGCAAGCGGCAATCGGAGCGTCGGTTGATCATCAAGAATTATCGGCCGCGACGATTTAATATAAGTCGGATATCGGACGCTGGACCGCGTTGTAGTTATCAGGCTCATTTATCTCGTCAGCGGATATGCGCGCTGAGCATATCACGAAATGAAAATTGATGGAATCCGGATAATCGCGAGCGGAAGGAAAAGTTGTCGCTGTCATTCCTGATAACTCGTGCCGCGTGACAGAAGGATGCTTCCTTGACTGGAACTAGCCTTCCTCGCTAAATTATTACCATTCCGACTATCGATTTTTCACACGTCACGCTTTGCGACATTTATATAAACTGACCGAATGATGGCAGAGAAGATAGCGGGGAATATCTTAACCGTGTTCATCAGTTACCGCATTCACCGCTCTTCTACCTAACGAGCAATAAACGCTCGCACCGTTCCTTTCGTCTGCCTTTCGCAGAGCTGCTCGCCGAGTTATGCGTCGCCCGATAACGAACGTTCGTCCCACGAATATCAAAGATCTTCTTCTGACTCTCTCGCCCTCCTCTTCCTTTCGCGTTTGATCTCGAATCTACCTGCGGTTCGGTCCTTTCAAGCTCTCTCTCTCTCTCTCTCTCCCCGTCTGGAGCTGCAGCCACTCGGACGGGCTCTGTCTCGGCATCGAGTGGATTTTTTGGTACGCGGACGATCCTGGGAATGGTGGTGCATCGTTAATAAAGAATACGCCGTGGGCACGCATGCCATTGGCGCTCGCGAGCTACAACCAGTGCGGCATCTCGTTATTCGATATTAATAACAAGCGGGACTCAACGGAGCGAGGAAGAGCGTGCCGCTTCTCTCTTTCTCTCTCTGTCTCTTTCTCTCTTTCTTTCTCTTGGTAGATTCGAATCGTTATAATGATCCCGCTCGCTACCGGTTAAAACATTTCACGTCCTCGGTGCGCAATGGGGCAAAGAGGATACTTCGGTCGGTACCTCGTCGCTGACGCTGCTGCTGATGCTGTTTCTGCCGCCGTTGTTGGCGCGGTCATTTGGTACTTCTAATCACGTGCCACTCCACCCGAGTTATAAATGACTTCGCGCTTTCATCTCGTGCTCCGTCTTACCTCGTCTCGCGCCATTTGCCCCTGCTTTTTTTACCATTGTTATTATTTCACGGCCGATCCCTCTCTCTCGTTTGTAAAATTGTATAGCCGATGACAAGGAAGATGAATATCCGCCGCGGGGATGAACGAAATTTGCTTCTCGTTCCGCGATCGCAAAAATGGCGACTTCGAATTTTCAATTCACGCGGAAATGCATATTTAATCTAATTAATTAGATTAACGAAATAGCATAGATTAATCGCATTGATAAGATTGTGGCACATTTGTTAGAAAATCTAGTGAAGAGAAAAGTGCAAGTGATAACCGCGCTATCAAATTTTATAGTTATACATCAGTTGTCTCTTACGTTTTGCATTTCTTGTGGAGATTTCCACGATTCTTGTCACGTCGACCTAATTATCAAACCTGTTCTTAATTGGCAATCAGCAATCAGTAATCATGTGGTTACTAATGTGACACCTAATTTGCTCGTTGATGCGTTTCGACGTGCTCCATTTTGCATATATGTGTAAAATATTGCCGAGAAGATGACGACGGTAGAGAGCATTCTTCCCCGTTCCATAAAGGGACACACTCGCATAGTGATGGTACATACGATTGTCGAGCGGATTGCGCTCTACGAGCGACGTCGTGGATCAGGATCGAGCGAGCGTTGATCCACACACGCGTAGATCCTGATACGCGCGAGAGGTGCACGGGTCACATTCCATGAGGCATTATTTCCTCGCTCACATCGAAGACCAACAAAAGGCAACTTCTCTCAAAAGGCACCCTCGTCCCCTTCTCGTCGTCCCTCCCGTCGTATCACCATCTTTTCTCTGCCTTCCACGCTTCTTCGTTCCCGGACGGCGGCCCTCATTAATAGTATTCACCGGAGAAGATTCCTGCTTGATCGCGCCGGAGCGCGCGTTATGCTCGCTCCTCGGATGCGAGACGATCCCCACTTTGCTCCGCCTCCCTCCCGCCGCAGCACTTTCACCGTTGGATTCTCCAGGTAGCATATTTAAAGTTTCTAACGAACTTCGGATGATACATGGGTTTGCGGGATTAGTTTGCCGAGCGGAGACGCAATCTTCGGAATCTCCACGAATTCGATATATCATTTGTTCGTCTATGAGGATGTCTTCGAGAATTTTCAAGCTTTCTCTGTCTTGTGTAACAACATATTTTTCTCTCACGTTGTCCATTATAATTATGATTATCATTGTCTTTTTAATATTTTATATTCTCGTGCAATTGATGGTTGCTTGAGAATAATGATTAAGTACCATGATTTATAGTGTTGGTTATGCAAATATACATGTACAACACACTTTCAACATATATAGCTGTATTAAGACGCTGTAACTCACGTGCAATTGATTTTCGCTCGACCGACTCGGAGGAATTCGTCCGATAGTTTCGCCAGAATTTCGCGAACATTTTCTCGCGCGATCGGCTCTTCGATCGTTACTCGCGGATGCTCCCGGGAAAGGTGCACAGCGGCATCGCCGCGTGTGCAGAACAGACATCAGGGTACACCCACATCGCGTGGCGGGTAGCAGCGGGGGTCCGCGTGATTTGTGGCTGCACCGCGAAGTCACACAGCGGTTGATATATTTTACGGTCGACCGTCTTCCACTCTTCTCCTCCCCTCATCTCTTCTACCGATGCGTTCTTCCTCTCTTCCTCTCAGTCGCGTTGCTTTGACCTGCGAAAGGTCCAGCAGCCGACATTGTGCCGTATACACGAGCGGTCAGCCGTCTTTACACGCGGCTACATCGTATTTACATGAAAAAGGAGTTGCCTTCTTTCCGCTCTGCTGCTGCAACCTCTCCACCGGAGGTGGAGAAGAGCCTCTCGCGCTCCCGCCCCCGTAAAGCTTGACGAGGCGCCTCTCCCCTATCCCCCGTACTTCGTCCAAGATGCCCTCAGTGTAAACACGGTTCATCATTATCGCCGGGGGAGCCTATATTTCAAAAACTACAGCGCTGGACTCTTTACGGCACCGTTCGTTCCGGATCTCTTTGAACATTGGTCAACGCTTCCTCCATTTGCTGTTTTACAAGCGCTATATTATAACGACCAATACCAATCTTGTGCCTGTCAATTTTGCGCGAATAAGGTCACAGTGAGGGGAGAAACGCTCGATAGAATTAAAAAATTTCGATGGGCAATCAATCAGATTTTCAGATTGAAAGAAATCAAAACGTCCGTCGCAAGTGGAGAACTCCGCGCGGCACATCAATGTAAGCGAGATGGTCGCGTTTCCTCGGGTATCACACTTGATTGTCGTTATCGCGTACCATCCGAACCTGCCACCCTCCGTTCCTTCGTCCCTGCCTTCCCACTGAGACGCGTACGAAAGAATTTAGACGCGCCCCGAGTATTATCGGGATATCCACGACGAGATAGCCGGGGGGACGGTGTTGGAAAGACAGGTTGGTCGCCGCGGGGGTCTACCGCGAAGAACGCATGCAAGCGAGGAAGGTAGAGGAGAGGAATGGAAGAAAAGGAATAAGACGAGAGAGCCCGCGCGAGAGCATTGGCGTGGTATATACCTATATAGCCACACCAAGACCATTGCCGAGCGACGCACGTACGTACATGTGCATGCGTGCGAGAGCGAGTACGTATGCACTTGCGTTTTTGCCTCGGCTGCTTTTTAATGCTTTTATGCCCACCGCGGAGGAGCTATCGGGGATCTCGCGTCGTAAGTCTGGAACTTTATGTTTGCGTCGGCTAACCTTCCTCCTTTACCACCCCGCCTTAACTTACGATTCGCCGGCATGCCCGTAGCTGCTCTCTCGCCTGGTCGCCTTGCTTGAGACGTCTTACGTCGTCGTTCTCGTTGTCCTCCTTCTTCTCCTCGTCTTCGTCGTCGTCGTCGTCGTCGTCTTTCCCATCTTCATCGTCTTCGCCGTCGTCGTTCTTGTTGTTGTTGTTGTCGTCGTTGTTGTTGTCGTCGGTGGCGGCCTCGGCGACGCTCGTGGTGTACCTACATGCACGGTACCTTATTCGCCACTCTTCGGCAGCGAAATTTTCTTCGGTGCATAAATTGTTCGCTCTCTCGCGCCAGACCCGCCGCCACCAACGTGAAACTGCTTTTACTTCTCTCGCTAGAGATGCGCCTTAAAACCTTCACGATTGACGAGCGTCTGGCGAGTTAGTTTCCCTCAAATAAACATCCCTTGAATTAAAATTATCTCAAAATTATCTTTATATGTCAGGTATCTCTATGCGTAAACAAGTTATTGTTTTTTTTTTCCAACGATACAACCGCTAATTTGATGTGTGTGAAAAAGTGTCCGAATTTTATTAACGGTAAGAAAGAATTTGCAACCGCGAGTAATTTGATCGCGATGTACCCGAATTTAACATGAAAGAGTAGATAGTTAAAATCTAATTTGTATTTGCGCTTCGTTAGCGATGCTACCCATAGATATCGATATCTCAAGTCGAGAGGAGCGGAGTAAAGCAAATACGCAGATAGCGAGAGAAAGAGGGGCAGAAAGCAAGAGAGAGATGGAGAGTGAGAGAGAGAGAGATGGAAGAGGCAGGCTTACAGACACCCTCAGCCATTCTCGAAGCCACTAATGTATGTAATTGATCTATTGTGCGATGCATTAGCCCTACGGGCACCAGATAGGTTATAGCAGCGCCGAGGGTGGAGGTGCGGACGGTGGAGGAGGAGGAATGGAAGGAACTTGATGGAAAAGGGAATAGAGCGAGAGAGGGAGAAATCCGTGAATGGGAAACGGATTTCAGCAGCTTCTCTTATTAGTTCTTTGCGTCATTAGATTAGGCTAATGCACTCTAGTCTCTCCATCACCTCTGTCTACTCCTACCACTCCATTGCTATACATACCTATCAGATTCTCTTCCCTTCTCGCTGATGCGTGCCGCTGAACGGCATTGTCAACGACTCCTTTCCTCTAATTTTCGAGAACCGCATTTGCGTAACGGTGCACCAAATGGATTTTGTCGTATCGCTTCGAATTTAAATTTCTTGCATCTACCGATGATAATGGTTGTTAAAAAATAGGCTGCGAGATTGTGTGTACCGAATTAATGGCAAAGAATGCACACGCGATACGATGCAATCATTATACCTGTCCAAGTTTTCGCTTCGTTGATGCCCTTAATTCGCGCGGTGCATTAGAGCGACGCGATTTGAGGTTTCACGATTTTCGACCTCGTCAACGAGCCACCAACGTATGCATTTATGCAACACATCACAGGCACACGTTGGTATATCCGCTTGGAAAGAAGGAAATTATCCTCTTATTAATTCTATGCGAACGGTGCGGTCAGCGATGCAATACCGCGCGCACAATTAGGCTTGTCGACACGTCATTTCGCATGACTCAAAGCAGCCCTCGACTCTCGTTCTTCGCGACGTAATAGTTTATGCGGTCTACCACAGTCGGGCTATTGACATATTTTGACTTTATCGCTCGTCCTTAGAGATACGCCCGCTACCTCCCTTTCTTTCGGTTTCCTTCCCCTTTCATAACAGCAACGTTTATTCGTTACTTTGCGGTCGTGTTGTTTCGCAGTACGGAGTGTGTCCTTCGCAATTGCCCAAGCAGATTTCGCGTGCGCGTGGGGTCCTTGGGGCCAGTCCCGGTGAACGGTAAAAAAGTGGAAATGAAATTGGAAACAAGGAGGAAAAAAAAAGGTAACGTGTGGGCGAGGGTATAACAGATGGGTATAATTGGAAGAGGATGCCGGGAATTACGCGATTGCCGCAAGATGCACGAGCGATCCCGAGATATTGCAATGATTTCACGGCCGAACGTTTCTCCAAGCCCGCTGCAACTCTTCCTTTCTGTGGACCCTTTCCATTTCCTTTCTTCGATGTATGCCTGTCGTTAGCCGGAAAGATTTCGACCGCACGAACGCTGCGCATCACCCGCCGTGTGACTAATCGCCCCTACGCAACCGACCGGATTGTCTAATTATTCAGTCGATTTCGATCTCAAATCTCTCTCGAGAATCGGCTTTTCGCGTGATACGGCGGGCTCGCATTGTGAAACGTAAATTGCGTATCGGTCCGGTTTAATACGGCGATATCAACAACGGAATGAAAGTTAGTCCCCTCTGGTTGCTAGTAGTTAGACTCATAGATTTCACCGACAAACTTCTAGATCAGTGCCGCGATCGCGTCTGAATATCTCGTAATACTGGAAAACGTGGGAATTCCGTAAAAGGGATCGGAATCAGTTTCGAGCGCGAAACGCACCGTGTTCGTTCGCTATTTGCGGAGAAACTCGGTGCGCCCGGTCGAGAAAACTATTATCCGGAGTTGATTATGATTGCATGACTATGAAATTGCCCGCTACGAACGGCGAACGACTAGAAGCGCGCGCGCGCGCGAGCGCGAGGGTGGAGGCGGATAGCGGTGGCGGGCTTGCATGACTCCGAGTTTCTCAACAACAATCGTAACTAGCTTTCGGTAGTGGCGGAGCTTCTGGGGTGGAACCAGGCGGCGTCTTCCCACGTCAGCGTGACGGACAGACAGCAGCCCCGGGCGAACTGACAGACAGCGCGACCGGTAGCTCGTATTTTATTCAGGCCCTGGCGACCGAACAATTACGAGCGTTCCGCGGGCTCGTACCGAGCTATGCACGCACCGACGATACCGGCCAGACGAGCCAACAGGATGCGAACCAACCACGCCGGACGACTACAGGATACTTCGATTGTGTGCGACGGATAATTATCGTCGAACGATTTGCCGGTCTCTTCAGCCAGCGAGAAAAGCACGAATCCAACGGTGCGCGTCCACCGCTGGCGTTTCCGCGATCTTATTGAACGTATACGTAAGCACCGTGTCTAATTTGATAGATAATCTTCTCTCGGTTTCCACGTCGGAACTCCTGCGGCGGACGTCGCTTCCGTGGCCGGTCGGCACGATAGATTCTCGAAATTTTTACCTTCGTGCTGCTTAAAGTATTAAACTTTTATGGGGGGATAGACCTGCTTCTTTCTTGCCGCGGGAAACGTTTCGTGGAATGAAAAAGTAAGGGGGAAAAAAATGTTCTTTTAATACGAACTGTTCGATTTGTCTACGATGAGGGAGGATTATAACGAGAGCACGAATCTCTGTCGGAAATCCCTCTCTTTCTAGTCTCGCGCACGGCAAAAACGTCATTCATAGTCGCGCGCGGGCGTACGGACTGCTCTTTTGTTCTCCAAATTAGGATACAGAAGTGGATTCAGAGCTTACCCGCGTACTTTCCGGCCACCGCGCGAATCCGAGGGCCCAGCGTCAGCCGACTCTGTCTTTTTCCGCGAGACACGTCACAGCGGGACAATGGATCCTTTCCGTTTCTCGGCGACGTCGGCGAAACCCGCGCCATGAATGGAAATCCGTTCGGCGACGTTAACGCGAAATTCTCCATTCAGCCGCAGCCCTGTGCCTTAATAATAAAGAGCTGAGTGCAGTTATTGCAATTACAGCTACTGCCACGACGAGTAAGTGGACGGTGAGTCATGCCGTGTATTTGTACGCGCGCGAGAAGGCATCGCTCTTTCTTCTTTTTTCGAGCCTCTTCAAGGCTTTGTCGCATCGCATTCTTCTATTTCATTGTCGAGAAAACCAATTTCCTGGTACCTAAATTACGCACGCTTCCGCGCTTGGAACTGGCGGGCCGAGCGAGATGAGGAGAGAGAACGTTGGATAGCGTAGGAATAAGAGATAGATAGATGGAGAAAGAAAGACAGAGCAAGAGAGAGAGAGAGAGAGAGAGAGAGAGAGAGAGAGAGAGAGAGAGAGAGAGAGAGAGAGAGAGAGAGAGAGAGTGAGAGAGAAAGAGCAGGGATGAGAGAGGAGCGGAAAAACCCTGCCGTAATATCACAAGTTTCTACCTTGGGTCTAGCACGAGTCTCAAGCTGAAACGCCGGAGGCAGAGCGAGATAGAAAGAACAAGGGGAAAGAAGATGGAAAGAAGAGAGAAAGAGAGAAGATGAAGAGAGAAAGAAAGAGTGAGCGTGAGGGCGGGCGGGCAAAAACGTTAATTTGAAAACGTCACAGTTTAATTTAAAATTACGTAAGTAGGGGGCTGTTCTCTCCCTCTCGTCTCCCCTCGTCCATCCTTCTCGTTTTCTACGCCCTTTCGTTCCTCGCATTCCCTCTTCCTTCCTCGTCTCTGGCTCATGGCGGACACGTCGTTCTTCCGCTACCTCTGTACGGCAGCTACGGCATTCTTGCGATCGTGGTAATAATAGACGCGAAGTTTCGCCCGCGATTTCACCTTCTCTCGTACCTTCCGTCTACTGCTGCCTGCAATTATTCAGAGAACGAGCGGAATTCTCTTTTTCGCGGGCGCGAGATCAGCGAAAACTCGAGGGGCAAGAGAAAATTTTGCTGAATTCGAACTTCGTTTGTATTCGCCGGCGGGAGATTATGGAAAATTCCTCCCTTTGGCCTCAGCTGAGGAAGTGACGTCTGTTAAATTATCGGGTAACTAATGAAAGAGTTCATGGCAGATGTTTTAATATCTTACAGCCATTGAAATGTACATTTCTACGATTTGTCATGTTCTTGCTTTCTCTAGCACACACAAACACACACACATATATATTGTAATCTAAATGGAATGTGTCGAAGATCACGGTAAGATATAGTACCTACCGCATCGTAAAACTTGATATAAAAGAGATGAAAAGAAAATCGGCCCGGCTGACATCTTGCAAATTTGCCGAAGTACGACTTTGAAAGTGTCTTCTTTTTTTTCCCTCTGGTTTCTCCTATTTGGCTCGTTTCAGTCACCCGTATCCCGCGACTCCGCTCAAGGAGGCACTCGTAAAACTTCCCGGGGTTCTATCGAGAGTGCTTCGCGTGTAGAGTTTTCGTCGCGTGGGACTGACAGAGAGATACGAATCGAGAGGTGTATCGGAGTCCTTGACCTTTTCGCACGTTCGCATTGTATCGGTGACCATTACAAAGACGCCGTCTATTTCTTCTTACATCCTTCGCGATTGCCATTTCAGTTTCACCGTGAAACCTTGGCGTTTGTCGCGAGAGTACGCGTTTCTTTATTTTATCCTCGTTAGGCATGCGTATATTTTGCGAGAAAATGCGAAAAAGAAGAGATGCAAATGATTGGATTATTTCCTGTCTTCTTGATGGATGTTACGTGATATGGTATTACCATATCTTGATGTGTCAGTCATGTTCGCATCTCATTAAATAGCAATGAATGATTAGTAATTATTTACATTAAATTATTCTGTGAATAACAGTATTTATGTTTAAGATAAATATCGAATTTATGCATTATTGTGATGAAACAATAAAACGGATGCCGATGTATTATTATTCTAAATTATTGTTTATAGAAATTTTTTTTTCTTTACAACCAGTGGTCATTCTATAAATAAATCATAAAATCAAACGTCGAATATATGAATTATTAATAACTTGAAATTTTTTACATCTTATTCCTAATTCTCGTCTATATATCATCCGATTATAATCTCCGATTTTTTTTTGTTTCAGGTGAGTACCCGCTCTCTTGCTAACGTTAACGAACGAGTGCATGCGTAAGTAAGACTTTCAGCTTGTCAACTCGTTTTGTATTCACTATTTCGTTCGAGTATCGACATGGCATTTTCCTAGTCAGTCAATTCGTATGCTTATCCAACGTAAGTCAACCGGAAGTGAGTTTCTGGTCAGTCAAGAATTATCCTTACCGACGAACGCTTCCTGTCGGTTCGGAACTCGCGGCCGATCACGAGCAAGCTGACCGGAAGTTCTTCCGGAGCGCAAATAACGCGATCGATCGCCGCGCTTTCTTCGTTTCTGTTACGCTTCTCCTTTGATGGACGCGCTGATGTCATGGTTTACTTGTCGTTGCTCTAATAGGGTTGGGTACAAGGGAAACTCTAGAAGTATGGGGTTGCGCGTACAACACGTCGTTATGTTGTTTCCACGGGGGTGAGAATAAACACACTCGTGCCGAATAATACAAAGGTGGCGCGGAGGAGAACGGGGGTATGGTTTTCCGTCGGAAGTGACGTCCCTCTTTCGCCGTCACGGTGGGGAGACTACAGCGCCGATTATGCCTTGTTCTTTCTTCACCAAGTATAGGAACACGATACGCAACCGAGTCACCCTCCGCGATCATCCCTTCCGCATCTGAAACACGGCGATCGTTTTTTTAGCATTCATCGCTGTAACCCGGGCTGCAATTTGCCGTGTAAAATCCGGATTATCCGGCATCATTCATATAAGATGATCCGTAAAATTCAAATCCGGATTCAACTATAATATTTTTTTCGCAATAATTTTTGCGTGCAATGTATTTTGATAATTGGCTACTTTTAATGATCCAGCGTTTTACAAATGCTAATTCGTTAGAAGATACGCAGTGCAAGTTTAAATGCGAGCCACCCGAAACCTCGTAACATCCGTCTTAAACACGCGCGAGCGACAGTTATTCAAAGTACCTGGTTGAAAATCACAAATTTCGCCGGCGTGCACCGGAAAACGCGATTGGCGGTAGATAGAATCGGTCGGCCGCAGCAAACCGCTGCGCGATTCTCGCGCGTGGAAACGCAATATTCCGCGTTGGTTACCGTCGTTCGTCGACGCCGACCGACGCGCTCACATCGCGGAATCGTACAATGATCGTTTAATCGGGCGTGCGCCAAACAATTGGTGCGTCGCTCGCGTTCGCCGGACCAACCACGGCAACAACTCCGCATCGCTTCGCGTCGCTTCGGCGTTCACTCGTCTTCCGCAGAGACAAATAGCGCGAGACGGTCCGGCGAGCATTTGATTGCCCGTGCTGTTGCGTGCGTGCACATGATGCGTATCCGCAATACGCACTCTGCTCGCGCGCGTATCGTCAGGAAATGCGAAATCGGGAAATCGCGCGTCGTACGCGCCGTTACGCTCGCCGACCGTTCTGTGTGTTGGAACTTACGGCCGGTTCGGGGAGATCGATCTTTCACGTGGCGAAATGGAGAACGAAATGGAGATGTATGGCCTGCAGGGAGAATATCTGATCGATTAAATTTAACCTGATAAGAATATCGCGATTCGTTTAGTGATGATATTTATGGTAATGGTTGATTTACGCTATACATCTGTTTCGAGTAATCATATTGAAAATGTGATTAGCCCATAGTAATAGACACCGTGACACTTGTAATAGTTATTTGTCGTGACACTTTATCGTTTTACTACATCGGCTGCGATATTTCTAGAATGCCACATGGAGTTATTTCACGAGTGTAACTCCTGAGACAACCGTCATTATTAAATATTAATGCCCCTGGTTCGATTTGGTCGTACAACACCCGCCGACAATTCCCTTGAATTTCACAATCGGGAAAATCGCGGTCCCATTAAACACCCCAACGTCGGCGATACAAACGCGACGTTACGGATACGGTTTAGCCGTGTTCGGATATCTCGAGAACTGCGGAGCGGGACAACGACGATGATTCAGAGATATTTATGGGGTGCGGAGAGTTGCCGCGCGCGGAAAGAGAAGAGAGCAGCGGCGCATCGCGCGCGTACGGTCGAGTAGAATTACACGATGTCGACGATGATATAACGCGCATATCTCTTGCGAATGTTCTTTCCTGTCCCGTGAAATCTCTCATCGCCATCGGGAGACGAGGATCGCGAGGATTCGACGCGACCTCGACGCCTTCGTTCTTCGAGGCTGAAAACCGCTCGGCGGGAATCGGAAAAATTCCCGTCGGGGCTCGTGCTCTTTTCTTTTCGGCGCTGCCTATCCGCTTGCTCGAATAAATCTCTTCGGGTTACGGTTCAACGTCCGCAGGTATCCGCCAACACTAGCCCCGCCGTGGAATGCCTCGTACGTAGAGCCACTACATACTACAGGGGAACTCCAATAACTTCAGACTAAATTCCTGTCGACCTCTACCACGTTCTTCGGGACGGATTTCCATCGTGGCAGATCCGATCTAGAGATCGATCCTTTCTCACGTAAAGCAACGGCTCGCTGAATCGCGCCGAGGAGCAGATTAATTCCACACGATAACAATCGGCGCGTAGCGTCTTTAGTTAACGAAAAGCTAACGCTGACGTATCCGAGTGGCAGCCCCGAGTACCGCAATGTACCTTTGACATTGAACTTTTCGTGACACGCGAGCGATTTTCGTGTAAATTACTAATGATAGTAATGTTTTAGTTATATCCTACAAAAGTAAGAGAGAGAGAGAGAGAGAGAGAGAGAGAGATGCGAATAAATTTATTATACAGTTTCTTATAATCTCTCGGCGAGATGTCGCAAATGCATTACGATTACATAATACTCTTTGCACTATCATCGGAGCACGTGCGGAGGTACAGCAGACGTCAGTCATGGGCTGAGAATCCGCGAGCGTTCGTGATATTGAATAATTTTACATTCGTTACATGTCCCGAGACGTAAATGTGAAAAGAAGTTACCACCGATCCCAACGGAGTCACGGAGACCACGTCATTCGTCCTGGCACGAAACTCGACGATTAGGCGACGGATCGTAATCAGAGGGACGTATACCATCGTCGTCATCAGGGACCGAGACCACTGACTTCCTTTATCGACATTTTGATACAAAATGGCTGCGCCCTACGGGGCGCCTCCGCGTAATCTCTCTCGATTCAAATTAACACACGCAGAGCTCGCCGGGGGGCCCAGGTCCGTGCTGCGGGGAGCTTGCGCCGCGGTATAGAGAAGATAATATCGCCGTACATCCAGATCCTCTTTGTTTTCCTTTTGGAGAACGATCGGCCCGCCCTTTTCTTCTTTTCGTTAACGATCGCGCTGTAAAGAGGCGAGTGACAGGCGCCACGCCGGCTTTGACAAATCGCTGCCGCTATCCACGTCGTTCGCGATACATGCATAATACGAGACCATAGAAACTCAATCTATCCTCTTTTCCCCTTCACACGTATAACAAGGAAAGAGATTAATTTGATGCCATTATAAGAAAACTAACGGAATAAAATAATTTTTCTACTCGATACTTGTTTCGGTCTTCAATTTATAGCAATTTATAATAGACAACGTTGAGAGATGACATGTAAAACTTTGGGATAAATTTATTAGTGTAAATAAATACTTTTTAAGTATTAATAATTTGTCGTATTTGCGAAACGTAGCAATATGTATTTTGTACGTTACACCTGTAATCTCTTAGTTTACTTAATACATACATACGAATGATAGATCGTTGGCGGGAAGAAGTGTTCGGGACAAAGCACCTCGTCACAGTGACTCGACCGGTCTCAGTAAGCAAGTTTTTTCTGTCCGAGTTTGATCTGATTCACTCGATAAAGGAGTTGGGATGAATCGATCGCGACTGGCCGAACACTCGGTAACTTGCTATCGATCAATTTTGAATGCCGACCGCTACCGGAGGCACTCGTTTCTTGTCACACACAATTCGGTTGTGCTATTCGGTTAATCGATTATCCTATGTCTTCGAAGATCCGAAAAAGACGTTTACGTCCCAGTCGTATATATTTACGAAGCTTAACGTCTTTGTAATCTCTGAAGAACTAAAAAGTCTCGTTAATGATTACCTAAGAAAGAAATGCGCGAGATCTGACAGAGGAGCTATTTTACATTTAGCGCATCAGATAACGGTTGCCTGATATCTGTTTAATTATCTAAATTGTATTGCCTCTTATCCATGGCGCGATAACTCGTCGCCGTTGTGTAGGTCTGTTGTTTCCGAAAGCACGGAGCGTGTACTTCTCATATATCTCCGCGTAAAAAGAGATGAAGGGGACAAGAATGGTTTCCTTACGAATAACCAGACGACATCGTTACGTTTCTTTTTGCACATTGAGATCTTTCTTTCTTCGTTTTTTGAATTTTTTTCAACCTTTTGTTTCCATCTCCATTATTTTTTTATTCGTATTCATTATTTGATACTCATTTGATTATTAATCTTGATTAATTTTTTAAAGGCTGCAATTTGATTTTTTTATATATCCTCATTAGTAAATAATCTGCGATAGTTTATTTCAATAATTGTTTATTCTAAATAAGTTTATATTTTACCTGATATTTATTAACGCTTTCTCTGAGTTGTACTCTTAATAGATTGCTTTGTTTTGTCGATAAAATCTATTTTGAAAATAGAATTTCGTTGGTCCGACATAGCACCGATAAAAGATTTTCCTTTTCCGTTTTACCGGTGTAGCTACTTCACGGTGGAATGAGCGGATTTGCAATAAGAATGTCGGCATATAAAACTGTCAATAAGCGCGCTGACCCCAAACGTAATTTCACAGCGTCTCTCGCTTGCAGCGGTTACAGCGGGAAGTCGAAAAAGAGAAGAGCGAGGGAAAGGGAAATAGAAGCGGGCTTTAGAGAAATAAAAGAAGGCAAAAACAGACGAATCATGCGCGAGGCAGAGAAAGAGGAAAAGTGCACGAGGAAGGGTAAAACGAATCGGGAAATAGAGAGAACGAGAGGAATCGAAGAACGAGAGAAAATAAGAGCACGAGCTGGCCGCCGCCAGTGAGCTGAGAGAGAGAAGAAGGGGGGGGGGAGGAAGGTGGAAAACGACGGAGGAAAAGGGAGGAAATAGAAGAGGGAAGAGAGAAGGCGAAGAATACGAGAGTAAGAGAGCTGCGTGATACGCGAGAGCGCCTCTGCCGGGGTTATATGGAAATGTTGGTCAAATATATCATTCCGGCTTGACAGTGCAATTCTCTTATCTGCCTCGCGCCGCCTGCCGCTCTACCCCAAACCATCCGCGCGCTTCAGGGGTGGATGGAGGTGGAGGTGGTGGTGAGCGCGAGAGCTGCTGGTGAACGGGGAAACGGCGGATCGGGGGCTGAAGCGCCCGATAGAGGATCTGCAAACACGCTGCCACCCCCTTTCTCCTGCCTCATCTCTCCACAACCTGCTCTTCCCATCGAACCTTCCCCAACCCTCTAGTACCATCCTCTATGTCCTCGTCCATCCTCGTCCTTCTCCTTCCTCGACCTCCGCCAACGTCCCGACTGGTCTTCCACGCCCGACGGCGGATCTAGCGAGATGACGAACTGCCCTGCAAAACAGAGCGAAATGCAAAACTTGGAAAATACGTGGATTAAAGTTTCAGTTTGCCGTGACTATATACCGTGACTACACGCACGTGTCCGAAGTCACATTTGCGTTTTATTTCGAGGTCTTTTTAATCTTCCGCTCCGAAATTTAGTATTTAGTATATCTTGTATATTGATTTATATAAATCCTTTAGGTAAATGCATCTGTCAACATTGACATGTCAATTGAAAGTAAGATCGACATTTCCAGTCGTCTCACTGAGTCGTTCAATTCCCAAAGATCAACAGTATTTTTCAGCCAATTAATAACTATAGGTCAGATAATATAACTAGACAGAAGTGAAAAGAACGAAATTGCCGTATTATTAGTCATTTCGGATCAACGTCATTACTCTTGCATTTGCCGCGTGTTGTCGTCGCCATGATCGATTCCTCGCGTGCACGCACGTGATCACCTTATTCCCCCTTGCAATTCCGCAACGGGACGAGATACGTGTATCGGGAGGCTGCGTATCGAGTCCATCCACCGAATGAGAGCATGTAATTTACACATACATGCACACTTACACATACATGCAATGCTCGCACGCGGCCTGGCGGGAGAAGGAGCTTCTCGTTCTTGATATATTGCAGACACTTTATCTCTTCCTGAATAAACACGGAAAAGCCTTAATTTGGCTGGCGTCAATAAGGACCAAAGTGTAAAGATGAGATTGTGAATTTCGGCTCACTGCCTTTCCGCATTTTTAGAAATCGATAGTAGAGACTCGCTCATGATTTCAATTCTCTTTGGCATGTAGAGATCGGGAGATGTAGAGATCTATGTATATGCTAACGCGAGAAATTCTAGAATAAGTCGAGCGCAAGGGAAATGAGAATGATCGATCACCTACTCGCGAAAATTAGCTCTAAAGTAGCGACGAGTTTAGGAATCTACAATAAACGGATCTCTTTTTTCGTAGGAAGAGAAGTCACATCTTGATGTTTATTAATTTATTAATATTATTAACTTGCTATTATTATCAATAAATCAAGGAAACAATCGTTTAGAATGAAATGAAAAATTCATCTGTGAAATGTATTTCTATCAAATTAATCTCGTATGTTACATTTTAATATAATCTAATTTTGTGGTATGTTTAATGTGAGATGTGTTATACTTTATAATAATCTCTCTTTCAATGTTATTTATTATATCAGATACTGCCTTTTTAATATTATAAAGAAAGACTTTATGTCTTCCGCAATTTAATATCGAAATAAATTTTATGTCTAACGAGAATTTAGATAATATTTAACGTAGCCAGTAATTGTGGTATAATAATTTCTCATAACGTAGCGGGCGCGATAAGTGGTAAAAATTAGCTTTACCAGCGCGTAAGCGCGCGCTTCACGAAGACGTCACTTTCGATTTCCTAAGTAATTACCTTCGAGAAATACTCTATGACAGTCCTGTTACCTCGGACTTGATAGATAGCGCAAATAAACATCTCACGGTTAAACCAGAAGCCATCACGTGTACCTGAAGTGGCTAACGGCAGCCCCAGCCAAGAATAGGAATATTGTGTATTATTACGTGTCCAAGACACAAAGATTGAGGATGAATATGAGGTACCTTTTGCCCTTCATTATCTGTTGTAATTACAACTTTTGTTTAATAGTTATGCGAGAATTATTCGACGCTTCTTTACTCGAACATTTCAACATATGATTGTTAAAATACCCAATTATATTTTAGTAAGCATATTTTTTTATATGAAAATTAGATTCTAGTTAAATATAGTTTCTATACAAGAGAGGATGTAAAACAAAATGTTGTGTTCAATTAATTATTCTGAAATTATTCTGTCATTGCAAAATGAAGGAAGAAAAACCCAATAAGACTAAAAGAATTTTAACGAATACCACAAATCTGGGGACGCTTTTTGGAGTAGAGAAATAAAGCGATCACTTTTCTCTATTAGTTATCTTGGATCTCCCTTGTACTTGGTCTACTGTTTCTTTTTTACTTATTCATTCTCTCTCCCTCTCTCTTTCTTTTTCTTCTTCATATATGTATATATATATATAATTGGTTTTTTTAACTAAGACTCCCGGATTTAACTTTGGGCGCTTTTGTCTCTCTTTATCCGACCTAAAAACGAGACAGCAAATTTCTGTCGCGCGAGGCAGCTTGGATAGCTGGATTTTTAAATTGGTTCTTATAAGTTTAAATACAGCGAACCAGCTGCGACTCCGAGACTTCTGGATGGAATCAAATCAAAACCGTTTTAAAAGTTTTCCTGGCTGCATTACTTTATTCTTCGGTCGGTGTTGCTCTTTTTCTCCTCACAATGTTTTTGCGATGCCAGTCCACACTCGTTCTCTTTATTCGCTCTTTTTCTCTTGCTCTCTTGTAGAAAGATATCCTGTAATTTTAGTCAAGCATTATTTATTTTTATTATAGTCGATGAATATTTTTAAAGAAGTAAATTTTTTTACTCTGAATATTTCCTTGAACATTTGCATTTTTTAAAAATCTTTGTCTTTGTAACTGCAATGTTATGGCGTCGTAAATCCCCTGAAATAATTTCCCAATAGTCCACTTGTTTCGAGAGTACTTTGCGCCCAATACGTGTCTTGCTATCTCTCACGAGGATGAATTTCCTTTCTACCAATTTCCTCCCGCCAATCGGAGCCGATCGAGATGGAGATGCAATTAGAGGGATGCACTCTCGGTGCATAGTAATTCGGTCGAAGGACTCGAAGGCAGACGTGCAAAGAAGATGAGAAGAAAGAAGCGTGATGTCAAGACGAAAAACGGAGGACGATGTAAGAAGAAAGAAGAGAGAGAGAGGAATGAAGCGCGACGAGAGCGAATGAAGCGCTATCCCGCGCTGGAGGAAGGTATATCGGGCCATTATTTTCTGCAGTATTTTAACGTAAAATCCTTTGGATTCCTGGAGCCATCGTATCGATTCCTGTAGGAGAAACCAAGCGGTCGTTCGCTCGGGGAGAGGGTGTTCCGGAACAAGAAGAGAAGGAGGACACGGGAGAGAGGGGACGGTAGCTCAGCACGGAGCTTTTCCTGCGATGCAATCTTTGAAAGGAGAGCCGCGTCATTACGCCATGGCGGTGGTTCACGGACCATTGCCCCACCACCCCTTCGATTCCTCCTTCCCTCATTGCTTTTCTTTTCCTTCTTCCAACTTCCTTATCGCCTTCTCGCTCTCTCTTCCGTCCTGCTCGACTAGCTCGTGCTTTTCTTATTTCATAGGGGAGAAAGCTTCGCCACCGTATATACCTACCCCAACGGCATACGGCACTCTCCGATTCGGAGCCGATCCAATGACACATGACTCAACGTGCGACAACCCCATGCATCACCGGCGGGTGCCGTGCTATCGCCCACTACTCGTTCCCATAACCCTGCCGGTGAACCCAACCTAAGTTCCATCTCGCCAGACTTCACCATTCAGAGCGAAGTGACTGAAACGACAGGTCGAAACCATCAGGAAGCGTGTTTTGACTGGAAACTCGTAACTTCTTTCTGCAATTTCTATGAGATAAATATCGTGCTTGGAACATAATCACTGATAATCACAAAAATATTTCTTTATTAAATGCCATTACAGTTACTTACGATACGAAGAAGAATTTAGTGACTAGGAAATATTCGTCGGGTCAATTCGTTCCGTCTAAGCCGGCGGAACGTGATGTCACCCTTTATTTCGATAATGAAGCTACAAAAGGGGTCTCTCTCTATTTATTTCTGCCGCACACCCACTTTCTCTCGCTTGCCCGCGGTCAACCACGCCGCACTTCTTCCTCTCTCGTTACTCTACGCGCCTCAGTATACACTCCTCCGGTTTCTGGGTGGTGCATCTCTGAGGATATCCGCGCTAACAAGGTCCACTTGGGTGGCGCGGCTACGGCTTACCTGGTCGTTTACTTTGGGTAATATTACCGCGAGACGTTTTGCGAGCCAGCGGAGAAGTTTAGTCGTGGCGACGGTGGGTGGAACGCGGCACTGCCAACGCATGTCCAAGAAAGAAAAAGAGAGAAAGAGAAAAAGAGACGAGCGAAGCTTCCACGTTCTTGCACAAAGTTCCACCACGACGAGTTCGAACTTGTCTTCGGAGAGCTCTTCCTCTCTCCCGCTACGGCCTCGGCATACCGCGACAAAGATATTGCCAGTATTAGCAGGTATGCGATGATGGTTTAAGCTCGGCGCTCGCGCGTGTTTGCTAGCGCTATCGTCGTTTTCTTTCTCGTTTTCTTTCCACGTACGCGAGATGCAGCCGGTCTGCGTGAGTATCCGGTCCGAGTAACGAGCGCATGCAAATCGCTGCCACGACCCTATCAGTTATTTTTAATACCGGTTTGATGGTCGGCACCGCGATGACCACGTCGAATTTATCCCGGCTCCTTGATCGGTCGGACCTCCTTGGAGCGACGCCGCAAAAATTTGTGAAATATTATTATGGATGTTAGCTCATCGTCGCCATCACAGTCGAGTCATTACATGTTTATGCAAACGTAATCATTCTCACTCGTGCGGCTCTGCCATGGAAATACATTTCGATACCGTAAATTTGTTCGTCGTCGTAAAACAAGCCAAAGCGTTAGTACCTATACACGTTAAATATACGATAGCCGAGATCAATATTAGCGATAATGTTATGCATTCAGAGGCTGTCAGCCATGTTACTCGTGATTAGAAAATCGTCAAGATTGTCATTGATAAATTGGACACGCCTTATTAAGTACATCCTCTGCGAATGTAGATTTCGCCTTATTACTAAACTAGCAGAAGAAACTGTTTGCGCTACTATCGGCACGTTAGCTAATTAGAAGGAAATTAGTGGTCTCTTCGATACGCCATTAAACCATCGTCATGATAAATTTGCCGATTAGGCTTTCCGGGAAGCGTCGGTAGCACGTCGCGTCCTTTGAATGCAATGTTGCGGCCGTAAAAGTCGTGATAGCCTACGAATGATGGCTGTAAGATCGTAACGAGATCCTTGCATGCGATTAGAGACGAGACGTCCCCGACGTGCACCGAACGTTTCGCTCGCGCTCGAGGATTTACGGGTACTGTCCGTTATCGATTCCCCGAAAGCAACGTCGAGACGGCAAGTTTCGTGGTTACCCTACTGACGTCTACCCGAATCAAGGTCAGAGTCGTAAAGGAAAACGACAGCGAGCGACAAGGGTAAACCAGTGGCCGATCGATGCGATCGTCTGCGAAGACGGCAATCCCGTGGAATTCTCGCAGGCCATAAACGCAGTAGTGAGCCCCGGGTGCAAGCTCCGGGGTTTATTATCGGCCCGGGCTCCCAATTAAGCGGCAGCAGCTGTGAAAATTAATGGAGCACAGCTTTTAAGATGTAATTGGGCACATTCATAACTCAGGATGAAAGGAGAGGGAGGCCAGGCTGGCTCCGAGAGTCGAAGGAAGAGGGCCGATCTTCTCGCGCTTTCCGGCCACGGCTTTTGTAATTGATATACTTATATACATTCTGAATAAAATCCATAAATAAAATCCGATTGTAAGCGCGAGCATACTTTGTTAGGTAACGAACGGCGATTAATTCGCTCGCTAACTTTCGCCGATCATGTTTCATCGAGAGATTCCCATAAATAAAACGCAACATATCGCATCGTTAAAAGATCGATATAATCTCAGCAGGAAGTGTTCTGTTATCAACGTTATATTCATTACAAGCGGAAGGACTTGCGATCGCTCGGAAGATCGCAGATAGATGAAATACGGATTTGAACGTGGCATAAAAAGAGGAGAGAGGCGAAGAGCGAACGATAGATAAAAAGAGGAAGGATCTCGTTGCTTCCGCGAGGTGGTGATAACAACGACGTAATAATGGCGAATGACGAGGCATTGTGCGCTCAGAGGGACAACATTCGGGGATGGCAGAGGACCGGGATCGGACGCCCCTTTAGACGGTCGTAAACATTTCGTAAATTTGCTCCACAGGTGTGCCATCGCGGCAACTAAGCCATCCCCGACCGGCCGAACTCGCCTATTTATTCGCGCGATATAAACTGTGCGCGCGTAAACTACTCGCACTTGCAGAGACTCGGCCAAGTCTTGTTGCATTAGCTGATAAAGAGGGAAAGCGTACAAGAATCATAAAAGATTAATAATTTATTCATAACATTTCATATTGTAAATAATATAATTAACGGAAACATAATTTCTTTTGTTGAAATTTATAGAACAAAAACATTCTTTGCAGTTTATTTGGATATTTGGGTAACAGACATTAAATCAGGATCGTGTAATTTTTTGTTTTTATGTTTTAAATTGTATTGTACGGTAATACTTAAATTTTGAAATATTGATATCACAATTAAGTTAAAATAATTATCATCATTAGTAAGATTGCTATCGCAAAAATAGATTTCGAGACTTTTCAAGACTTTTCCATGTATCTCTCTGAAATTCAGTAGCGGGGTATAAATGTTCAAGTCACATCACCCGCGGCCTTCAACGATATCTTCGCAGATATGTATTCCAGTTCTCCCCCCAATCGCGGACCTTTCAGATCGCTCAGACTCCCTCTCGGAGAAATTCGAATAACGACTTCCCGTTATCTCATCCAGCAGCGTAATTGCCGGGGCAATCGTTAACCGGGATTATCTCCCGGTCCTGGAACGTAGTCTCTTCCGCTTCGCGGACGTGTGTTTCGTGCTCCCATGCTGGATTCGGTTATAGGCGGTAAGGAGAAGGAGTTACGTGATGGCAGACGCGATGGTGGAGAAGCGGTGGAGAGAAGCAGGCGGTGGAGAGCAGGCAGCGTTCCGGAAACTGCGCGCGGATGTTTGCTACGTACAACGTCGTACGAGCAATGGCGGCGGCAACGGTAACCCGCTTCGCATGGAGTGATGGAAGAGGCTCCGTGCCTAGGATACCGGTTTCCGGTTTGGTTCCTCGCCGATAATCTCGATCTTGAACCCGCCGCACCTGCGTCCTGCCTCCTTTTTACGCTATCGCGCGAAAACTGAGTTTGCTACGAAAGAAATATGTAAAATCCGTATGAACGGCGGGTGCAGCACGTGTGGCTGTTCCGACGCACGGTTTTTCAAAATAAAATCGCCGGCGAAAACGGCAGTCCGATAGTTATGGGATAATTCCATCGAAATTTGATCTGAGAAAGGTTTCAGGAATATCGTGGCTCGCGGTTGTAAACTTGGGTCGTAAGTGCAGGAGAGCGCACGCGGTTTGAATATGGATTCTATCAAATCGACTGCTTATCAATTTGTTAAGTGTTTCTTCAAGTTTTATTTTTTATCAAGTTCAATTGCCACGTACATCATAAATTTGTGCGATACGAGCCATTAGTTCGTAATATGTAATGTTGTTGTAGGATGTACGTATGCATCTGAATACGTTTTATTTATTTAACTTTTCAGTCTATTTTTTTTCTTCGCATCCCCCCACAATAAATCTCTTCATACTCTACACAGAATATAGGAATATAATGCCAAAGTCGATGTACGATATAACGGTTGCGCGCGCGAAGAGCCATTCGCCTCGTGTGTTCCCTCATGGGCTCTATTAGGAAAGTGTGATGGAGTTTTGCGAGCGCGATTACACCCAAATGAGAATTACCCCTTCGCTATGCGCTTAACATGGCGGCGCGGAATGGAGGGATGAGTGAGTTCGACCCTTTCACAGTCACCCCGCCGTTATGTGCCCGTCTATGTGTCCGTCCGATGCGTGTTACATGTGAGTAATTCTGCGTCCTCGACGATGCACGGTAAAGAGGGACGATGGACAGAAAATTGCTTTATGCTCTGCTCCTAATGTACCGGAATGGCGCAGTTGCGTCGTGATGGCGGACCAAATACGCGTCGTGGTTCTTTGTTTCTGAATATGTACGCTTTTAAGCCATTTCATTAAGATAATGACTTCTGCATGAAACTGATTCTCAATCACTTGAATAAAAATTAATCGGTACCAAACTATTATTAATTTATATTTGTAATTCTCTTATAGATGTGTAACAAATTTTGAGAAAAACGCCGTAGTAAATTATTAATTTTATCTCAACATATTTTAGAAACGTGATTTTTTTTGTTTTAAGATTGCTAAAGTGAGCTATATATTGCTATAGTTGCTACATATTGAAATTAAAAATCTAGTGAAAGAGTTGTTTGAAAATTATTTATTATATTTCTGTTTCTTTATAATAGAAAATGGAATAGCTCACAATATTATAATTTATTAATACATCAATAATGCATGATATCTTCAATAATTTTTCTAATTATTACATTATTATCTTCCTCTTTCCTTTTATCTTCTATCGCAGAAACGCAGATATCTGCCGGACAATCGTCTTCTCTGAATCTGCAAAGCTTTGGTCCGCATATTGGTCGAGGCGCGTTCCGCCATATTTCATGTCGTACACAAGCGACCACGTCGACGACTAAACCCGCGGGCATATAGAGAATATGGGATGCGGCGTGTACATGTGTGTGTGCGTGAGAGAGAATGAGAGAGAGAGAGAGAGAGCAATGGAGAAACCTTGGAGCCATGGGGTTGGAGGCTGTGCAGGGGTGGCGGAGAGCAAACCGGCCCTCGCGCGTTATTTAGCGACAATGTGTCGCGCATAGAAACGGCCTTAAAGCAGCCAATAAACGCCGTTACGTGGCCGTCCATGGCCTCCCGTTCCACCGACCTTGGGGGCCAATTTCGTCAGATTTTGGGAAATTGTTGTTACGTCCGAGAACGACGTTTGGCGTCGCGCTTGGAATCAACAAACGGGAGTGGCCAGCCATCGAGGACCGCGTAGCTATCTTGAACAACTACCGTCGCGGATTACCACGAATTCTTAACAGCTTTGTTATGGCATTGTAGTAGCGAGGAAATCTGAAAACCACATTCTATTTTCTTCTTAAATTTCTTCTTAAAAACACGTGATTTACACATGATCCGTTATTTCATTATCAATAATAATCAAAATTTAGGTCCTAGATATTCGTTGTCTGCTTTTCATTTTATAAGAAAAATATATTTACATTCGTGATGCCAAAGATCACATACAAAAATATTCTTGTCTTCGGTGCATGTGATATCCAATAGCGGAAGAACGAGAGCGAGAGAGAAAGCCAATCCGACCCCCAAAAACGAACGATCTGCGCTTCCATGCCCAAAGGACTGGTTTGCCTATTAACTCTCTACGTGCCGCGACACCTAAATGTTCTCCTTTACGCCAAGATAATGAAAATTACAAATAGCTTTGTGCCGAACGTGCGTACAAGGTTTGCGCGCGCTGCGTACAAGTGCCATGCACGTCCAAATTTGTGCCCTCACGCACGCGCGTTCTGGACTCTAGGAAATTATCGTGCGTTATTATATTATATCAATGGAGATATATCGGCAGGAGACAAATAATTACGTGGAATACATTTTTAGTAGCCAGACCGTTGTCTATACATTTCTAAAAAAAAATTACTTTTGTTGAGGACAACAATTTTAATCAAGAATTTCTTTTAACATTAAAACGAAAGCGATTTTAATACTTTTGTGATAATTAATAGCGTCTCACATTAATATTAAACTTAGTAACGTGAAATTATTCTAATAGGGATAGTGTGACAAAATATGTTGGAAATATTGAAAAATGTGAAACATTGCAAAAGCATTGATATATAATATTAGCGCCTAAATTGACTTATTATTAGTTGATTAATAGCTTTCTAGATAAAATAAAAAAGTGAGAACACGACGAGTGGCGGGAGGGAGAGAAACTGCTGGTAAAACACGACTAATCGTCTCTTTCTCAGCTTTGATTGCAATAATGTCCATTCGTCCCTCGTTGTCCGTCACCTTCAGCTGCGTCGACCTAAGCTGCGGTGCAACAGCGAGGGGGTTGAAGGGCAACGCACGGACGGCGGAGAGGGTAGTGGCGGGCAACAACACGCGCGTCGGCGAAATTAGTTTTCCAGATAATCATCTCACGGTATTGTGTGTTGCGTCGTAGTTTGCGTGGAAGTAAAGGAGGCGGTGGAGGCGACGTCGGTGCAGCTGCTTCGAGTACGTGGTCGGGACACGCGGCTTAAAATATAAATGCGGATTAATCTGAAGTTACGAGCGTACGCTCGATAAGGAACGTAATTTTCACGAACCAGCGGGAACCCATTCTCTCCGAATCACTAATTCTCCACGTGCGCGAGAACGTAATTAGGACATTTCGATCGATCTGGAGAACATGTGACTTTTTTTGGTGGGAATATTTGATACACGACGATTGTGCGAAATCCGCCTCTTTATTTGTCATTTAATTATATCGATTATCTGTATATGCAGGATTTTGTCTCTCTCTTTCTCTCTTTTTCTCTCGCTTTCTCATACATACACGATACGCGCCGAAACGCTTGCAAAGAATAGCAAAGATCGCGATAGTCAGTAGCGCTTTCCCCGACGACGGCCCCTTTCTACTAACGCCCGCGTCTCGCGATGCTCCCGGTGATTAATGTTGCCGAACAAATTGTCTAGAAAAACATGTCGTAGCCGAGGCGCCCTCCGCCCGTTCGGTGCACCCTTTATCTCCCGGGTCGCGCCACCCTTATTTCCCTCGAGCAGAGAAGCGTACCCTATCCGCCGTCACTGCTGTTGCCGCTGCCCTCCCTTTCCTGCCGCGCCACCCTGTATATACAGCCGTCGTGTATACATGCCTGCATACATACATTACGCAGATGATATCCGAGTAATCCGATTTACTTCGACTTCGCTATCAACGTTTGCGCCCCCGCCCATTCCGGGTAATTATACGCCACCCTGGATGCTGCGTTGCACTAGTCCTACATCACGTACGATGTGAATTCGTGCCAGTTAATGAGAGATTATATTATTCCGGGCTCGGCACGATTTTTGTACATCGAAAGGCTTCGTTAATTTGCAGTATAACATGCAGAATTTTAATTAGTTTAATAAAATTACAAAATCGTAGTCCTAAAAACGTACATATTTTTATATATTTTTATTTAATTGTCTTCATTTTGATAACGCGACGGATTCAATTAATTTAGTAGATGGATATAACTGTTTCCTGCGAGGAGACTCTATCTGGTTATTAATTATATAGGAAAATTCGATGACACGCACTTGACGCAGCTATTTCATAAAGTACGAAGAAAAACACGAGCCAATTCTACATCTTTATTGAACATGGAGCGTTATGGTGCAAAAAATCGCATCACATGGTTCTAAATTTCCTCTCGTTAAAGACACATATGACATTGGTACATCGCTCGCAAAAACCTCGGACAAGCGACGCCATGTCTACTCGCCGACCATGCTCATCTCCACTAAATCTTCCTGGTATCTTGGATCTCCTCGCTTCCCACCTGCGAATTACAAATTACGGAGGACTTGCAGGACTCCGCCGATCTCCGCAATCTTCTTACTTTCTGCCTTCCACCTCTTCCTCCTTCTCCTCTTCTTCTTTTTCTTTCTCTTCATCTTATAAGCAGTCTTGTATAAGCATGACGGACGTGCCGCGACAAAAGTGAGCAGATATTCGCTATCGAATTATAAAGAATTTATCTTTCGCTTGCATTGGTTCTTTTTTAATACACGTTGCACTGGATTTTTCATTATATATATTTCGTGAGGAATCATAATCTTATCATAAGAAAAATGCACATTGAGACTAAGAAAGAATAAAAGAATGGATTTAAAGTAAATCTCATACGAGAATAATTTTTTAAAAAATTGAGAAGATGTAACCAGTTTTTAATCATTTTCTAATTGTAAAACTATGCTATTTACGCAATGCCAATACAAATAAAAAAATAATTATTATAATTACAATAATCGCATCGTATTTTACTTGTTTTTACAAGACCGCATATCGATGCATTCGATGTCCGTGCAATCCGTGCGCGAATGGCGCGGCTGAATGGAGCGCCATTGGACGAGAAAGCAAAAAGGAAGAAAACGTAAAAAAAAAAGACGTAGGTATCTGGTAGCGATTTCGAGGTATTATTTACATCTGCCGGGCGAGATGCGGTGGCTCGTGTGCAACGGGCGACACTTATATCCGGACAAGCGAACGGGGACAGGTATCCCCCGTACACACGTAACCTACCTGTATACATTTCACTTTTTCGTGGGTAAATGTGCGCGAGCCGCACGCGGGCGCGAGCGGGATACCGTAGGCCGTCGCATAAAGCCCGGATTTTATTACAAGAGGATTCAAATTCCGCGCACACGGCCGAGCCCCTACAGCGCGCTCCGCGGAGGCGTGCGACGCGGGATCGCGGGATGGCGGAAAGGAGAGAAAGACCATACGAATATAAAAAACTGTCCGGGCCGCGTGAATCCCCCCGCGGCGTAAACCCATAAACCACGCTCGCGTATTCTATTTCGCGCGGATAAAAATTTCGATCCACCTCTAATGTCGAGCCTCCCCCGCGGTCGAGCGGGCGTGTATTTTATTTCTCCTCTATATCACTGACCCCTAAATCTCGAGAGTCGAAAATCGTGCCGTGGTTTTCGCTCTCGCCGCGATCGCGGACCGAGAACCGGGCAGCAGCCGTGGGGCAACACGCGCTTGTAAGGTGAATGTCGTAATGGGAACGCAAGGACTCGAGCAGGGGCGGAGGTCGTGAGAGGGAGGAAGTCGTAACCCGGAATGAGAAACGCGACTGCTCTTCGAGGATGTATACGTCCTCGTACGTTTGTGGTGTCGCTGATGGTGGAGAGAGATGTAGGGAAAAGATTTCACGATTGTGAGATGGTAAACGGGGCGCTTTAGGGCCATCCTGAGGACGAGCGGTCAATCTAAACGACCCCTTATCTTCTACCCGACGCTCTGCGTTTTCGTGAAATCTAAATAAAACGCGCTGGGAGACCCGGGATAAACCGCGTCCAGAGATCACCGAGATCGGTCAGAGAGTGCTCTGGTATGAGTAACGAGATGACTGTACTATTATCCGCCTAAACAACGACCGCATTTGCGTCAGGGACGACGTGGTAACTGCGGTACTTCTTTACCGGTTTCGCACGAGTTTTGAGCCTCTTAAAGGGAGGGGGGGTGACTATCCGAGTAATAATATTTTATTTAAATTGTAACTTTTTAGCAATCATAATATAATAAAAAATAAATACTCTAAAACAGAAATATCTTTCTTCAAGATAAGAATAGATTTATGTTTTTCAAATATTGCTTTGAAAAAATAGATATTCTAAACTTTAAAAAATAAGTTGAAAATAATAAAAGAATCACTAATTGACTTGTTAAGGATAACTTAACAAGCAGACATTGTGTTGTTAATTTTGGTACATTTAGAGAGTTCAGTCTCTAATATTCACAAGAGATATAGAGAAAACGAGACATCGCCATTTTCACCATCCACATCGCGCGCGAACGAGGAGATGGAAAGGGTGGCCGGCAGTTTATAACGGCGTCAGCAGTTGGTACATATAGTGGCTTCGTAGCCAGAGTTTAAGAGACTGTACAAGCTGACGCCTCCGTCGACTCCGACGTTGCGTAGGTGCCATTCGGTGGATGGAGTGAAAATCAGGCTGTGGGGAAGTAAGCTAGGGACCGTAGCGTATGGAGGAAAGTAGACGGCGAGGGTGTTAGGTGTGACGCACAAGCGGGTAGTATCAACCCTCGGCGCGACGACGATGGCGACGAGATGAGTCTGACCCCGGCGACGAGGTGGCCGGTGACAATCGACTCGAGTACTCCGCTACCCCACAACCGGCGAGGGTTGCGACAGCTGCGAATCCAATAACGTGCCTTTCACGAAGCGAGCAGTTCTGCTTCGCACCCAGGGTCTGGGCTGGAGCCTGAAATGGCTGCAACGTGGCCCTATGTCTGCTCCATTACGTTAACGTAGCGCCTCTTAAGTCGTCGCGACCCGTTGCGCTAAAATTAATCGACGACATCCGATTGGGCCGATACAGCCAATTTGTCAGAGATCCGTCAAGTCACGTCGTGAAATGAAGAAAGGATCGTTCTAAAGTGGACTTGTCCTCGCCAACAATCTCGAATTTGTCAAAATTGCTCTACACTTGAGAATCTAACAGCCGCTACGTGATACGCTTACACCGGAAAAACAATCGCTCTGAAGCAGGATGTGGCGTGTAAAAATCGAAGAGACTCTGCAGCGGGCAGACGAGGTGGTGTGACAGGCAGTAGATACGCAGCAGATATCGAGCGCTATGGATGTTACCCCTCGATCCTTTTATTGGCGAGATCACCGATGCGGCCATCAACATCAACGCGAAACAGCGCGCCGGCGCTATCGCGTTCCGCGACACGATTTAGTGGCGATCCCGGCAAAACAATTATATAAATTTCGGGGGTACGAAAGAGGGGTCTGGGGACGGCAGCGCTCGGGGGATAGGGAGCGGGGAAGTGGAACGAGAGAGGGAGGAAGTGGACGGTGAGCGCGGGATAGGAATTTTCCGAAAAAGCGTTGCAGCAGAGTCATAGATTAAATGCAGCCGAGGTGCACACGTCCAGCCGAGCACGTCGATGCGACGCAGGCAGCCATGCGGCCGCTGCGGCGGCGGGAGCTATCAGTGACACGTCGCGTGTTAAATCGCTTTGTTGACACACATAACCCGTCTACGCGTATCCGATACGCGCGATCGCTGGTCCCGCGTTCTCGGCGTTTATATCGCTACGCCCCTGCGGCCACCGGGAATTCGGCAGCAGTTTACTCGCGCTGTGTGAAGCGAACCTTTCGCTGTCACATGTCTCTCTTTCTTTCTCTTCCTCAATATTTTCAACTTTTAACTTTTGGTCTTATTTTTTAAAAGTTATAATTCAAACAACCGAGGAAAAGTATCAGTTTCCTCTATGTTCTTACATGTGTCTTTATAATTTTTATAATAAAATTGGAGCTATATAATTATATCATAATTTAAAATCAAAAGAGACCGTAGCGCAAACGAATCTTGAATACTTGCTCAATTGTACAACGATCGTAAATGCAAATTTTCAATGTGGATGGCTGATAGCGACCCTCGGATTCCAGAATTGTCGGAGCGCGCCCCGCGATTTTGCCAGCGACGCCTGCAGGAAACTCGATTACACGGTAGAAGGATATTGACGGTCCATAATGCTCATTGAATTTGTCGAACGAGAATTATGTATTGCGTAGGGTTCGATTCGTTTGTTCGCGGGCGCCGCGCTTTTGAGGAGATCCCGCGGTGCGCGGGCGAGACGCGACCGGGCCGAGTGCATTACAATAAAATCGTGATCACGATCGGCGAGAGAGAACAAAACAGCAAACGAAAAAAAAAAAGGAACTCGCCGGGAGCGGCGCGTGAATCGACCAGTGCATTATATTCGGATAAAATGATTTTATCGATCGTAAATGCACCGACACGGCGGCCGACGCGAGTCTTATGAACGCTCAGATTTATATCCGTTCGTTCGATCGCGCGAGCTCAAGCGGCGAGTTTTTTTGTTGATGCAATAAAATTATTTTGAAAAAAGCGAGCGTACGAAGGATCAGAGAGAGAGGGTACGCACATATTGTGCCCCGTGCCCTTTTATTTTATAACTCTATTGCCGAGAGAGAGAGAGAGAGAGAGGGAGAAGGAAAGAAAGAAATAAAAAGGGAAGATATTTTGAAAGATTCTTCAAGTAACTAAGTTATACCAATTGTTCATTGTAAGATTTGTTGAATAGTCATTATGTTATTTGTGTGACGAGTGTAGATTTTAAATGCAAGATACGAAGCGGTGCATGTTCCTCTTGATGTTTATCTATACGATCGACTCCTAATAAGTATTCGTTTTCTGGAATGCAATGCTTATGACGGCTGTTTTCTCTGATGCAACGGCAACTTGCATTAATGAGACTAGTCCGTGGTAATTTTATACAGGCAAAAATCGATTGTCGATTGGATTGCGAGGTCAGATCCTCATTAACTGCGTTCCCGGTACAGGAAGGGATAATTACATAAATAATCTAACTACAGCTCGCATGCAGCAGTCCGATTCAATAAAAATAATTGCACCGTTATTACTCCACTCTATATTGATTGAAATCCTCGTTACGTAAAGCAACATATTCCACGGACTTAATAATAATAATAAATTTTGATAATGCTAATAATGCAGTACTATTCTCTTAAGCATCTTATCTATTTTAATATTTTTTTTTCTCTCCTTCGACGATGAAAATTATTTCAGTTCGCGCGCACTCGTGCGAGTTTTAATTAAAATAGTCTTTTTGCAATTCACCTATCTACCCCCTCGATCCGTTTCCTAACGCGTAATCATTACGAGACTGCCTTTTCGATTTCCCGTAATGCGACGCGAACGCTGAGGCCTCGCATTAGCGCGGCTCTCGCCAGTAGTACGCCACGGGAGCGAAATTGATTACCAATAGTACTGCGAGTACGGCGGCTCTCGCGCTCCCGTGTTCGGGCAGTAATGATGTTTTGATGCGAGGACCCGGTGCACTGCGTATCGACTGCAGTTAACTAATGGAAGCTCCCCGATAATTGCGAATGCCGTCGGAGAGTAAATGCTGCTAGCGCGACAGTAATCATCGTTACTCCACTCACGCAGCCGAACGATGAAGGAAGCTTTTCTCTCGTACTTTTGCTTCCCATCGTGCCATTTCAAAAAGTCTCTTTAGTTAATAAATATACGTATTATTCTTACAATTATTTTTGTTAAAAATTATTATTGATATTTATGGTGTATTTATTAATTAAAGATTAGCCGATGAATAAATATCATTTTTCTTTATGGCTGAGTAAAGAGAGGTGTATTTTGAAGTAAATTTGTCGTTAACGTCTTGTGTATCTTAATAATTAATTCTTAATTTTAATTGGATAATTTTTAATGAATGAAAGGGGGAATAAAAAGAGAGTTTTATAAGGAGTGCAACTCAAACCGCAGTTTCTTTTACTGTCATCTTACTATCTTTAAACTCTCTTAAAATGTCATGCTTCGAGTCAATATACATGTAGGACTGTGTATATCGCACATATAAGCAAATACAAACATCACTTATTCGCACTAAATTTAGTTCTGAGAGGTCACGTGGGAGATATCTGTTTCCCAATTCCAACATTACATTTTTACCTTTCTCGCAGGAACATATTATATATTATTGGTTCGTAAAAAGTAACAGCGATACTCAGGTAAATTCCGAACGTCAGCGATTTGTCAATAATTCTCGTGCGCTGCTCTTCGAAATTCCGTTTGTAATTCAACGGTTTTCGAGGCGCTCATTCAATTCGTCCGCTCGACGTTCGATTCACTTCGCCACGCTGTTAATAGTTTCTCATTTCAATCGATGAAAATGAAACTGAAATGTTTTTTCATTAGAAATTGCAAAGAACAAAAACAAAAATATCTTATTTTTGTATTGGGTAGAAACAAATATCTTTTTACTTCCAGTTTCCATTTCAAGATAACCGATTTCAGTAATTTCTTTGCGTGCAAAGTTAAAATTCGATGATAAGGCAATTCAGTTTATTCTCCATTCTTCCATATATTCAGCTTTCCCAGCCGCAGGTTCGTTTCACGACGCACAGTGAGAGAGCTTCCCCTCAAATTCTCATAATCAAAACTGCATTAAAATCCTGAAAGCCCTGACGAGGGTGCGACGAAAAATGTTTTGTCATTTAGAGTGACTCGGCAATCACCTCGATAACAATATGCTCACCTCATTTTGGATCCCTCTTGTCGTAAGAGGTTTTCTGATTCGCAATCGATAAGTGACGATTGTTTCATCAACGTTTATATATCGTGGTTCTAATGAATATATTGATGAATATGTTTAATCTCAAATTTCACGAATATACATTTATGATTCCAATATTTAAATTTTTTATATTTCTTCGCTAAAAAATTGATAAACAAAGAATAAAGAAATTATATATTCTACTATATTTTCTGATCTAAATTTTAAAGTTTTACCGCATAATTTTGCCTATGAGTGGCAAAAAAGAGAACACGCATTATATCGATCGTAAAATTTTGTCGTGTCTCTGCAATGTGGTGAGCTTAAGTTTTCCGGTTGATTTTCACTAGAGCGACCGAACTCTTGAAAGAGAGTTTGGGCAGTCGCTCACCATTTTCGTCCCTCTTTGCACGTCCCTTCTTCTCTATCTTTCTCTTTCTCGTTTCGGTTAGAGGATTGTGCGCCATTGTTCGGGCGATATTTCAGCAGCGACGGTGGCTGCTAGAGTGGAAGGGCGGGGGTGGTTAGCGGTAGTCAGCTGGCTGTGACACGCTGCCTACCTCGCCAAAGAGGAACCAGAGACGCTTAGGAGTATCCGGGGGCTAGAGAGGGACCCTCTTGGTTTCATACTCGCGCACAGCGATACTCTTTCGCCTCAACGATAGTCGAGAATTTGACTTTGAAGCGATTACATGTAATTATTGTCGTGTTGCATTCGCATCTTTATCACAAAGCTTCATTTCGAGCACGAATTATTACATTAAAAAACTTTTTATATTAAAGAAAATGATTTTTTTACACGATCCTTGGTTGAATAAATAGGTAAAAATGTATTTGTTATAGTTGTAGAATTACGATGTTGATATCGATATATCTGGACAACATTTGTAACGCGTTTAGATGTTCGATTGACGATATTATTAAAATTCATGACTATCTCTACGCCTTCATGCGTCCACTAATAATTTCTGAAGTCCTTTACTCCTCATTCAGTTGAGCGAAGCTTCTTTAACTTATGGCGACTTGTCGAACGACTTATGGGTACTGTTTGTGTCTTAACTGCGACAATGGCCACGTGCATCCAGCAGCGAGAGCAAGACGCGATGAGAGTTTAATAATTATTATTCATAAGATTCTCCTGTGGGAGTCGGCCAGGCGTGAGACTAAGCAAGAAAGATGTGCTGCAAAACAAGAGGGGGTGCCATCGCTTCTTCGGGGCTTGCTTATGTCCTTCTCATCCCCTCTGGCAGGGAACTGGAGTATTCCACGACGGGAAGGGGGTGTGCTCGAGTCAGTCGAGCAGAAACCCAATCACTTCCGGCGTCTGCGCCCATTAGGGCGCCGCGACGCTGACGTCGGCTGACGTACGCCCTTCCTCTTCGCGTCTCGCTCACTCTACCGCTGTGCCTCCCTGGTTGTTCCTATCTCACACTGTATTGAACCTACCACCCTCTTGGACTTCGACCAACATCAGAACAGACCGCAGATCTATTGTTCGGAAAGCGCTCACATGGAAGCTTCTTCAACGCGGCTAATGACGTATCGAGGATTTTCTTCCTCTTTACCGGATTTTTCCGCTTTTGCTCGCTCATCTCCCAAGCCAGTTGCCAGTTGCTTTTTCCTGATTGTTACAAAGATAGCGAATCGCGTCAAGACAATCTCTCTCTCACTCATATTGTGTGTACCGCATGTACGTAAAAGGCGAAGAAGACAAGAAACTGTAAAGTTATTTGCAAGATAAACTTAAATAAATGTAGGAAATAAAAGAATGATTTTTTTTTATTCTTTATGTGTAGAAAAAAATTATTATAACTAAAAGAATTAAACGATTATTGAATTTGCTGTATTGAAAAATTATCTTGAATTATAAATATTAAATCAATCACTTATCTTATTAACGTGATTTGTTTTGTGTGTTTCAGGTTCATAAATGCGAGACGTAGAATCGTTCAACCGATGATCGACCAAAGTAATCGAGCCGGTAAGACGATTCCACTTCAACCAGATATATTCACATATTTGCACAACACAAAAGAAAACATAAACATGAATATTGTGCCATCTGTGTCGACGACGAATGTAGCATCAATATATCCCGAATATTATTATCCATCAGGTTTTTATAATCCTTTTTAATTTACATAATTTATTTTGCGTTTAAATAAGATAAAATTTGCTCTTTTAAGATGTTGGTAAAATTTTTTTGTGCCTTTTAAGATAATTTAATATTATTAAATTTTTTAAATATAATAAAATTTTTTTAACTTCGAACGAAACTTTAGTATTATTATATTCAATTTGATTATTTATTAATATGGATATTATTATGAGCAAATTTTGAACTATTATTAATTCTCTAACAGGTTAAATTATAGAAAAATATGTTTATCTCACTTTTATTGAATATAAAATAAATTTATTTATTAATATTTCAAATGACTTCTCTCACTTTTACAATTAATACAAAATATATAATGTTTTTACATTAATATAAAGTTCGTAATCATTTTCTGTTTATAGCAAAGCTAATATGGAATTTTGAATAATAGCTGATTTATTAATAGTTTTGTAGTGCAATTATGACTGACAATTTAGTGCAATAGAATATAATATTATTAATATCTGACGTAACAGATGCTCAGTCTTTACGTAGTAGTCTTGGTATTATTTTTTAACAAACAAAATATTCGAATCAAATGAAACCTGTAGCATCGTACATATTTGTATATCCGCAATATCCGTCGTTTCTCTAATCAAATCACTTCGTGATTCGATTATCGGTCGTTCCACGCTCACGATGGAAATTTGAATTTCACTTCTCTCTTGCGTGTCTGATTAATATCATGTCCAACAATCATTCTGTTTCGTGATTTAGAAAGTATTATTACGAAGTCTCATTTCACGCGAATGTCTAACAGACTTGTACAATTGTGCAATTGTCTCTTCTTTATTAGAACTTTTAACGTATGAATAAAAATTAAATTTTGCAAATCAAAATTTCTTTTGTGCTAAATAATTAATCTTTATTATTTCCGTACTATTTTGCTATTTATGTAAATAGGAAATGATTACGAACTTTATACTAATGTAAAGATATTATATATGCTTTGTATTAATTATAAAAGTGACAGAACTAATTCGAAATAATAATAGATAAATTTTTCATAATTTAGTTTGTTAGAGAATTAATAATTCAAAGTTAAGTTTTTTCGTGTAATGTCTATATGTATAATTTTTTGTCTATGAACAATATACGAAAATTTTTATTAGAAAAAGATTTATTTTAAAATATTTTTTAATTGATTGAATTGACTATACTAATTAATTATAAAATGAGGATGCTTTTTTATGTGTGATAATAATTACTGAAAATAGAATAGAATCAAAACAAAAGAATGAAAAGCTTGATATCAGGAAAAGATATTCCTTCATCGAATAATCTGTAAAGACGACGCGTTTACGAGGAGAGAATCACTTCGTTTGCAGTAAAAGGCGACAACAACGGGTCTTCGTGTTTAGGGTAGAATTTTCTCTTTCTCTCTCTCTCTCGTTCCCTCTCGGTTAGGGTTCAAGGGATCGGTAGTGATTCGGATGATGGTGAGAGGGTTCTTCCGTGGAGTACCGGGTGGGCAGAGGTGGATAACGTTCCGGATAACGTTCGGATAACACTCGGATAACGGCGGGATAATTGGTAGCGGTGATCAGACCGAGTTTTACGATCAGGGAACATGCTCCCGTTGCCACAGTAGAAACTCTTCTCGCTCTATCGGCCGTGGCCTCTCACGGCCCGTCTTTTTTCTTACGTTTTTATCCGTGGCCACGTCTTTGTCCCGCGACGCGGAAAGGACCGCCCGAGGAAAAGTTCGGTGAGGGTGAATCGACTAAACGGTCGAAACATAGAGAGAAAGAGAGAGAAAGTCCGATTCGCCTCGTATTTTTACGACTGACCCCCTCATAAACACTCACTGAGTTACGGGTTGTTTGCTCTGTCGAAACTGGGCTTTAGGGGCGCTTTATCCGCCATATACTATCCAAACGTATCCATGGAACGCGCTCTCTGGGATAGTAAGGAATCGTTCTCTTCTTTTTTGTACGTCTCTCTCTTCCTTTCGAGTTGACGCACACGCTTCTCGCGAATTTCTGCAAATGATGGCCCGCAGCTTGCTTTCGTATTTTTGTATGCTTTTGTGCGCGGATAGAAATAGAAACGTATCGTGTATTGTTGCAAAGTGCATTGAACGTTCAAGCTAGTGTCTTTATGAGAATCTTCCCTGTGAATATAATGAACGTCTTTATGGTCTCCACATTTTACTCAAATTCGTGACAGGTTGTTGTAAGACTAGCGTGATAATTACGGTATTGTCAATTGCTCCTCGAGAGTTTTGCAGACTTAAAAGTTTTCTCTCGACAAAATTCCAGAAGCTTTATTTTATTAGGCTCTATCGCATATATACGCACGATAAACAATAAATTGACATATATCCACGTTTTCTTTGTACCGAGTCAACGACATTGATAATTGTGGCGCGTACGTGTCACCAGGCGAATTCGAGTGATAGCTAAAGGGATATTCGCGAGGGAAATGACGGGGGGCGAGGCTCGCGGGTATCGAGGGACGAGGAGAGCGAGAGCCCGGCGACCTGAACGTCGTCGTTCGCATCGGGTAAAGTGGAAACCCGTGTACGCCAGATTATCATCCCGAGTCAATCCTGATCACAGTTCCATCGCGCCGCAAACAGGCAATCCACGACCTTTCCAGCCCTTCTGTCCGCCGATGCCATCACCTCCGTTTTCTCGCCCGCTCTCCGACTGGTAAACCAGTTTCACTAGAAAGAGCACACCTTTTGCGCGCGCGATTGAAATCGATGGAGCTACGGCGAGGGTGTCCCGCTCGATTATTGCGGCCGGAGAATAACGCGCGGGATATTTTCATGGATGGAAATGGACATGGCACGAAAAAGAGAGTCGTGAACTTGGTGGACTATCAAGTTCGCGACTCCAACCATTTTTCCAATTCCTCAGAGACTCGGCCTGTATCCCTCCCCGCCTGCTCCTCTCCATCGACGATCAGCAGTCCATTAAAGCTTAATAGCCGAAGCATTAGGCCCCAGGGCAGATTTTGTTCCAACGGAAGTGAGATAAATGTATCTTTCAAATGCTCCTGGTCCCCCGTGATCTGTCGGTAGCAATGAAATTGTTATTTCTCCTTTGAACGATTACGTTTTACATCATCGATCAAAACACTTTTGAATAATTTAATCTTATCGGTAAATGTAAAGCCTCGAATTTCTATCCAAGTTTTTTTAATTTGTAATGTTGAGTATTATTAAAAACGATGATCAAATTGCGATGCAATATTTGCTAAGGAGAAATGCATTAGTATATCTCTATTTAGAAGGTAAAGAGATATAACAAATGTATATACTTCTCATAAAACATAAAAATATTTCTTTTGCTTGTCAAATTCTTCCTTTTTCCTTCCGTCCATTAATTACGCAGAAATCCCACGAGCATACCGCTGTCTGTCCACACGTATTCTCGAATCGTGCCATAACTTTTCTTACGCGAGCCTTGCGAAGGATCGTATTAGGATGGAGTCACGTTAATTCAGAATGCGTCTTGAGACGACGACGACGACGACGACCGTACACGACTTGTCGGGACTTGCAGGCATGCATATCCTTCTCCGGTTCGCTCCTCCGTATCGAGCTAATGATGCGCGTCGGTCGGATCATCAATCATACTTTCATTACGTGGATCCCAGCTGCTCCACATTGACTTCGCGGCCCGCGGGGCATTGTTATTATTCCGAGATGAGAGATGCATTCCGCGCACGAGCGCGCACTAACATTTCGCGCGTTACACAATGCGTGCGCGCGGGAATTCCCGGCTTATCGCCGATAACGGCTGCAGAAGCCATCGCGATCGGTGAGTTTATGATTCATCCCGTTCGCCTTAACGATCACAGATCCGTATCTGCGTTCGCGGATGAATGCAACACGCGTTTTCTTTCCTCGACGTACGTGGATTGCGCGATCTGCTTGATATTTTCTGTAAACACATAAAGTGCATCGTCGGCTGAGATACTCATCGCAATTCTCTCTCACATTTATATTTTAATATCAATGGAAAAATATATCGTCGAAACGTTAAATTATGAGTAACAATTTTGTGATAATCAGCATTCGCGCAAAAGCTATTCTTAACAATTCTTGGTATTTATTTTATGCGTACAGTAGCATACAATTGTTAGGTCCGTGAGACTAAGAACCGGTTTGTACTTGAAGTTAATGCTTTTATGCATCGTTAGTCTTCTTTACTCTGCATTAGAAATAGAATAAATTTAATGGCGTTAACGCGTCGTCAAGAGATATAATTACACACTGCTTTCCAGCAAGCTTCACTAAAGTTCTACTATATACAGCGATTGTGCTCGAATGGATTACGGTTATCCTTTATCCGGCAGTAAAGGAACGGCTTGTCGAAATTAGTGTAAAATTAGTCGTGCGCGCACGTACGCGGACAGTAAACCTTTGCGCGCGGCGTTTTAACGCCATCGTTCTTAATACCGCTCATAAAAGCGCGTGATCCCTTTTAAATCCTCCCCCATTCAATCATACACGACCACCGCGTAGGCACTCGAACTATAAACTATAAACCGGTGGCGCATCGTTTTACGACGTACAAGCTGCCGCCCTGTATCCCTCTTGCGAGATTCTATTAGGTTTATATGCATGGAGAGAGAATCGTGTCACGTGGTTACGTTTAAGATAGGAAGAATACATTTGAATAATAAAATCCTGAGAACATGGACAAGATTACGGTACAGCGTAGTGTATTATTATTGGCATCTCGCAATGAAAATAACGATAATTTGATTGACAAAGTCTGTTAATTTACTTTACGTAGACATTTGTTATCCGACATGCGAGATCATGTCAGTAATAGCTTTGTTTCCGGTCTACTAGTGACGTATAGTTAATAATCTGGCGGTGAAATGTACGATGAATTTAATCAGATATAAAATAAATAAAAATAAAAATTAATAAGTCACTGTAATCGTCAATTCAGAATATATAAAGTATTTTCACAAAGAGAAAAGCAGTTCATTAGTAAAAGGTAGCTACTTGTAAAGAATATGCAAATGGTTACACGTGAGAAAAAGGTTTAATTGCAATATATGAGAGAAGCAATGTTACTCCCTCAAATTGATTCCGCATTCTCCCGATAATAACTTTAATCCGCAGACATTTACTGAAATGAACTGTGCTTGGTTTCTTTCTGGTGGAACTCCGACGTGTGCCATGCCATGTACAGCGCTGTCTAACGTCAAGACTGTATATAGTTACAGCGCCGGTAACACCGGTAGAATCGTCGTCCCCTCACGTGCTGCCAGAACGACGCAGTAAAAACGTAACAGCGGCACCGAAGTACCGTAAAGCTGCGACCGTACGGTGCATTTCGTGACGATACCGCGATAAAAGGTGTCTGCCACCTCCATGGCAACGATACGACTGAGGTATATTTGTCGAGCTTCTTTCAGTCTTGGAAATGACCGTTGCCGAATTAAGTACACATATATTTCATCGATCTAATTATACGATATCCAGGTCTTCTTAGTTATTGAAGTGGATGTATATATTGTTGCTTTATCGTGTCTTTGCATTGAATAAAATTCGTGAGTGATTTAACTAACGTGATTAGAGTAGTATTAGAATTCAATACTTTAATCCGCCTCTATCGCGGCTCGATTCAATATTTGACACGGTGATGCGTAATTAAACAGCGATTAATGAAGCGGTTTTCTTCCTTTGTAGTCGACGTAAAGTATCCAATTACGATGCGAGCGGTTAATCGCTCAGCGAGGCCGTTATACGTCTCTAGTCGCCACCGACGAAAGACTGGTGGCCGCAACGATGACCGATCTATTCACCGATTTCTGTCGCGGCTTGTTTCTGCGCGCGCTAATTACTCTTTCCGAGTATACGAGACTCGCCGTCCTCGTCGCCATCCACCTCTTCCCTCTCGGCAATAAACGACTTCCCACGAATTGCCTCCGCTATAATCTCAATAAACATCGCTCATCCAGACGCACTCAACTGCTCCGGCCGTTTGGCGGCTTTATGAGCCGGCGTTTGCGTACGCATTGCATTAGGTGTATGAGAGAATCTTCGAGGAAAGCAGTCGCGACGTGTCCATCGGCGATATCTTAATTGTCGGTTTTGCTTATTATTCGCCGCATTTTGTCGGTCGAGTCGGAGGTCAGGATGAGACGCGAGAGTTCACAGTCGTAGATCAACACCAGTAGTCGCGTCGTTTGCCAGTAGACTGTTTTTTTTTTGGCCGCTCCTCGACCGCGCTCGGGTCACCTTGTCTTTCTTGCTGTATTTGATACCTCTTCTTGTCGACCGTTTACGCAGAAGCTTGATTGTCATTTATGATTGTCATTTAGTCGCTTTGTCCTCTTGCCCGATCATAAATCGACGGATGATCGATTTATGAGCGATTAATCGATAAGTTCTTCAAGCTCAGTTGTAAAATAAGTTTCTTTACGTAGTTTTTCAGATATAATTATATGAATAGTGAATCAGTTAGTATAATCACAGTGCATTGTAAAATATCAAAGTCTTGCTGTCTTGATTGTGTGATTAAAAAACTCATCAACCTGCATATGAAAATACTTTTATCATACAAAATAGTTTGAAGCACGTCGAATGTTGTGCTCAACGTATAGCGTATAAGAAAACGAATCCTATTCTGCGGATCTAGTCGACGCAGACCATTCGTCACGCACTCGCCGAGAGCCTCGGTTTCGATAACGTCGCTCGGTCCCTTCGTTCTTTCTCTCGCTCTTTCCTCGCCTCCCGCTTTTCGCTCGTTCCGATGGATACAACTGTGTTGGTTTGCGGAACGCGCTATCTGGCTGCCAAAGATCCCTTGGAGCAGAACCTCCAGAACGAGCTAGGCCAGACCAAACCAACATATAGCGCATCCACTCCATCTCACTTGGCCGCTATCCCCCACTTTTCTCACGTCGAGGCTGCTCCAACCCCCTTAGTCCGGTCTTTTTCAACCCCTGATTCCCCTTAACGTTCCCTTCTTCGCCGTTCGTCGTGATCCTTCCTCCTCTGCTCAACCACCGGATCGGCCGGCGTCGTCCCTTCCGCGAGGGCCATCAATCAAGGTTGTCAATTTGTAATGGCGATTCTCTGTGTCCATCTCGGGGTGGGTCCAGACAGTCCACCCTCCACCTTTCTCCGTCTATCCTCGCACATCGGCGATCTCTCTGTTTCCGTCGTCCGCCTCTCCCGTTTCGCCTCAACACTCCGTATACGGCTAACCCCGCTTGAAAGAACGAGAAAGGGGGAGAGTAGGGGGATGGTGGATTTTACGAAGCTGGACACCAGCCCGCTGTAAACGTTCCTGCTGGCACTGATGGGATATCGGCCGACGAAGAAAAAGAGAATGCTCCGCCGTCGAGTTTAACGTCCCCCGTGGACCCTGGGCGCGCTAAATAAAATGGATGTTCTGGGGTCGAGAATCGAGAGAAATTGTACGGTGGATTCCCTAAAATGTCACCGGAGGCGTCGACATGGACTGCTCGATGGCGCTCCGACGCTGATGCGTCGAAATCGAACGCGTTCGATTTCGACAGATCCCATTTGATTTCGCCGAAATGGGCGATCGGTTTTATCGCGATGCTTATTTGTACGAGTTTTTCTCCAGCCTTGAAAAGGCTTGAGAAAACTTTCGTATCCACTCTCTAATACAGATGTGATAAAGATGTCATTTTTAATTAATCGATCACGAATCGAGCGATTATTATTTATGCAATTGTAAAATTTATAATTTTATACTTTGGCTATTTATGAATAATTAACTGCGCGACTAAATCTGATTTATTACTCTGATTAATCCGTTTAAATGAATTCGATCATATATTTGTGAAAATAATCGAAGGAAAATCCTAACTAAAAGAAGGAGTAGAATGGACGAGATCGATCGAATGGTCCAAGAGACGATTTCTTCCCTCGTTGTGTCCCTACCGACCGTCGCCAAGCTCTTTTTTTTTTCTACGTTTCGCGTCACGTAGACGTGATATAGAGTTACTTAGAGAGCCGATCCCCCGCGCATTACTGCCCTACGTTTGAAAGGTGCCGGAACGGGTCCTCATACGACATAGATCATACGTTAATTGAAATGGGGTTCATGCGCGCCAGTCGAATACAAACGACCGACTTATAGAAATGTTATTATTTGCTACCGTACAGCACCGTGGGGAGAGCATAACCGGGACACTGTCGGGCTTAACGGAGGAAATTGCGTTCCGTTCGTATTAACGTTTCGATGCATAAAGGAGCTCGACGGAAGCCCTATCAAATTCTTTTCGTTGCAAATGAGGAAACATTGTCGGCAGTAAAAACGGTACAAGCATTTATAATATTGTTATGTATGAAAATAACATATTGAAACGTCTGAATTATAATATTTAAAGGCATGTATATAATTTTAATTGTCATGTAATTTCATTCGTTTGAGTACTCGTTTTTTCTTCATCTAGAGCAGCTAATCTAATAAGGACTCGGAATATTAGTATATTGTAATCAAAAGCTCAATTACAAAATAGCAGCAACGGCTCTTAGTAGAGCCCATTGTAATTACAGAGCGTCAGAAACTGCCCGGCAGTGTGTCGTTAATACTCGGCCGAATGTAACAATAACTCGCAGTCGCCTCCCCTAACTGCCGAACTTTGATCCATTCTATGTAAACGAGCATAGGGTCCATTTCGTTACGCATAGGTATATATAAATTGGCGCGAGGGCGGGAATCGCTCGGACACGGAAATGAAGTCTTGGACGGTCACGATCGGTATGAAAAGATAAGGCCCGCGTTCTCGAGGGCGCTGGACAACGCCCTTTCTCCCTCGCTCTTCAACTTCCCCCTCTCTCTTTCTCTCTCTCTCTCTCTCTCTCTCTCTCTCTCTCTGTCATATACGCTTTCCATTCCACCAACGAGATTTTTCATGGCGTGGATCGCGTCCGGTGTATCAAGTCATACCCAGAAGGCTGGAGCTTCCACGTAACACGAAGGGTGGCCCTATCTTATCGGCGTAGCCATAATGGCCTGTTCTATCTCATCTCCAGTCTCGTTGACCGTTTGCCCCTAGACCACTTTCGCCATCAAGGCTTTACCACGGTAATGGCGACCAGGAAGAAACCTGGTTGACTCGCCGCTTCAGCATCATACGCGAAAGAGGAAAAAGATTCGTATCGTGAAAATATCGGTGATGCTTGCTGGCCTGTAATTTTACCGAGCATCGATTTCAAGTTGTTTCGAGTATACGAATGGTGCATTACGGAATTAAATCGTTTGCAAATTACATTTATTTCACGTTTAGATACACGATTGTCGCCGAGACGAATGATAAAAACTGATTGGAATTTGTAATTGCGTTAATAAAAAAATGTTAGTCTAGAGGTAAAAATTTTCAAAGAGTACATTAAATTAAATAGTAAATTCACCGAGAGACTTCACTTTCGATTAACTCGACGTGCGTGATAAACATGCGTGAAATGCGTGAGAACGTGCAGTGTGGTAATCAATCGCGCGATGCAACAAAAGCCATATTGCGAGGCGTAATGCATTAACGATGCTGATGGACTATTCAATCGAACACATTGGTTGCGGCGGTAAAAAGCTTGATAAAGGACGTTATATAAAATGTGCATCGCGCTGGAGCGTTTTAACTCGTAGGTGGCTACTCTTCATTCAGGCACACTTAAGAACAGATAGGAAGTTCAGTGCAGGAGGAATATATTGACGAAGCTGACTGGCTATTTAGCTATTAAGCTATTAAGCATCATTATCGCTCATCGGCCGGAGGTTCCGCGCCCGCGCGTCATGAAATAAAGTTGTCTGCAAAGTGCATTTCATCTCTACTTGGAGCGGTCGAGTTTGCCGCCGGAGTTCTATTAAGGAATGGCATGCTAAGTAATTACATCGTGTGATATCGATCTCGAGATCGATCCTACCTGTGACCTGGAAAAAGCCGACGTGAATCGTTACTCACGGCGGATTATATTGCGCATTCAGAAGAAAGTTCCACGGCGGAGTTCCCTCCACGACATTTAAACGACCAGCCAGCCACCACCGTCGGAGCTTATTTATGCCTGTCGTAAGGAGATACACTTCCGACGTTTGTGGCTCTCATAACCTCCGTTTATTGACACTGTTAAGAATAGTTCCTATAATCCACGGATCAGACTTTAGGCTACAATGGCGAACCGAATGTGCGACGCGTCTCGTTAAAGTGATACGGGGACAGGTGCGAATTTAATAGTTTTATATTAAATTTTAATGATAGCGTATCGTATTGTTATCTGCTACTCTGCCTTTATCACTGTCGCAATTACAGTTTCTAGAACGATTTATTGGCCCAAAAGTTTTACAACGCTCGATAATTAACATTCACACAAATTGTAAAAATTAATGTATCGTAATGTTTTTTGATGGATGTAAAAAATCTTACGATTTTTCTCATCTCATAGTTTGATAACAACAATCGAATTATTTTGTTACAACGCTATCGATAAAAAATGTATTTTAATACAGTTATTAATAATCTTCCGCGATGCTTAAGCAAATTACAAAATGATGCAAATAGCGACAAAGTAGAGATTTGTTTGCGATATAGCAAACTCAGTTCAATTATCATAATTTATAGCCAATTGGTTAATCAAAATATTTAAATATTATGCATGCTATATGAGATACGATAATATATACTTCCATGCTGCGTTTCTTACGCTTCGTAACTTTATAAATATTAAACAGTTTATGGACAGTGCGAGAAACATTTTCTCCTTCGGTCATTAATTATTTATCGCGTCAACTAAAGAGCCAGCCAGCCGCGAGCACTCATTAGGTTTTATCGGGAAGACCAGATGAATTTAGCGAATCGCGATACAGCTCATCGCTGACAGAAATTTATGTCAATTCGCGGTAGTGCGGGTGCGCCATAGAAGAAGGGCCGAAGCTAAAGAACTGGGTTAAAATATGCCAATGCCACCGCAAACCTAAAGAGTAGAGCAAATTAATTTTGGCTTGTCACAAGGACGATCATCCATAAATGCAGTAGCTTCTTTGCTTTCCTCGTCGCTTCGTACGTTCCGCGTTCTCTTCTTTTCTCTCCCGTCTGATCCGTCGACCAACATCTCGCGCGAGAAAAAGAGCTCGCAATAATCGTGATTTATGTATTCATTACCAACCACTTCGGCACAACTCGTTTGCACTGTTTTCAGCTACTGGCGCACAATATTCGCCCCGATGCTGCAATTTGTTTCCAATTTCGAAGCCTTTTCGGACAGAATGCATTATTGCACGATGCTTCGATCGTTGGTCATTTTCCAAATAGCTGTTGCGACAGTTCTTTGTTTTTTGTTTGATTTAAATTTTCCTATTTTTTTATCGTCTTTTGAATTTTATAAAGTTTATGTAAACTTTATGATCACATGATTGAAACAGCTTACGTAAATGATTCTCGTTCAAAAAAACGCGGGATCACGAAGTGGATTTTACGTACGAGTGAATTTTGCTCAACGTATCATGCAATCGACATTAGCGCGAGCGAAATTTTGGTCGTACGCGGAATCTCGTTGATTTTCGTTGCCAACATTCTCTGAATGTTCCGCGGATGAGATATGCTCGGGCTTCATAGCGGCAGCTGGGCCGATCGATGTCCGCACACGGTTAGTGGATATTCGAGTAGAACGAGTAGAGAACGTTGGAAAGAACCGAAACGGCCGGGCGCGCGGGGTGGACGTTAGGAAAGGGAAGTTGCTTGCTGGAGACAGCGGAAGAAAAATAGCGGAAGTCATCGACCTCCGAAGGGCTATATATCAGAGAGGGTCGCGGGAGGATGGTAGAGGAACCCTGGCGAGCGGTAGTGCGCGAGTATTCTCATGTACATACATGAACCCGTGTCTGTGTGCGGATAAGTGGTAGGGGTAAAAGGGGGCGAGTTTTCGTGCGATTCGCGAAGTGTACCAGCCAGGAGAATGAGAACGAAGACGTTGAAGAGCCAGAAGGACGAGAGAAGGATAAGAGTTGGAGAAGTAGTCGAGGAGATAGTACGGAATCTAGGATAGTAGTCCTACCGTTTTATCATCTAACCGAGGCGAGGACAACGACAACGTCGCTGGTGGTGATTTCGTTCCTTTCCACTCTCGTTCGCTCCTTTGCAGGCCGGGTTTATCTTAAATGAGACTCCCGGAGGGCTTAACTCGGCTTGCCGAGGTTACTCCGGGTGCCTTTTACTCGCGTCAGGATATATCTCTGATTGATTAAATTCTTGCAATTACGTCGCGTCGTATATCACACCGCCGGCTCACCCCGGAGAGAGAGGGGGAGAGAGAGAGAGAGAGAGAAAGTGTTGAACAAAACTGGGATTCGGACAGGCGCGTCAAGATTGCAGCCCTCCGTCGCTGGATTTGCGTCAGTAACGTGTTTTAGATTTCATTGTGGTAGACATTCTATTGACAGTGGCAACCCAACATTGACTGAATTGACAAGGTTAATTTTAGTCCAAGCAGCGACTACAGCGATAACATATGTTGGCGTTTTAACTATCGAGCATGTGAAAATGGACACAAGTTTGTCATTTGATATTAATATATAGGATGAGATTAATCATTTTCCAGTTATAATTGTATTTAGCTGTAATCCATACCGTATTTTCTCGTTATAAAATGTTTTATCATATGCATAAAGTATAAATATTCTATAAACATCAATACCGATTATAAAATCCAGATTTCCACACAAATCCAGGTTTAAGCCATATATCATGTTTTGTACTTAATAATTGTATACGTTATTACTATTATTGTACCGCGTCACTATTATTATATTTGACATTGGTGCACGGATATAGCGTCAGAAATATACAATGTAAATTACGGCACGCGCTTTGACAATGCGACACAAATCCGAATAAGCGATGCGCAACAATGCCAAACGATTTCCGCAATTGTTGCTATTATCGTTTTAATCATAGCATTTACGATCACGCCTCAACAATAGTAACACCACCGAATCGGCACAGGTACATTGTTACTATGTCACAATACAACGATGCTACGATACCGATATTATTTTCCAACTCGACGACATTGTCCACAATCACCATCGAAATGAACAATGCGTGGAAGCGAGGAGAAACGCTCGCGAAGAGAAAAAGAGAGCCCGTAAAGAGAGCTTATACAGAAAAAGCCACAGACGAAGCGTGGATAGCATATAAGAGATAGAGAAATATAGAATGAGATATGTATACTACATATACTATATATATATATATATATATATATATATATATATATATATATATACTATATATATTTATATATAGTATATAAAGGGAGAGGTACAGGGCGGAGCGAGACTAGGAGACCAGGCAGCAGCAGGGCGGATGAGTTATTAGATCCGGCGTATCCGGTATTGCGTCGCGGATGACCAATAGTTTCATCGAGGGATTGTTGAAGGTTCCGGAGCACATTTCCGACTTCCGCTTGGCGAATCGTCCTTCCGCCTGCCCTATCGCTTCTTCTTCGTCGTCTTCTTCCGATCGTCATCGTTGTGGTCCCGTCGGTAGCTGCCGGAATCTGTAGTTGCGAAATATGGGAGCTCGAGCTCTAAGTTGCTCGTGGAAAAATATACAGAGAGAAAGGCAAAACTTAAATTCTTCTCCAACATCACTGTTACAATGATCTTTTATGTTTCTTTTCTCTCATTTTTTTCTTTTGTTGACCTCTCGTCATAGTTTGACTCTCAAAGAAGTCTTGTCCTTGTTCAAGCGCTTTCACGACGATATCGACATATTCTTATTCTACGCTACGCGAAAAATATTCTCGAAAATTTTGATGGTATCATCGTACTATTATTAAAAAAATTTTGCATATTTCGACTAAGATTATATTTGATATCAAGAAATGCGATAACGCGCGCAGCATAATTAATGAACATTTAATTGAGAATATCTGATCGAAGCATAATCGATGTAATTAAATTAATAAGCGTCACAAAATGAATATTCGCGAGGCGTTGCGAGTTGTCAGACGGAGCCTTGCGAAAGTGAAACCCAACAATTTGTCCGACCCGGTTTAACCGGCTAATCCTTCGCCGCAGCTTCCAAGTACTTCTTTGTGGACCTTTTCGTCGAGCACTTAGCGCTCCTTGCTTGGTCGCTAATTAAGTTGTCAATTCCGAGCGGGTCGTCGGGATGAGATGGAACTTGGGTGCTTCCTTTAAATCTTGAGTAGAAGTTCGTTACTGCACTCGGCCACGGTGAACTCCGGAAACTGATGGTTGTTACTTAGACTGCTCATATCTATCATGGTTTCCCTCGCTCTCTTCCTCGCAAGCATCCTTGCCACTTTCCCCTCCCTTCCCCCACCCCTCTCTCTCTCTCTCGTTCTCTCTCTCTCTCTCGTCGCCTTCGTTCGCGGTTTTAGCACCCTCCTTCGCGAAAGCTCCTGGAAACTCTGCCGGTAACGTTAGGTCGGGTTATATCGAACCCAGGAAACCTCCGGCGAAGAGGAGAACTCGACTTGAACTCCGATGGAACTCCGGACGGAAACTCGGCGTGAACACTCGGCGTGTCGCCGCCAACTAAGTTGGAGAACACCACCCACTAACCTCCGTAAGGATTCCTTGCTCATCTAGGAAGCATCGGTGGCAGCCAGAGAGTCCGACCACCTTACACGCCTCCGTACCTTCAGCTCTGATCCTCCGCCTACCACTATGAACGTGGGCCAGGCATCCAGCCAGGCCGCAACCATAAGTTACTACTAATGTTGTTCCCGTGTTCCACGGCCAAATTTGTTGAAGAGGATTTCGGATGGTTAGCGGGTTTTGTAAAATTCGTGTGTGATCTACTTTATTAGCTTCTTCACCGCCAAATATAAATATCGATATAATTTTCATGTAAATTTTATTCTCTGACTGACCATATTAAATGAACTTTAAACTATGGTACATAATATTCTGATATCACACATTTAAGTAACCTGAGAAACTTTTCAGACTTTTAATATAAATTTCAGTTCAACGACGCTGGAAGACCGTGAAAACATATCTTCTTGTGAAGTAGTTCATCCTTAAGCTTTTCTAACTTATTTTCTTCTCCTATTTTGAAGGAAGCAGTTCCGTTTCGTGGCCGAACTTCGACATTCCACCACTTCGAACGAGTCTGTCGCGAAAGTTTAATTAGATCCACCTTGAGGCAATTCCCTTTTGCCATCGGTCGCCACGACAGCAAGTTAATGAGTCGATAATAAATTTTATTCAGTTACAAAGATAGTGCCTTTAATGAATCTGAGGAAATATTCAAACTATCACTTCGTTTGATTACCACAGAATTTGATTAATTTTGCTACATAGTTAAAAATTAAATTTCTACTGTTTATGTATCTCTCTTAGAAATTATTTTTTTCTCTTTTTGCAATATATCGATATAATTCTGTAGATTAATTAAATTTTACAGCTATAAACCTTACGAGAATTAAGCTAAATATACTCAAACGCGTTTTCATCTTACATTCAACCATTACCGAAGCAGTGAAGATCCATTTTCTATGCGAACGGAACATTTTTCTAGCGATTTAGCCGAGTAACGATTAACACACACACGCACACACGTATATACATGTATATACATCTACTTCATTTTCTACCATCCCGCAGCGAATTCACCTAAGTAAATTACTAGTCACAGGATAGAGAAGTATACTGGCTTCCTGGGCAACGGATTTCGTGTGACGACAGACGAGGACGGATGCCAGGGGCTGGGGGTAGCTTTGTGGATTTACACGATACCGAAATACAAGCGGCGAACCGACCTCGACCGGGGAACTTTATTGCATTACGCCATGCGGCGTTTTTCCTATCGTCGTGCGGTCTCGTTGCACTGTGGGCTCTAACCTCATCGAATTGACCCTCTACTTCGGCTTAGTCCGGACAGAAATAATGTTCTCCGTCCTGCGGTATCCGGCCTCCGTCGGAGAATCAACGAATTCCCCGGATGACTCTGAAGAGCCGCGCGAGGATTCCCGACGCCGTAAGAACGGCCATTAAGACAGCGATAATAGCCGGCGATAATTCGCCTTTGTTAATTAAAGCGTAACGAGGCGATAGCTCAAAGGTTTCATATAGTGGATTCGACTACGCGATCTTCATCTTTGATCCTCCGCAATGCGACTCATGATTTATTCACAGGAAATTCCCGGGACGCTTTTATAGATTCCGATTTTATCTCAGGATAAATCCGACGTAGATTTCTTTTATTACTGGCTATGAGATCTGATCTGTTAATCGTGGAATTCTTACTTACACGTTAATTTTTAATATTTAAAGATGTCCATACATTTGCTTTTTATTGTATATTTTTTGTAATTGTAAAATATAAAAGCATAAAATCTATATTTTAAATCGTTTAAATAAAATTAAATCTATGTATCTAATTTTATTTTTTATCATAAGATTTAATATAATCTCACATAATGAATATTAATACATTGTTATCTTGTATTCTCACGTAGAAAAACTTTTCTATCGCATATAATTGATTTAATCTAACGAATAATAGATCTGCTCTAATCGAACCTAATCGCATTTTGTTCCAAGACACTTTGCTGCGCATCGCCATGAGGCGGCATATAATTTGTAGGCATAGAAAGGCTTTGCGAGAAGAATCCTCACGGGCACCGAGTTACCCCTCCGTTTCCCCCTCAACTGTTACTCGATCGGGTCTCTCTTCGTAGCCTCTCCCGTCGACGTTGCATCGTTGCAAAGAGAAGAGCGATTCCTTAATTTCCCATATTGTAGCACGTCTCAGCTATCCCAGGACGCCCCGCTGCGTTATAGCGCGGTTTAATCACACTACAAGCGCGCATCCCTCGTTAGCGGAATATCGTGGTGGCTATAATATGAGGCTACATTCCACGCGGCGTATACATCGCGAGACACGGCGTGCCATATAAGACATTTCCACTTCTCGAGAGCGGCGTCTAGATCTTGCGCTGCCGTTGCGAAATCAGTAATAACCTTTCGACTTTTCTTCGTTGAGAAATGGGAAGCGAATCAGCGCCGTTGCGCTTTAGGTGAATTGTAAATCGGAAAGATAGCAGAGATCCGGGAGCGAGATATTAGACAATTATTATTTTATTAGACGATATCTTTGTTGAATAAATCACTTTTTTTGCAATCTTTTTCACCGAGATCTATAGCGATCATACTCGCCGAAGAGGAATGGGGAGCAGCGATATCGAAGACCGTTACGCGCAGTTGAAAAACACTCGTAAGGAAACCGAAGAATGAGACAGAGCTCGAACGAAAGGGGACGCTTGCAATAATTGTGATTTACGATTTGGTCGCTAGCAAAGTAAAGCGCGGAGAGTTCGTTTGAAACGGTGGCGACGTATTTCGCGAGGCAGAAGAACTCGTCGGCAAGACGAGAAGATGAAGAAAAAAGCGACAGGGTACGGCGAGCGTGGGAGAAAGGGAGGAAGCGAGATTGCGGGCTTCCTGCTTTTTGACAAATCGCTGATGGAAAATCTAGCGAACCGTGAGAAACCGCGATATACTAGACCGCTTCTCGTCGGCTGGCCCCGCATGTCTGCGAGAACGGTCTCTACGGGTGCAAGCTTTAATTGACGTTCTTTTCCGCGATCTTTCGGAATCGATGGCTTAACTAGCGAAGCTCATAATTCCGTCTCGCGTAACAACACATGAGAACCAATTTCTTATCAGCGTTAAATATCCCCGAGGTATTGCTGACTGATATCGGCGTGCCTCTCTCTTGCGATAATCTACTAGATCCTGGAACGAAATGTTACATGATCTTTCATTTCCAATACATCTGCGACAAATCGTTTAAAGATTACACGCAGTTAATGCATGACATTCGATAAGTCTACAGTGACAAACTATATATAATATCGAGGGATGTAGGTTGAGGCAGGGAAATTTTAGCATATGAAAAGCTTAGTGAAGTATTTCACAATGGCAGTCAAACCCTGAGTGTTTCGGATCTCAGAGACACTCGTTTATCCGTTTCATTCTTTCTGTCTCGCTTGTGTCGTCAGCTTCGGTTGAGCGTTTACTGGCATAGAGGGTAGGACGCAATCAGTGCCCTTGATTTATCGTGGCAATATACATTAAGATACCGACATTAAAACTAGGGGAGTCTCCCATGGATTCCGAGGCTCCATTATCGCTTAGGACAGAGGAGAGCTGTCGTCACGTTGCATCGAAATGCTTGGTGTGATTGAATTCTTAGCTGCACTTGACTACGTTCAATATTTTCCTGAAATTAATCAGTGATCGGTTATTTGCACGCAATCGAATCAGTCTTTTCTCGCTCATTAGCAATTACGAAAACTCCAGAAATTGATTCACATTGATTATTGTTAGCAACTAGATACATCGTTCATGTCATCGATTATAAAAAGAAATTTATTAATCATGATATCAACCTTTTCAATCAAATTTCGAAATATTAATAAAAAGATACATTTTATAAAAGGCACAATACATACACACATGTACATAAAAAAACATATACACATCGATATCGTCAAAGTCACGAGTAAATTATGAACGTTGTTAAATTAATTAGAAATAATGTTACTACAAAGTTTTGTACATTTTATGTTACAAAGATATTCTCATTAATATGTTTAAATTGTTAATACTACTTTCGAAATATTATATCAAAAGAATCTAATTAGTTCTTCTTCTTCTTTCTTTCTTTAATATGTCAAGCAAAAATATGAGTCAAAAGAATTCGCCGAGGAAGCTGAAAACATTCTGAGCTTACGATATAGGGTTTTGGAAATTATCAGAAATATGATCGTGACTTTGGTGAATCGTATCACACAGCTCGCCGTGCTCCCCGATACGTGTTCCTCTCGATCTCCCTCATTCTACCTCTTTGAGATGAGGAGACTGAGTATCGAGTGGGCATCGAGGTCTCGAGTTCCTCGAGAACTTTGGAAGGGGTCACGGCGAGCTTGTCCAGTACCCGCCTGCCAATTACGGAACAGAGATCTAACCGTATTAATGTGTAGTGTTTCCACCATTGTCCGCAGGACCAAGCGGGGCATACAGTCCGGATGCGACGATGGGCTACATGATGGACGGACAGGCCAGCATGATGCACCGACCGCCCGGCGATCCTACCTTTCACAATCAGTACCATTACCCTGAATATTATGGACATCACTTATAAAGGTTTGTGTATATTATAGTAATATTTCGATTATCACTTTGATCAACATCCACATCGGATTACGATATATCTCTACAATAGTCTTTATAAATTAGTCTATATGTTCGTTTTATTTCATTATCCGAGTCAAACGGCTTCTAAATTTCATTATAATGAAAATTTTTATAAAGATTATAATCTTGTCCAACTTTTACTCTAAAGAATTTGGTTTATTTTTTAAAACTTATTTATTATTGTTATTGGAGATTATTGTTCTTTAAGGTACAATATCGTGATTTATATATCTTCTGTTATTTTCGGATTAAATTTATGTTTCTTTGTTTTTATCAGAATAAAGTACTTTTTTTATTCGAAATTTTAGTATATTATATACTTATGTATATTTAATGATAATTTGGATTTTTTGCTTGTTTTGCGTTTGTTTTAATACTAAGCACATTTCTCAATTAGATTATTTAATTTATTTAAAAATAGTAATTAATACAAACACTTATTTATATTTATGTGAGAGATCTCAGAGGAAAAGAGAGATTTGATTTAAAAAATTGATAAAGTTTTCATGAATAAAATAGATTATTATTTATAAAAATGTTTCCTCATATTTTAATTTTAATATTGAAATAACTTCGCGTCAGACTGAGGATCGCCCACCTCGGATGTTTCAGGAGTACTTGCAAAATGGAATGGACGGTGAAACGACGGTTCTAGCGATACGAAAAGCGTGACGGACCTGTCGTGCTCCAGTTGGCGTATATCAGAATCGAAGGACAACGGTGATCCGTGACCTCCAGGACGATCATCATGGTAGTCCCGATGATTCCTTGCTACGCCGCACGTCGAAATCCGTGACACTTGGGTGTTTGGAAATGAGGGAAGAGAGGAAGAAATGGACAAAGGAACAAAGTTTCCGTCTCAAAGGAAAAGGACAAAGCAGATGAAACACCGCGGAGGCCGACGAGAAGATCGTAGAAAGGACAGAAGAACGGATACGAAGCGGAGCGCGAAGTGACTGCGGAAGCGACGCGAAAAAGGAAGGACACGAGGGGAATGAAGCCGCGGCTTGGTCTCGAGAGTGACGCGGCCGCGAAGAAATTCATGTGATTGTTCTTTGTACAAATATCGAGGTGTAATATTGTAGTGATTGAAGAATTTAAATGTTAAATTTTAATACGGTCGCGATCGAGAAATATTAATGAAATATTAAGTGATATATAGGCAATTTAGCGGGCATGTACATTAAAACAGAAGAGGCAGATACACCCGGTGCTCGCACGGAATATAGAATATGTTCAAGTGCACAGACGACGCAAGAGAGGTACAAGAAAAAGAGTACGAGAGACATACGAAGAAAAAAAAAACGAAGTGACAGTATATATATATATATATATATATATATATATATATATATATATGTATGCATACATATATATTATAAATAAATATAAATAGCGAGACAGAAGATGAAAAGAGAAAGAAAATTATTAGATGGCACAGGAGATGTTTAAAGGTATATAAAAGCAAACGGACGCAGATACAGAGGAGAATTAGGTCGAATGACATCGACGCGTGTGCCGGACTCGAGCGTCGACCATTCAATTGCATATATATATAGGAAACATTAAAATTTGTACAGTTATTAATTATAAATGAATTTACTAATTAAAGGAAAAATATATTATATATATATATATATAAATATATATATATATATACATATACATAACGGAGAGTAAAAAGAACGTGTGGCCCCGGTTGTAATATAAGTCGAGCGTTGTAGTTGGACTGGGATGATTATCGTATACTACTACCGACGTACTAGACACAAGAAAATTTCCGCGCAAATCGAGAGAGGAGAGCGGGAGATGCGAGTGGCGCGAGTGAGAGAATATACGAATAAACGTACTGAGGGATTTTAGATATAAATAACAGAGATATAGATATCAATGAAAAAGGAAGAGAGAGAGGGAGAGAAAGAGAGAGAGAGAGAGCGAGAGTAAGTGAGTAAGTGTATGAGTGAGCGAGTGAATGACTGAGTGAGTGAGAGAGTGAGAGAGAGAGAGAGAGAGGAGGGAGAGAGGAAGAAGATTGACGCTCTTTGTCGTGCATTCGATGACGCAGCAATATCCCTCTGAGAATCCTACCCTCTAAAATCCCAACCCAATCCAACCCCCGCTCCAGCGTGACATTCACACATACACAAACGTATGCTTCTTTGAAAGCAACTTCATGAAAAGACACTGGCATATATATATATATATACAGATACATCATATACTTGTACACTGAACATACTCTCCCACGATCATAAGAATAATTAAACGGAAATACATGCGCGCGCGCCGTGCATGCGATTGCAGCTTTTATTATAATATATTCTGTATAAATAGTTAATTCAATTGTGAAAATGAGATGAGGGAATGGGCGAAATTTGATTGGGAGAATCGTTCTATGAACACGCTTTGACTTACCTTGGTTTTTTATGCTATGGAGAAAAAGAGCGTGAGGGAACAGAAAGATTCGAACAAGAGATCGAGAAGAACAATAATTTATTTTTGTCGTTATTTTCTTCTTTCATTTTCAACGAGATTCTGCTCGTATGCAAGCAGATATCAAAGGTGAGTACAAGAAAAAAAAGACAGAGAAACCGAATGGCCGAGATTGAAAAAGATAGAACATTACATATCTGTTATTATGCACTTATAACATTATGTAACGTTCTGTCAGCTCGGAAACATACGTATTGCATCAAAGATTCATGCTTAGTATTTATTATTTTTCTCCATTTCCGTTCGACATTGTCATTTTTGTACAGCATTGTGTTCAACGACACTTTGATGATCACGAAAATCATATAAACTCAAATCATATTAAAATTTATTTAAGTAGTTTATCGAAATTTTCGAAAAGACATTCTATCAATATGGAACTTATATCTAATGTAAGCCCATTATTTGTTCGAAAACAAGGAAATGATCATTGAAATGTTCATGAGCGCGTTTCTGTAATTACGTTAGCTCATAGACTCTCCTCTTGAAAACAATTAGCAGCAAATTCGCATTAGGACTTTCCTTCATTTTTTTTCTCTATCGACGAAGACGATCCAGTTTTATTATTACGATATCGCTGCTTTTCCCGTATATGCATCTTATATTTCTTTATGCATCTATATAGTCATCCCTTATTATTATTTGCGAATTCGAGAAAAACAATTTTTTATCTTTTTACTTTCGATCTCTGTCGCGCTCTTTTTCCTCCCGTGCGCTCGTTTTCGTCATCGATTCCAACATTCCGATATTTTCGTAACTCCGTATAATTCGTCATACACTTTTGTTAAAATTATTGTCGTTTTTGTCCGATAGTATATCAGTTTCGAGTGCGCAATCGAACGAAGGAACAAGTAGAGTGCAATCAATACCCGATCTATATTTATCTCTTCCAATCGCTTGTCCCTCATTCTCCCGTTACGCGATTTACATTGGAGGAATCTTTATATTTCTATACAAATCTTACCGCACGCGCGTCCCTGATATACGTAAATACGTTAACGAGCAAACGATGATAGAAAGTAAGAAAAAGAGAGAAACGAATGAATGAGGGAACAGGAGCGAGGGGAAAGAGTGTTTGCGAAGAAAGGGAATGAATTTTTCCGAAAGACCTTTATAACGCGATGCGCCAGACAAAGCATGTTTATTAAAAGAAAAAAAAAATTTTAATGAAATTAAAACGTCGATTATACGTGAGAGCGGATTCGCGACGAATAAGGGTACGAAATAATAAAAAAACGCCCCTCGTTAACGTCACATGCGTCACGCGAGGACGCGTGTCTCGTTGATCTCTCGACGATCGAGACACGACGGTTCGTTCGGAAGGATGGATCATCCGGTACCATTCTCTCTGATCGACGGAACACGACGAGCGAAATGAGAGAACGACGAGAAGAAGAGGGGGAGCGAGAAGAAGGAGAAAAAGAGCGTAAGACAAAAATTTTATCAATATTTTCAATACACTCGCATACACGCAAATCTTGTATAAAAGTTTTAATATAACACAATTGCTCCTGCCGGGAGCCGAGCGACGCGTCGGCAACGCGTGCGGTGTTCCTCACCAACATATCCCACTCGAAATTTATTCAGGAACAATTCCGACGACGGGATACGATCCCGCGCGAGACACGCGAGAGCGATCCTCGAGATTGTGCGAACCATCCAGTTCTTCCTGCTAAAGAGGAACATCCAGCGTTGCACGTTGCGCCTCGCGCGATCGGCGTTCTAGTATACTAAACTAAAAAAAAAAAAAGATAACCCACGTATACCGAAAGACTCAGGTGCGAGAAAAGTCAGTATAGTTATTGTCCTGATTAAATCGGAAGAATTACTCAAATTCGTAAGTTTACATCGTGCATGCGTCGCGCAAACGCGCATGCATGGCTCCTCTACGTGAGATGCGCGCCTATCGATCGTACGATCGTCCACAATTTCCTTCCTCTGCAAAGGGGAGGAAGTGTAGAGAGGGATTCCCTGGCCGTTGAAACCCATCGAGTCCTTCGACGCGAGTCGCGCGAACTTTCTCGTCGGGGAAATTAATCGCGAGTATCGCGACGAATGAAAGCAGTATACGATAAGATGAATGAAAATTGTATACGTTTTGCGCGTGATTACGTCGCCGAGATTACATGCGCAGGACTGTCGATGAGGATCTCTTAAATCTTGTATTTAAGATCGCGTACAGCGCGATTTTAGATTTATATGTTCAAGATCGTATTTAAAAAAACGATCTTGAATATAAAGTCAGATTGTGAATATCGCCCTTGATATTATTGTATTAATTATACATATATTTCATTATTTAACAATTTTAATCAATTTTATCACCTAAAGATTCTTCTCTTTATACAAGGATTAAAGGTAGCGCGTATAATTTCGGCGCGCGGAATCTTCTCAAGACTAAAATTAATATTATATTATTTACTATTTAATGATAAAGCTATAAATATAGTTATTGAGAACGAGACAATCACAAAAACTACTAATCGGTGACGGCCGACATTTCCTCTGTCGCGCGTAATGCCAAAGGCAACGGTGTATTTTTACGAATTATATTTGTTGAACGATATATTGTTTAATTTTGTTGAGACCTGCCTTTGGCTATGCACGACGATACGTTGAGTTATGCATGCGATCGTATATGAGCAATTAATTTCTCCAACGAAGAGTGATATTTAACAAAATTATAGTGAAAATATTTACATACACAAATTTTTGCGAAATAATCTGAATCATGTGTAATTAAATTTTTCCAATATCTGTAATTATTTTTTCCTACTAACCATTAGCGTCACCCCGTGCGTCAATATTACCGCAAACTCAGTTTGTAGACTATGTTAACGCATTAACATAAATGCACGGAATGTTCAGCAATCTATCGGAATCAATTCAATTAAAGCATAATTTGACACGAAATACGCGGAAAAAGTGGAAAAATATAATTAATTTTAGAAAGGCAGGCAGATACGAATAAAGAAGATCGCACGATCGAGACCGCGCGCGGATATCGGCACAATTCGAGCGAAGAACGGAGCGAGCGGACGTCATATTGGCTGTTCGTTTTATAAATGAGTTCACTCGATTGAATCATCGCCTTAAAAATGTATACGAAGTAACAGTAAGGTCTATCTAAATAATAATCATGTTAGAGGGTAAATTGTAACAAAGATTTTATGAGCGGCGACACGAGCGACGAGAATAATGAGAGAGGACGAGAGTAAATGCGTGCGTGCATGTTGCGGTGTTGTATGTGCCTGTATGTATGTGTATATGTTGAATGTAAATGTGCAAAATGCGTGCGTGAACAGTAGCAAGCCAGAGATGAAACAATGTATAACTATTGTATAATTACGGCCGATGGATGGTTAACTGCTACGACGTCGACTATTGCGTCGATGATCATAATAATGATGATGACCATTCGCACTCTTGCAAAAAAAATCAATGGCATCAAAAATCATTATTACAATCATGGAAGCGATGCGAATCGATCATGATAACGGGGTCTGTGACGCTGATACAATAGTGACGCATACGACGAAGACACGATGTGTATAATAAGCTAAAATTTTATTATATCGGTATGGAATCAGATTTTTGCAACTGTTTGCGTATTGACGACCTATTGATGACTTTAAATAAGAGATCGAAAAAACTGCAAATAAATTAAAGTAAAAAGAATGAAATATATGAATTGTGTTCTGCTTTGTAAATCGTATCGCTCTTCGATATTAACTTACGCGATTGTGATAGCAAGAGGAGCGAAAAAATGAGATAAAGAGTGAGAGAGATGAATGAAAGGAGGAGAGGGGGGGGGAGAAGAAAGGAGAATGAATGAGAAGAACGTGTGCGAGGGAGAGGGTGAGAAAAATGTGATTGCGGTGTAGTTATGTATGGCAGTCGAAAATCCTTTCTACGTGCTTATCGCGAGTGGAGGAGATGTGCTCGTTGCCCGGATTGTACACTCTCGCGTATACGAAACGATAAGGGAAACGTGAAGAAGGAACCGTGGAGATCCGCAAGACGCTGGTCAAAAGTTAAACAGAGAATCGAACGGTGGGATACCGCACGTTGATGTAAAGTATTAAGTATTATGGGACTACGTGCATACATGTAATTGTACTAAAGGGCACAAGCCTCTCGAGCCATCACACATACCGAGACATACGTACACATGTATTCACAGGCATTCAGAATTCACATAAACACGGGGAGACACACACATACATACATACACAAAATATACATGGATACACACATACGACAAATACAGGTACAAGGTATGCAGAGAAAGAGAGAGAGAGATAAAAAATGATTACATTTGATCATTTGTGTACTTGAACTTGATCGATTCGGTTTTATTAAATTCACGGATCGAACACGTGATGACGATGAAAGGAAGAACGATGTCAAAGATGGTCTATGTTAGAGAGTGTCCATTGTATAGTGTTTTTTGAAACGTGAGCATTAAATGCTACATCTTGTGTACACCTGTATTACACTTTATTACGCACACCCGTGAGAAAATGCGACGTGAGAAGTCGCAACGTCGTTGATGAATATTAATTAGTCTCACTTCAAATTCAAAAGAAATACAAGATTCCTTGTGTCCAAGTAATATATTACTTTTCAACACAAATTATTTTGTTTAATTTATCAAAACAAAATCTCGTCACATTCGACGTTCCGACTTTCGTAGCGTAAAGAAAGAAGATAAACGGAAAATTACTTGATATTTGAAAGATTATTATTTTATTTGTGCGTCTCGCACTTTATCGTGAATGTTTGGCCACAAAGTACTTAAAATTTCTTCTTCAAACCAATATATTTCCTATTTTTTATTTTTTTTATTTTTTAACAAAAGGAATAGTCTGGCTAAAAGACATGACTGTCGGACATTTGCTAAAATAACAGATGATATTGTGATGTACAATTAAATATCAAAGGCTAACAATTCTCGTTGAGGAATCGCATGACAGTGAGAAAATGTTTCATCGTCGCTCAACAGAAGGGTAATCTGCGAAAGAACGTAAAGTCTTGTCAAGACCGTTGAAACAGGCGACATCGACGTTTCAAAATCGGCGGACCGCTCGTCGTATGTCCGACGTTTTATAGCTAGGAGATCTTGGCGGGAGAATTGGGGGGTAGAGGGTTGTTAGCGAGCTGTCGATGGCTCCGCTTTGTTATCCGCCGCCGCCGCCGCCGCCCCCGGAGTCACTTCTACGAGTACGACTGAAAAGCGAAAGGGTGCCATTGGTGTATAAAACACATTTGCGATTTGCACGCATCCCCTGGACCGAGTTACCTCCCCGCGTCTCTGTCTGGCATACTGCCTGTTCTGAAATATGATAGGGCGGGTGGAGGACCAGAGAGCATCGCGGTGTTGCTGTAGGTGCCAATTACCGCTGATGGTTATTCCATGGAAATGGACCTTGTTACGCGGCAGCGTCGAGAATCGGGGAAGGTACCAATTATTTTTGCTGCCATCGATGCTTCCTGCCAGGCGTCATCCAATAAAAGCGCCGAGTCGGCGGTTTACCCGACATTGGCGGTGCAAGAAACTAACGAGACAAGTCGTAATGTCGAGGAACGCGTGGCAGTCGAAATTTTCTGCTGCTTTCCTTCTGTTCATTTTGCCATGGAACAATCTTCTTCAATCTTTCCATTTTACTTAATTGCCTTCATAATTTGCTTTCTGAAATAAACAATCTTTAAACTGCTTGTAGATACCATACATTTAATGTATTTTATTTAAAAAAGATATATTTTTATTGAAAAATATATTTTAATCACACATCCATTTTATATGAAGCGACAATAATATCGAAGCAACTATCAATTTTACGGAAAGTAATTTATTTATTTTTTATTTATTTATTTCTCTTGCTTTATGATTGATTAAGGGAGTAATATACCTAGCTGAAATTAAATTTAAATTATCTTCGTGTTTCGCCCGAGAACGTTTGGTGCTAAAAGGAGCTAGTCGATCGGAAGAAAGTTTCGCGAGTGAATTCGGTTGCTCATTCGCGAAACGGAAGCAATTTCTGCGTTAGCCGGAGATCGTACTGGTGGCTTTAATCAACCGTCGAACCAGGCGATCCGTGAAGCCGTTAGAAAGTTCGTCGAACTAACTCGGTCGTCGTCTAACGCGGTGGTGCGCGTTAGGAAGCCGGTAATATATTAGGCGCGGGAAGGCCCCGCGAGCAAACAATCTCGTAATGGCAGGACGGCACGGCTGACTGGTGGCGCGGTAATGAGATATTAGAGCTGAGCTTGGCCTGCTAGAAGGGAGTGGCTACTTCGGGGTAGTAATGCGCGATAGGCGCCCGTTTATGTCTCACGGAGCCGGGGGGGTTGTTATTACGGAGCACTGCCAGGACGAGGGCTAGTATCGTTTGCTCTCTCTCGGGACACGATTACGACACCAGACTACCTCGATCCTCGCTTAACGCGCACAACTCCGATCGGAAAATTGACACCATCAGGAATGAATATCAAGCTGTTCAATGTGCTTCCAACTTTCAGTTTTTTTTTTTTCCATATAATATGCGTATCTTATCCTTTTTATTTTTTTCATTCAAACATAGTTTTAACATTTTTAATGTGTATGTACTTAAAAATAAAAAAAATGTTATAAATTTTTTGTTACTGTGATTGTTATTATTATACATATATATGATAAGGTAGTGAAACTACCTTACTTTCTTCCAGAGACTAATTACAATTTTAGCTTGTTTTATCCATTTATTTTTCAGAAAATGAAACAATATAAGTGTAACTTAAAGGGGTAAATTCTATTGTTTTAATTATGGAATAACTCTGTTTATATTATAATTAAACCAGTTGTGATAGTACATCGCTAAAGTAATTGGCGATTAAGCGACAGCGCTTGCACATATCAAGTGTCAACGATGCATAAATAGGTCGCATTCGGTGGATAGACAGGTCGAATGTGGTGTGCTTCGTGTAGCTGCAACATGTTAACGAAAAGCACGTACTGACAATCATTGATTGGCAATGATCAAAGTCGTACTCTGCCACTCAACGTACTCGTAAATCGCGTATTTGAAATGAATATTAAAAGTTACGATGATGTAAAACGCTTCATACATGACTTGCATACATGACTCCCTCATAACTCGGTGTACTTTGATTTATCGATTCCTTGTACTTGACAGCTTAACTTGATTTTGTCATTCATTATTTTTTAAATTAATTTTGTCACATATAAAATTTATTTAACGATGAAATCAGAATACTCATAAAAAAATCACGATTAAGAAATATAAAATAAATTAAGATAAAATAAAAAAATTTTTAATATAAAATGATATCGCTAGAAAGGAATCAGATGCAACAATTTCGCGTAAAGATATCGCGTAAGAGCCACATTTAAGTAACATAATTTTTAATTATTCTGAAATTGTATCTCATGAGACACAAGGAGAATCATTTCCTTCAAAATTTCCGAGCAAAAATAACAAAAAATGGTAATCGCCATTTATCAGCAATGTATACACAGCCCACGCGAATCTATTTCCTAATAAACAACTCGTGCTGTGGCATGATTCCGTCAGGGTAGCACAGTAGGCCAAAAGCGGATGGCGAAGTGGTAGCAAGCGGCTGGCTGCTGACGGTCGTCGGCGGTCGCCGGTCTCTCCCTCTCACTCCGCTTCCTCTGCCACCACCGCCACCGCCGTCACCGTCCTCTCTCTCTCTCTCTCTCTCTCTCTCTCTCTCTCTCTCTCTCTTTCCCTCGCGCCCACGTACGGACAAATGGGTGTCCCTGCATATGTAAAAGCAGCGCTGTGTTCGGCTCACCCTCGGCCAGCCATTTGTCAATGTCAAGGCGCGAGCGCCGTATCCATGGCAACACCCCCGGCCAGCCGGGGGTGCGAGTGCGAGCGAGTGCAAGCGAGTACGAGCGAGCGGCGCGGGCAACCCTCAGTTTCGCGCGACTTCCACCCCCGCCGGCGGAACGCAACCCCGGGGTTGCTTCCACCACTACTGCCTCCGCTACTCGCTACTACGCTCTCCGCAGCCGCTATCGCTACCCTTCGTCGCCACCCCCTCGGCTATCCACCACCGCCAACCACCCGCGACCGACTCAGTTCTCAATATTTGTCCCAAGCGCGCAAGCGCTCTCGTGACTTTCGTAACTCCTGAGGATGCTACCCTTATTCTTGGAGGCGCCTCAGGACGAGTGGCCGCCAGCTGTTTCTAACATTGATAATATTTCAGTACAAATGTTCAAATTGTTTCTGGTAGTAAACAACTTTAGAATCAACCATTTCCGATTTTAATTTTGCAAAATGAAATGAATTTTGCGCGAATGTTAAATTGAAGAAAATCCTAAGAGATTCTAGATTTAATTCAAAATTTGGTACTGTATGAAATAACTCTGAGAAATTGTTAAAAATAAAATAAAATAAGTCTAATTTATTTACTGTTCAAAGTTTATTATTATTATATCAATAATTATTTTATGATCATGTAAATATATATAATGGCCCTAAATATTAGAGTTTTTCAAGAAAAATACTAATTGGCAACACAGTAAAATATTTAATTATTAAAGATAAAAAATATGTACTTAGACGATACTAGACGATCATTATAGGATGATACTTTCTAAGATTTTTCAGAATCAAGACTGCAATGTAAAACGCTCAAAGACACGGACATATCTCTGTAAGAAATTCTTTATCGCGTTATACTATGCAGAAAAACAAAGAGATTCGCAGGCGTGGAAACGATGGGAATAGTGGTGCTAACCACGAAAGAGAAAGATAGTTGTGAAAACGTTGAGAGAGAGAGAGAGAGAGAGAGAGAGAGAGAGAGAATGCAGAGAGAGAAACGGAGGTCGGCGATGGTGGAGAACGGTCGTCGAGCGGTCGGTCTAGATGGTGCGGGCGGTAACGACTGCATAGCAAGACAGCTCGCTTAAATATGCAGGATGGGCGGCGGCAGGCAGCATTGTAGCGTGCTTGTAGCATGGAACAACGGGGTGAACTTGGTACTGAGGGAAATGAAGGGGACGAACGCGCAGCAGAGGAAACGAGAGGTAGATGGGGAAGGAAAGGAGAGACAGAGGATAGGAAAAGCGAGAGAGAGAGAGAGAGAGAGAGAGAGAGAGAGAGAGAGAGAGAGAGAGAGAGAGGCAAACGGTAGAGAGAAAGAGAAAGAAAGAGAATACGAATTGGAGAAAGGGAGAGATTGTGATGATCGGAGAGAGAAAGAAAGAGAGAACGGGAGGAGATGGAGGAAAGAGTGAAGGTGGCTCGCAAGCGCTTGCGCGGCCCGTAATGATTGACTGGCTCGCTGGCAGCCAACAGACAGACGTTCGCCCACCAGACCAACCAATTCACCCCCGTGCTAACCCACCCCTTCTTCCTGATCCTACCGTCCACCACGTATCCTCTTGCTTTCTCTCTCTTATTCTCTCCTTGTTTTTCTCGCTCTTTCACTTGGAACAACCTCTACTGCCACCGACACCAAAACCATCGGCCCTGGAGCACAGGCTTGCTCAAAAAGCTCGTAATACAATGCACCAAGTTCTCTCTTTCTCCTCTCTTTCTCTCTCTTTCTCTCTCTCTCTTCTATTTCTTTCTCTCCCTGCTCCCTCTATTCCTCATTCCTACGTCTCTCTTTTCTTCCGCGGTCCACCGAACACTCTATCCTCCGTTATCGCAACTCTTTCAACCCTTTTTCCACAGGAGCGCGATCCCAGCCGCCGCGGATCCCGTGCGTAACGTACATACAAAAGGTAGGTATCGCCAGATAGCCTCGGCCATTGAATCTTTAAAAGTTGGCTTACTCGTAACGCTATATATCGATTTTTCTTCTCCCCAGCAAGTCCCGTGGAATCGAGAGGATGGGGTATGCGTTTTCGAAAATGCGGCCATAGGACTTTTAGATTAAGCACATCGACCGCCAAATAATCACGGATAACATGGAAATAATTAAACGCGCTTTGATACGATGACGGCGAATTTTCGGCCGCCAATGTGTATATAGTCTCGCAATGCTATTAAATTATTATTAAATTAAAACGTCGAGGTATGTACAGGTACGCGTACGGGAATGTTACCAAAATTTAATTTACATTACAAAGAGTATCCAATTAATTAAATAATAACAATGCATAAACTCTGCGTTTGTCCGCATGAAAATTCAATAACCGTAATCCGCTCTTATAATAAGTTTTTGCGTACGATTGCATTACGAGAGAAAAGAAAAAAAACCAGTAGAAATGAATGATCGAATGATTGTTTTTTTCTGCGAATCTGTGAAATGTTGTTCCGAAAGTCTTTCTCCTTTGACGAAACCGAGAGAGAAGAAACGACGGCATTGCTCTCTCCGCGACGCAGGTTGTTATTTTCTTTCCTTTTTTTTTCGAGGCATTTAATCCAATACTGGCCATGCGTCCATCAAGTACGGTTGCAAAGGTTTTGTCCCGGTGCCGAGCATGCCGCCGGCCATCCCCGTAAATTCGCGCGTGGCCGCGCGCAATGTTCTGCGTGTCGCATAAAGCGTAAAACCAACGTGAATTACGGTAGGATCGCGTTACAGCGCCCGTGGCAGTCGGCGGCGTTCGACAATTCCCGCTGTCCTTCGCCCTTTTAGAAATTCATGTAATTTTTTGCCCGCCGGCGCCAGACGCGCCAATTTTCCCACGGAAAATGCGCCGTACGCAAAATTTAGGGCGCTGAATTTTCGATGTTTTTCCAAAACCGCTAAAACATCCTTTTGCTTATATTCATTGTCTACCTTACGTTCAAGTATTACCTTAGAATTGATGAAACTTCGCCGTGTCTCAGAGATATTCTTTAACAGTAATAATATAAAATATGCTAACCCTATTATATGTAACATAAATTTTTTTCTTATAGAAAAATACAAAATAATGAAGCAAAGCAATAGTGTAGTATTTTATTAACATATTTGATTAGGTCAAAAAATATCTTTAATTTTATCGAATTTTTAAGATCGTTAAATCTATTATAAAGATATTGTTACATAATTTAAAAGTGTATTTTGGATTACTGAAAGATTCTGTGCATTTTTCCAATATTTTAACTCCTAAAATGCTATGCAATTTTTTTCATTTTGAGATACAAAATCAGAAGATGCTATGAGAGCATTCAAATGCTGAAATATTTGTAAGTTTAATTTAAATATGTGAAAAAATAATTACTGTTAAGGAAATTCATAAATATCAAGAACTAGATCAAGAATTACATCGGCAAGTACTTTTTCTTGGTTTCCGTATAAATAAAGTACGAACAACCAAAGAAGTTTGGATAAATTATTAACATCGTGACGCTATGTTCAATGTAGTAATTAATGATATGATGTCACCTAGGGCCTTTAATCTTCCGGTAACGATTTCCGCGGTTGCGACATTCCTTGAAAATTAGCATAATAATATATCGTCGTCTATCTCGGCCAATTAAACGGCCATAAAGCGAGCTGAGGTTTGACGACGATTCTGCAGTGTTGTACCGGGCTAACTCGAAGAGGGGCTATTAATGAATAGCTCTTCTACGAGAGCTTCAGAAGATCGTAAACTTGTCCTTTTATGTGCTAGACAACTCTCCCTTAAAGTCTGTAATACCGATCCCAGCCAGTAATAACGATTATCGAAAAGTTGAAAATGTATAACATTATGAGTGATCTCAATTTTTAATGAATATTGAAAAATATTATTTTTATAAAAAATGACTGAAATATTTTAAAATTATTAGAGTTTTTTACGTTTTGCTTTAAAAATTATACCAATATGTGAGTAATAAATATGAAATAATCTCATTTGTTTCTCTTGTAAAAAAAATCATTTTCGCGAATATAATTAAAATTATCAGTTTATACATTTTGACAATTTTAACCGATTAATGATCAACTTCATGATTAAATATTTCAAAACATCGCGACTTTCTCATTTATTGACGATAAATCTTTAGTACACTGCATCGTTAAAGAATCGTTAACGGTCGTCTTCAAAGGCGACATGAGACAGATACAACGATTTGTCAGGATTCGTGACGGCGGTACTATAAGGATGGATTGGAGGGTAGGAAAAGTATTATGAACGCGAAACGCTATTATCGAGTATGGTCAATAGAATAAAGCTGATTTCGTGATAGGTCCAATGTAAATTTAAGATCTTTAAGTAAACTAAATTAAGTACATTTCATTTGTTCATACTATTATTGTTATTATAAAATTTTCAGAAATAAAGAATTTACAATAAAATGTGTCTATATATACCCTGTGTCTATTTATACATGTATATTTAATCGTCATTATCATAATAATAATTGCGTTTTGTTAAAAACTTGTAAAAGAATTGTTCGATTTTGAAAAATCAATACTTTCTTCGATGTGTTCAAAATGCAACAACATAAGAAATCATTATTTTCGATTTTACTTGTATTTAAGTTTTCTGATACACAATGGACCTCGGAAGGTTTGCTTCATGCAAGTTTTCCAATAAACATTATATCACTGAGAAGACTGAAAATACAATTTTAAAAAAGCTATTTACCTTGTTTTTCTTTCTACGATTAGCCATAAAGTGTAAATTATACCTAATAGCACGTGCTCGAGGTAGCTTATGCGATCATTATTGGTTTACCTTCGACGACCTATTTGCACAGTAAGCTTCCTTTGCAACGAATGGCTGTCGCGATCGAGGTCAACGATCGAGGTCTTTTCTTTTTTTTTATCTTTAAGGTATTGTTTTTCGGAGAAAATCTCACTCAAGACGATCGAGATATTTTTCGATACGAAGTGGCAGCCTCATTTCCGTCGTGGCTTGCAACATTCGAGTTGGTTTCTATGGTATCATGGTATTCCCTCTGGGATGGAAGCGAAAAACTCCAGCTAACTCGCATCTGTATCAATTTATGCGACCGACACGGTTGCCCAGCACAAAGCGGAAATACCTGACTACCAGCTAGAAAAGAGGATAAAACGAGAGCCCAAGGTTTAAAGCACGATTCCGACATTAATACAATTCGCATCTTATTTTTACGCAAAATGTCGAAAATTTAATTTATTTTATCTATATTACTCGAAATGTCATAATATATAAATTATTAGCTCAAATAAACAAAGTTTAACGGATGTAACATTATATAGCTGGAAATTTAATGAGTCATAAATGTGTCTCTTTTCTTTGTGATAATAATGTTACTAATATTAAATAAATATCTGACTTACTATTAAAAGCAACTTTATTTAAAAAATGGCAGATAAAATTAATTAAAAATCAAATAACAACGATAAAAATATATGAACAAACACAAATAATAAAATCCAATTGCAAAAATTTATATAAAATTTATATAAAAATCTATAAATAAAACAATTGTCATGATACAAAATAAAAGATTACCTGACCAAACCAAATATTTATTATTTGCAAGTATTTATGATTATAAAAAAAAAATGTTTTTTAATATTATATCAAAATTTTTAAAGCTTTAAATTTCAAACTGTACTTAAATTTAATGTTTTTTACTTCATAGTTAGATAAGTTAAATAGCAATTAAGGTGTTATTCGACATAATTGGACATGTAACGTCCGCGCATTCATATTCGAACGATAAATTTTGTGATTTCGTCGTCATTTCCGAGCGACTTGTTCGCGCGACCGCGAGATCGTCCGCCCCGAAACAAATTGTTTGCACGCGCTAGGGTGGCGTACCCGCTGCTGCCACGGAATGAGTAATGGTGGGGCACCGACCGACCGACCGACCGACCGACCGACTGAATTCCCGACTCTAAAACCCTCCGGAACGAGCATGAAGCTGCCAACTGGAAACTAGCTGAAGGGTTTTAACGTACGGAGCAACCGCGGATCGGCGCAGATGGCACAGACGCGATACACACGAGTGTGTACCCTTCTGGAGCTTTAGATGGCATACATACTTCTCTATGTATCAGAGTCATTTATCCGTATTCTTTTCTGATCGAAAAACGACGACATGGTAGCAGGTGTTTGTGAAAATCCGAGGGATGTCTTTCAGACGGTGTCATCAATGGACCACAAATTTCTCTTAAATAAATAGAACTTAGCATTTATTTTTAACAGACCTAGAGTTGTGCATGATATTAATATCTATAAATATAGATGTATGGAAAGTGTTTGTTATTAAGTGCCGTTATGTAATTGGTAAATACTTTGCATTATATATCTTACAAAAATAAATATATTCAATGTAATATCAGTCTTAATGAGAATAGAAGCAAAAGTAAAATTAATTAATTTTTAAAATACCAACTAATGTATGATTACATTTTTAAGTAAATATAAATGACCATTTCTAAAATTACACTTCTTAACTGCTAGATATTAGTATTTTTTAAATACTTTGCTATTGTGTTCCATTCTATTGAAACGAAAATATAAAATAAGAAAGAAGAGAGGCAGGCAATAGATACACGAATTAATGAACGAATATCACGCGTAATCCCGTGTAGGATAGTAAACAGCAGCGAGGACCCTTCCGCATTCTTATACAACCATAAATTATGGTCTAAGCCCGCGGGGATCGCGCATCCCCCGGGATTACGGTGGGCCCAACGAACATGCACTCGCAGCAGGTATTTGACTTTGATTATTTTTTAATTGCCCAGCACTACGTAAACTGTTTGTCTTGCTTACGATCCATATGATAGATAATTAAATGACGTATTCTAATTTATGCAAATCATGGTTCAAAACTGATTTCGTTGACATTGTATTTAGTCTTCAGAGTCACGCAGCAAACAATAAGATTAATTTTTCTACAACATGTTTGAAAACATGTTAAATTAAATCTGAACTATAAATCTTATATGATTTTAATTACTACGAATTTGCAAATGTAGAATAAACTAATACATAAGGTATGAGCAGTTGTACGTGTCCTTCGAGTACGGCATCACGATCGAATGTCTCGGTTAATGAATACATCCCATAGTCATGACCGATAGACAACGAGAACGGATTATTAAATATGGTTAAGTACGTCATTGCTCGACGTTGGTCTCGTGCTACGCGCGCGGCACACGCACTTCCCGAACGAACGATTATGTCACTTCGGTAACGAGGATAAAAGGCAGCCGCATAGTCATTTGTAACGTGACTCTGCGGAAATCACGAGAACGAGTAGGTGGGGGCATAGATCTCGGGGGTTTCTCCCGTTCGCCTGGCCACCCCCGCGCCTAGCCCACATGCTGTGTCAATTCTCGATTAATGGTATTAGTGTCATTGATAGTTGATTCTCCGTGCCGAACAAATATGTATTTATTGATTTCACCGAGGGGAGGCGAAAGGATGAAGAGGTGAGAGGCGACGATGGGAGAGGAAGGATGGGAACGGTAAGAGCGGGCGCAATTTTACCCTTTCACGGTCCCTCGGATTTGGAGGAAAGGGTTGCCTGTCTTCCAGCCGAGTCAGAAACCGAGCTCCGACCGGAGTGCCTTTCACGCTCGCCGATATTAATGGCTTCCAACCGATTCGAGCCAAATGGAATGGCTAACGTGTAAATCGAGAATGTTTGCGCCGTCCTCGTGAGAGAGCACTCTCGCGCGTACACCGCAGCCGCGAGTTGTCTGTATAAGAGAGTAGTTCGTCTCGCTTTCGCGCGACGAACAGTTATAGATCGATATAGCCTTATTGCGGTCTAATTAATTATTCCTTTGTTTCGAAATAGGAGAGAATGCCCTATGACTGTATCACTTAAAAAATATTTGCAAATTTTTTGTGAATTATTCAATATTATTAACAAGATTATCTTTCATGCGTGCTTCTGTGCTCAACAACACATTAGCAAATTTAATGAAGTTGAGTCTGTTGAAACAAAAGTCTATAAGACTTCTTAAAAAACTATATGTCAACTGTGAATTTTCTGATACGTGCCAAATTTTATTTCGACATTTGGAGAGCGTTATCATTGCCCGCGTATTAAATCTGCCAAGTGAAAATGATGGCTCGTTATCGGTTTCGTAACTTACGATGGAATTTGTAAATTAGTTGTCAAAGCGACGTCACGGAAGATCCGCGAGACAAGAACGTCTTTCGAGGACTTACGAGCCATAAGCTTCGTATTCGAGAGAATGCAAGAGGGATCTCGAAGCAGGAGAGAGAGAAAACGTAAGAGAGATAGGGAGGAAGAGAGACGAAAGCACACAGAGTGTGAGTAAAGGAGTACTTTGTTATTCCGGTTGCAGCGAGAGAGTATCAGAATGGTAAGCGACTCGCGTCCATTAATCACGTTTATAGCGGTCCAATGTCGCAAGTCACTGTTATACACTATGTAAACGCACGCGTGCACCCTCTCTTTCCCTTCTCTTTCTCTCACATACACACGTATATACACTCTCGCTTTCATCGTACGTCGTTTCAATCGGTAGTTAATGGGGGATATCGGTTCTTAGATTCATTCAGGAGAATGTTGCCACGGTCACACCCTGGCGATGACGCAGCGTCGAACGCACCCTTGCAAACAGACACATAAACGGCCATCTGAATGAATTTTATCACGATGCATTTTACTCGCGTGCCTGGTATGCGTGCTCTGAATTCGATTTTACTCTTTTACCTCGCAGTGTTCTCGCACGATATTCTCCATTGATAATCCCAAAAGAGCTCGTCACGGAGCTAAACCTTATAAACGTGTCAAGTGTCGCAGGCTCGTGCGATTCCTCGGCTATTAATTCGCCGTACGTATTACCTGTCAACGGCAAAGCTCCTCACTCGCGAAGCGTAAACATTTTAAATTTCTAGGACGGCGTTATCGGCGCCGAATGGAGCGAGCCCAGCGCGCGCTCGTGCAACAATAGAGTTCTTGAAATCCGAATACAAAGGTATTCCCATCACGACGAGACGGTGGCACCTTCGCATGTCCCGCTTTAGAAAAGCCGACGGTTGATACTTCCCTTAGCGGCGCGACGGCACGCGGAGAGAAAGGGAAAACCTGGGAACGTACAAATTCTCCACGCTCGTCCGCCTCGCGGAGATACATATAAGAGTATAGCTGCACCGGCCTGTCAGTTTGTGCTTTGTAGGAGCGCGCCGCACATCTCGCCAATGTTGTTTTATTAATAAAATTCATAGGAACCCTGAACGGGGCGCAATAGCTGGTCTCTCACTCTCTCCCAGCCACCGTTAGCAACCGTGAAACGCAAGAGGGAGAGACGGCAAGGAATCGGTCGGTAGGAGGAAGGAGAAGGGAAAGGGAGACGCCGCAAAGCCAACAATAACAGTGACAACTTCTCTCTCTCTGATTCAATAAAGCATAATATCTGAACCCAGGACCGAGGAGTGTAGGACGTTGCAGCGTCCTGTAGCCGTCGAGACGGGGGGAGGGAACTGAGCGAGTGGCGACGGGACAACCCTGGGGGTTGCCATTGATATCAACATAAATCACAATAGGAATTTGTATTACAGTTACAGAGGCTGGTGGATAGGAAATAAGGAATGTAATAAAGAAAATTGGTAGCTCAGGAAGGAAGGGATGGCGGAGTAGGCGAAGGGAAAGGGGCAGGGGAAGGGAAGGGAAAGATTTTTCGCCACGAAGAGACGCTCTTACGAGAAATACGAGTATTGTGTTCCGAGCATCTCTGCGAACGGTTACGTTAAAAGCGAGACTGACGACAACGAAATAACATGCGCGGATAAATGCACGCCAGAATAATGGCCTTCACGACCGCTTCGAGTGTCATCTCGCTGGATGAAAAACCAGAATTCGCGAGCGCGCCGAATAATCTCGATTACCGCAGCGCGTCGTAATTTCGGCTTGATTGTCATTCGATTCGCTGTCACGTGCCCTCGAAATTGCGAGGCTCCAAAACATTCAATAGCATTACGTGCAAATTAAAAACAAATACATCATCGATTTCCCCGCAACGGCAATACACATTTATTTGTTCTACGCTGGATCCTGTTGAGCTACGCGTTTTCAACTATTTGGTTAATTTGTACGCGTTCCAACGACGAAGCGTTCCGCAAATAGCGCTTACGCTCGTTGCAGTTTTAGTTCGCCATTTCGCGAAATAAAAATATCGCGTCGTGAAATATACCGCGGTAGTTATCACGCGCATTAAAAAGCGATTTGCCGTTTTAAATCATTAATAGCACCAAATTTTTCGTGCTCGAGCTTCGTTTCCGGCGTAAATTAATATTCATTGTTACGCAGTATAGCCCGCTTAAAAATCGTCGTTATCAGACTCCGAAAAGCTACTCGATATGGAGATAAAATACATATTATTTTGATAACGCGAAGGTAGGAAGCACGAGCTCATTCTCGGCACGAAAAGAAAACAATTAAAGATGTTTAAAAATGAATGTTTTTATTACCCTTGCCTCTTTCCCAGCAAGTACGAGGGTAAAATGCGTGGCGTATGCGCGCGCACGAGTGACGAGGAACGAAGGGGCAGAGACGCGGAAAGAAACAGAGAGAAAGAGTGAGAACACAAATGCCGGAACCGTCCGCCGTGCCTGTTGCAGGAACGAGACGGTGGCGAGAGGGTGGTAGGATGAGGGGCCGCGAAGGGTACGAGGGAGGTCGCTCGGAGGCGAGGAATGGGGAATTGTAATGAGCAGCTCGACAGTTACAAATGACAGGACGGAATTCGCGAACTGCGATAGAACCCAGCTTCTGCCTAAAGGCTGCCTTACACACCCAGGCGGAAATGTTTCGTCCGTCGCAGGGCAATTTCGCTTTACCCAAGGTCGTATTTCGATGCCCTTTAAGCCTGATCGCAAATTTTTTCAAAATAATAATGTTTTAAGAAACAAGTTTCTGCACGTTCTGCAACAGCTTTTATCTTAATAATCACATCGTCTGAAAAAAAATTCCATCAGATTCATATCTATTTTTTTTCTGTATAAATGTTTAAAATGTTAGCTGAGTATTGCAATTAAAATATAAAATCTTGTATCGATACTTTGCAATTTTGATTATTACGCACTTTCTAAAAATGTGAAACGGACCTAAAGTCCTTTCTCCTTGATGATACGGGAAGCTTGCGCCGCACTTGAAGTAACATTGTTGCTTACATGTACGCATTCCAAACATTGGTCTGGACGCGTATAGAACGATAAGGTATGTTGCTAACGATGCCAACGATGCGGGTTAATGCGTCGACGGCCGACACCAGAGTGAGAAGGGATGGTCGTCGAGCAGACGATATGCCATCCATGGTTCGTACTAACGAGGAATTTGCGATTTCGTTGGTAGGGACATGCCTTGCGCTTCATTTCGTGCGATTTCCGCAATGTAGAACATTTTGAAACTATTACAATACCTGAACGAATCAAGAACGGAGATTGAGATAAACTTTTCCTCTGTATACACAAGACTTTCTACTTAAATCATATTTCATATTATTTTAATTAAAAACTAGTCTACTTATGACTTTTTATTCTAAAAAGTTTTTGATTTTAATAAAGAATTGATTCGGTGACTTTGTTTTTTTCCTCTAAAATTCCTCCCAACATCTTGTGCAATTTTTTATATGGTGCGATTCTATTTTTCTACGATACAAGGAAGTTTCAGTTAAAGAATCGAAGAACCTTTTCGTTGGGAAACGTGCGATAAAACGCGAGATATCTTTGAGACGGACGATGGAACCACGAGAGGACTTGAAAAGAAGGCAGAACAGATCTCTGTTCCCTCGAGGAGCAGCTAGAAACGATGTCATATCATCGTATCCAGGATCTGATACGAAATAAACGGTGAAGAGATATTCCGTCGGGTGGTACCGAAAGAAAAAGAACAGGCTAGACATTTCGGAGGTTTTCGTACGTACTATGCGGGATATGTCCTGTATGAGAGGCCACGATGCTTGGCATCGAGGATTCAAAGGGTTTTATCGGCCTGTGTTTGCGGTGACCTAATACGCTTCGCGGTTCCCAAATAACTCTGTTTTCGCAATCGAATGCAAGTTGCTCTCTGAATTTCTGTAATCACAATCGGTGCGCGTATTTTGTACAATGCTGATCTTTTTATTCATGTTTTCATATTCTTTACAAGTTGATGACTTTGAGTATAAACATTTTTATTATCGAAACTTCCGCCGCAAATTACAGAAAATTATAAAAAAATGAAAGAATTGTTGAAAATATTAATACATATATCATTTAAAAGAAAAAGTTAATGCATTTTATAATTTTCTCTAATATCTTAATAAAAAATAATATTAGTTAATTAAATACTTTAAAATAACGGTGTTAAGAATAATCATCAGAGTTTTTCTTATATATACGCATACTGACTATTTTTTAACTCTTTGTATTTTCAATTTAAAGAACGTTGGCTTCTTTATTGAAGAATAACTTTCATTTTACGGTAATATGAGGCCAAGGTTCTCGAAGAAAAACGAGCACGAATTTTCGCTTACCGGCACTGTTGGTGCTTCGCCATTAAATCGCACCGGAAGGATTACCATCCGTCACGGACCGTGGAAAGGCTTCAGCGCATCTACTCGCGCACGAAAGGAGCCTGATGAGGTTCACGAGGAGGTCAACCAGAGCTCCGCCGTTACTCTTCTCCGTGGAGTTGTTAATAACCGGTGAACCTGCTCCAAGTTGCAGATCGGGCTAATTGGATGCAAATAGTAAATACGGCGAACGATATAAAACTGCTGGTGTGCGAAGAAAAGAAAGCGAATAAGAGGTCCCGCGCATGAACGCGGCTGAAGGGCTGGAAGGAAGAGCAGGAGTTAGGTCGTCCTGGAGGAGGATGAGAAAGGACGGAGAGAAGGTTCGGTACGTAGCAATATACGGGAGACTTAGCCGTGATAAATCCTTATATATGAGGCCGCACCGCGGCGGCCCTCTATATGAAACTCCCTCCGGAGCACCCCACGGGATTACCCTTATACCTCTCTGGTCGACCTATACCGTCGGAGAAAAGTCACTACGTTGCCACGTAGGGCAATGCCGTCCCCGTCTAGAAATAGAAAACAAATAAGGAGTCGAAGCTGGATCAGCGTCGGGGATCGGATTTTCTCATGATCGATACATGGATATGATCAATCTTTGGTATCTCTTGGTATTGGTTTGATAGTTAATTCTTTTAATTATATAATCATCACGATCGAACCACACTTATTACTGATTACAATTGAAAATGTAAAAGTAGTACTATGTTTACAATCAAGTAAATGTAAAATTGTTTCGGCATCTATAGCCAATAAAAAAGTACTCTCTCTTTAGTGTCTTTCTTCTCCGTCCAGCTGATACATCCGGATTTGGGAAATGACGCGCGACGGAGAATGACGTGCAATTTGGGAAGTCGGCGAGAGATGGCCGCAATGTTGTTGGACCCCGCTGGGCTTCCGCTACATTTCGAGTTATAAAGATACGTATCGGTGGCGATAGTGATTATCCACGATGGCGACATAATCGTTACGTCGTTAACTCTTAACGGCACGGTGACGTAATTCGGGACGTGCGAAAAGCACGGGCGAAAGTGCGCAAGTGTTTTGTTTTATCGCACCGTACGGAAGCGATCGTGCCGTCATTCCGGAAAAATTTCTATCTTCCCCGCGTCCGCAATGCACATGTGTCGTACGCGATTTCCGCGCATTGAAAAAATAAATCTCGCGCAATCCCATGTTTTTAACCACTCGTTTCTGATCGCTCTAAGCACTCGCGCGATTACTGGCTGTGATGGCCGATCAAAAAATCATTTGAAAATCCGGTATCACCCATTACGTCATTCGACTGTGCAATAGCTTTTATTTGATTTATAGTGCCGCGAGCAAAAAGATCGCATCGCCATTCGAAATGGCAACAGGGATGGGAAATCATATTTTGTACGTACCTCCGATAAATATCTTCACGGACTACAACTATTCGTTATTGAAGAAACGGATTAATTGAAAAATCAATACTCCTCTTATTAACTTTGTGTCATTTTTTTCACAAAGTGATCTTTAATTTCTCCTCATTTGACATTTTCTCCAAGTATTTTCAACATTAATGATCTTATACCCGTACGTTAATCTTATAAATCGTTTCGATTATCGAAGCGATATATAATGCATACAACACATTCGCATAGTATATGTCCGAGTAATCATCATAAATAAACAATTTTGAATTCCTAAAGAAATAAAATTATTAAATTAGCTAACAAGCGGGGGAGACTGTTTTTATTTGACGCTTTAACGGCTAAGTGCCTGTTTTGAATTATGGAGAATATGTTCGATGTGCTTGCCTTGTATGTGTTCGACGTTTTTATTTGAAAACTGATTTGTTTTCCCTGTGCCGCTGAAATTTCCGGGGCCGCTGATGCGTATGACGTATGTAGAATATAAAATGCACAACGTATTATTGAACAATAGCCAGCCGATAATAGGTCGAATGTGCGTCGGTGCGTGTCATTAATGGTTTTATGCTTTCTGCGAACAGGCCGAGAACTACGCGGGCGATTTTCTTCGCGCGCGTCCGCGATGATGACCCACCATCGATCTACGCGACGCAAAAGCGGAATTATCAAGAAGAATGAGGCAGCTCGCGATGACGAACGTGCCGCTCTCGCAAACGATCCCGGCGTTGCATTAATTATCCCGCGTTATCACAAAAATTGCTGAACTATAAAATTCATTCGGCCGACCGTTGCGCGCAGCTCACTTTTTGGCGCGTAAAAACATTACGTGTCACAGAGAAAAATATGAAACTCCCACGCTATTAAAACAAAGGGAGTCGGGTACAGAGCATCAACGGACATAAAATGTTTGTCGTTGCGATGGACAAACGGTTATCGCTGCGATTTTTGGTGCGTGCACGAAATGAAAGAGAGAAAGAGAACGAGCGAAGATGTGATCGTTTGTTAGAGAGAAATAGAAACGAAGAGAGAAAGAGAGACAGAGAGGGGGGGGAAGAGGGAAGGACAGAGAGAGAGAGAGAGAGAAATAGAGAGAAATCGAACGACAATAATTATCGTGAAAACGGAATATCTCGCTGGGTAACGCGACGGCAGCTATATGCGGGGGAGGAGAGGGGGAGGAGACGATGGTCCACGCTGTGGGGTAGGTGAGAGAAGAGGGGAATGATCCAGCCGGATGCCATTCCCGGTTGCATCGACCGTTCACATAGAAAGAGAGAGACTCGGCAGGGGGTAGTAAGGGAGAAAGAGGAAGGACAAAATCGGACGTGAGAGGGGCGGCCGGTCCCGGCTGCCATTGTGTTCGTTATAATTAAAAACGCGATTCGCAATTGCAAATTGGAAAATGGGAGAGAGAGCGTGCCGGCCGGCGTTGTTTATGGGCTGTTCATTGATTTTTATGCGCCGAAATTAATGACCGACCCGCGATTTCGGGGCGTCGCCGTATAATCGTCGACGTGTATGTACCTACGAGTGTCGTTATGCGCTCGTCCTATCGCGCATCAGATCCCCCAACAAAAAAGCGAGAGAGAGAGAGAGAAAGAGGAGGGGAGGGAGATACCGGAAGGTTACCGGACAAATGCGGAATTTGCAATGGGCCGGCTAACGAAATGTGCACCGCAATGAATCTGCAAATACTGATATCTTGCTGATACTAGCTACGCTATAGCGAGTGTCGAATAATTAAATAATTATCGCGATAATGTTTTACGAGACGCTGTTATAGTCGATACTTGTCACTAAGCTAAAAATTATATAATTATATTCAATCACATTTGTTTAACATAAACGATCGTGGCTTTGGCAGATGCAACGATGGAGTAAGATCACTTTTAAATTTGATAGCGCGTATCCGATAAAATTCGAATTGGATCGCGCGTTATTGATAGTAAGGAAATAATTACAATCTTGACATCATAGATCAGTGCTTTGCAATTCACAAATATACAAGAGGCACCCTCAATTTTTCCTTGTGCATCTTTCGCGGCAAAATATCCAAACGATTTATCACACTCGCGTTCTTAAGTCGGAAGTTGAAAATTCTCAGCGCTGCCGCAGCAGCACGGCACGGCAGACGCGACGGTACAGTACGTCGTAATGCTATAATTAGCGTTATCGTCGTAACGGAGACGAGAGGAGTATCGGGAAAATTGAGGAAAAGAGAACGGAGGAAAAGTATCGCGCGGAGCCGGGAGACCCGGACCATTAGCCAATCTGGCGGTAATGCGATCGGAGCTAATGGCCGCACGGCATCCGATAGCTCTTAAATAACTCGCGAGCTGCGGCACTGCGCGTATATATACGCGCCCGAATCCACGCACACAAGCCAGCTGCCGCTCCCGGGATTTATCAATTCGGCGGAACTTCCTCCTATCTGGATTCACCGCGAGAGCTCTCGGCATCGGTCGATGAATGTTTACTGCGTGCGGATTGCATCTGGCAAGCTCGAAAATATTAGACCTCGGTAATACAGCTAAATCGAGGAACGATCAACCCTAAATTTGACAATGTATCTTCGCAAGGAACGTATTTCCCAATGGAAACCAATCACTTCGGCGATGTATCGCAAATGCAAAGATTAGTGATCCAAATATATTTTTCATAACTGTTGTAACAATGTCATTCCGCATATGAGATAACTCGGATAAATGAGAATAGCCATACGTGCCTTTCCGCCTATATGAAGTACCAAACATTTTTCATCACATTACCATTTTTCAACAAATGTATTTTTCGTCATTTTAAGATCAACTTTGTTTTATATTTATGTGAAGCTATATATTAACTTTAGTTTTGCAGATATGTTTTCGTTATGGTGATAAACTTTTATGGTTACAACGTTATCTAAATCAATAAAAGTTAATTTGCCATATTTCACGTAATATTTGTATATGCGTTAATGCAAGAGGACATATTTACATGTATCTTGGTTTCTTAAATAATAGACGCGATTGAAGAATTTCGGGAAAAGGGGAGAACGCAATAAACATCAAATATCTGCTCCTTTTTCCGTATATAAGATTCTATAACTCGCAGTCGGAACCATTGGGTAGTGATTCCTTAAGTAAGTATAAATCCGGATGATACGCTCGTAAAGGCCGCGTGATGCTCCGCGTAACATTGCGGAAGGCGGCTCTTTGCGCGCCGAAAAGTTCCCAGTCGGATCGAGATCCTCTTTTCTCGCGCAGGATGTCTTCTCCTCGACGCTCGGGCGTCTCGCGTTTACGTGTCGCATTACACCGCCGACTTATGTCGCCCGGATGGCCGAGTTTTACGACGTTCTTCTTTCGTTCTCTCGAGCGAGGCGAGTTCCCGGGCCGGGAGAGCGATGGCCGCCGCTCGTACGTGCACGCGTGCGAGAAGGAGCAACGTATAAATACGGGCGCGTCGCCGTCCAGAGAGGATGATGGTTCATTTTATTATATCGTAACCCGCGGCGCAGTGCCCTTACGACTTTCTGATTGATAAGACTGCCACGGCGACGAGCCGTTTCACGGCCGTACAGGCTTTAACGCGCGGCTCACGTTGTTATGGTTGAACTTTTTAAGACCGATCGACCGGTCTTCCGAGAGCGAATCTTGCGCTCCACTAATCTTCGGGGATCTCCGAAGTGGTCAGAGCGAACGATGCGCGTTCCAGCTGCCAATGTATCGCACCTTTATCTACCATGTTGCACGATAATAATGATTCATCGTCCGACCTAATGGTTAAAAAAAAAATTGATAAGCGTGCCGCGGATGGAACGCTTAATTATAAATGTTTAACTTTCAATTCTTTCGTTTAACGTTCGTCCAGTTAAAAATAGCGTGAAATAATTGGGTGGACATGTCGCTAACGTGCGACGAGAGATCGTGAAAAATTGTTCCAGCCAGGCTACGCCGCTAATCTGCGCGCGTTTTCACCGCACAATGAATGTAAAATAGTTATGAGAGAGAGAGAGGGAGAGCGAGAAGTCCGTACGAAATATTTGCGTGATTAATATTTGCGACAGTTTGACAAATTATCAACGTTGTCTCGCGGTAGCGTAAAAAGTCGTCGATCGTGAGTACGCGGACTTCTACTTTATCTCCGAAATTCGGAATAGCCGAAAGAAAGGAGAAGTCGAAGACGCGTGGCCACGGTGAAAGCATTTTTCGCGGCAAATGTTCCGTGACGCTGAACAGTTGCCGCCACTCGTGCTTTAGATGTCCACCCCTAAACAAATTTACGTTCGGCGGGCAAATAAATGTTCGGCAATAGCCGCGCCCTTACATACTTTGGCGAAATTCCGAAAACTGTTTGCGTCGTATCTTGCTATACGCCTCGCGGAAACATTACGATTCGTAAGAGCCAAATTTACACTTCTGTGCGCTTAAATTCTACGGTATTGCCTGTATAAAATAATAAATTCTTAATAGATGATAAAGAAAAAGAATATTAAAGTTAAAACGATGACATTGTAAAATGCTCTTTTTGAAGATGCATCAAGAAATGGATAACAAATGGATAATTTTCCATCGATAACAAACGTTAATTTTCATACATGCGAGAGAAATTCCAACGATCAAGACATAGAGATATGAGATGCTTTGAGGGCCATCAATTCGATAATGGGAATCGTTTTGTGAAACGCATACATTTCGTAACACCGAGTCCATAGGTAACCATATCCTCGTGAGACCCCTTCCTTTCAGTCGAAGGTGATTCATCTAATCTAAAATCTTGTCGTTGGTATATAGAATTTCTCCGGCGGCGTATCGAATTATTTTGATCTGTCTATAGAACACAATATATCTCTAGCATCATGAACCTTCTTTTTGTTATTCAAGTTCGTTATTTTTAATTTATTCAGATTCTCACGTAAATGCTCTAAGAAAAGTAATTTTATTCGATAATTCTTTTTATATACATACATACTATGTGTGATCTCTAATCTTATTTAGCTATTTATATTTACTTTGCTGAATCTTGTAGAGAATTCTCGTTTCTAAAAAATTCAAATTAAATTAGATCTATTCTAAATACAGTAAGAGAAGTAAATGTTATTTTTTTCTAAATTTGTTTCCAAAATTTATTTAAAGAAAAATTGTCAATCTAAAAAATGTATACGACTGTGTGTAAAATATGTATACAATTTAATGCCGTTTTGCATCAAGACACGGATCTTTGGTTGGGTGAAGAGTGATCGTTCGTCACCGCTTTTGAACGGTGACTATCCTGCTGCGCGTCAAGATTATTTGTCAAAAGTCAACGCGATCAGCCTCCCTCTAAGCTGGTTAAAATATATGGTTAATAATATTCTCACATTTGGACGGATTGCCGCGTCAGCGCCGTGTTCGATAGAGATGCGTTATTAAAAGAGCTATGTGGCCAGATAGGTATCGACAATTAATATACGAGGATCCTGGGGGTTCGTACGGTTCATGGTACAGGGACGAGACGCGGGAGAGTCGAGAAAAAAGAGATGCGTCTGGGATAACCACCCAGAGAGAGAGAGAGAGAGAGAGAGAGAGAAAGAAAGGAGGAGGAGAAAAAGAAAATGCGCAGGTGGACGGGATATCTTGTATCTTACTAGAGTTTAAGGATCCGTTTGATCTGCTACGGTGGTGTTCACTGATCGATAATAAAAGTTAAAATAATGTTTGAATTACATGCATGCCAATCACATCGTCTGAACGTCTCAGACGCATCGATTAAAGTTTCAATTTAAATTCGTCCGAAAATTAACTTACTATGTCTCGCGGCAGATTAAAGCGTAATGATTCTAGTCGGCAAAATATAGTGTCTCGCAAAGTCAATTTTATCGACTGTATGCTGTCATGCGAATTATGTACGGAGCGCCAATCACATTTTATCATTGCATTAGCTGCTGTACTCTTATGAATAAATTCCCCCTCTCCCGCATTACTTTGCATTCCTTACGAATTGACCAGACTCTTATAGCAGAATATTTCATTGTTCAGCGATGTCATTCGCGGTTGTCGAAGACATTTCAAAGGTCGATGAAACTCGTTAAAGACACGGTTATAGCAGCAACGCCGAAACGTCTCCTGTTTCGTTTCGTGTACCGCCAAAGTACCGGCGACCGTCGCCGAATGTCGCGCCGATAAATCTATTTGATCGGAAACCCGTATCTATTGAGACTCAAAGGACGAAGAGTGCCAGGTATCGTCGATATACTGCGCCGGTATACGAAATATCGCATTCATTCCCGTAAGTTCGTGTCCAGAAGCAATACCGATTTTAATTTAGCTGCCTGCGCCGTCGACCTGGCTTGCGCGTCGTCACCGCAAAGAATCGCGGGACGGACGTGATAATTATCGCCGAGTCAAAGAACGATCCTCCACGTCCGCGTTCATCGACACTGCAGCAAATACGGCGACACATGTATAATATATAGATATGTACATGTTACCAGGCTCGCCCCGGGGTCTCTTTTGATGTTACACACGGCATCGCGCTGCGCCGGGAAACTCATTTTCTGAAGCCTGTCCTCTGCTGTCCGCGGATCGTCGGCAGGCGGGCGGATTACATATTTCCATTTGGCAATCGACTGGCCTCCTCTCCCTGGCTAGACAGCCGTGCCGCTTGACGTAGCTTACTTTATACCGGGCAAAAACGAATCCCAGACACGAGGCGGCCTCTTGTCAGCGGCTAATTAACGATAGACATCGACATTGCACCCTTGATGGCAGAAAGAAACCTGTCACATGTTATTTTCAATACGACTCGACTCTCGGATTCGAATATTTACATCGACGATATAAATTCGTGAAATCGTGTCTTCTCGATTTAGGACAGCGACAATTCTTTTGATCCAAACTGCTTAGAATAGATTAGGGCAGGGAGCATCGAAAGATTATGATTTCTGCAACGAGATACTTTCTTATCTTATATTTCGTGAAATATTTATTCCATTCGTTATTTTGTAACTTTGTATATTTTGCGATAATTGCGATCTGGACGAGTGATTAGCCCGTGGGAGCGACCACACCACGCCGAAATCATCAAAATTGTCAAAATCGCCAAAATCGTGACACGATTCGTGACATCCGCCTGGATGCTCCCGCATCCTGCCGTCACGCAGAACGCATGGCGCGCCGCTGGTATTCGTTTCGCATCTAGCCGTTTTTCCCACCACATCGATTAGCGTCTATTTATAGTAATTTGGCGCGATGCCCTGGAGTTCCTGGAATAGAATCCACCCGGAGATAAGAGATCGTCCTTGCCTCGATGCAGTGGGACCAACGGTGCATTCGGAATCGCGGAGGAGCTCCGTCCTTCTCCATTCTCGGCTGCTCTTTCGCTATCCCGCGTCCCATTCGACGAAGAGGAAGAAGGAGGAAGAAAGAAAGAAGGAAAGAAGAGAGAGAGACAAAAGGAGAGAAGGAGGCAAGTAGAACTTGCCGATTCGCATCATGCGGCTACCGGGAAGCCGGACGATGTCCTGCATTGCGATGCGACGGACGACGTGTATCGTCCGTCAATCATCCCAGAGACACGTACCCGTCATCACGTACTCTGCATGTAATATAACCAAACACCATCATGACCAAACGTGTAAACAACGCGCATTGCCGCCTACGCAGAGCGGCCATCTTTCTGCGCTATCGCGACGAATTGACTGGACTGCGCGACGTGGATGGACAAATGGATCAAGATTTATTTGAGGCACGCCGCGTTATTCGCACGCACGGGGGAAATCAAGCAAAAACTCGAAAACGAGAGCAAAAGTCAACCGCGAGAGCTGCTGGAAATACGTCAATTGTCATCACTATGTCATCACTATCCGCGGATACATTCAGCGGATGGATAGATGTATCCCAATTATTGCATAATATAAATATTAGAATACTAAATATTGTAATACGTAAATCTGAAATAAAGACGCATGAGTACACTTATATTATTTTCTCATCGAATCAACTAGGATAATTCTTTTTGCATGCATTAACTCGAATGACAGAACGAAGGAAACGGCGCGAAGACGACAGTAGGAGAAAGGAACGGTGGAGGACGAGGCTTCTTCGTAGTCGCGGGAACGGCGCGGGGCGCTTCGAGATGGTATCGGGTTGCGGCCGAACGGAACGTTGTTACATTCAAATTAGAGTGGACGACGGTATGCGTACCTGAGAGTCGCGTCGGGTCGTTGTCGTCTTCGGACCAGGACGGTCCTTCTGGTGTCCGAGCGTATATACGGGCGGCTCGCTTGTACACGCCGCGGCAACACCATGGCGGAGGACTTACGGACGAAGGATCGTATTCAAAACAGCGGGTGGCTCCCAAGCCCTCGAGCCGTCATGCGATCTTGTCCTTCCACAACGAGCGGGTCCCATCGCGCTCCGTCTCGAGGCGGAATTTCAATACACTCGTATATTTAACGAACGTCCGACCCCCTCCTCCCACCCCTCCCTTTTCCTCTCTTCCTCTTCTCGCGCATTTTCGCTCCCGCATCCTTTTCTTCTTCTTCTTCTTCTTCTTCTTCTCTGCTTCTTCTACTTCGTCTTCTTTTTCTTCCTTTTCTTATCCCCCGCGTCTCCCGCTTCGTCGTCCGACGCTTTTTCGTCCTCTGCCCCTATGTGTTCCTTTTTCCGTTGAGTTTCTTCAGGTTCTCCCGATATACCAAGAGGAGAACTCGTTCGCCGGTCGCAAAATCGCCTTTTTGTATTTCCCCGCCACGAAAGAGAGGACCGGGAAGACACGTCGCGGCTGTGAGACTGGAATCGGGAATTTATTGTCAGTTAAACGGGCCCGTTCCCCGACCAACTTATCCCGGACGAAGCTTTTGACGGACCCCTGGTGTCTCGATCGTTCGCTCGCTTTGCCTGCGACTCGAGACTCATACAGACCGAGAGAGAATTAGTGAAATAAATTGCAACAAATATGTAAAATATGCCGAAGATGGAGAGATTCTTAATTTCATAAAAACTTTCGTATATTAGCAAATTTATCTGCTTAAGGATTTCTCTAATCCTAATTAAAATTATAAAGGGTACAATATTTATACCTTTTCAGATTATAACGATTACAGATTACATTTAAAATAAATTGTAAATGATAATTATTATGCATATTATGGCATAGAAATTGATTTTTTGTTATTTTTTTGCGATTATCTTCACGTTCGTATCGATATTTTCTTTGTTTCAAATCATTCATCAACTTTTTGCCAATTGAGTTATGTTACTTTCTGCATGTCGTAAAACTATCCATATCGCGTGCTAGAAGTTTTCCCGAAAGAAAGAACATACATCTAGTCAATCGTCAAGATGGTTCATTAACGATCGATAAACGGTCTGTCTTTCGACCGTTAATAATCTCAATGTGTGACTTCTGTCTGCGTTATTTCTATAGTTAGCATAATTTTCCCATTTATAGTGTTATTATATTTACCACGTTCTTAGCAATTAAATAGTATCAAACAGATTTACTTATACCACTACGCATGTTATTTCGAAGTAAACTTTGCGTTTTATTTATTACATTTTTTACGAAAATAGTTTTGCATTAAATATAGATTATGTTAATCAAATTTACGAAATATTAAAAATTATTATACACGAAATAGAAATCGTGTATAATAATAAATACGTAATCGACACAGCTACTTCCTCCAATTTTCAAGATAATTCTGACAGAAAACATTGTGACTCTTGCTACACAAAGAAGCGGAACCACGCTGGAAAAAGAGTGACGCCCCTCGAATAAAGTATGGCTCTGTTTTCCTCGAACTAATGGCCGTTAGATCGACCATCGTCCACTATGTAACTCAACTAACTCTGTGCTTCCTTCGCATTTTATAGATATATATATCTACTTAGTTAACGATCGGCAAAAGAAGCGATTATTGAAGGAAAATCGAAAACACTTTTCGTGTAAGTTTTCTTTCTTTCTATTGAGAAAACAGAAAATACTTATAGTCTGTACTAAATCTATGACTAAAAGAGATAAAAGATCTATTGAAAAATTGGCTAACAAATCCCCACCGCTGACATTTTATAACGCATAGATCGAAAATATTTTAGTTATTGCTAAAAATATTAATTGTAACTGATAATGATATAAGAAAGACGTTAGATCTTCGTAGGGAATATCCACGTCCAACGTGATATCTTTGTCCAGTGGCGACAGGAACGTACATTGTCTTCGTTTTCATCTGTTCACCTTTCAACCCTCCTTTACATACGTATGCTGTCGCAACAAAAGACATTTCTTTTTAAAAGATATTTATTGTATATGTATATCATATATATGTATTTTATCTTTCTGATATTTGGGTTTTTATGTAATAAACGTTTAAAGCATAACTTTTAGAAAAACTATTACTACTAATATTTTATTGTTTTAGCGTTTGAATTATCTGAAAGATTTTCTATTGCTATCAAAGATCGCCAGAATGTTAAAAATATTATATTGTAATACAGTTATACTTTTAATATCGTTTGGTTACTTTTATTTTAATGGGCGAATCATCGGTATAATGGCGAAGGGCTCTTTGCATAAATTTGCTGGTTGCGAGGAGATAAATAGCGATCGTTTGGAAGCGAAGCATCGCAAGTAATGGCTGCCCTTCTGGCCCTCTTTTTCAGCTTTTTCAGGCCAGTATTATTGCGTAGCCCGTCGTGTCCCCCATTTCGCCATGTTCCAAGTACGAAATAACGAGTGCGTACGAACCGTCCGTTCGTCGCGCTTTATCCCGGCCGTATAACCGCCGAAACGAACCATTTGTCATCTGTAATTAAAGAATAACGTTTTCCTCTTTGGCCGAAGGGGAAAATTTACCGGGCGAAATCACGCTTCTGACCGCACTTTCGCGTAATCTGACTGTGGTCTTTTCCTTTTTTTTTTTTTTACTACAACGACCATTGGAAACGCATTCGAACAATATATATTTAACAAACGTTAATCCTGTGATAATTATTGTTTTGTTATATTGCAATTAATTATCGAATTAATTCGACAATTAATCAGGATCCGTGTGTGCGCCGACATACTTCATAAATATTAATTTCGCAATAATTACTGAGCCACGGTACAAACAACGGATAACAATTTGCACGTTTTAACGAGCCGCGCTTGGATTTGTTTCAATGACAAAAGAGGAAACAGGGGGTTTCCTGATTGTGATATCCAAACTAATACCGAAAGACCTATAATTAATCATATTATAATAAATTATTATTATTAAGATATTATATTTCATAAAATATATAATAAACACAATTAAATTCTTTTTTTATAATAGAGAAAAGATGATTTATAAATAAAATATTATTGTACATTAAATGTACGAATGAATGTAAACTTACAAATTCTTTTCGATATCGAGTAATAATAAAATGAAAAGACATTATAACGATAATGCTGATAACATCGACTATTTTAAAAAAGACAAGCTTCTTCACAAGCAGAAGCACCGACATTTCATTTGACAGTCTGGTCAGGCCTGCCCCCGACGGCGCGAACAAATTGTTATAATCGGCGCGACGCTTCAAGTACAACGTCTTCGTGACAAGATGTGGCAGGATAAGAATGATACGTGTCTCATTGTGCGACAATGGCGACAACCAGGCAAAAGCAGGGAGGAAGAGAGAGAGAGTGAGAGGAAAAAAGAGTGAAGGAGGTGGAGGATGGACGAACGATGGCCCATCAAAATGCACGGCGCTTCTTCAAGCTCGATTCCCATTGTCGATGCCTTTGGCAATGCGCGATATCTACCTGACTGACACCTGCATGCTGTTGCATTAAATTACCTTTAAACACGTTCGATCGTTTCACGCGGTGGTCCTCATCTCCATGAACCTTTGCCGCAAGAAATGAGCGATCCAACTATCCGCTCGCCCATTTAAATCGAGATTTATTGTGATTTCAAAAAAGACTCGTCAAAGCGCGGCATTGAATTTTTTAGAATATATTCGTTTTACGGATTTTATACTCACTAAACGAAAACATGTAAAATGAGATAATTAAGGAGGTATTTCATCGAATTGTTTCTAAAGTTGGCTTTATTATACTTACAATAGGTGCACGTTAATTAATACCAACGTCACGTTCGACTTCTATAACAACGAGGCGAAACTGTATGCTAATTAAAGGAGATTAATGAAAAATTAGCTAATTAGAGAGGAACTGCGAAGTCACGATTAAAGGAAAAGTCTTTAGCATAAGATACTTCTTGATTATACATTAAGTGATATCACTAGTTGGCATCATAAATGTAACCTTATTAAAGAATATTATCAAATAATAATAATACTATTAACATAAATAACATTATTAAAAACTTTTTAAACGTTATATTAAAAACTATTTAAATGTAAAAAAATAACGGGTAAGTGATTAAAAAAATTATATAAAGTTAAAAAATATTTGATTTATTCTTTTCTTTTTCAATAGTTGCGCCTTAATTAATCGTATTTTTTATTAAAAGCAGATTTATTATTGTGCCATTAATTCGACTTTGTCCACGGAAGCTATAGAAGACAACTCTAGGATTTCTCCATTTCAATGTATGTTTTTCTCTTTATTATACAAGACAGGCCGCATCTTCGTCATGTCGCAACGTCATGCCAGCCCAAGAAACCGGTGGGCAGTTACGAGCAAAAGAGACGGAATGATAGAGGCAAGGAAGCGCAATGGTCAGAGGAGCACCTAAGATCCGCGGAGGTTGATGTTTATAAGAAGAAAGATTTGCATACGATGCAGCAGATCGTCGATAGCAAGGTCCCGTGTGCGGGGCGGTACGTCTCGGAGATTCAAAGAGGCTTTGTACCATTATATCCGGGGTTTCTCTCTCTTTCTTCTCTCTCTCTTTCGCTTTCGCTCTCTTTCGTTCTCCTTCCCCCCCAAATCACAGGCGAGTTGCCAGTTCCATCGTGAACAAAATAAGAGTCTATATAGCTCTGCTGTACTTCGCTTCTCGCGGTCCCGGTTTTCTCTGTACTTTCTTTTTCTATCGGTACGCTACGCCACTGGACCGAAACGACGTTTTCCTGATTGGTGTTGACTTATGAAGCGATCGCTTTTTCGCCGTTTGAATCATTCTAAATATACATCTCAATCTCGATGCGCATTCATCATGAATATCAGAAAGAGAAACATTCTTCCGCATGAATCATATTCCTTCTCTTCGTATGAATGTTCATTCATTATGTTCATTCATTATATTTTTTGATATCACTTCTACGTCGTGGACATTGTTGATAATAAGTGTATCTCTTCTTTTAGAAATCTTCCCAAATTTTACAAATAATACATGCTTTGCTAAATAATGTATTTTAAAAAACTTAAAGTATCTTGTCAATGTTAACTTAAAATAGAATTTTTAAATCATTAATGATTACATTAATTTCTCTCGTCATGGAATAGTGTTTATTGCAAAAATTATTTCGAAGTTTATTATAATTAAAACAAAAATATTATTATAAAACCATCATATTCTATCCTATCTTGTGTAACTGAATTCAATAAATACAAATCTCTCTAGAAATTGTCAATCCAATTTTCTTATTTAAGAGGCGGATAACTAGTCAAGAGAGTAACCTGACAAGACGTAGAGAAGAAAGATCGATTGCTCGCATTAATTGGCAGTCGGTCCGTATCGACCCGCTTCGCGGTGTCAACAAGGGATCGATACCCTGCGGTGTAAATAGGTCCCAGCGGATTAATTAAGTACGTAAAACGCATATGTCGAGAGAGGCAAGAGGGATTGCCATAGGCGGTTCTCATTAAGATATTCGCCAAGCTGTTTCTTATCTAAAGAGTGACAGCGCTCAATCAAAGAATCAGGATCGCTGCTCTGGCAGTCATGTTGTCAATCACGGCGGCCACGACGAATCTCTTCTCGTGTCTTCACTCAACAAGATTCTTTTCTTTTCTCCTTGCTCTACCCTACCGTCCCACAAACAACTGTCTTCTTTGAGAATACGATCCGAATGCTGCACATCCGTATCTTCATCCATCTAATCGCGGAGTAATTGATATGGATGAAGGTATCCCTTCTCTTACTCTCGGCATATTCTTTCTTGTCGAATAATTCCACATCGGCAGGTGAATTAGACAAACGTCGATTTGCTTTCGCAAGAGAATATTGTAAAAGATTTGAAAAGTTTCTATGAGATATCGATAGAGTGAACGTATAGAAAAAACGTGATTATTTTTTATAAACAATTTGTTCGCTTTATATATTTAAGTTGTCTTTTTTATATACTAAATGATTTGTGCGTATTCATATTTTTTATTTGCTCGAGCATGGTGGTGCGTTAGAAATTTCGAAGCTGGCGCATTTCGTCTGATCGTTAATTAGATGAAATTTAATTTTGGTAAGAAGCACCGCCGCCCCGAAGCCGGACGGAGGACGCGGAATTAGCAGAGTCGAAGTAAGAGCGGTAGCTTGTTAAACAAATTTAATATTCCTACCCACGGCGGCCCTCCCCTACCCACCTTGAGAAAACTTGCCGGAAACTTGTTACCGCGTTAGCCCGGAAGGCACATCAAATTCGTCTGTTCCGGGACGACCTCGCCGACGAGTCTCACCCAACTCTTGCGACGGACTCTAGAAGCGCCATGTTGTTTCTACAACCCTGTAGGCTGCGTTTACGTTCTCGCCTTCGTACGAAACTGCACCGAGCACAAGACGGCGGTGCCGCTTTGAACGGCTCAAAGTAGCTTCAAGGCACCGGCTGGGACCTACCAAGAAGAGTCTGCTCAGCAACGAGAGAGTGGTTGGAGGGTGGATAGAATCGAGGGTTCTAGCCGGAGTCTCGCTCGGATGCAGGGGTGGTAAGTAGGTAGGTTAGACGGTAATGCTAGAGCAGACTTAGGAAGTGGCGTCGTCGAGACGCCGTAACTTCTGCCACCCTTGTGCCAACCTGACGCCGCGCGGCCTCCCTCAGGATATGCATGTAAGTTTACCCCGCGGCGACACGTACCTTCTCCCATACTCTCCAACGACGCCGGCTCTATACCAATCCTGTCCTATCCTATCATATTCTTGGCCTGCAACGATATTCAACCACCTATGTATATTACGTGTGTTAGCACATCTTGTCCACAACCGACTTTTTGACATTTTCACAAATATCAAGGATCACTGATAAAGACGAAAAAATATGTAGAATAAATATCTAGATATTTATAAGAATGCAAGCAGAAGTATTCTTGTTCATAAGAGATTTTTTTACTCGTCTTTCTTCTGATCTGAATGAAAGCAAAAATAATGTTGCGTTATTCATATTAAATTAACATTAATTACTGTCGATCACGATTTTTTCAATTATAATTTTATTGCAATGCTTGCTATTTACAGAAAAACATATTGCAGTTTGATCACTATGAAAGTTTAATTAAATACGTGCATGTCAGCAAGGAGATCCCGACGCATCACTGTGATGCAGATTGGTTGATAAGATTTCTGCAGGAATCGAAGAACGGGTCAGGCATCGTTTTACGTTTCATCTAACTCCGGTAAGGTCGTATCGTCATGCGATCCAATTCGTAAATAAAGTTGGCAAGGAGCAAACTGCAATCGTGCACGCCCACATAACTTCCATAATGGCGCAACGATTCCGTTGGCGTGGCCCACCCGTCGGTCGGAGGTATCGCAGGGGTAGCATAATGATTGCGTGCCCGGCGGCAATGAGGTAGTTTGAGAGTGATGGCGATCATGGGTGCGAGTGAGAGGAAAACAAAGGGATGGGTGGGTGCTAGATGGATCGCTGAATGTTGACGCAGGGGCGGCGCGGGGTGGTACCGACAGCAACTCGACCACCTGCACCCCAGGTAATCGTGGCAACCTGTAAGGTGCCTGGTATCGCGCTTAGAACTCACCCTCGTACTTTTACTACGATATCAACTGCGCCAAGCATAAGATATTGTAAACCTTTTTTATCTTATTTCTGTTCATTTGCGTTTCTTTTATGTTTAAATTGCTTTTATATTTTATTAAAGATCTTGTAAGAAATATTTAAGAAAAGTTTGAGACAAATTTTCATATAAATACAAGACTTGTTAAATATTTAATTATTATTGCAAGATGCAGCGAATGTCTGAAGAGATTTGCGCACGTGATAAAAAATCTTGCACTCTCTTTATAAAGATTGTACATGACTTTTTCAGTCTGCATTTTAGAAACATATATCAATTATATTTGTAGATGGCTATCTACAAATATAATTGATATATATTTATGTAGCTAATTTCTGTATAAGCAGTGCAATCTGTATCTAAAAGTTTACGTAAAGCATCGGTGTAAAGGCATTATTAAACAAGTAGAAATTTACGCTCAGAATATATGTAGGACTAATAATGTCTTAGCTATGCAATAGGATGGTGTAAGATCATTCTGCTCAACTATTTCTGCGACAACCGCTCTCGAGGTCAATGAATTTCGTAAGCACTCAGGTACATCTAGTAGAAGCGCACTTAACTATGCCAGACTGCTGGCTACGCTCAGCAATATATATAAGAGGTCGGACTAGGTCTGACTATGCGAGGCACGCGAGGGGGCTGCTTGTAAATTCTCTCCGAAATGAGAGTGTCACCACGCTCTCCCACCACCCCTTCCCATAGTTCCTTCTCCTTCTGTTCTTAGCTCTCCTTGTTCTCTCTATACACGAGCACCGCGCGCTGGTCCCTTCCCTTTGCAATCCTCCGTAGCTCGATCTTCAGTTCAGAGTCCTTCTCGTATATATCGCATGAATTCCCAATGAGTTTTCGCTCTCTCTATCGTTCTCTCTTTAATTTCTATTTTTCTCGTTTCTTACTTCCGTTCACGTGATATTATAAAAACATTGATCCGTTTTAAACGTAATAAATTTCGATTTCACATTTTCCTTAATTAAAAGCTATATATTTCATTCTAATTTAAAAATAAAATATCAATTTATGTAGTTATATATCGATACTAACGCAGCGTGCTTAACGTACAATGCGGGTAACGTAATCTCACTTGAAACGTTCGGAAGAAATACTGCGGGCGCTCGATAGATCCAGATCTTCGATCTTGAATCGACTCGAGACGAACCGGATGCTCATAGCCGGCACGCTGAGAATCCTTCTCCGTTTGCAATTTCAACACATGCCGTTACGCGCACGATTCCGTATTCCCGTCGAGGAGTCGGTCGCCCGTGGGACGGAGCAAACAAGTTCTCCGAACCTATTTCCCTAACTCTTACTCCTCTCTCTCTCAGAGGAGTCATGGATCACCACGCGTGGCACGTGGTGGTGCGCCGGTATGGCAAACGTCCGATGGTCTTTCGCCTTACGAGGGATGGCGGTTTGCTAGCCCGGTATATCCTTCTCGGCACATCCTTCGCTTCGCTTCCAGCGGCGACCGTCAACGCCGAAGAACGGCGAGAGTGCTGCGCGCTGCCACGCATAATTGTGTATCAACACGCAGTGTGTGCGGCCAACTTGATAACGTGATGAATGTTGACATATTCCCTAATGCCGATATTACATACGATCCACCGCCCTCAACCTCCGCCCTCTGCTGTTATCCCTCTTTTATCATCACGCCTTGTCATCCCTTCGCGATGATGTACGGCAATACCGGATCTCTTTTACTCCTCAGTGGGGATAGTAAAAATACCGTTGCTTTGTTTATTACTAGATTTAACCAAGAATGTGTTTGGTATTAATATCGAAATGCAATTTGAGAGAAATAAAAATTTTTAGAACTATGTCAGAGCCTAAAGCCCATATCAGACTACAGATTGCCGGTTATGGTTATCGGTTATGGCTATCTATTTTTGCCAATCACGATGCAACGAGTCCCGGTTAGTTGCATCGTGATTGATAGAAATAGAACCGTCAATCGGTAATCGTAATCGGCAACCCGTAGTCTGATACAGGCTTTAGATTTTTTTGATTACTTCTCAGTTCTTGAACAATAATTTATGTTGAGTTCACGATTAACATATTACAATAACATAAAATATTATAATTAAATATGTGATCATTTTCAATTAATTCAATTAATAAACAGATTGTAATTTTTTTGAAAAACTGTTGATACCTTTTTCGAGATTCTATAAATATAGAATATCTATTTTGAATGGTTTACTGCATTATTTAAATTGCTCGCCTGATTTCCTCGTAGATTCCCACGATAAATCTTTACAAATAAGCTAAACAATTTGGCGTAATATCGGAAGAGCATGTAGTAGTATCACCATAGGGGTCCTGGGGTACGCATACGTGATAGGTCGAGGGTTGAATCGAAAAGTGGTGGTTCGGTTTGTCCTTTCGAGGGTGCTCGAGAATTCGATGGAAAGCCCCGACGACGCTTCCGTGGTCTAGGGTGAATGCCGCTACCCTCGTAAAGCAGGAGACAAAATCGGAACGGAACAGAGTCGCGATACCGAGACGGTATGAGAAACAGAGACGACTGAACTCGAAAGGAAGAAAGAGTGTGATAGGTAAAGGACAAGGACATTTTCCCTCTGTCGGGTTTCAGTGGGAGAGCGAAACGTAGCGCGGTATGCGGGCCACGTTTCTCTTATTTATCGTTTCCCAATGCTTATGTTTTACTAGGCCGTGCCGCGGTACACGATAACACCGGCAAGGGGTGGAATCACTGAGAGAACCAATAACGTGATGTATTATACATAATGCATGGTCCATCCTTCGCTCGGTTGCTACTTTGCTACCTGCGTATACGTGCACGAGCCTCCGTCTCGGCGCTCATCGAAGACTCGAGAAAAAAGGAAATAGATAGGGTTCAGGCCCTCCAAACAGAAGAGAATGGGAGATCCTCGATAATGGATCGTCGCGAAAAACAAATTCGATTTTAGATCAAGTAAGATGTCGCTTGTCCGCAAAGTCAGTTTGGCACACGTAAATATTCTCAAGTATTATATTAACGTAAGTAATCGAAAACAATTAAATCACCAGCAGATATTTGATAAATGCTGTTGATTCATGTATCATAATGATTTCTGTTATTTTTCGGCAAATTTAGTTTGAACAACAAATCAATAATTTTTATCAATATCAATCAAACTGTAACAATATATTTGTTTCTATGATTTTACTTCATTCACCTGTCGAATAAAGACCACTAATAATGTAGATAATTAATTCATTTGTATCCTATTTCCTAATTAATTTAATGAAATAAACTCGGCCTTACTTAATATCAATCTTAAATTATTTGATATTAAATTATTATTTTGCTTTTCATTAGGAAATATTTAAAATATTTCTTTATAATGTCTTTACGCACAAATAATACTTTCTTTTCGTGAATTCGATAATTGTTATAAGTCAAAAATTGCTCATAATGTCAATGATAACAGAATCGTAACGGAAACTATCGTTGTAGCGGTGTAAGCGTGCGAAATGGTTTTGCATTTGAAATACTTTAATATAGGAAGATACATAACTCAAACCGTTCTCTAAATCATGGTTTCACGTTGCTTCGAGGCGGTAGATGTTTCAATTTCCTTGTGCAATGTGAATGTCCGTATTCGGGTTTATGAAAGAGATAGCTATAGAGAGAGAGGGAGAGAGTGTATGTGTGTGTGTGTGTGTGTGTGTGTGTGTGTGTGTGTGTGTGTGTGTGTGTGTGTGTGTGTGTGTGTGTGTGTGTGTGTGTGTGTCTGTGTGTGTGAGAGAGAGAGAGAGAAACTTAAGGGGAAAATATGAAGCTAATTTAGATATGTACGTTCAGATGACAATCAAAGTGATATTGAAAGAAAAATACTGAAAACTGTATGTCGTAGAATACAGTGCCCTCTCAACTTCGTCAATAACAGATTCGGAACGCTGGCGCCACGTTAAAATCTAATATTTAAAAAGCGACGGGAATTGGGAAAAATTGTTCGCGTGAGCAATAAAAGTACACGAGAGACGAGGCACACGTCGTTTCACGCCGGATGTAGCTAGATATCGTTGAGTATATCAATAATTGATGTCGGTAATCGACCAGTTGACGTATCACCAATGCGGAACGATGCAATCGGGAGTTGCGGCAGATACATTTCATATTTAGATAAAAATGCGAATAAGTATTAATTTAAGAAGTTGTTGAAAGAAAAGATGTACAATTTTGACGTGGAATGTGATTGTAAAATCGAAGCGTTAATGAGAGAGAAGGAACGAGATACTTATAGTTGTACCACCTGGTTGTAATAATGGATTTTTGATGAATGCAGGAATAAAAGATATATTTAAATAGACATTTTTAAAAAGAGGCGAAGAGAGAGAAAAATAATCCGACAAAAATAATCTCAAGTGTTTATCTATGAGAAACACGTTTTAAATAAGCGCGATGCTCGTTAATTAATCACTTTGTTAACGATCCAGCAATTACCACGCTTGTCTAATTGAAGCTTACATTTGCGTTTATGGAACATATCACGTCGAGCAAACGCGGAGGCGCTGTCGTTACCAGTGAGGTAGACAAGTTTCATTTGCGTTATTTATTCGGAGCGAGGCGGTGCACGAGAGCTCGGTCGGTGCGTAATTATAGTGGGCGATGGGACGGAAGGGGTAGGGGGATGAGGATGGAGGTAGAAGGGTGATAGTCAGGAGGGCGCGCGAAGCCGGGAGAAACAGAAACAAAAAAAGTTCACCGACAGAAACGGGGAAGAGTCCGGCCTTCCATTAGCGCACCCTTGATTACTTTTTCTCATCTCAGCATCTAAATAAATAAAATATCGGGATTCGCGCCTCGGTCGACCGTCGCAGCGGTGTCACGACGCTTAGATAAGAGATAATGGCAGACGGAAAAAAGTAACTTTATTTAATTACGAAAGGTCCTTCTCGTCAGTTACAGAAATACATGATATTCTCTCTTTAGTTTTTGTTATCAATGTCGAAATCGTCGATTTTCGTCGAGATTGTTCATCGTCGAGATTGAGCGAAATTTCTTTTTAATTTTATATCACAAAGTGAACAAAATATTGTCTTTTTATTCACATATATAATTGTATTTGATTTATGCAAATTTTTATTCCGATTGTATTGACTAGCAATTTCTCACTACTTTCGCAATCCTATAATTCTCTTATGAACGCTCGAATCATTAAAATTGATCTCTACATTTTTTGAATGCAGCACGTTACAATCGACCGGTGTAATAAATACATTATAATCGCTTCTCTATGCGCGCGAAAATTTACTGCACCAATATAAGTTTCGTGCAAGAGTGGCTGTCGAGAGTAGCATTAGTCGCGGGGTTAATTAGATCGAAATTGGCGGTAGTCGCCGCCGCAATTTTTCGTCGCCATTTTTCGCAAGTAACCGATGAATCATGAAAGTTTTCAGTGACCATCGCGTAATAACTGGCCACGATTTCACGTTGATCGGTATGCAAAGTGGCGCGAGCCTAGCTCCGTAAATCATAACCGTGGCTATGCGATTCAGCATTCTTTCTCATTGCCATCCACCCGCTCTCCATGCCGCCTACGCCATCAGCTTGCCCTGCCAGCAACCCCCATTATCACGCCCGGCAAAAATAAGGCAGCGAGAGCCCTACCCTCCGCCCGGTTTTAACGAGGCCCTGGCGATCAGTGTAGACTCTTAAACACCCCGATTAGCTGGCTGTCACGAGCAGCCCCACCTCATTCTTTTCTTTAATTCGTTTTTTTTATCGAGCCAGAGGTAATTAGGGTGGCATCCCTGCAGTCAGCGGCTCCCTCGCTAGCCCTCCACCATTCTCAAATTCTCCCTACCCCCGCTTGCAACCCCGGCACGTCCTCGTCGGCCTCGCGGCGGGTTCCGTGTTTTAATGAGATTTAGGATTCTGTTGCTAGCTAAATTTTCATAAGTTCCTTTTGGATTGTCAATTTCTTTTTTTCGAATTCTCTGGGTGATTTCTCTGTTCTCATAACGTCTCCTTTTCTTGTTCACATTGTTTCGTTTTACATGGCTAGCATATCATATTTTGTGACAATCTACATAAAATCTATATGTCTATCACAAAGTAAAGACACGCTGGGAAAATTAATTTTTTCGAATAGATAATTTGTACTGATATAAAAATATAATGTATATTTTATATAGGTAGGAAAGATTAAACATTATTTATATAGGTTTTTTTAACTTGGTTGGATAATTAGTTCATAGCGAAGCATCTTTGTTTATGAACAAGATCTTAATATCCGAGTATCCCAACCGCAGTCGAGATGGCGGTTCTCTGTTGAAAAGGTCCTAATGCACGGAAAGAGCATTTCGCCATAGTGCGGCTGCGAAGAGCTATATATAGTTGAAATGGATGAAGGAGAGACGAAAGGGAGATTAGAGGTGTAGCGTTAGCGTTAGCAAGAAATGCGTCCAAGGGAATTCGTCTCGCGGCTTAACAACCAGAGACTTAAGGCAACCAACGTTACGGAGTCTCTCTCACTCATGCACTCACACAAGAAATAGCGTATGGTTTCGAACCAAACTTAGTTTTGTACGTCTCTTTCGCGTCTTCGCCAAAATCTGAAGTCACTTGATCGCATTGACGATGTATCACGTCGGATTAAGAAGTGAAGTACCTTCTACGCAATTGCCTCGTGAAAAACAACACGCAATGTTGTTTATAGAAATGTTTTAATAAAAATATCTCTACACATAAATATATTTTATCATGGATCCAAAATATATTTAATTCGTCTTTATCGATAATTAAAACGATAATTAAAATACTGAAAGATGAATAATTTATTCTTATTCAGTAATCTTTTAATTTGGGCACCACAAATTAAGAAAATAATCACGGAAGAAAAAATCTAAATTACTGATAGTCATTAAAAAATCCCTTAGAATTTTAATTAACAGTAATAAAACTTTGTAAAAAATAATAGTCAGAGAGTTAATATATGAGAGAGAAATATTTACTCTAGCAATAGTATCACAAACGTTTTCGATTCTCAATGCCATTTCTAGTTACTTACTACAGTGAAGCTAAATTAAAAATCACGTAGGCGTCCCAACGTGAAACAATAGCTTACCGACACTCCGATATCGTGCACGAAACTGGAAATACCGTTGCGAGTGGAACGAAGACGGCCTTCTGAAATGTCGAGATTTACCTCGTCGAATTTCATGGTGCACCGGTCGTAGAAATCGGCAGCTTTTCACAGTCCATGTTTCTCCCTCCAAGAGAGTTTCGCATCGATACAGCTTACAAAGCGAAACGGTGGCACTTGAACATTAGCATTCCGTAGTTGCGGTGACGTTTTTCACAGGGACTTCCAAAAAGGAATGATGCTCGCGACGATCAACGGCGTAAAATCGGTGCTAGACGAAAAAAGTGATTATAGTAAATGGCAAGAAATAAGGTCAAGAATTTGTAATTTTCAATCGTACGATAATTCCTTAATTATATTCTTTTTTCATGGACAGAATTTAATAGCTGGATTTATAGATAAAAATTAGCAAATAATTCTCATGTCTTATTGGTTACGTTCTGATAATTTGGCTCAGATAGCTTAATATCCCTACCGGCATATTAAACTATCTGAGCCAAATTATTACAACATAACAAATAAGATATGAAAATTATTTGCTAATTTTTTGCTATTCTTTGCTTTAGTTTTTAAAAAGTTACGAGAGGCTCGATAGCTCAATATTAAATAACTTTTTAAAAAGTAAAGCAAAAAAATTATTCTTAAAAGCAAAAAATAGCAAATAATTTTTATGTCTTATTGATTACTTTTGCAATACAAAGTGAACCATGCGAGAAAATAATACTTCGAGACTTTCGAGTATCGATTTAACATGTCTTTTTTAAAAGTGGATAATAAACGTAAATTTTTCGAACTTTTATATTACATTAAAAAGAAAGAACAAGAGAGAGAGAGAGAGAGAGATTATAATCAAAGAAATGCAAATTTAAACACGGCTTTTGGTTCGGTTTTCAAGGACTGGTGCAGCCCAACGTGGGATTTTACTTGTTTCTACTGGCGTCATACGTACACCGTCGCTCTCAAGAATCGGAATCGCGTACCGCAAACAATACACGTTGTAGGCAAGCCGTGTCCATGCATAATTCAAATAGTCGCACAGCCGTCCGTGGAACCGCGGAACCGAGCGAATTTTCTCTTCCGCTCTTGCCTCCGCTCCTAGTAAATACGTAATCAGACCTCGCTATCATCCCGTTCCATTCCTCTCTACCCCTCTAGCAACCCCCGTTCGCATCCATCGCTCCTTCCTTCTCTTCTCTCTGAGCCCGTCGCCCGTCGCCCGTTGCCCAGCACAGCAACCCGTCCCGTTTCTCGTTCCAGCTCGCCTCGTCTTCTCCCGTAAACACCGACTCCATCGTCGTACACACCTCAGCTATCCCCCGGCGGCTATTCCCCGTTTCCATCCTTCAGCCACCGAGTACACAGTTATTCCGATACGAGTTTACACGCCGGCGCTCATAAAACACGTATGAGATCTGTACCGCATTGCGACACTTTGACGGCACCAGTTCAAGTCACGTTTAAAGGATAGATATATAACTTACTCAATGACCTTCACAAATCAATCATATATTGCGTATTGCGAATATGCCGAGATATAATTCTAACAGATTTCCCTCCACGGCATGTAACATTAAAATATATTACCGACATCTCTTTACTATATATAGTGTTAATCATTCTGAGCAAATTATACATATTTTAGAATTTTATGTATGTAGGTACATCTCAACAATATCAATGTTTATAATCAACAAGTTTATGATGAGAATGAAGTTTATCTTCTTTCAGTTTCCATAAAATATCTAATATATGTGCATTTCGGGTCATCATTATTTCCATTCGCTAAAATAATGAGCAAAGAAGATTAAATCGTTTTCTTAGCCAATAAACCCGAACATCGTTTATACTTTTATTCTTTATCATACCACAAGAATATTATCTGTCGACACTTTAATACCTCTATGTCGAAAGTAGCGGATCGGATAAACGTCTGTATGATTCAAACGTGAGCGAGCGAGAATTATGGATCCAGTAGCTATGCGGATAAGATCGTTAGATGTCGATCCTTCAAATAATCCCGATCAGTTATTGAGAATGAACAGGATAGAGAACCTAGTCAAACTTGCGATTGTAGACCTTCTAAAGTACCATTTGAACTTTTCGAGAGCAGTTCGGCGATCCAATTGTATTCAGACGATTACGAATCGATGTAGCGTAACGGGGTCATATAAAAAGAGCCGCGAAAAGTAAAAAAAGACTCATTCGTAGGCCTGGGCTTATCATCGAAGGTTAATGGCACGACGAGTGGCTCGTGTATTTCACGAGCATCTTTCGCGGCGGAGGACTGGGGTGAGTCCTGGAAGACGGCGGAGGGTTATCCCGGTGTATATATGCGCCGCGAGTATCTGGACTTATGATGGAAACAATTTAGAGGCTTTGGGCGCAAGGCGGACGTGTAAGCCCGGCGCGCGTGTACGGAACCACTAGTACCGGGGATGTGCTCAGGGTGCGACGGCGGTATCCGCAGGGACGAATACGATGGCGTGTGTGCTACGGTGGAGGGAGCTAAGCCGCAATAAGTCGAGGGATGAGCGCGAGATGTGGCCAAATCGTACCGCGCATACTGATATCCCGTGGCTAAAGAAAGAAAGAGGAGGAGACGCGATAGCCGCTGGCTCCTCTTCCTCTCGCTCTGCTCTTATTGCTCGTCCGCCGTTTCACAGCGAGAATTTTCGAGTAACAACGCGATCGCTTCACCAGCGCTGAAGCCGGTACGTTTATCGTTGAAAATGAATCTATTGTGCATTGTGTAACGCGACTAGTCAGAATATTACGCGCTGAATAATGAAATATACTGCGGAAACGTAAATTATCATCGTCAATGATGAAGTTGAAGAAAGATGTTCAAAAATGTACTAAAAGAAGAGAGAAGTGGAAATAGTTGAATTGATATATAGTTTAATTAAGTCAAAATATATGTTTAGTCATTGTTATTGTTATCAATTTCTTTAATTAAATTTAAGAAATAACTGCCTCTATAAATTTCAAAGTTACATTATTCTTTATCTCTCAAACTATTTATTATTTTCACAAGATTATATTAAATTTTAAGCAAATGAAATTAAAAATAAAACATCTTATTCTAAAAATGAGTAATTTGATATATAAAATTTATATGCCATTTATATGTTTGAAATAAAAATTGGTTATAAAATAGCATTACACGCTTGTAAAAAATTGTATAAAATAATTTACAATTATATACACTAATTATTAATATAAAAATAAAATCTTATTGACGTAGATAATTATATCAGTCTTTGGTTCGTTGTAAATAATCGATATAAAACATGTATTAATCAAACATTTTAAAAACATAAAAGGGATATTTTAGGGATTTGTCACTGTAAGATAATGTTCTCGCGGAAAGGATGTTGCTTACGTCTTGGTGACACGTTATCCCTATCCCATGAATGAGGAGAATATGCGCAGGAAGACGTCAACTACGTGGCTTCCCGTTGCGCATGGCAGTGTCCTCGCATTGGACTTTTCGAGTAGTAGGTGGAAGGGCGTCACGGCGAGTGAAGACGGACGTCGCGACGCTACCATAAATCGTAGGTTTACCCGCCGACGGGGAGCGTCCTCCATCCTTTCAAGCGTTCCTTTTCCTCCTCGCGTCTCTCTCTTTCTCTCTCATTCTCCTTCCCTTCCCATCATCATTTTAGAACGACCTTCTTTCCGAAAACTACGAGCGACAACGAGGTCTCTCATCGTTGCGAGAGACTAACTCTTAACGGGCAAGATGATTTTGGTTATACTACTTTTACCTGGATTTTAAAGAACGCTTATCAATCTTTCTACCTAAATGTAAGCAATTAAGTAACTTGGATTGTATCCACAAATATTTTATTTTCTCTTTATAAATATAGAAAGAGAATATTGATATATAGAAAACTATTCATGATGTAATAGAATTTAAATTGGACTTAAATAAAGATGATCTTTAATCTTTAACTGTTTGCATAAAGTTTGCAGACTTCATAATCATTTAGTTTACTTTTTATTGTTTATGTTCTTATTCTATTCTTATATTGTGATAATACGAAAATATTGTAAAAATTATTAGAAATATTATTGCAAGTAATAAATTATTTTTAAGTATTCGATAATATGATATCGCACAGTTGTTACATTGCTGTAACTCAACTCACAATGTTAGTATTATGCGCGCAAGTGACAGTATATTTAATTAGATTATATATGTATATGTGTATTTCTTGTGCCTGAGGAGAGTAAAGGTGGCGGAAAAAAATAAAGAGTAAACGTACCGCCGTGGAAGAAGCTCAGTTTTGCTACCGTAGACTAATTTCCTCCGGCTATTCTCCGGACCGTGCAGAAAGTTCTGGGTGATGTACTCGTCCCTAGAGCCTTAAAACTGGCGACTGTTCACGGTCTGGATATTATTCAAAGCGGGTACGAATATACATATACCATTACGCACGTACTAACTATCCAGCAAAATGAAGTGGCTCGTACTCGCAATAAAAATGCCTCGAATTATGTAGGCACGCCTCGCCATTCCGAAAGAAATTAAAAAGTAATTAAAACAACCGAAGCTCTCGCAGCTTTTACCTAACACTCGAGATTCTCTTGAGACTCAAGGAGGGTACGAAGAGATCGTTTAATAGCGGAATCAATATTTGACAGAAAATAACATAAATCATAGGAATTTAATTAATCGACGTCTATATAAGCCAGGATTAAAGTAAATTTGCGAATCAGACTTTTTAGTCAATAACTGTCTCGATACCAATAAGATTTGTAATGTGAACGAAAGTTGAAAAGAGCTTAATAATATTTAATTCAATAAGAATGATTTTATGAACGTGTTCGGTGGGCAGTAAATAAATATTCATCAAAATTCATCGAGAGTTTAATTTCTTCACGCTCAGACAGCCGCGGCAAAGCTCGCGAGGTAAAGAGATTTTCCCTCTCGCGTACAGTCTCTCTGACTCGCGTGTTCCTCGTCCGGGGGTAGGACGATTTAATAACGACGCGGTAAATTAAAATGATAGACGTCATCCCCCGACTGGCGGCCACTGAGAGCCCATCAATTAATGGGAGCCTCTACTTCATTTGCCTATAAATAAATAATCGTCAAGTGCCTCCGCTCGCACGAGAGGTGTCACTCGGCATCGAGCGGAGGTGGAAAAGCAGAGGTGGAGGAGTAGGATGAGAAGCCAGCAGGAGGATGGCTTTCAAATATTAACGCCGTCTCGTGGACGTCACATACGTTACCCTTCCTCCCGCGTTTCTACATTCGGGTAGATGCGTGCGGGCTGTGCCACGTACGGCTGCGCCATCGAAGTCTCTTCCACATCGTGCTGTTTTTCTCGTCTATCAACGTGCTCAGAGGTATCTCCAAGATGCATGCAATGGAATATTTAAGCTTGGCAACTATTATTCCTATATAGTAATACCAAAAAAGGAAGGATTAAGAGCCTTTGGAAATTATTGCATTTATATTACATCTTAATTTCAAAAGGATAAACTTTTGATAAAGTAATAATTTTAATAAGACGGTTATAATATGCAACAACGATAATTGCCTCGCTATTGGCACTGTTTAAACTATCAAAGTCCTAAATTTAGTTGGAGAAATCACGCAGATGCGGCAATCATATCGCAATCGCGAGGCCGTGACAATCGAAAGTAATTCGGTAGATACGACGACGACGGACGCGAAAGGGTAGCATGGGGTAGGTGGATGGTGAGTGCGAGAGCCGTCCAATGACACGCCGGAAATATTTGGCAGCTGATGGCGAGTAGTTGAGGGGAGAGGCAGAGCCGGTACCTCCGGCTGGTAATTAAAAATGTCTCTCGACCCCTTCCGCCCGGCCCTCCCCCCTCCCCCATTTCATCGCCACATTCGCCACCCTTCGATGTCCCTCGTGCGTCGCAGTGTCGCCACGAGGCTGTCTAACAGGAATGCATTGCGAGGGACTAATGAAAAACCTCATCGGCGTGTGTGACGCTAATGAGAAAGACTGCCAGCGAGCTCGACAGTGGCGATTGAAATTCGCGAAGAAACGCCGGCGTGGATGTATATCGGCTGGTAGACGAGCTGGTTTTCACGGCGGACAGTTTTTATGGAATGACGAGCCCGTCATGTGCTCCCACACTCCCTCTATTTCTCCCCCTTTTTTTATTATCTTCTGACAATGACCGCGAGAGATATATCGAGCTTCATGCGCCATTTAATAGGGAACAGTAGCCAGGAGTCAGTCGTTGAAAAAAAGCATGTTACGTCGTCAGCGAGTGAGCTTCGTCAGAGATCTTTTGCTTTTAGCCTTCGTTAATGCAGTCTATTTCATCCACCGGGACCGCGTCGCCAATATATTTCCTTAACGATCTCGTGACAGTGACAACGAATGCGTCATGACGCGCCAAGTAATTGCATTTGGCCATTATATCGTTATTCATCGATGAGCGGTCAAAGGTCACGCTGAAGCTGAAAATCTACATCGAATCTATACGCGCACGATAATTATAAGGCATATTTTATCAAGTATAGAAGGTCTATTCCTTTCTTACGTATTCAAAAAAGATACCACGCGTGTGAAATAAATAAATCTTTACAAAAAAAAACTTTGCGTAAGCATGCATCAATTTTTGTTTAGGGATTAAAAGCGTCATTTAAGCCCTACGTGATAGCTTAAAGGCCGCGGGACGAAGAATAGAGCGTGTCAATGTTAAGCCCGGAGTGGACATCAGTTCGGAACATAAATTCTAGAGAGCCGTGTTAGAGAGACGGACACTGGTGGAGAACCCTAGAGCGGCCGTCGAGGGTTAATGCGACAAGAACCCGCAGCTTCCCGATACGCAGCGGAGCGATGCGCTCGCAAGTAACTTGTAACCGGGCATTGGACTACATACGGCAGCGTGAATGATGCGGAGGCGGTAGTGACGTCATTAGCAATTCCGATCTCGTCGGGCGGAAATTATGTCCAGTACGCCGCGAGTCGCTCTCAATATCCTCCCCCTACCGGCACTACCTACCCACCCGTTTCACGTGTACGGGCGCGCACGCATACGCATACATGTGCAAAGTGCGCGGCGTACGCGGCCACGTACACACGTGCCGCGTGAGATTCCTTCGCTTCCGGTTTCCGGTGCGGGAACGGCTCTGCCGTGATTGGCTCAGCCGCGCGAGCAAACTGAGCCGAAGGCAGCCCCGGACCGATATCGGTGCCCCAATATAGAATGACTGTCATTCCGCGTCCTGCTTGTGGAATACCGAGACAGTGTCCCGCGATAATTAGATAGACATGCCGTAGCGATCGTACGATTCCTTTGCTCGACAAACGAAGCCGTGCAAATATCTCTTCGTTCGATTGTCTATCGCTACTTGCTGTAAATGGGTTAATAGATCGCGTTTGCGTCATCATTTTATAGAGAATCCAAGTTGTCTGTCGTCAGATAATAAAGTGACGAGATAATATTAATAAAAATTGTAATTTGGATTGGTGTTGAGATTATCTTTTAGTTGGTCAAAACAGAAAAGTCATGAAAATATTTTCGCGACATACCATTGCACATTTCTGTTTCATCCCGCACGAAATATCCAATGAATTATCCATGAAGGTATGTTAACACGCTGGATGTATCTATATGTGATTTTTGGATATGAGACTCAGTTTATATATCAACTTCCATCGATACAGCAAAACTGTCAAGCTGTCGATCCCTTATATCGCGAATCTACGTTCCCGCGGGAGAGACTCGGGATTTCGCCTTCTCTCCTCTCTGCGTCCTACGATTTTAGAGCGGCAGATATATATTATATTCGGCATTTTCAGTTTTTCGCTCAGAAATATCCTTCTTCCCCGGGGTCCAATGCGATAACTCATTCCTCCGCCTGAAGTTACACTGCTTTCCTGCCGACATGTATCATTGCGCGATGAATCAAGCGAGGAGCTGTGGTGCAATTCCAAATACCGCGTACGCCTCGATGGAAGCTCAGAATTGCGCGCGTTATTTCCCACGATATGTACATGCGTTCTCATTAGCGAAAAACGTTCGCGCGCGCGCGCGCGTGCTCAATTAACAACCTGTCGACCTTCTCGAACATTACGACCGCGAAACGTTTTCTTACGACGACAGTTCCACCAGTTTACACATGGATCGCGTGTGTAAACAAGAAGCGAGAAGTAGGTCGTCGTTAAAGATGTTTCGGTACGATGATCTTTGCCGGATAAGAATTCCAAGTTTTAACGAAGCTCTATCCTGTTTCCTTCTCTCTTTCTCTCCGTCGAAGCTTGTTTGTGTAGGCTCGCACGAACGATTCGGGTTTTCGCACCTTGTACGGCCAGGTTATTTCCGGTAGTGACGTAAGAAACGAACAGAAGGGAATGAGACGAAGGTATACCGCAGGGATGGGGAACGACAAGCGGGATGTCGAGCTCGTACAGACCTCGATGCTAATTTTCACGCGGCTCGAGCATTAATTCTAATTAAATATGTGCGCGCGAGGGGCCGCGGTGAGATAAGCGGGACGAAAGGCAATTTGTACGGAGACGCCGGTCGGTTTTCAAGATAAAAATAAAAGACGGAAGGAGAGAAGAAAAAGTTTCGAGAGGAATATCCCCGGCCTCTCGGCCTCAGTCGGCTTCACCCTCGCTTCGCGTCTCGCCTCGCTCCAGGCTGATATCCAAGTGAGATGTTTAATCATTCGGTAGATTGAATCCGCGGGTCTCCACTCGACGGTGAATATCTTAGCATGCGATGTTTCTTAAGTCGAACGTCGTCCCAACGCTCGATAACGCCGATCTCTCTTCTCGCGCGCGCGCGCACACGCGGAGAGGATAACAAATCGGATGCCGTTTCTTCATATTTATTCGCAAATGCTGTCGCGATATCGTCAACTACAAAACGCACTTAAAAATATTCCCAACGGGTAGCTTCGTCGCCCATCAATTTTCTACGGCAGCGACATTGAGCCTCGACGATTTGGTACAGACGATTGCCATTCGAGTAACGCAAATCTGCCCGTGTTCGTCGTCGACAAATAAGTCCCAGACATTCGGCATCATCTAGTTTAATTGCAAACTACGCGCCTCTGCAATGCGGAGATCAATATACACGCAGACATCAGTATATTAATATTAACAATTCTCCCGTCGGGAGATCAAGCATTTCGTTTTCCCAAACGATGCATCGAGTGTAACGGCTGTTTACCGGGACAAGGCGTCGGGCAAGGACTGAAAATATATATCGGTGGGCGTGGAGTGTGGCGGCAGTTGGTTCACGGTCGGTAGATCGGGAGAGCATTGAGTTACAACTTAGCTTATACAGCCACCGAAGCCGCCGCTCTACCAGCGACGAACGGCAGTAACAGCCGCCGCCGTCGTTACGCTGCAAGATTCTATTCGCAGATTGCTGACTGGCCCGCTCTTATTCTCCTGGTCGTTGCGTGTACCTTTGACTTTTCCTGCTTCCCGTTTACGTACGTTCGATAATTTCAGAAAAATTCCGACCGAGACTAAACGATCGGCTGTTCCGCGTCGGCGAATCTTATTTCTTTTCCAGCTTATTTGCAATATAATTATACATGTACAAGAATGTCGATGAACAGAGAGGCCCAAAACGGGCTCTCTTTCTCATGATCTCATTACGCTAATAATCCTAAACAGATAATGCATGTGTTTTTCACAGTAGTGACAGATCGCTACGAATGTTGCGATATTAATTTAATATTCCTTAGATATGCGTCATACAGATATTCTACTGCGAATTTTTACATTTCAGACATTACTATAATTATTGTCTTTTATAAAGTATAATTTTTCTGAAAGAAATATGAAAATTCTAATAGTTTACAAGCTGTAAAAAAAGCTTCTCCTGTGGTTTCAGCTTTAAAACTATCAATAGATAAAATATTTCTTCATTATTTTTGTAAAGAAAACCTAAATAAATATTAACAAGTTAATACTTAATTAGAAAAATGTTCAGTATTAGAAAGGAAAGAAGAATTACGATAAAGACTCCTATACAGATTCCTCTCGCTAACGCAATTTAATTGCAATTATTGCAAATTAAAGAAATATCTTTAGTGCTACTTTATGCTATATATTAGAGGGAGAATTAATAAATTTTTCATCTCGATAACAGTGATTTTCTAAATATCAATCATTTTGCAATTCACGTTTACAAGCCCCAGGCGAGAAAGTAGATTGACCCGAGGAGTTAATTTAGCGAGCTGTCGCGAATCACAGCGTTTCCCTTACCTTTTACTTTTTATTCTTCTGGTACGTCGAACCGGCTGCGTTTCCCGCGATAAGATCTCGAAGCTCTTTCTCTGGAGAGATCGAGTTGCAGGAGGTCGTGGAACCGAATGCGTCGAGGTGCACCGACAACGCGCAAATCTCGTTCGCGTCCTTTCGTACTGCAACCAATGATGACGTCCGGAAACGCTGTGATTTTCAATGGGAGTTTCTACTCAATTTTCCAGTTTACTAACAGTTGATCAAATGTTGATTAATCGAGTGTTAAAACTATAGAAAAAGAAGTGTTACAGATTAATATCACAATTTTAACATATAATAAATAAGTTTTAACTTTTGCTATTTTGCTCCATCAAGCATGTATTGTTCTTATTTTTCTTATTCTCAAATTAAATTTCTTGTATCCTGCTTTCATTTTTCTTGAAATTTATTGCTCTACACTAAATAAAACATGTGTGCATATGACGTGTAAATGTTTGTGATTGTCCGCAGTGTATTGAGCTCGGGTCCGTGGGTTTGCTGAGCCCAAATGACTGTGCGGATCAGTCATCCCTGCGGAAATCCGACTAAAAATCGGTAGTTTTTATTCGATCGCTACCTCTTGAAAAGAAGAAACTGCCCACCGAGAGTATTTTGCTAGACACGAAAATCTGATTTCCTCGCTAGCATGAAAATATAGAGACAAAACTCATACTAAAATACTACAGGCTATTTGTCTGCACATCTGAATTTAAAACAATTTAGAGTAAAAATCTCTCTTGACGCTGTTGGCATTTGGAAACCATAGGACATATATGTATGTATATATATATATATATTTTTGTATATATAATAAACAAGTTTATATGTATAATGCACGCCCTTTTTTATATTACCTATGGTATTTCTATATTTATAGTAGAATGTACATATCATTATGCACAAATGTAGTATATGTCCCCGTGCATGCATGTTATTGGAATTGTATCGCAGCTTAGGCTTCGCCAATTATCATTTAAATGTATTCGCGTTTAGTTGGCTGCGGGCGAGACGCGCCAGCCAGCGGGTTCAGAACTTGGAAGAACGGAAACCGAGGTCGCCTGCGGAGGAGTCCCTCTTCTTGGTCTCATTGGAGAAGAGATTTCGCTTCTCGCTCTTCCCTCGCATGCTGTCTCCGTATCTTTCTCATTCGGTCGACATCGTTACGCTGACTTATGAAGACCGTGGAATACGATTCTTATGCGGCCCTTACTGCCTCTTATTTCATCACTTTGCCTCGCGGGCGACTTTCGTTGCTCGTTCGTACGACGCATGCGTTTATTTGGTGAAACTGCGTATGCGATGTAGTAATATCACGGATTTGTCAGATACGAAATATGTGTATGCTGCGAATCTGCCGAACGTTAAATTCAGAATCGCAGGATGTTAATGCAATTCCTCTCCGATTTTGTACATCTTTTATTTAGCATAATTTATTACAAATATCTTAGCAAATGTTATGTAAAATAATAACAAGTTATAAGATCTTGTGGTACCGCCACATAAAAATTATTGTATGAACTCTTGGATGACTCATAAAAAAAATAAAGAACATATTTTTTAGCAGTCGCTACTGTAAATTCAAAGCATCTCATCCCGAGTTTTTAATGTGCCGTTTTATAATGAGGTGCACGCACCTCTCGAATGTCTAGCGACTATTTGGTATTTGTTTCTCGTCAGAACTTTGCATGCGACCATGTATGCCACATGTCTCGCAGTATGCAAATGCAAAAGTACATGGGAAGTCTGTAGTGTTTTTATGCCAAAATACTATGATTATTTGATCCAAAGAGTTATCAATTTTTAAAAAATTCTTTCTTTCTCCATTAAATCGAAAATCATTCTGCGTGAAATAATGTTCGAAATCTTGATTATTTATGTTAGGTAACTCATGTAAATAGATGTGCTTTAATATCAGCAATAAAAAAATAAAGATTTGCTTTTAATCAGTTACATTTTTCAAGGTAATTTGAGCGGAATTGTCGAATAGCAGGATATTCATAACCGTCTTGGATCCTGCACGATTTATTACGCGTTAAGTACCCTCATAACCCGTTTGCGGTTATAGCAAACGACGATGTCGCGTAGGATTTACGACGATTAATTCAGGTATGCCAGGTCGGTTTCCTGATCGCGTTGATGGCACCTTCGGGGCGCGGTTACCTCGGCATGGGAAAATCGGGGCCAACTTCAATATTTGACCATCCGGAATCCGACGGTCTTATCGCGGCTCGTAGCGCGCGGAAACCGCACGGGAGCCGCGTGTCGCGACCGTGCGTCCTCACTCCTTGCTGACTACCGAGATTTACAATGAATTTCCGGTACAATCTGGAAGGAAGTTTGCTCGCGCCAGACCTGGCTACCGACTACGGTACACAAACGTTATCGCGCATTCGGATCGCAAACAATCCGTCCGCCAATGCGAGGACGCCGCCTTGAGACCGTCTTGACAATGTTACTGCACGCAATAGAAAGACTCGTACAGTTGTGGCAAAGCAACGCGCTTGCTTGGGAAAAATAGTACATAGTGTGTCCTATCTACCGTCTTGATGCCAATAATTTATGATTTTTATGATAAACTCTTTACTATTGCTTTAAGGAAGTTATCGTTTACAACAAATTTATCCATGCAGATAAGACGGCAGAAAGATTCTCGACAACACAGATATATAGAAGAAAATATACGTGAAATCCCGTTAACTATTTCGTTACGATAGTTAATAGTTGCCGCTGTAGGCAGTAAATAGCGAATTGTGCCGGTAACATTTTATGAGATAAACTTTGTAGCGTATCAGATTATCATATTCCAATACGATTCTTCATATGATATGCGTAACCTTCAATCTTATAGTCTCACGAGGCTATTCGCGACTTGAAGAAATGTCGTGAGAGGTCAACTAAAATGTCAGCTGGTAAGTTGTATCATTACGCTTCGTACGTAGACCGTTATGTTTATTGCAAAAGAGCATCGTCGATAACACTGTCACTGATGATTTTACAATTTTATTGTGCGTGGTAGTGATATTTTAAGCAGTTTCTTTTATTTTTGTCCTTGCGGTACGGTTTTTCTCTCGCGAGATTCTTTTTTCTCCGTGCTTACGTAAAGAGACAGAAATATATTTGCGATTATATTATCGCGACATTCGGCTCTATCAACATCGCGGCTTGGTATCATACTCGTCGCCATTTCGGCTTCGCGGTGCCAGGGAAAGTGAGACGCCGACGAGTTACCGGAATAAGTGAATTATTACCGTGAAAATGAAGTAACGACTTCAGGAAACAAATCGATCTATCACTGTCGAATAGCTTAAGATCAGTGTGTTTGCGCTACAAATATTTCTTTCTCCGAGACGAGTTTAACCTACCAATACGTGAAAACATAAAAATATCAAAAGTATTGAACGACAGTATTGACGAAACTCATTTTTGTTACCATAATCATATTCTAAATAATATACATTTATATCTAGAAAATAATAATTAATAATATAATAATTTATATGTATATTGTATCATATCATGAGAGATCGACAAGAGCTAGACGGGATAGTCGTAAATTCAAGAAACGACTTTGCGAGGAGTTGCCCCAGTGCGCCGTTTCCACCCCTCGCATGCATAATCATCGGAAAACGAACGGATCGAGTCGAAACAAAAATGATCGTTTAGTTCCACGCATGAGGCTCAACGAGAAGGCAGAACGCGTGTCATCTGCCGACGAAGCGAGAGACGTCCCGTGCTTTTACGAGTCATAAAGCTATCGTGCTTCTCACGGCCCGCTTCCGACTACGTCGACGACCCTCTTTCCTTTCTTTCCCTCCCTGCTCAACCGACTCGCGACCTTACAGTTAGCCGGACTAACTGATATGTAGTAATGCCACTTTTATTGTACAATAACCCTTAAACGCGGCGCTAAAATGGCTCTTTATGGCATCAAAAATGAAATAGCCCGGTGCGTGTGCCGCGGGCGCACGGAAAAAGGGAGACGGCCGGAAGGCAGCGCGGACAGGTGCGCTGTGCAATGTTCTCCCTTCTGTCTCTTCCTCTCCTCTTTCCTCCTGGAGCGATCATCTCTCCCGAGGGTCAGCAACGCAGCATCATGAAGCGAAAGGAACATCTTGCTACATCTTACGGAGGAACAAGGAACCGTAGAGTTCTCGTATTCATCGGCTCACCCGTTATCCACGATGCCATTTTTGCCACGAGCGCGCAATTTATGCGATAGCTTCGTTAATACGTAATGAATATTAATTATTTGCCAACGACGACGACGACGACGACGACAGCGGCGACGGCGGCGGCGGCGGCAGCCGCAGGCGGGGTGCAACCCCCGGTATTGTAATTTGTAATCTGCCTGAGCAAAAGTGCGTATCCACGGCGACTGGCCACGGGTGCGTGCTCTTTGCATCGATATGAAGTATCGCTTCGTTATACGCCGCGTAATAAACTGGCGTGCGGAAGGCCGATAGTGGCAATGAAAAATTTTCGAGAGGAAAGGGCGCACGGAGAGAACGACAAGCCGTCAGTGCTCAATATGCTTTTAGATGCGATAATATTTCTTGCGCTGTCGTGAGACATCGCAAAGCGAAAGCATGAATTTCTTATTTTCTATTTCGGAAATATTTTTAAATTGAAAATATATTGGTACTTTCCTTGGTCTCTCTTCTCGACTTTTCAATCTGATAATCGGTGATAATAATCGCAATCACTTTTCGTTTTTAAATTTCTCATAATGTTTTGAAAAAAAATATTGCATTAAAAATTTTATCAAGTTTTATCAGTTAAAACTTAAAAGTTGAATAAATTGGCATATGGATGAATTAGTAATACAGACTTTTTTTTGCATTCCTTGTTGCACGCTATGCGGTTCGTATCCCTGGAGGCAAAAACGCGCGGCGCAAATAATTAAAAATCGGAGAACGCGCAGAACGCCCAAGTCCCATTCCTGATGTAGACAGCCGGTTCCAACAATTAAATCGTTAGTAGCTATTAGGACGAGACGCGTCTTCACGGTCCCTATCGTCTTTGGCTGCTCACCTCCACTTTCGCCCCGGTTCCGATCGTCGCCCGCCCTCTCTTCTGCCTTGGATACCTTGGAACACCCTCACGATGCAGATGACGTATTCCGGATCATGGGCGCTGAAGCCGAACCCTATCTAAAGGAGAAATTTACGATGAAAAGGTGAATTAATTTGAAAGTTCCGAAAACCACGACTATTCAGAATTTAATTAAGCGATTATTTAAAAAGATTGGGATAACCATTCTTAAAAAGATTTTAATGGAGATTTTTTTAGATTCTACAATTTAATTTGTATTGAAGAAAATATATTAAATATTGCTAGTTTAAAATTTTTAATAATAGAAAAATGCTAAGAATTATTATTGAAAGATAAAAAGTATTAGCTACAATAATCAAAGTTTTCTTTTGACAATTTTTTTATAACCTTGCAGCTAAAGTCATATATTTTTGTACGCAGGTTAAACATTTTTAAAGAATCGCTTGGTAAACTCGCGGTACCAATGCGTACGCGTCTTAATACTAATCATCAAACTGCGAACGGAAGACATAGAAGATGCGGAAAAAAGATGGAAGAAGAAAAAGAGAAAGAGGATTAAGAAGATCAAGAGAAGGTAGAAAATGGATATAGAGGAGGAGGGAAGAGCAACAACAACGGCAGCACAGGCCAGCAGTTGGTGCACGGCTGTATTTTAATTATACCACAGGCTGCGAGAACCTCGTCCAATCTCGTTGTTTCTCTCTTTCTCTTTTCCTCTCTTTTGCTCGAGCCGCGGTGCACCACCGAAATGCGAAGAAATAAAAACAGGCGGAGAACAGGCGGGACGGCCCACCGCTTCAGCCCTCTGAACCGTGTCCGTTGGCTTCAGCATCGGTTCGCTCAAACTCCTGATCGTTTCTCTCTTCGTTCCTCCCTGCTTCGTTTCCTCTCTCTATCGTGTTTTCTGCTGGTTTTCTCTTACTTCGATTCGCTTCCTCCACGAGACCGTCTAGTTTTATACCCGACATTTAGTCAGCTTGCTTTTATAATTGACGTACTTCGACTCTTTGCTTTCTGACTGTTGGATTATTGAATATTCTACCGCAAAATGTAATATATTCCGCTTTTACGGTTGTTCTTAAGAAAATTATCCTAAAACTATTGTGTGATCTTAAAATCGTAATAAGTGAAGCATTATTAAAAGTTCTAATATATTTTCTTAATTATCTATATAATTGTCATTTAATATCAAAATCCAATGTTATTACGGATAGCTGTTGTCTTCACTCGTATTATCTGTTAATAATACAAATCTAATGAAGGCATATTAATATATGATCTATATTAATAAATTTATATCTGCAATTGCATGTGTATTTCATCTACTATTCTACACTAATCACGATAAAATATAGTGCAGCCGTCGTATCATCGCGGTCGATCGTCACTTGTATGAAATAATTAGACGCGGAGATTGAATGGTGGAATCTACGGTATAATACCGCAATGGCTCGTCGTCTATTTCCACAGCAGTAAAGCGTATAGTCTCCATTAGCACCGATTAGCTTCTTCTATGCCCGAATTTGTCCCGCCTGTCACTTTCGGTCTCGCCATTCACGGAACTACACCAGAGTAGCTTGTCACGACCGTCCTCTCGCGGATGTCGAACATTTCGCAATAATTCAAGGAAACAATTTCATTTCCACCAATGTTGGTTCATTCTTCACATCCGCTTTCATTCATTTTGGGTCATACGCATATTCAATAAAATCACTTCGCCGATGTCGATATCCGTTCTCAACGCAATGCAAAAAAATCTTTGTTTTTACACGAAGTATGACAATTTGCTAAATTGTTTAATTATCTCTAATTATTCCTTATTATAACAACCAAGAATCTAAGATGACAAATTTGATACAAAGAGATGCTTCTTATGCATATCGAAACACATGATTATTTAATCAGGTTGATTATCTAATTATAATTTATATTGCCTCTCTCATTAATGTGTGAGGAACGTCTTCAAATAATTGGGCCGCCACGTACACATCTCGTATCGCTGCTACATGTATCACGCGATTTTAATAACCGTATACTTCGGTACGCATATCTTCTGACTTCCATCGCGTATCCCATAATTATTAAATTACGACACGTGTAATGTTACCACCGCAAAAGATGAACGAATAAGGCGAACAACACGGGGAACTGTGTAGTAAAACAAAAACAAGCTTCGCTAAATCTTTCCTCGAAAAAACATATTTTGATTTTTAAACAACAGATATAAAATCCTTCATTTAAAATGCTTATATAAACAAGTTAATCATCTGCTTGTTAAAGAGTAAATTGATTTATGTCTGAGATTGTTGCGCATAAATAAATGTGCGAATATTATTTATTAGTTTTACATATTCTATCTTTGTGAAATAGCATAATCTCAAGTTATATCCGTTTTTTTTCCTCCATTTGATACGTCGTCGTAACATTTCAGAAGCGAAAGGCGTTACACGACATACCTGATCCGTTCGATCTCGATTACACACCGTTCTATACGACCCAGGGGTGATTTATCGTTTTGTCATGGCGCAGTTTGATACCGCGCGATCGAAATCTGGACTGGGGATATCCTCACTCCTTGCCTATATCCACCTTTAGGCATTCACGAACGAGGGATAAATCTTCGCCGTGAGTTATAGCACGGCGCGTAAGTACGTGTGCGCGCATAAACGCACCCGATGTGCACCGAACGTCCGTGTAGCGCCCGGTTATTATTTCACATAGTCCCCGCGAGTGCATTCATTATACTCGTTTTAACATCGAGTCGCGTCATGTTTAGTGCCCAATTTGGCCTCGCGTGTGCCCCTGTATCCATGACCGTCTGTTTCTACTTGCTATAGACAATTCTATCCGCGTTGCGACGCTTTAATCCGTGGAACGAGCTCATTTTGGATAAACTCCTCGTTTAAGTGAAACTCCTACTCTCGAATGAGTCTCTCCTTATCCCCTGTTCTATACCATTAACCCGAGACATACGCTGCTTCTAGGAAGAGATCAATGAAAAATGATTACCGCGTTTAAATTAAAACGATTCAGTTAATTTTTTTAATAAACTTTACTTGGTGTAATTTTATTTTACAAAATAAACGCTAAGTAAATAAATTTTTCGGAAACGGAAATTTAACTTTCTAAACTTGAGATGCTTTGCTTTTATATCGCGATATTAAGTGCAAACAATCTCATTGACAAATTGTACATATGTGTGTTAAGAAGAAATAAAACTTTTGTTTCTTCGTAACTACTAACTTGAGACATATGTTAGAAGAAATAGGATAATGATGAGAAACGGGAAATGTAGATAATACACGTCGAATAATTTTTTACCCGGCTACTTTCTGATTTGAGGTTGTCGCGTGTCCGTTTAGAGAACCTTTTCAGGATGTCACTGTCGCACGTCGTCGAGCTCTCCTTACAACATTCCTACGCGCGGTCGACATCAATCTCGTCATTAGTCTTCCCGTTCCTCCAATCCACCCCCGTCCCGGACTGTCTTGCTAGACTTACGGTAAAGTTATTGATAATTTGTCATACAGTCTCCAACCGCGAGCGAGCCATCCTTCATCCATTTTGACCGCGAGCAAACCGTTATACGTAATCCGCATCATCACACAGACTGGCGCACTTTTTATTCACTCGTTGAACGGAAGATCAATCGATTGTTTACGCTTATTTTTTGCTAATTTATGTCACCAAGATATGTAAAATCATTTACGTAAAAAGAGAGACCGGCATTATACGTGGTAGATGATGCTATAAAATATTCATAGTTCGCACAAAAGTATAAACACATCGATAATATATTTTTATTACTGTATAATGACTATGCATTTGTTTTTGTTAAGACAATGATAACTCCTGCAATTGTGATGCGTTTATTGGGCGTCTAAGTAAATCTCTAATTAAATGCCCTTAACATAATTTTCATAAACCATGTTCTTCATTTACTGCCTGTTAATTAGCGATATTCTTTAACCACTTTTCGGTGAAAAGCTAGATCGAGGATACCAGAGAAAAGAGAGAAGAGGAACAGCAGGCGAACGAATGAACGCGAGAAGGCCTCGGAAACGCCCTCTCCGCCCTGAGACGCCTCCTGTCCGTCAAACCGTCATCCCCCTTCTTCTCATTCCATTTCCCGCCGCGACCCCGACGACTTTCGTTTCGCTTCCCTTTTTGCTTCCCAATGCAACCACCTACCTGTACATAATTATAATCGACGAAACACCCCGATGTGAGATATCCTTTGACCGGCGCCGTTTCTTTGCTACGATCGTGTATCTAAATGCAACCGAATCGTATGTAATTACGAGGAACGAAAAAGCGGAACAAGTTTCGTAACCATGTATAAATCTTTGACATGAAATCTGCAGATTTGGAAGATTGCTTTTAAACGGAGCAAAGTATCTTGGATAATTATCAACTTGAAAGCTTTTTGTGTTATAATCATTTACATTCAATTTCTTAATGAATCACGAAGAAACCTAAAATTAACTGAAATTAAGTGAAAATTGCTTGGAAGTCTGTACTAAGATCATTTAAATAGTACGTGGCGATAGCCGTAGGATGTTTTACCAATAATTGTTACTGATTCTCTCACCTTCTTCTAGAAGGTCGTCGTGGTCTTTGCCGGCGGAAAATGTGTTCTGTCACGTGAGCTTCCATTATCGCGATTAAACTCTCGAAACGTGGCCGATAGTAAGCTGCAATTTTGTGGCGCACAGCTGGGATCTGTTCACCGACCGACTGCTCGTGCCAGCGTCAGCTTTCTCTCTCCGCCGTTGCGTCTTTTCTCTCATTCTAACTCTTAATACCTAGGTGTGGAAATGACTTGTGGGATCGGATGGTAGCGCGGAATGGCAGAAAAGTGGTACTTTCAAACCGATACCCTAAATCACGAAATCGAAGGAGGGTCCGCAGGATGCATTCGACCTGTCAGTTCAGCGAAACAGTTTTCTTCCTTTTTTTTGGAGCAATCGCTCGTTCATCCATCTGTTCCGAATTAAGGATTATAAAAAAAGATTCTTGCGATTAATCGATAATGCATAACTAAATTTTTATAACACATGTTTTAATACATGTATTTATTACTATTTATTATTTATTGCTATACTATACTATTTATTACTATTTCAGTTTAGAATTTAGACTTTGACGAGAAACAGATTTATAAACTAATATTAAGTGTAAAAATCAGTCAGATATTTTAGAAATAACTGATTTAATCGACAATTGAAATGTCACAAGTCTAGACTCGAAAACGACGCAAAACTCGATGACACGTCTGAAACAGTTTCTTTATTATTATTGTCTTTATTAGTGTTATTGAAACTTTTCTTTTTGCCTTTAGATCTTTGAGTGACAAATGTTTACGACAAATGTGCGAAGCAATGTTGATTATTATCAAAATAAAACCAAAAATGATTATTGAGAAGCGTGTAATACAATTAGAATTACTGATGCACATGGATACCGCGCACGTTATCAATGATGATGCAGTTAAGTCGTCTACAAATAGGCGTATCGACAAGATAGTCTAAATATTAATGTAATACGCGCACGTTTGGTACATCAAAACGTCGAAATTTGGATGATCCAAATAAAATTATTGCACGGCGAAATTATACTTTGATTCACCACACGGATGCGATGTGATTGATTATAAACAGATAGATATGGTCGCGTAATATGACATTTCCGTTCTCGAGTGTCGATGTACTTGCAAGCATTTACTCGTAGGATGGCTTTATTTAAAGATATGACACATTAGCGAGAATAAGTGCGCGCGTAATGTATGTGTGTGTGTGTGTGTGTGTGTGTGTGTGTGTGTGTGTATGTGCTCTGTTCATATAGATAAATTTAATAATATCGCAAGCAAAACTTACAAACCAGTGTTAAATATTAGATATGTTATAAATAACAGCACGCTCTCTTCCTACTCATCCTACCCTTGAAATCTATAATATAAGATAGAACTTAGAAATTATTTATATCTAAAATCCACTGATTCAACCATCGGAGAAAAATTTCAAATAGAATATTTAATGTTAATATAAACGTGTAAAACTTAATTGCACAAATATTTGTTTGTAAAATAACTTTTTTAATCTACATTATTAAAAGAATTGTATTTTTTATCAAATGAAAATTCTCATGAAATATCAAATTAAATCAATGTTTCAATAACGATTGATGTACACGTAAACATGACTAACAATTCTGGAAAATCTACTGCGACTGTGACGCGGCAGAAATTGCGGTTAACGATCTGTATCCTACGCGTATGATCGCATCGTCTCCGTGGAGAATGTTGGAGAACAGAAAAAGGAAAGCATCGAGAGAGGGATCGGTTTCTTTCCGACGCGGGGTAGCGTATGATCAGGTCGCTCGATGGTTGGCGGGGTGATCAAAGATCTCGAGCTGCGTCCTTACAAACTAGAAAAAGAGCAAAAATGTAAGAAGAGGAGGAAAAGGATACAAAGGATCGTGCTCTCTTTCTCTCGCTTATATTCTCTCAGTTCAGTAAGAGGATAACAGAGAGAAGATCAGAAGAGAAAACGAGAGAGAAGGAGAAAAAGAGAGAAAGAGGACGATCTAGCCGGAGGGTGAGGCGACAACCCGTGACCAATCTGACACTAAATCAACTGACGTGCGCTTGACTGCACGGGCGCACAAACGCGCGCCGATGCATACGAGCACTCGCGCGCGCTCTCGATCCGAGCTACTCACTTGTAATATGTATAACATTATGTATGCGATGCTCTTTCCTCTCTCGAATATTCTCGCTGGCGGAACCTGCGTACGTGGACCCGCTAAATAAATTGGCTCGCGCTGCTTCGGGAGACGAGATTCACCTATCGCCGAAAGAAAGAGGGAATGAGGGAGAAAGAAAAAACGAAGCCTCCCGCGGAATGCAACGACCGAAAAATTCATTCCCGTATGATTACTCGACGTAATTGCCGCGCGATGATGAAGTTGGGGAATGACTAAAGTTGCAAAACGCATAATTCATTCATAATCTGCTTCGCAATTTTTCAGACTTAAGTCGCACATTTGTGCTCAATCAGTTTCGTCATCTTTCGAATATTTTGTATAAAATCATGGAATATGCTACTAATAAAGTAGTATGTATACAAATATCACGAATCGCCGGGATAAGCAGCAAAACGTGCCTGTTTTATTATTCATTCCGCGATCGCATGCTCGCGATATGCGTGGAACATTACTTGAAGTTTAAACACGCGTTAGCGACAGACCCTCCCGATTAACAATCTGTTACATTTATTGTTTCTACATCTATTTTATAGAGGCATATCACTGATAAAAAAATCCGAAATGACATATTTAAGATCATGCAAGAGTTTGTTGAGCTCACATGTCTAAATTATACAAAATTTATCGTTATTCGTAACACATAAATTCATATTCAACTTCGCATGTTAAATAATTCATTCCCTTTTTACAAAAATTACATACAAAAATATCATATAATACGTACATGATTTTTTAATAAGCGCCAAACTTGAAAATCTCTCTCTTATTCTTTCTCTTTCACTCTTTTTCGTATTGGTTAATGTTTTCGTTTTCTCGGCAGGTTTCATCCGCGTGGTTGCCGACAGTGGCACGATTTTATCTACAAATTCCGTAACTCGATAAACAACGTTGGAGGATATCACAGTGGACCCTGCCTATTTCTTCCCTTTGAGACTCGAGTCTCGGAAGCGCCGCGTCTCATAAAGATCCCTCTTTATTACCACCCTTCTTATTTCTAGTCTACTTTTATAATTTCCTTTTTGAAAAATCCAGTATAAAGTTGCGCCGCGCCGCGCCTTCTCCGCTATTTCTCCTCTCTTAACCCTTCTTTTCCATTTTTCACTTTCTTCATTTCTCGCTCCCTCGATCCGCATTGCCATTCGCTGCCCCGACGTGCAAAGGATGAGAGACGAAAAGAAACAGCCATTATGCCCCCTCATTCGGATTCGGTATTCCATTGAGAAACCTCGAGCGGGAAGGCAACAATATTGCATGTATATTAAGGAACCGCGATTCGTGAGCATTATATATAGAAATCGCGTTAGGACGTTGATCCAAATTTATCGCGATCAATATACAGTGCTGCGTATCGGTCCACGTAGACTATGTCAAAGAAAAAAAAAAAAAAACGGGAAAAAAGTAATCTGCACGCGATTTTACATTTGCAGCACTTTGTCGTTAATCCAGATCTACCGCGATTATGCGATATTATCATACGCGCCGATCCTGCCGATTTTAAATACCTGCCTCCCCCTGCTCGCGGCATCGAGTTAACGAGCGAGGATTAACAACGGTTTCGAGATAAATCTCACTCGACCGTTTAATACAAACACTTCCGCTCGGATTTCGGATTTTCCCCCGAGGAATCTCACTGAATGTGACTCTCCGGACGCCTCGTTTCTGTCACGTCTTACCTCCGCGCTATGCAGGCCGGGTCGTTGATCCAATTCGCAATTGCGATATACGGCGCGTGTCTAAATCTGCATAGTCATCGGCGACGTGAATTCACTCGCATTATGCATTAACTGTGCAAATGCCAATCAACCGTAACAAGCAAGGAACCGCGCGGTGTATCCTGACACACTTCCTGCCGGTAGGTACCTCGTCTGGAATATCCGCCCGTTCCATCTGCAACGCAGAGGCACGCTCGGAAATAAATCAACTCTCATAATTTTGTCGGCGATGCGCCGCGTCGTAGAATTTCGATGAAATTAAAGGGGACAGAATTTCTAATTTCGAGATAACCGTCGCGCGAACAGCGGCAGGCGAAAAAGGAGTCCATCGGTTCAGGATTCTCCCGGGCGCCTCCTCCTAGAGAGAGAGAAGCCTTCCGACCCACTGGGCTGGTCCCACGATTTCTAGGCTGGAATCTTTTCTCGTAAAATCGCCGAAAGGATTTTTTTTTAATTGGCATAGAAATCGAATGTCGAAGAAGGCAGAGCGAGACAGAATTCAGGAAGAGGGGTGGAGACACCGAAAATGGTCATCGTCGCCGTGGTACCGATGAAATCGACGATCCGTGAATCCGGACTTCGATATTTCATATTTACGACGACGTGGCGAACATAACTTCTCTTCGGGACTAGCGGCGCGGGATGCGATACCGGCAGACGAGAGGATGAGTTTCTCGAGAGCTTTAATAACCTCGCTTCATCGTTCCCGGACTCGTATCGAGGGGATTATATTCCGTGGATTAACATATTGACGCGGTCTTTGTGAGGCCCGAGCCAAGCCGGTCGAGAGAAAAAAAGAAAACAAGTTAAGAACCGAGTTACTAAATCATTTGCCGCCCCGACGCGTAGCCGTTCCCAAAAAGAAATTATTACTACCGGTAACCACCTTCTATTCGAAATAATTGACAGTCTTCTATCGTGATACCTCACTAACCACCTCGCGGAATTCACGGAAGCATCGCGCGCGGTCTCATTAGACTCAAGATCATCGCGATAATACTGAATAGGCGTGATTGTGAGGCTTGCGATATTCGCTGTCATCGTCGGATTTTACGAGTTTGTTATCTTTTTATAGATTGCATAAATTTCTTAATTTGCAATCTCGTCTTCAGTCGAACAGTACTATTATATAAGTGTTTAAAGAAGTTTGTTTTTAAAAAATTTGAGAAACTTTTTCTATCACTACAAATGTTTAGAAAAAAATGACAACGCAATGATGATCGAAAAACTCACGATTCACGTTCATACATATTGTACAACAAAACTTGTTGAAAAATTGAAACTACACTCGATACTTATGGTGAATAGGAGCAGCAGCGTGTGTGCATGGTCGAGGCAAGACGAAAAATGTGCGTGAAACATCGTGATAAATGATAGGACGTACCGGGTCGGCCCTAGACCTGAAGACCCAGAGACCCACTCGCTACACCGCCGCGAAGGAACGGATAAAGGACCTCGTTGCCTTGTCTCGGCGCATATTAATGGACAAACATAATCGCCGCATCTCAGCAGGAGCCGCCAGCTGAAATATCCGCTCGTCGTTGCCCGTTGCTGCCTCTTCTGCCGTGGCTTCGGCTCGCCGCCGCAGTTCTCTGCACGATGCCAGGAAGCGACGTTCCTCGACGCGGACGTACGTTGGAGAGAGCATTTCCCTTGCCGAAATTCTGAAAAGACGGAAGAACGAAATATATTTTTACGTGCACGGGAAGAATGTGTGTGTAAATTTCTTCAAAGAAGTGAAAGGTGTTGTGGAAGAAATGACTTCAAATATCTTTATCGATTAAGTTGCAAACAACCAGTGTCGTTGCAAATAAAAGTTTAGAAAGGTGTTGTACAAAACTTAAAGAAATGGTTTCTGTAAGTGACAGTGAAAACATCTCAGGCCGATGTTAAAACACGATGATGTGCAGGACGATGTAATAATTTTAGAAAAAACTTTATGCATTGAAACTGTATGTTACAAATATGCAAAAAACAGAAACAAATAATGAATTTATATCAGTTTGAACTTATAAAGTCACAGTTTAGACAAATCAATCAGCACTGATAAATATCTATTTTATACCTCTTCCGAATTAAATTTCTTTTATCATTTGCGACATAAAAAATAAGTGATTTTTTAAATTTACAGATTAATTAAAAGTTTTTCATAATATTACACTTTGAATATAATAAATATTTAATATGTGACATATTTAATATAAATCGCTATAGTTTCGTTTGTTTTAAGTAGACATTAATTTTTTTTATTTTGCAAGCAATATAACGCGATATTAGCTTTTTTTATGTGCAATACGATTTTAGAAAAAGTTCATAAAATCTGTTTATCGTTAATCATATGTAAGAATACACGTTTTAAATTTAATGAGAGTACCACGTATTTCCGTCTCTCATTTCGATGTAGAAGAAAAATGTCTGCCTGAAGGAAAAATTAGATAAACAATTTCTTTGCCTAGCTGTCAGAATTGCACGCGGCACCGATTTCCCGCTCTCTTCCATGATCTCCGTGCGCTCGTGCGTCACGATAACGCACGACATCACGGCAAGTGCCGTTTGATTACGCCGTCCGCTATCAGCCGCTATAAAGTCGATGGAAGGCGGGCGTTAAAGCCGCCTCTCGGGCCCGCCTCTACCTCCCGTGCAGGCTCCCCACCGTTTCGTTTCACCGTCTCTCACCGGGAGACGCTACCAGACCCGCCGCAGGCCATGAGGCTGGTGGCCGAGCCGAGCGTCTGGCGAACGCTCGCAAACCACGGCCAAAGTAGGCAGAACGGTGCGCCATACTAGCACCGTGTCGGAGACGAGCCTATATATTTCTCTTTCCGTCTTTCCGTTTTCTCTTCCTTCGCTTTCTCTCGCTCCGCACGCTCGTCCGCTATTCCCCTTCTCGCTTTCGCATCAAAGTGCACCGTGTCAGTACGTCTTTGTCCTCTTACCACGAAACAGCTTTTGAATGCGCGCACGAGCGTGTCACGTAATCGTGATTACGTGTATGTACGCACGCACACGTGTGTGTGCGCGTGCAGGGCTGCGCGAATGCGTGCCTGCGTGCGTGAGTACGTGTACGTCCAGGGGTTTAATGGACCCAGCTAATGACTATTGGCCAGCAGACCTGGGCGGGACCACGAGCACTCGCGCGATGCACAAACTTATGTATACCTGTGTGCATGAGGGGCATGATCCCTTTGCATTAGCTGTTCCTTCACATCGACTACAAACTGCTGGTTAAAGTATTTCGGGCTTTGTTTTTTGCACCAATTAGAAATTGAAGACGAATCGGGAAGCAAAATAACGTACAGAAGCAGAATAACGTACAAAGCAGAATAACGTACAGCAAAACATAGGACGCTCATTTTAGTAATAAACGTGTGATCCGTTCGCTCTTTTTAAATTTATAATGCTTCACGGAAGTGCTAAAAATAAAACTTCTTTTACAAGTTTGAAACCGTGAACTTTCCAATCTCAAGTTAAAATAGTCATTTTTAAACGCTTCGAAGGAAGATAAAGGTGATTCTCTAAAATTAGCCATGTCATACAGATTCGATTAAACTTTTACAAGTATCGCTTTACGCAGCGAGATAGTTAAATCCAGATATATAATGTTAATTATAATTTGATAATTATGTCCAATGCATACTGAATTAAAATCTAACTCAGACACGAAGAGATATATAAAATTCATGCGATATATTGGCACACAGAAAGCCTGTCTAGAATGTTTAATTGTCGCTTGTCAGGACAGTCGTACGAATAGCCATTTTAACGTCATCGGCGGGCATGGTGCTGCTGCAAAGGACGAGCCGAAGGGTCGCGTCGACGTGGTTCTTGAGGAGCGCCGCCTTCCACGGTGTGTCGGGTCCTTTACAACGCGATTTACATAGAATGGTTGTCCCGTCGGCGCATGTATCGGCAGCGCTTAGCGAGGCAGCCTGAAGAAGGAAGAGAGAGACGACGTGTCTATACTCGCGAGCTCGTACGTCAGTAATGCGGAGCAGACGCGGAGCAGACGCTGAAAACATCCATCACGCTCGCGGGGTCCTATCTCGTCCTGTGGATCTCCGCTTCATAATTACATTCTCGCCAGCTCCAAGGGACCGGGGACCAGGATACTGCCGCGCCATATCTCGAGATGCGTTCAGCTACCCCTCCCGAGATCGCAGTGGTGTGTACGCGCTAGGCAATTAAACGGAAAAATGCGATGTACGTGCGAGAGCACGTTTCTCTCTCTTCCTCTCTCTGATGTATACGAATTCGAGAATGTGAAGCGCCACTTCGTTATGTAAAGACATGCAAAGTGTATTCCTTGTAAATAATTGTTAATAATAATTGTAAAATCATTAAATAATTGTAAAATGTATATATCTGAGGGTTATACAATTTTGTATGAAAATATGAAATACTACATGGAGCAGGCGCATGAACACGGTGTAATTAAGCAAAAGAATGGAATAGACGTGCAGTCGCTTACTTTCCTCGGAAGATGCATCTGCGAAGTAGATTAAAATTTCTAGGTACATAGAAAAGAGAGGCTATATATATATACGCTTGATGAGAAACGCGACCTGCCGTGTCTGTTAATTAAGTTATTTATATTGGACTTTAATTAGTTTTTGCAAGGGATGAGATGCTTTATACACATCTCGGCATAAAAAAGTTCTCCTCTGAGATGTAAAATTTTGTCTGTTATACAAGTTTTGTTTTCCGTTCACACATTGTTTGATTTTACGTCACTCCTCGAACTTAAGGTTATCCCTACCTATATAATAAGTTATCTGAGCCAAATTATCACAAAGTAACGAATAAGATATGAAAATTATTTGCTTCTAAAACAAATTTTTTTGCTTTAGTTTTTAAAAAGTTACGGGAAGCTCGACAGTCCAATATTAATTTTTTTTAAAAGTGAAGCAAAGAATAGCAAAAAATTAGCAAATTACTTTCATGTCTTATTAGTTACTTTCAAAGTAATATAAGGTGAGCCAAGCGAGATAATCAATCAGCATCGCGGAAAAGAGGCAACAATACTTCGAGACTTTCAAGTATCGATTTAACACGTCTTTTTTAAGAGTGGATTTTTTCAAGAGGAGGAAAGAAGAAAAAGACACACGCACAGTTAAATTATGAAGATACGCGACGTTAATGTGGCTGCCTATAAACGCGGTATGAAACTCGCCTGAACTAACAAGAAATGTTCGAACTAGTGACAAGTTGTATCAAGCGGCATGCTGTCTCCCTAATTTCTGCTCGTATAAAATAATCAGCGGCACTGTCGTACTTTTTTCCTTGGTAACTCCAGGGCGCAGCAGCAGCTGCTTCCAAGACAAAAAGGTCAATGCGAGGCGGCCGGGCGAAGAAGCCGATTAAAGTTTCAGGGGTATGTGACAATGGCTAGAGAACGAGGGTGGCAGGTGCCTCACTCATCTAATATTAACATCACCGATCGATAGCACCCGGGAGAGAACGAGAAAGGACGAGAGGATCGAGCCCTGCGGCCGCGTGGGTGGAGACAATAATCGGCCGGATAACTCGTTTGTCTTCTCGCGCTCAGTTGTTCGTTAGGGACTGTCTATCGCAAATATCGTGCGAGCACGAACGTATTTACTGATGTCTCCCAGCGAAATGGAATCGTGAGTTTGAATTCGCCGCAACTAAATGGGAAAGTGGATAATGACGGCCGCGGGTGGCGGTGTAGCGACGAAGGAATTTTCGTTATTTATCCTATTCCCGTGTGAGAGAAATCGATCGGTGCTGCAATTCGTAAAGCATAGCCCAGTGTCTCGAGTCTGGCAGTGGTCAATTTCGTGTGATAAAAAGTTTAAATATTTTTAAAAATAATTAATATAATATTGTGGATTTGTGTCATATTATTTAAAGAAATCTTTCAATAATTTTAATTCATCACACTGAAAAAAAAATTCTAGGTAAACTTATAAGATGTATTTAGTAATGCAATTTTTGAAATATTTAGTTAGTATTACCAAATATAATAATAATAACAAAACATTTGATAAGAATTACGAACATTTCATTTTTATAACATTATTTTGTCATAATGACCTATATGTTTAGTTGAAACTATTTCACCAAAGTTATTGGTAACTTTTATCAAGCCTGGATTATTATACCCAATTCTTTTTTTCAGTGCATGTATTTTCTAAACCAATTCAAACATTAATATTTTATTTATTTAATTCTCAATAAGATATTGCACATAAAATTTATCTGAGCATAATTACGTTATATTACGTTACGTTATATTTATAAGAGCGGTAAAATGATTCGGTATTATATACGAAAGTCCTGTTAGTCACGTCCAATTTCTGGCAGGTTTCTGAATATTCCAACGGACATTTCCACGCCATTTGTAATTTGCACGAATGTCGTAACCGCATTTCTTCTCTAATATCGCTCTCTTTCAACATCCGCGGGTGATTTTGTGTAGCGTGAGGAGCGGCCATCGCCCGGTATCATGGTACCTGGGTGAGGGTTGCAATTTTTGTATTTGTAGGAATATTTATAGCGGCAACGGGAATTACCATAAACAACGCGGCGAAGAAACTCAGGGATTACTGTATTTAAAGTGCAAGGGGGAATAATTACCGTGAACTGCAGCTACTAGCAGAGCCATCGAGGTCGACAGCAGAAAAGGGGCGTACTGAACGTCATAGAGCGATACTGGCAGATTGTTCGTCGAAGAGGGAGAAGAAAAGAAAGCAGGAAAGAAAAAAGAATGTATGAAACCTCATTTTTCTTTTGGACGTTCGTTACAATAACGGCGTAACATTCGACGCGAGCAAGACATTTCGGTTCGGCAGGTTATAATCATCTTCGCTTTCCTTACAAACGTAATAGAATGGTAAAAACATAAGCGAACATGAGAGAAAAGCGTTTACGTGTATTTTGAAATTATAAAAATATAGTAACCACATCACATTCATTATTTATTTCTACATTTGGTTTAATTTGAAGAAAAACTTGTAATGAACATGATGGTAATGATGATGATGATAAACATAAATAGAAAACGATAATGTAATTTCTTCATCTATATTAAATAAAGTTGATAGCAGTCCGTAGTTGTCCTTAGAAATCATAGAGTATAGAGACTTTTGCAGAGTAAGGTGCAAAGGTCATTGAATCGTGCGGCTAACGAGCGGTAGCCGTAAAAGATATAAATTCGCTTTACGTTCGAGCCGAGTCACGCAGCGCTCTTTGCGACTTGATGATGATGAACTTCCTGGCCACCACTTTGCCTTTCGCAAGCTCGCTCGTAAAGTCGAATTTAATCTGAAAGGAGCAAAAACGACAGTAGAGACAACGATGCGAAGTTATATCGTGAAGATGTACCCGCGCAAAAATCTCATAACAATAATTTTATACGCGCACTTGAATAATCGTGAAAAAAATTTGTTTGAATTACATTTGATTAATTTGAATTCGTATATATCATATGTACTACAACAATTGTTACATCAAAATTTATTAATAAATTTTGAAGCTTTTCGTTAATTATTGTATAATTATATTATCATGTGCTCATATATTCGTAATAAATTATTTGTAATTATGTGCTTATTGTTCTTTTAAAACACGACAGGTAACAAAAAGAGTTTTATCGTCTTGTTTACGATCCAATGCACAAATATGGTGATTTTTGACACTTAAAAATTTTGAAGACTTAATCTCGGGAACAACGGAATCATTTACCGTAATATGTATGCATGATATAATCATTCAAGGAGATGGCGTGACACTTATCGATCTACGTCCTTGTACTTTGTCACGATTACGTGTTATCGCTCGCCTTGAATTTGTATATTTTTTTCCATTTCTCAAATCTTTCAGAATAGCTCGACTTATCGATAAGACACGGTGTGCATATCCGCCTGTCGGCATTAATATTAATACGTTACAACTGAGCTGCCACTTAGTTACCACGTTCCTTAGATTATTCTTGCGGTATCAAGAAAATGAACGGCGGCAGGAACTTTACAGCGACGTTATTTTCATCGTTCTAACTTAACATTGCCCTTATCGTGCTGCGGCTGCTAGGCCGTATTATACATGTATACGCACACATCACTGCCGTCCATCTACCACCCATCTTCGCCTTTGCCCCGGTCATTAGCGTGATCGACAGCGCTATTATTTCCCTTTGTGCGTTCTCCTGCCGCGCGCGCATAATTAGTATTGCGTAAATCTTATGACGCGCGAGCGAGACTTTTTATTATATTCCATTTTACCGTTCGACGCTTTTGTTATTCGGGCTTATATTACGAAACATAGTTACAAGAATTACGTAATAAAAAAGAGAAAATTCTTTGGATATAGCAGCAATATGGTCATGAATCGACAAATAAAATAAAAATAAGAAATCGCGTACCTGTCAAATATATGTTTTCAGGAAACAGTTGCCATATATACATATAGTACATATATAGAAATCGCGTTGATGCAAGTACAATTTTTTGCTTTTAGAACGATATTCTCAATTAAAAACCACTGCGCTTCTCTTGCTCTTGTGTCAGCCAACCAATCGTGAGTCGCGACGATTCACTATCGCGAGAACGGCTATTCGAACGGCTCGTACCTGGCATTGTACAGCAAATTGATCATAACGAGATTTAATTAAAAAAGACAACGCTGGCTATTGAGCGCGATTACTCACGAGCGTTTCGTTTTTCCACGCCATAAAAGCGGCTGCTGCGCCATCGGCGATGACCCGAAATCAGTAATCGATTAGTAAACGAATACATACATGAAGTTTCGAAATATGCACGTTACACGCGGCATTGGAATATTCGAGATATTTTTCAGGTAGTGAGTAAAATGCAATTTACTCGTAAATGAAATAAAGCCAGATAAATATAAAAAGATAATAGCGATAATTTATCAGTTTGCTACATTAATTTATTTTACAAAACTTAACGTAAAGAAAGTTCCTTTAATAATTATATTAAAAGAATTAGTATAATTAAAATTTAAAATGATATTGCAATAAGATTGCATTTAAAAGTATTATTATGATTTGAAGAGTAAGTATAATAACGAAAAGAGAAAAGAAGATCTGAAATATGTTTTCTATCTTGATATTACCGCACAATCGACTGTGGTGAATTGTTCCAAAATTAAGAACTTGCGATCGTAAGTTGCGAGCAAGTGCAAGCACATATATCATCCTACGTATATAATGCAAAATGTACGAAATGTACGAATGATTCTAACATTGTTATGATCTCGAGTTTGTTATCGCGATCTTTTATCGGCGAACCGTTTCGCGTTACGATTGCCGTTGTCACGAGAGCTTTTGAAAATTTGACACCTGAACCCTGCCAGAAACGTCGGATTTTATCGCGCCGGAAACACTTCCGGCAGATTATCCGCGCGTTAACTAAAATTATCATTGTACGCTGGTAATTTGCTAGCGTGAAATAGTAACAATAACCTGATACTTGACCATTTAACTGCCGAATTAAGCGGAAGGGAAGTGACGAACGAGGAGAGACGGTTTTAGTTGTGCGGGAAGTGCGGCATTAACAAGACGCAGCGTATAATCGTGGGGCGCCGTTGCTGCGACAACGGCGTTACAATTTCCGCTCAAACGGCAAGACTTTTGTACGTCAGGAAGATGTTCTAAAACTATCCAGGACACGCCGGAAGGCTTCTGAAATAAGGTACCACCGGCGGCGGAGTGGTGAGGGCGAGCGACGGTAACGGGACTTCCGAAACGTGCCGGCGTGGGTGGCGGCGACGAGAGAGCGGGTGAGCCAGGAATGTAATCACAGGATTCCCTCGCGATCCTTCGGGACGCTGGTAGCCATCTTGGATTCTTAGCAAGGTTTCCCCGGCTTATATATATCGTTCATTAGGCGTTGACAGTGACAGCGGCGCGGCTTCTATCTCTAGGCCCGCGGCTTCGCTCGCGTGGCTCTCCTCCCTCGTCACGCGCCTAGCCGTACGCGATCCGCTCAACGCTCACGAAATCGCCTATCGCGGACTATGCACGCGAGTGCTGTGTGGAAATGGCCGCCAGCTTGAAATAAGTGTGGCAAGGTGACGGGGTTAAGGTAAGTTTCCTGTTACACGCGCGCAGTAGCGACCGGTATACGAGCCGGCGTAAACTCGCATCGTGTTCGCTGCGCCCGACGTGCACGATGTTTAAGTGCGACCCCGTTGCTGCAAGTCGCGCGGAATCGAGCGTTTATAAGCAGCGAAATCAGCTCTCTCGCCGGAGGTTCAAAACCGCGACATTTTATGGATTGTTTTTCAGTAAAGCTTTCTACGTACGACGCCACGAATCGAGTTGGAGATGTGGCCCAAATTAATCTTCCGTATTGAATGTAATTAAATTTGGAAGACACATTTTTATGAATTTCTTATTGAATCTCTTTTTACCTATATCTTTTGTCTATCGCTATCCTTCAAATACAATCAAAATCTGTCTTTAATATATAATTCAAAGTTCACACAAATTCTATTTTAACAAAAACATTTATCATTTGTTTATCTGGAACAATTAGCGTCGTTTATATGACCCATATTAATAGATAGTAGACAAAAATTTGTTTAAACATTTCCGGATATAAGAATGAAATTAATCATCATTTATTATTCACGGTTTATTATCACCGAGGACAAGATGGATCGACCGGCATTAGCTCTTGGCGAAAATGCGTTTCCAGGTATTTCCTAACGAACGCTACCAGATAGCAAGTATGCGGCACGACCGTTTACATCGTTTTTAATCAATTCTCGGCGAGAACACGCCGCGCGGCGGTTTAACGTTTTAATAAGCGACACCTTGATAAGATCGTTAATTTCAATAGAGTTCGTTTAGGGGGACTCGCATGCCCTGTAATATTTTTCGAAACGAGTAATTTTCAGCGAATCAACGTTTTTATTAATTAAACGACGCGCGACTGGCGACAAATTGCCTCGATTAAAAAGCCATTCGCCGACGTAACGATCGCGAAGCGCGCCGCGCGAAGAATAATCGCTCGAGCGGTAGCGGAAGATTTGTTTATCAGCTTATCGGCCGTCTGTTTCTCTCGCCGTAACTTATATTGTAAACCGAAACCGGTTCGGAGTGACCGGCCCGGAATGCCCGTTGGGCAATCCAGATGAAGTTGCATTCTCGGGTTCATTGGTGCATAACGCTGAGTGAGGCTCGATCATCGTTACGTCGGTGCGACGTTGCATAAATATCGAAAGCGCGTGATCGAGCGACCCACCGGAAAAAGAAAGATCTACCATCGTCAAACGAACACGGAAAATCGAGGATTCGTAATTCATGACTCGACGGCATCTGCAATTAAACGCGCCGTACATTGGCTGTCTACATCATCGTCCGTCAGTGATATTATAATTGAAACGGAATAAATTTAATTATCACCGACGCGATAGATTAATGCTCCCGAGCGGTACACGCATTAACGACAAGTAAATAATAGTAATTTGCGCAAAACGTATAATTATTGCATTCTTCGATAGGACAATCTTAAAAATCGGAAAGAGACAATCGGATTGACAATTTTGAAATCTCAATGCGACTGTTTAAAAGTGACGTTTAGTTTTCGATTAAGGACGATGCGCCGAAAACGGTGTGCCAACCGCATATTCTCACAGAATATCCAGAAAGACGATGACGACGACAGGAGAAAAAAGATGTTCCTCGTAAAGAAGCTCGCAGATATGCATGGGAATTGCATATGGGGAGGAGAGGGAACGACTCAAGAGCGGCGAGTGAGGGTAAGATCGCGGGAGGGAAGATAAAGCTTGGATAGTCAAAGAGGGCGAGAAAGAGAGAAAGAGAGGGAGGGAAGAAGAGAGAAAGAGTGCAAAAGGGGGAAGAAATAGCTTTCGCGCCTTTCTCCGCTACTTTTCCATGGAAGACGAAACGACCTGCATGCTAGCACGGTAAAACGGTATGCCTGGCCCCATAACTCGAGGATTTTTGTCGTCGGCTTTAGTCGCAGTTTTATGCGGCAACCTTAAAATTTCCTCGCTTAACGAAGAACCCCGAGGGGATGATCTGTGGCGAGTACCTGGCCCGACACACAGCGCAAAGCGCTACAATTTTATTCCATCTGGGTATTATGGGAGGTGCGGTGAGTCCTCGCGAAGAGCGAAAGGGCGCACTGTGTTAGAAAGCGCAAAAATAGTGCCCTTTATGTTATGTATATACACATTGCATATTTCTCTGGCACACACGGCACGGACGTTGCCATGCGATATCAGCGAAGCATCGCCCTATGAATGCTTGAGCCGCGATAAATTATTAGCGTAATAATTGTGCGTCGTAAAACAGTTCTTTTCCTACGTTAACGAAGCTACGTAAAAGGTACGTCGCTCGCGCTCTCCGCACCGTTCGTTACGTCTCCATACAATTAATGCCACGTGCAAAACTTGCCCTGCACGAGATACGATGATCGCAATATTGTCGGCAAAATAGTAATGACAATAATAACGCGATCGCTTTTCTAATCCCGACGATACATGGCGATGCGCAACGATGCCACTTACATCATTCACGATGATTCACGAAGAAATTTGTTTACACCTTGAAGAGCGTAAAGATAGTATCCCTCTACTCACGTTATCTCGCATGAGTAAATTATTAATTCTTATCGCAGTCATAAACTCATAACCATGGCTGTCTTTTCTTAAACTAACGAAGCAATGAAAGACAATTTCGATGCACAGGAACGAGAACGGTATATTTATGCAAATACGTCGGTTACGTGCATATTTATAGACATGATAGAAATTGCGATAAGTACCGCAAAAACACACGATGTTAATTTGACCAATGCAAAGCAATTCAGATTAGAAGTACACTATAGATATATAAGAGTTGAATTTCATATTATACTACTTCGAAGTATTAAATGAATAAATAAAACACAATAATTGATTTTATCTGTGTAATCTTAAAAAGAAATATCACGCAATTACTCGATCAAAATAATCTGCATATTCAAATGTATAAAGAGTAAAAAATCTATTCTTTTTAATTTATTTCTTCACTGTGTGTGTTTTATTGTTATTTTATTATTTCTAAAATTGTCAAAAATTTAGATTATTTAAGTTTTACGTTTTAGAACAAAATTGAATATTATGTATCTGTTTATGTGTCTTGCACACACACACACACACACACACACTCACACACAAAGAACGTATATAAAGAAAACATGTACAAAGAACACATATCACACATAAAACGATATTCATAATTTATAAAGCTCTTTGTACACACACTTATAAAATTAAATAAATGTAAATTGATTCCATCTAATTTTGACACAATGTACCGAATCAGATGCCATCATGCGTTATATGCATCTGCCGTGTAATATCGTATTATATATGTACGTATACGTTGAAACTTATAGCGATTACTATCATAAAAAGTGCGAGAAGGCGTATACAAAGTGACAAGATCGCATAGCCATGTCTTGTTTGCGATAATCTTGACAACGTAAAAGTCGTTTGGTCGGCTAAATAATTGTTCGCTTCCTATATATATTTTCAAGAAAAATATTCATACTTATTATTATTATGCATAATTATGAAGATATTATCTTTAGATACGTCATTGCTATATTACCGTTATGTACACTTTGTCATTACGATCGATCTTCTGACTCTAGTTCTTAAAATAGAATTTAAAAGAGAAAGGAGATTATCCTTTTTACCCTTCTCTACAAAAATTAAAAAATTCTGATTGTATATTTTATCAGATGCTGGTTTGATCATTAATTAGATTTTTGTAATTATAGAATATATAGAATTGGTATATTTTTTATACAAATTATATGATTAGGTAAATTGATCAAAAAGACATATTTGTTGGATAAATAAATAAATGTTTCGAAGCTTCGCCGTGCGAATAAAATTAACTCGGATGGCGCGCCTAAGTAGTAGCATTATTCTGAGCTTGGCGATTCATAACTATAACGAGATTAGTCTGGCTCAACCCTTCGCCACGAGACTTATTGTTTACACTTACCTCCTTATTCTGCGCCTGCAAGATTTCTCTACCATCATACTTCCGATACTCTGGCTCGCTACTTTCCGGCACTCCCGTTTCGTGCTCCCGCTGAGTGGAAAGCCCAATTATAATTTATTGAACGTTCTTTCCCCTGTAACGTTGTATATCGCACTGAAAAATTAAATCCAAGCTGCATATTACAAATGTAATGATAATAAATGCTTTTCAGTTTTTGAACTTTTCTACAATATTTTTTATTATATTACAGTAGATGAAATAATCAGCCTAACAAACCTAATCAATATACAAGATATTGAAAAGAGAAGTTATTCTTTACACATTACATTACGACTCGATTTTCTTTCGATAATGATTGCATACTGTGAGTGTAAAACCATAGAAAATAAAAGGAGAGAAATGGCAGATGCAAAAAAGACTTGCAGCCGTGGCGAGCTAAGAGCGAATTCACGAAGAGAAGAGGAACCGTTCTCGAGCCTAGCATTAATTAGTTTCGCCTGAGTTAATGACTTTTTCCCTCCTAATCAGGTAATTCCGTATCTCTTTAAAATAATCTCGCCGCCCGTCCGCTAATGAAATTCTGAACTCGTTACTTACACTCGCGGCACTCCACTCACCTCCCTTTCACCGACCCTTACGTTCTTTCCCTTTCTTTCTTTCCTACGGGAATGAAGAGTGCACAAGAGGCGAAAAAGACCGCAGCATCTGTTTTAAGTTTATCTTGCCTTCTCTCATAAAAAATGTATTAAGAATTTGGAAACAAGAGGATTATGTGCACGCGCTAAAATTTTAATAAAGCTACGCAAAAGTAATGTAAAAGCTACGCATACGTTCTACAAAAGGAGCTTAAAATGTCATGTAAATTTATGATCAAAATATTAGCAATGTTTAAAACAATATATTTGTAAAATGTTAAATAAATGGAACAAAAATTCATAGTCTTTCATAATATTATTATGTTATATGAATGTGTTTGAAATGATGTAGTATATCGCAGTAACGTCGTTTACAGAGTTACAAATCCGTAAATCATATGGGGGAAAGAGAAAATGGGGTATCCATGTTTGACACGTACAAGGAAGCAACATATTTACCATCCCAATAAAATAACGTGTCGACTTTCACGAACCGGAGATCGCGTTAGGCACAAGACGCAGCGGCTCAAGTTTTCCGACGATGAAGATTCACCGCGCGAAGACGGAGCCCAAGGAGGCTCGTCGGGACGTCAATGTGAAACATCACCGTGGCGCCCCACAAATAGAACCGACGGGATTTCGTTGCCGCGTGCTCGAAATACGCATGTCACTCGCGTCGACATTTACAATCCTCCTCTTTCTGGCAGCGATGTCTTAGTCGCTCTTTCCTCTTCTCAATAATGTTTTCGGATTTATGAAAGAGAATGCGGAATAGAGGCTCGCGCGCCCGATCCTGAGAAGCATCGGTTAAAAAGCATCATCACGTTGGCGAGGGATAATTACAAAATTATCTGCTATTTAAAAATTAATCATCCCTTCACTTAAAATAGCTTCAGACAAGCGAACTTTCATAGCCAGCGCAATAATACAAAATGATGAAAATCCACGACTCATAGTCCTGGAAAGAAAACCAATGGCCATAGAAAGGGAAGGGACGCGACTGTCGAAAGAAGAAGCGCGGAATTCAGCAACAAATTCCGAAATTCCATGCAGCGTCTTTGGCGTCACGGGACAGGAGCGCGGCCGCACATGCACGTACGAATGTACGAGGACGCGTCCCGAATAACCGTTTACCGTTGAGCTTAGGAATGTTACGAACCGCCACGGGCTTGCAAATTGTTCCCACGTTGCGCGGCCCGCACAGCCGTTGTCAAGAAATTTCCCAAGGGTTCTTCCCCGTCGCGCGCACCGGCATACCGAACGAGTAGATCCCGCGGCTTTGCGTACCCGGCATTCACGTAGCGCGCTCAGCGGCGATTCGGCTCGTTCGCACTACGAATCTCTCGAATTAGTGGATTCGAAAATTGCTCAAGTGTCGATCGGAAACTCTTTCTCTCTCTCTCTCTCTCCCAAAGAATTACAAAGTTGCATTCAAGAATATCGTTCTACAATGAATCTCCCGTAATTAACCGCTTTCCATCATTCCTAATCAACGCAACAATACATTTAATTTATCTGCAGCTCGGTATAAATGCAAAACGACATATGTAGCTGCGAGTAATTAACAAGTAGTTGATATAATTAATACTGAACGCGCGCATCTCGCGCGGCAGATATCTCTTTCCATCCAACAATTCCGTTTCAAGACAGAGATCGCTACCATGAGTGCACAATATAACGGATCGTCTGGTCGTCGAGAAGTTAGTGGCCACTGTCCAAACGCTTGAAAAGCTTATATAGGCACTCCGGATTGCCATTCGGTCGTCCACTAATCGGATGGGAGGGGGAGGAGGGGGGAATTAGATGAATATCTTACCTGGAAATCGAGACCGGGAGCCCGACTCTTAACGGAGAAGACGAAGGTTCGCAGGCGAGAGGGAGACGGAAACGGTGAAAGAGAAATGGATGAAGGAGGAGAAGAGTCTTCGCCCGGTAATATAGTGGCCGAGCCGATCGCAATAACTTACTTTGAATAAATGAAACGCCGCCCCGACGGTTCCGAACGCGAGTCAGGTTTCGCCGTGGAGCGGCAGCGATCCCTCAACGGAACAATGCCTAAGCACTCGCTGAGGTAAGCGACAACGAAGACAACGACGACGGCGATGACGACAACGATCCTACGAACGACACTCTCGGATTCTGGCGGCTTTTAGCTGTCAGCTTCGCTCTAATCTAGTCCTGGCCTCGGAGTATTTCTCTTAATCCTCGAACATGTTACGACACATCTGACACGTTTCTCATGTAGTCGTAAAATTTTAAACACACTTCGAGAACTAATTCGCAACATATTAGAAATTCAGGAGTCTATTCAAATGCATTCTCACGGATATATTTTCGCCTCGAAAAGTTCGAATTGTCCTGTACCTCGTCCTCGAGCACGCGACAGAAGTGTTTTACGTCTAAATAGCATTGTTGCTGCGTAACGCGCGCTAAATAAAGTCGAGAGCGGAAGCGTGGGGTCCGCGTAATCGATTATCGTCTTCCGTCGGGCCCCTCGGTCAAAATGTAATAGCGTCGGGGGTTTTGTGCAGCGCCGACTACAAACGTGTAAGGGGCAGTGCAGAGCCTGCCAAAGTAGTAATAGACTGCGCGAGTCCTCGCGTTGTCAGAATTTACGGGACAGTCGGACCATCTTTTACAGGAAGCAACGCGCGCGGAAGATTTTCAGCCATTGTATCGATCGAGGGTTTGCTCTTTGATAAGAAGCTGACTAACGAAGAAGAAGAAAAAAAAAGACGAAACTTAAAAGCAAGACTTTCAGCTAGCTATTCACTCTTGGACAACCTTCGAAGCGCTTCCCGCGAGTCTGCTGTATCAATATCTCAATGCCTTGAAATCGGGACCTCCCAAAGATCATTGATCTTTGCTCTCCGATCCTTGGCACTACCAGTTTCGTGATATTAGCCGTTATTAACCTTCTGTGTTGCTTCATACCCTACGTACAGTTGTTTTTAAATAATTCATTACAGAACCTGCGAAAATCCATTAAACGGGATAATAATTAAAGCGAATACCTTTCTCATGTGTTTATGTCGGATTTAATCCCAACGCCCTTGCGTTAGAAAAGTCCAGTCGGGAAATTAAACGATGCCGCCGGCTATTGTGTACGTTGTATTGTGTACGATTGTTTCCGGAGTTTCCGTCGGACGGCGATTCTCTCTTTATTTTGCGCTGGCCGTGAGCAACGCGAGAGACGTTGCCTGGATCGTTATTAAATCAAGCCCGTCGTAAATAACGTTTTGCTATAAAAGATTAAAGTTCGATAAAGCACAAAAAGTAATTGAAGTAGACGCCCTGCTAGCCGTTTTTACATTGAATTTAATCGGTATGCCATTATCTGGATTGCGATTCCGCGATCCGCAAACATTTAATATAGCAATTAAACGAACTACACATTGCGAAAACACGTCGGTTGCTTTGATATTTCTTTTTTCGTCGGGTGTGCGTTGGTCGTGCGAAAGGTTGCTTTAGCATTTATAAAATTCGTCATAAATAACATTCTTCTCGTAAAGGGATAATACTTTAACAAAGTAACATAAAGTGATCAAAGCAGTCACTTTTTCTATGTCGCTATACACAATCGGAGTGCTCACAAAAATTAAAAAACGTCTAATCGAAATTTCAAACGCTCGATCGCGTGATAACTACGAGATACACGCTTTGGATTATAAAAGATCGTCAATGTTTTACTGACTCTCTCGAGTCACTTTAAATCCTCATTAACCTTCCGAGTTATTTCGAATTTTTACGTCGGCAGACTCGCGTTCGATTGCAGCCACGAGCTATCTGCGATAGACGTTATTAAATCAAATCCATCGTAAATAACGCATCTCTGTGCTTCTTCGTTTCCCATCGCCCATCGTTCGCGTCCCTATCTATCTCCCTTCCTCTTTATCTGTATCAATAATCGTGCACTAAACTCGCTCTCGTTCGTTTCGTCGCTAATTATTTTAATTGGCCGGCGCACATTCAAAAGAGATACCTAGAAAGAAGGTGGAAGGTGGAAGGTAGAATCGCCCAGCGGCGACTCTTCGCCGACTACGACTCTGCTTCGATTACCGATCGTGTCTACCGTCCTCTCTTTGTCCCTCCCTTTCTTGCTGCCCCTAGGCGTCTCGCTCGATTTCACTGCCTTAGTTAGTTTTTATTTTGCCCTCGCAGCAGCATGAAATCGCTCGTTAGCATATTGATTGGCGATGACGGGACACGCGGTGGTGGGCCCTGCTTGAGAAAATTAAAAGGAATCGCGGATTAATATTGCCGCTCGATATTGCCGTCGCGAACGCACCTTTCATTTAGCATAATCAACGACGATGAAATCACTGACTTTGTAGTCGCTTTACAAATTATGTAGATAGAAATTGCGCGGTTAACTGATGTACACGATGGCAGACCTTGTTCACGAGGGAAGCAGTTTGCTTTTATGTTTATATCAACCAGATTTATTCTCGATAGATGCGAATCGACTATAAAAAATATTTAATGATAACTGTGCCGATTTGAATTCACTTTAAAAATCAAACCACGAAAATCGCGGAAGCCGCAAAAGTCAGCCGGTTAGAAAAGACATCGTAACCGCCTGATGACCGGACAAATTACCGTTATTAGCAAGCCCAGCTTAATAGTTTCACTGTCTCTATTATAGGGTAATTTTACAGTAGTAAACTCAAATTAAATCGAAGGCAATGTGTTATTTCAGCGAAGTTGATTGCGTGAACACTGTCGAGATAGTACTCACTGGAATTGATTCATAAACTTATGTCGTGCTTTTGTGCGTATCTTTCTCAATAGATATATGTCGAAATATGAAAAAGATGAGAAGAGATAAGTTGTCGTGCATAAAATTTTGATAATTTTACATCACTAAATTTACATCACTAAAACAAATGATGACCTTTCGAAAATTAAAGCTAAACAGTTTATACTGTTAATGTACAACTTAAAAAATTAACAGATATTTCTTCTGTAATTTATTTGCAGTTTTTTGTCTTTATTTTGTATATGAGAAAATTGGAGACATTGCGGGAATTCAGATTCTCACACGATCGAATATCTTAGGCTTAGCTAAAGAGGCGCGCATGATTAATCGACTCGAGTGAGTCGGTGCGTGATGTCGGTTCATTATGGACACGCGTGTCTATAAACCTCTGACAGAGCGAGAGACTCAAATATTTCAGAGTGATCTGCTAGACCGCGTTCTGCTCACGCTGGTATGGTAACCCCGTTCAATATCACATTCAATCTCTTCGCGCAAACGTCTCAACTGGCGGCACGCATAAATCTTGGTTCGCCACAAGTGTGGGATACCGAGACGAGGGGAATAGAAAGAAAACGAAGCACGGTGGACAGAGGAAAGAGCGGCGACGAGAAAGGAAGGACAGATCGCGCTACGACGAGAAGGAAACGAGGAGAGCGCCGGAGTCGAGACGAGAAACAATCGGCCGATCACGTGGGTGACGGGAGCCGATCGGTCGCGAGAGCCGGGAACAGAAGTCTACGGGATGGCAGCCAATGCGACGAGAGCGGCGAAACCGATTCACAAAGCCAGGAGCTCCGCCTACGTGGACGTCGGCTCATTCTTCATTCTCATCCTCCTTCTCGTCGCCGGTCCTTCTCGTTGTCGTTTCTGTTGCTGCCGTTGCTGCCTCGACGACGGCATGATCGGATGAACTGGATGCCACCACCCGTTGCTGTTTTCGTTCCTGCACTCCCACCTCCTCTGCCATGCGGGATCTACGTGTCCCCCTGTAACGAGCACCTTCCTCGTTCCGGTGGACGAGAGATCACTCGCTCTTTCATTCTCTACCTTCATTCGTGTCAATTAATGTCTCACCGAGTACAACGTTGCGCGGCTACCTTTTCCGTATCGTTTCTCTCTTCTGGTTGCCCCCTACCTTCGTCTTAAACCATCCTTCGTTTATCCAGGGCGGATTGATCGATGGCACGAGCTGTTGCGATGAATTGGGTCTCGTTGCTGCTGTATTTTTTCGGTGAGCTTTAGTCCCCTCTTCATCCTCTACGAGAGCTCTAGTTCAATTCGCAGATTGCCACTAACTATCGCTAGCATCAACAACCGCATTATTTTTTAAATAATCTGACACGAATAAATAATTTTGATAATAAATATGTCTTGATAACGAGTGTCTTGTATGTTATCTTTCATTTCAGGATTAAAATTAGATAGATTCTAGATTAGGCGCATTATACGAAACTCTACGGTAAGGTGAACTATAATAATGTATAAGAATAACATATAAAAGTACCAAAACGACATCTAATACGTTAGAATATCACTTTATGTCGTTTGAACTCTTCTCCTGCATAGAAATCTCCATTGCAAATCGCACTTCAATATCGCAGTTCTACATTAATAGGAATTCATTGAAAGTTAAATACCGTTACGCTAAGTACGCGAGTGCAGTAGATGTTAGGCCGTTGGTGTGAAAAAAGTTGTTTCTGAGAAGACCGAGAGTCCAACAGGTAGCGTGATGGCTATTAAGTAGCCGGCGCCCATAGTATGGATTCCAGAACTTCCACTTTTGTGGATAAACCGAACTAATGAGGCAGTTTGGCTGCGTCATGGAGCGCCGGTTATATTTTTCTCTGACGCATCGAACGCTTGTCCATCTGTCCGTCCATCCATCTATTCCGACTCTTCATGGTCGATCGGACGCAGGCATCCGGTAGCCGTGGCGATGCTGAGGAGGAAGAGAGAGACACCTTGGCGGAACATAGCGAGGAGGAGATTGACGTGGCACGCTGTCCTGCTTGACAAGAATGTGACAAGAACCAAACTGACTTCGCTCTCTCGTCCGTTCCATTCTGCTCGCCGACGTAGGCGGCTTCGACGCCGAAATGCGATCTTGTTTTTCTTATTACCTTAGCTCCCTCAGCAAAGAAAAAGAAGCTCGACGATCGTCCGCAGAACGCTAGATCGTTTATTAGTTTACCCACGGGAGTCGTAATTGCACCCTTCGCGAGTGATTCATGGTTATCGAATGAAATCAAATAAAACGATTAATATCTTTACTCGTGCAATCTGCTGACACAAATTAACGGAGCCGATTTCATCATTCGAAAATCGATCGCATCTTGCATTTCGTCGATGCTGGAACGGGAAATTTATGCTTTCAGATACGAAAAAAAAACCCCGGTAGACAATGAGGAGGAGAAGGCGCAAGAATTGGCAGAATGGACCGTGAAGAAAAACCATGTCGTCCAGGTGTAATTCTTACTGTTGACCACCCGCGGTGTCGCGGTGAACAGATCGTTTTGCCGGTTTTTCTCGGTTATTAAGAAACCATCAATCTTACTCGGCAATCTGATCGGACAACGACGCACCGCGGGATACTTGCACTCGTGCGATGGTTCGTTGCCCTTTCTTTTATTACGATCATTCTCAGCTTTCCCGCTTATCGACGGCGTCGACCAATTACACTCGTTTTTGCACAAGTATAATTTATCGAAATCATTCAATTGCGCTTTCTTATTCGTCCAAAATTTGTCCGAGGTTCCATTAATGAAAGTCCTCGTTTTCGAATCATACATTGACGGACGTGTAATTCTTGTTAAATATCATTTCAAATGTTTTATCTCATTAACTAAACGCAGACATCTAAAATTTTCAATAATATTTCTTAAAAACAAATGTTTTATAACATTTACAAAAATCCAAGGTAACAATTTCGTTGTTAACAATTTATTTTATGTTTAGGAAAAAATTTCATTAAAGTTTTAATCATGCGATAATAATAATTCGCTAATAAAACATATTTTTACGATTATATACTCAAAATAGTACGTCGATATTTCAGAGTGCCGTGATAAATTCAATGAACGAGATGAGTGACGAGGATTCGTCATTCTCAACGCGAGAAGCCTGCACCTGAGCCCTTGACCGACAGAGATGAGATCCACGATCCCTCCGATGTCAGTTCCTTGACGTACGATTCTTGTCCTACACGCGGCGGCTGTCACTTCCAGTCATGTCACGCGTCAAGTGACTTTTGCCTTCGACTTGGTGCTCGTTTGTTTTCTCGTCACTTTTTGACATTGTTAGCCGATTTTGATTTCAGATAGTTTTAGCACTACGCGAATTTTTCGATCTGTCCAGCCCTAGTTGCGAATCTACGCTTATGAATTAATTGATTAAATTTGATTAGTATGTGGCATAATTTTAAACTATTGTATAAAATTAATAAAAATAATTACATACATGTATACTCTTTTCTTTTAATAATAAATGAAACTTTTAAATATAGAAGACTAAATGATATTTCCTTATTATATTTTCTCAATTAATGTATTAAACATAATATTTTTTAGTGTTTTTAGTATAAATATTGTTAGTATATTTTTAATATAAATTATGATTGACTGGAAAATAAGAAAAGATAAGTTGGAAGGAATCTAAATCATAGTACGATCGTGATACGAGTTGCTAAACGCTTTCGCGTTCATTAAGACATCGCGATTCTTAATTGCAAGAACCACGATCTCCTTCATCGCGCATACGACCGGAGACATTCGAGGCAAAACGGTCGTAAATCGTCTCGAGCCAATCGGATGTGGCGAAGGCAGTGTTTGGGCCTTACTATCGGCGGCATTGGATAAAGGGTCTGGTCCACGCTGGCGTGTCCAATCCCTTGCGAAGTGCCCTCGAAGCGATTACCTTCGCGGCCTTAACTCGATCGTTCATGCTAATTTCATAACAACTACCCTCGCGCCAATGGGCGAACACCGGCTTAGAGAGCCAGAACGATGAGCGGCCTTTAGATGGAAGGGGAGAAATGAAACTAAAGGGGTCTGGATGGGCCCACCTTCTTGAGCGGAGGTAGCGAAAGGCGGCTATTTTGCACTGACAATAAGACGCATGTTCGAATCCTATAGGCGGGTCGTAAAATGGAGAGCTCATTCGAAGCTTCTAACTAGGGACACGAGAATAGCGAGGCAAGAATCTTTTATACGGGAAAGGGAAGTCACCGTATGTGTTGTCATTGCGGTTGAAAATCATGACTGTTTAAAATTAATTCGCGTACCGAGGATTTATCGGTCCGATTTTAGTATATTTATATCATGCGAGCTTATATCAAGCGAAACATAAAGATATTACATCGAAGGAAAGATATCGACAGTGGAATAAAAATTTCTTAAATTTTCGAATTTTTATTTAGCAAAAAAAGATATTAAAATAATATTGTTCCCGCTTCTATGAATTCCAAGTTCGATGAGTTGCATGATAAATTTTGCAAATTGAATTATTAAATTTTCGTTATTATATTACTATTAAACGCTATTACATGCAATCTCGCGTTTCAAATAGATTCATAGTATATAACTTTACTGTTTTTATATTTTACTTGTTAAATAATAGGAATATATATATATATGTATATATCTTATTTTTTGTATTGGAATTTAATTACGTAATTAGTACTGTCAAATGATTATTTCACCGAGCACGACATGAATGGATCTGATTCACTAACTAAATAATATTGTGCTTTGTCATATTCGTAACTTAGTTTCAATCGCGTTGTGTAATATAGATATAATCAAAACGATGCGCAGATATTTCCGGATACAATGTCGGGCCAATGAGTCCGAGTCGAAAGTATTATCAATGTAAGATTGTGTAGTAGGAGGAAGCGGCGCGGCGCAATAATATTTCGGGTTCTGCAATTTTTTGCTCATCCAAAGGTACCCTCTCCGAGCTCATCGTCGAGTCGCCGCGGCTCGCCGGTGGCTCTCCCAGTTCAGCTGTGGGTATTAATTTCACGAGAGAAAGAAAGAAACGAGGGGAGAAAGGCGGGGAAGAAGAGAAGCTGCTGGACGAGCAGCAGAGGGGGGCAGAACAAAACGACACTGAAGACCATCTATGAGATGAGAAAATAATAATAAAGTGGAAATGAGCGAGCCGGTCCATAAATTGCTCCGCTCCTTGTTAATGGTCTGGGGGCCCGAGGCGACCTCAGCTAAACGCGGCCCGGTCTGACCCGGCTTCGACTGTGTGTTTCTCTTTCACTCTTTCGCGCTTTCTCACTTTCCCCATCACACTGTGCTTCAGGTCTCTCTTGGTCTTGGGCCCAGTCGGAAAGGATCTGGTCCGACCCGTTCGAAACGTTCTTTCTCTCTCTTTCTCTTGGAAGGCTCATTTCTGTACTTAATGGACGTCCAGAGATGCTCCCCCTCCATACTAAATCTTTGGATTCTTGAGAGCCAGAAAGAAGGACTAAAAGGGTCCGGAGGACACAAAGGGTACACGTCGATGGTAGGTACAGCCTGTGATTGGCGACCAGGCGTGGCTCTACCGACAGATATCCGCTCCTCTTTAAATGTGCCAGTACTGAACGCATACTGAATACAAATTGTATTCACTTTCGAAATTGCGAGCTTTTTGATAATCAAATACTCACAAATGACAAATGTCTAAAAATCAAATAATGTTAAAATATATGGTTATTTGCATAAAACTAAGTGTTTCTTTTTACATTATAAAACAAAAAAGAAGAAAAAGAATAACTTTTAGCTACTTATAATATTCTATATTAGTAATCAAATTAAATTAATTTTTATCAATTTATCATTATTTCTTTGTCTTTACATAATTAAATATCATTAACTATAAACATATTTAAATAATTATAAAAAATGATAATTGTAAAATTATTATGTGCTAAAAATACTGTATATAATAATAAAAAAAAATGTAATTTTTTTTAGAAAATATAATTATACATATATATTAGAAGTTAACATTAACTAAATTTATAATAAATATTAATTAAATGCCCTTTAACTTTTACTTGTAATGTAAATCTTTTTTAAAATTTATTACTTTGTGTTAACAATATTTTAATTTTTCCGACAAATGAATTTAATTAGTAAGTTTATAAGATATATTTTACCCTAAAATATAGGTATTAATTTTTTTTATTATTCGAAATATTAATAAAAAGTTGAAACTTGATATTAAAAATTTGAATTACTTGAGAACTATATGAGTATAATACGTACTAGAGGGCAGCAGGCATCAGAAAGTATATTGCATCCTCTTTTGGTAATACCTAGAAACTGAAACGCAAATCCATGATGGAAACTAAGAAATTTTTTCTTTTTATATTTAATTACAAATAAATATTAAATTTAAATATATTTTCTGTAATTAAACATAGTTAAACATAGCAAAATTTGGCTTTAAAGTATTATGTAAAACAATATATTCTTATTTACAGTTGATAAAGAAGACAAATTAATAAATACGAGTTCGCAGTTGATACCGAACTATAATTATATCAACTAAATTTTTGTAACTGAATAAAGTCGCATTAATTATATATCAATGCATATCACAAGATAAAGATCAACAATCTTATGGAAATTTATAACAGTTTAAGAAATTTAAATTGTTAGCTTAGAATATGAATCATCAAAATTATTATTGATGATATAATAACAATCATGAATTCTAATTAAATTTTAAGCATTTTATAGCAATTAAATAGCATTCTAATTAAATTAATTGTTCAAATATTTATTGACGATTAAAAAATTTATATCGACAGTTGATAATATTAATATTTCTTATCTTTGAATTCACACGACTTTATTAATAATCATGAAAATTGTTTTTGATGATCTTTAATAGTATTATTGATATGTATATACATATATTTTTTATTTATTCAAGATTTTATTAATTCAGAAGGTAAAAAAAGGAATTATTTATTTAAGAACAAAAATAATATTGCATTATATTATATTTGCATACTTTTTTGTTACTTCCCTGTAATAATCGAACACATATTTACTAACTTGTCTGCATTTATCTATAGAAGCCAAGAATTCACTTTGAGAAAATTGGCCAATGCTATGACAGCATACAACGTCTTTGTTAATACTGTCAAATGCATATGTAAATTCTGCTTTTGCATTCTGTAAATAAATTATGAAACATATAATTTCTTAAACTGATATAGTTTAGTTTATCATTTTTTGCTATTTATAAATACTTTTAATTGTGAGCTGTCTGGATCCATGATTACTTCCCCTGTTTCTTTTTCTATCATGCAACTCACAGCTGCAATGGTGTATTTCATAGAAAGTCCTGAATTAATTAATGCCAAACATGCAGCATTAATAGCACAAGCTAACAGCTGAAATTTTGTTCAAATTATGTTTGTGAAAATTTATATAATATTGAATTTTTATTAAAAAGATTTGTTTTTCAATTTATATTTAAAAAATGTAACAAAATTAAAATCTTACCCCACCAGAATCTTGCATCTCTTGCAAATTAATGCATACCATGGTATTAGGATGAAATGAAACTAATATAGCAGATTCACAAGTTTCTCTTATATACGTTTCAATTAATCTGTCATCCACCTCTGAAATAATTGATAGACAATTATATTAGATTCAAAACAATGCTATTTGTAACGATTTCATTAATGACAAACTCACTCGCTGGTCCTTTGAGAGGCGTATATGTAACTTCAACTGCAACTCTGTCATATGCCATTTTTTGGCTTCTTGCTTCCAAAGGCCCATTTACACCCGCAATAATTGTAGTATCACCTATACATGGAAGAATAATTAGAATATTATATTAAGATATTGCATTTAATGTTCACTTTATACCTTGCATAAACATTGTAGAGCCATCAGATCTTGACAGTAAATTAATTTCACAATTTATTGGTCGTAGTGTACAATCAATTTCAGTAACTTCTTCAATCATTTTGTCTAAATTGTTACAAAGACTTTACTCATATAATAATTGCAAGATGCAAAAGGTTAGAAATAAGCCGAACACGTTTCGTCAACAACAGAACACATACATTTTCAGTGATCGCAGAGAGAAACTTGAAAGCATACTCGTGTTTCAAATGAAATTCTTCCACTAGCGCCTCGATGTGAACAAAACATGCACTTTAAACTACATAGCCACGTATTCCGGTGGTAACATATAGCATTTTCGATTTACCGACTCGACCCGACTCCGAGTCGGGTCAAGTCAGATCATAAGTTCGATTGTATGTATGTACGTAGCAGACGACTCTAAATCGAACTTATATAACTCGGAATTGGGTCGAGTCGGTAAATCGAAAACGCTATAAGTCTGATCTTTTTAGCTAAACTGGCTGTACTGACTGCGACTGCGTTGAGTAACTTCCTGTCAGGCTGGCGTCCTATATCATGTATTTCTCTCTCATTATTTATATAATTAATAACCAACTTTTTTCTATATAAATTATATACTTTTATACATATTTACATATATAAAAAATTTTTAAGAGATTCTAATTCTTCGACAAAAACGGTCAACCTACAGAGGCTAACCATCATATTCGCTGATTACATTCGGTAATCCTCATTTTTGCATACAATTCTCATTTTTTGCATATGAAAAAAACAACAATAAAGAAGACCAAATGTAATGCCATTATACATTTATGATAAAAAACGTTCAGTTTTTATTTTTCTGGTTTTTTTATTTTGATGAAAATGTAATTACAATAGAAAATAAAATTTCGAATTTCTTATATGTACTATATTTTTCATACAAAATATATGTTATTTATTTAAAACTCAAATAAAGTTTAGTAATTCAGTAAAAACAGAATAACTTGAAGAGGCCCTCCATCACTCCCACCGATTAAGGTGGTCCTCTTTACTTCAAATGTGCTTTCATTTACTTCTTTTTTGTTATTTTCTTTAGTATAAATACATACGTACATACTGTAAATATAATTTGCTAAAAAAAACCAATAAAGAATACAATCAAAACTTCAAGAATTTAAAAACACATTGTAAAATATAAAAGGAGTATTTAAAATATAATATATAATAAGTAATTAAAATACAACATCAAGACTAAAATACAATATAAAATAAAATGTACAATGTAAATATAAAAAAATACAGCCTAATATAGCAATAATTATAAAATACATAAGTAAAATTGCTAATATATATAAAGTTCATAAAACATTTCTCTCGAAGTGATATAAAAATATACAAAACAATATAGAATTTACAAAATTTAAAACGTGAAACTAATATCGATATGATAGAAAATTATTCTAAATTAGACACATTTAGCATTTGTTAATTATGTTATAGGCATTAATAATGTGAGAAATTACTCATTACATCAAAAACATATTAAAAAATTAACAATCATTTTAACGAAACTTCCACAAGAAACGCACAACGATAAATGATATCATTTTGCGAAAATATCCAAGAAAACACATAAACACTCAAAAACAAATAAAATTATGAAGAAGTCAATGATAATAAAAAAACTATTGAAATTAATAATTGAAACAAGAGAAGGGACAGTAAAAAATATCTCAAGCACGTGATTCATTAAGAAGAAAATAAAATATCGGTTTCGAGAAATGTACGATCGCACGCACATAAAACACTCGGAATGTAAAATTATATACTCATTCCAGAACACATAACGGTTTTCGCGAAACGTGCGTTCGCGTACACGTTAGACACTCGGTAAATTGCACACATATTCCGACAACTACCGTAAAATTCGCGAGACGCGTTTTCGCTCGCGATGTTACACGCACGGAACGAAAAATCGCACACACATATTCCAGCATACACCGCGGAATTCGCGAGACGCGTTTTCGCATGGATGATAGACGCAACGGAAAATCGCACATACATCCTAGCACACTCCACGGAATTCGCGAGACGCGTAAGAAACGTTTGAAATAAATATAAAAAGATGTAGCCGCGTTTTCAAAATATTGACGAATACGTTACCGCCCCACTTGCCCGATCAAAAGTTTAACCCGAGGTGGTGCGTCGGCCGAAGATCGTTTTCTGGAAAAAAGATCCCCGAAATGGTTCAGAGCGGACTCTCATCCATATCAAGTTGGACCATTTCTTCCGCCCAACGACAAGACCTATTACTCTCCACCCACCCACAGTGAAACGCAATGATCGGGCCGCAAGCAATTGTACACGTTACAAGTTACTGCGGAGGAAGTAAGAATCCGAAAATATTAAAAAAACGAGACAGTAAAAAAAAATTAAAAAAAAAGTCCGCGAGATAGCAAGCGAGGAAAGGATAGAAATAAAAATAAAAAAACCACGTATTTTGCATGCATGTGAGACGGACGGTAAATGGCACACACATTCCAGAACACTTCGCGGAATTCGCGAGACGCGTTTTCGCACGGATGTTAGACGCTCGGAACTGAAAATCGCACATACATTCCGGCATTCTGCGCGAATTTCGCTGTCGTTGATCTTTTACTTGCACGTAAAAAACTCGGAACGGATATCGCACAATTATTACAGCACACAGATGCATGTTTCGCGAAACCTGTGTTCGGATACACCTAACATTATAGCTCATAACACTTTTTTTATGAAAGAAATTAAATGTATATAACGCAAAGAACAATTCTTTTCATTTTTTTTTTTAGATATTTAAATAATTTAACATTTCTATGACCTCACATATAGAGATTGCTTTTTTTGTGCCAATTTATGCAATATTTAATCTGGGACGGATATTTAGAAAAAGTGTAATGTGTTTCCCTAACTAATTGACTAACTCAGTAACACAAAACGCTTAGTGATTTCAGTATCTTTTTTTAATATTTACAGATAATTTTTCATTTCTATTTTAAATGGTTTTAACAAACAAATTTAATGATATCAAAAATTTTTTGTAATTTCTCACATAAATATAAATTTTGATTACCTATAAACATTTAAAATGTCAATTTGTTTTTGTTTTTTATTTATAGTATTAATTTATGATCTATAATGAAACTTAAATTTATCATTATTTAAACTCGAAAATTTACTTATTTATGACATTTACTTGTACTTATTAATACAATTACAATATCTCTAGTGTTTATATTATTTTTAATTTGATGTGCTAATTAACGCGACAAACATTGACAAGCTCTATTCTACGTATTTTTTATTCGAAAGTGAATTCTGCGTGTCTCTATACCAATGTAGTTTTAAAAATAAAGCTTTAAATACCTGAAATTCATTAATATATTAATATATATTAAAAAAATAAAGTAAAGTTGTCCCATATTAAATATCTGCCACTTAATTTTTATTATTCTATCAATTTTGAGATAATGGAGCCATAAAATTTTATATTCATTATATATATATGTATATTTAATATAATAATGTTGATGAATAGATATATATATATATATATATATATATATATATATATATATATATCTGATACATTTTTCACAGCTCCATTACCTCATCAAAATATTTTTGTTACTCACCGACCGACGCGCAACAGTGGAGTTATCTGTCATCTGTGTTGCTTCTGTAACATACAAGTATAAACCTTAAATTAAAGTAGCGTTCAAAATAATCAACAGTTAAAGGATAGTATTTAAGCACATGTAATTTTTAATCATTTTAAAAATACATATCTATTAAAATAATTTAAATATTATATTTAAAGGAGATTTTTATAGGAATAAACTTTTATAATGTTTCAGATTAATTGTTTATCTTTAATTATTCTATTTCTAAATGATTGAAACAAATTGATCCCACAAAACAAAAAGAAAAGATTTATTTTACAAGTCAGGTGAGCAATAATTGCTTACCATAAAGTTGCTCCACCGGCGTATGACTTCTCTCCCAAGCCTCCTTATTCTGCTCTCGATTTGTCAATTTCATTCTTTCTTTCATAAGCAGGTTGTCAGAATTCTTTCTCTTCACTTGAACTCGCATATGATACATACAGATTCGCGGCGTCAATCGTTCTGAACCCAATGTGTTCCGCGTCCGTCTGTAAGTGAAATAAGAATGCCGTCAAAATGGCGAAGCGGCTTCGTTTCCTGCGCGGGACATGACGCGGCGTCGCTACGTGTTCTATTGCTAACCCCGTTTATGCATTTTTCTAATTTCCAAGTATCACGTGCTGTACACTCGCTAATATCGATGATTATTGTTGTGTATTCGAATAAAGACATGAATTAATATTATAGTTACAGATCCGCGACAACCGCAGTATCCGAAAATGAGTGCCGCGTTTTATTCTGATATTCACGCGACGCGTCTTCGATCGAACGAGTATCGCGAAATACACATTTTGGAATATCGTCAATATTTGCGCGCCAAATCTACACGACATATATGCAGTAAATAATAAATGAATATTAAATTAAGGTTTTCTTTACCGATTTAATGAACTGAAGGGCTTCTTGTTCCGGAGCCGCGTCGTTCCGTGTCCGCCGCATTCTGGAAGTGAAAATGTAATTAAGATGGCGAAGCGGCTTCGCTTCCCGCGCGGTCAACGTGACGTCACATGACGCGGCGTCGCTACGCGTTCTATTGCTAAATCCGGCGTTCATGCATTTTCTTTACCTCCGATTATCAAATGCTATACCCTTATGACGACGATTATTGTTTCGCATTCTAACACAGACGCGAATTAATATGATAAATACAGCTTCGCGGCAACCGCAGTATCCGAAAATGAGTGCCGCCCTTTATTCTATTGTTCACACGACGCGTCTTCGATCGAACGAGTATCGCGAAATATACATTTTGGAACATCGTTAATATTTGCGCGCCAAATCTACGCGACATATACGCAGTGAATAATAAATAAATATTAAATAAACGTATTCTTTACCGGTTTAATGGGCCGAATGTCCACTTGTTTCATGGCCGATACGTTCCGTGTCCGCCGCATTTTGGAAATAAGATGTGATTAACATGACGAAGCGGCTTTGTTTCTCGCGCGGCCAACTTCACGCGTCACGTCACACTAATAGCGTTTTCGATTTACCGACTCGACCCGACTCCGAGTCGGGTCAAGTCAGATCATAAGTTTGATTTAAATCTTGTGTCCATGATCCGAGAACTTTGTCCGAGTTCTAGTTCCGAAAAACGTGTAGCCAATAAAACTGTCACTTTTCCGTAAAAACTGCACTTTGATTGGCATACGGTTTATGACTTTCATTTGACTAATATTATAATATAATGACTAATTTGCCGACTTGCCGATTTTGCAGAGGTTTTCGATGCCGAGAATTCATTCATTCTCACCTAACCTCTCATTCAAATAATTTCTTTTAATAATTTTTATGATATTCTGTGCATTAACGTGATAAATCTTATTCTATCATTTAATTCTATCTGACATTAAAATACTTAATTAATTTAATTATTGTCAGATTCATTAATTATTACAGAAATGTCCTAGAGCATTGTTGTATTTTCTCGTCAATAGATTTCCACATTACCCATGAGGTACTATTGTTAATGCGTTTTTTTTAAAGTGGTTTCCCCAGTAGGCCTAATCCACTTGGAGGGGAAGGAGGAGCGGGCGCGCGGCGGAGTTATCACACGTCGAAGATACGTTACAGCGGTACTAAGTACGCGCACGCGTCTTCGCAGGTATACCCGTTACGTACACCGTCGGGAAAGGAGGAGCGGGCGCGCGGCAGAGTTATCACACGTCGAAGATACGTTACAGCGGTACTAAGTACGCGCACGCGTCTTCGCAGGTATACCCGTTACGTACACCGTCGGGAAAGGAGGAGCGGGCGCGCGGCGGAGTTATCACACGTCGAAGATACGTTACAGCGGTACTAAGTACGCGCACGCGTCTTCGCAGGTATACCCGTTACGTACACCGAGGGAAATTAGGAAGAGTACGTTAGCTTCCCCCGAAGGGTACTGAGCCCTCCCACCACGTCAAGGTCGTACCCATGGGAGGGAATATTTTATTTTATATTTTATTTTTGTACGATATGATCGTATTTCGGTACACGAAACTAGCCGCTACCTGCGTGCTCTACGGTCGGTCAACGCTCGGAACGCTTGGTACGCAATGGTACGTACGCAGCAGTTCTGTCGCGCCGAAAGCGCGGCCGGCCGTGCTGCCTACCGCTGTGACGTCACAGCACTCTACGGCGGCTCGAGGCGGCCAGCGGCGCGCCGGCGTATATACCAGTACGGCGCTGTGACGTCACAGCGCGCCTGCGGCGGCTCGTGGCGGCCAGCGGCGCGTCGTCGTATATACCATGTACGGCGCTGTGACGTCACAGCGCGCCTGTGGCTGCTCAAGTCGCTCGGTGGCGAGCGTGTAGGCACGCAAAAAACATCTAAATAATTTTTACGATTCTACAAAAACTGTGAGACAAACATACGCTAAATTTTTACGACTTTAAGTCTGGCGTCCCATGGAATTTATTTCCCGCGTAACCAATCAAAAGCATTATTCGAGAAATAAATAACATAAAACGTTATGGGATTGGTTATTAATTATATAAATAATGAGAGAGAAATACATGCTATAGGACGCCAGCCTGACAGGAAGTTTCTCAACGCAGTCGCAGTCAGTACAGCCAGTTTAGCTAAAAAGATCAGACTTATAGCGTTTTCGATTTACCGACTCGACCCAACTCCGAGTTATATAAGTTCGATTTAGAGTCGTCTGCTACGTACATACAATCGAACTGACTCGGAGTCGGGTCAAGTCGGTAAATCGAAAACGCTATGAGAGATGATTGGTCAAGTCGATGTCGAATCGATATCGATTCAATGCCTTTTGCAATCGAAGAGGCATCACGTCGTCATTGATTCGATATCTTTTCGATTATCATTCTCACTGGGACGTAACGCGGGCGTCGCGTTCTATTAACCTCTAACTTCGCATAACCTTCATGCATTTTCTTTATTTCCGATTATCAAGTGCTATACAGTCGCTAACGATTATTAGTTTGCATTCTAACAAAGATTCAAATTGATACTGTAAATACAGCTCCGAGGCAATCCCAGTATTCTGCAGGAATATGAGCGTCGCGCTTTATTCTATTGTTTACGTGACGCGTCTTCGACCGAGTAAGTATCGCGAAATATGCACTTTGGGAAATCTGAGCACCATATATTGCAATAAATAATAAATGGACGTTAAATATAGATTTTCTTTACTAATGTAATGAGCCATGTGGCCACTCGGAGCCGATATATGTCCTCCGCATTTGGAAAATGAAATGGGATTAAGGCTCGGCTGTACCAATGTTATTTCGGTTTTAAATGAGACGTGTCTTTATTAATGTGTGTCTTTATTAATTTAGAAAGAAAAATGAAGATAGATACTTGTTTAAGCCTCGCTTAAAGACAAAATAACGTTGGTGTAACCGGGCCTAAGGTGGTGAAGTGGCTGCGTTTCCCGCGCGATCAATTTCACGTCAAAAGTGACACGGCGTTGCTACGTGTCTTATTTTTATTCTTATTTTCGTGTTCATGCTATTTCCGCAATTTTGAGTGATAGATGCTACACACTTACCTATTACGATGAATATTGAACTGCATTTTGACAAATTGGCGAAATAATATTTTAAGTAGACATCTGTGATACTCTGAATACCCGAATATAATCATCGCTTTCTTGATTACTCGCGCATCGCGCCTTCGATTTATTGCAATTGCTACTATTATATTTTTATTGTTACCATTATTGCTGTTGCTATTGTTCAAAATTATTACTCGAAAATTGGCAATGCAGTAACTAGCAGTGATGAAAGAATAGAAACGCGAAGAGATGAGATATTGTACAACTTTATACGCATAAAATTAATATTTCTTTTTCATTTAATCAGATTTTTTTATCTCGAAAAGTTAGAAATGGTTAAAAAAAATAAATTATCTAAAATTTTATAAAAATTCATTCTTGTAAAGATCTTTTTTGAAAAGTATTAATTAATGGAAATTATATTATTTAATATCTTATTATAATTATTTTGGGATGGGTAAGACAGAATAAGACATAACGTTGTTATCCATTGGAAATATTTATGGCTATGTAGTTAAAGGTACACATAGAGGCGCCAGTGGACGGATTCCGCTTAAAACATGTTCATGTTCACTCTTGGGCTTCTCTCTGTTGGTAGCCTCACGGATATTCGATAAAGAAGATAACTTTCTAAGATAATATAGCGAATAAATGATATATATTTCTCGGATTATTGAATCTTAATTATAATAATAAATATATTAATATTTTTTACTGTCTTCTCAAAATATGCTTAAAAATATATAATGATTATTTAAAGTATGCTTTGAAAATAGAACATTGTTGGTATATCAGATTATATCACTTTTCTCTGATGCATTCTATAAAAAACTATTGATATAACTTATAATACAGAAATTTAGAAACGTATAACATGTAAAAAAAATTATTCATCATCTTCCTCTTCTTCCTCATCATCTGCTTCTTCTTCTTCTTCCTCTTCTTCCTCTTCCTCTTCTTTTTTATCAGATATTTCTTTTTCTCCTGCAGGAATAATTTAAGAAACGAAAAAAATTAATACGATAGATATTATATTTTTATTTATTATATCGCATTTTAGAGTTATTTTAAAAAGATATGTTTTTTAAATAATCACCCGTTGATGGTAATTGATACGCTTCTTCTTTGACAGTAGGATCACGAATTTCCATAATCTCCGGTCCGATTTTGTACTGATCTTGAACAGGTGGCATATCAGAAGGACTATAATTATATGCGTTGTATTTGTGGCCCCAGCCGATATACATATTAGCGAACCGTCTGGAAAATGACACCATTAAAATCATATTAGCGTAATTCCACATGCATTAATTTCTTTATAATATAACAGTAGTTCAGCATAATTTTCTTTTTCATGTTATAAGCCGCAAATATTTACAACAAAGTAGGATAGTTATTGAACGCGCGATAAGTTACGAGAATAAATTTTAAACTGTTTTGCGTTAACATTGTGTTACATAAAAAATATACTATTTCCTTACTGCAATAATTTAAATAAAATTGTTTTGTATTCGAATGTTATAATAGTTGGTTCTTAAATTAATTTGAATATTAAGATCGAAAAAAAAATTCAAAGCATTTACTTACTTTTCTACCGCAAATGCGTATGCTCCAGGCCAGATATTCGATCTAACTAAAGCTACTGCAATGTCTGGTTGTATATGTGTCGACTGTCTAACAGTCCATGGTATCACGGAATCAACAATAGCATCTTCTGATAATGGAATTAAGAGAGGTAGTCCGATCTCTTTCAACATCTTTATTTCATCTTTCTTTACATCTTCTTCTTCTTCTTCTTCTTCTTCTTCGTCTTCTTCTTCGATTACTTCCTACGTAATTAAATCAAGTAATTTGATTAAGTATTTTTGCAAGTAATGACAAAAGACAGTTTTATAAAGGGAACTAAAATATTTAATCAACTAACATCAAGCTTTTCAGGATTCCACCAGACAGTTCGTCCTTGCTTAAGAATATATGGACTATGATGACACCAGTTTGACATGAAGGGATCTACAAGATCCTTGATCGGTAGTGGATCATAATTAATGTTTTCTGATAATTCTTCTTCTGCGTAGACTATATACAAATGATATTATTTTTAAACAGTATATTAATTTACGCCTAATAATTATTACAATTTACATCTCTTTCTGTTATTGTCTGTTGAAAAGATATTCTAACAAGTTTATTATTACAAGTTCATTATTACTTTCTTTTCTTTCTTCTTCCATTTCTTTATCCTCGTCTTCTCCACTGAATGTAAAGAAACCAATCGGCGAAACATGAGTAGTCGCACTGATCCTTGCAATTTGTGCACGAAGATAATTTTTCTCGGTACCAGGAAACGGTGGAAAACTGTGAATCTGTCTCCAAATAAAAAAACAATACCATAAATTAAAGGAATAAACCCAAGGAATATAACAGAGTAATAAAAATAATTTTATTTACAGTTTGAAATTCATTTGATTTTTTTATTTAAGTAACTTTACTTTTCTTTCGTTTGGTTGCTAAAAAGCTATTATTTTACATAATTGTTACGTTGCGTATAAAAGTTTATATAAACTTTTAATTTAATTATAAGCATGATTCACTCTCTCGTCCTTATTCATTTACTGTTATGATATATCGCGAAACTTTGATATCGTCCTGCATACCATCAGATATTATGGATAACAAAGCGGTATGTGGGTTAACTTTATAGATGCTTTATGGATGTATTCACAAATCACATCGCTCTAACCTGAGGTCCCCTTCATTAAAAGGCATCACGTACCGGTGTCTCCAAGTTTCCCGTGTAGTATCGAACAATCTGTCGTGCAATTACTATCTGCTGCGGTGTAACCGTCGGAAGTTCGATCCACTCGTCTAACCCAGGCGTGTTGCATACAAAATACACCTAAATACAATTACTGTGAGATAGCAAGGGTTTATAAAAGAAACATGCAACGTGACGCTGGCCAAATATTAATTCATTATCATCAAACGTCATCTATAATATTCTAATTGAGAGCTTGCGCATTTATATAAACGCACTTTTTTATTGAGGCCGCTCCCGATTCTCTCGATTGGTATTTCCGGCAATGGCTTCCAAGATTTAACAGGTAATGATGGAAAAACAAGTTCCAAAGGCTTTCCTTTTGACGTATTTTTACGCAGATTTTCCATTGCTTCGACAATTTCCTCTATATTTTTCTCTTCAATTTTTCTCGCCTCTTCTTCTTCCCTGAGTTTTATCGCTGTTTCGGTTTCCTCTTTTTCTCTTCTAGATTGTACTTCAAGTTCCTCCTGCTATTTTTAAAGAAATTATTATGACACACTTAGAAGATGTTAAAATTCTATGTATCTCTATGACACAATAATTGCAGCATATATTTATTCAAAAACAGCTCACGTAGCTGTTTAATACTATAATAAATATTTTTTAAAATTCAGATTTTGAAGATATGTTGTAAGTTACAAACACAATGAAATAATGAATACAAATAATAGCATAATCAATTTGTCAGCGTTACTCATATATATGATATTATATTTACTTAGAGAACAGATTGAATTGCATTGCATTGAACTATGCAATGTCTTTTATGCCGTACCAAGCAAGAATTGTGTCAGAATTTAATTGTATATCAATTTCATTAATATTTTACCTGTACTCTTTGAGCAAGCTCATTTGCTTGGAGTTCAGCTTCCACTATATAATAATTTTTAGGTTTTCCAAGTATTTTACCCCAAAATCTGAAATAATTAATTAACAGCATAAAGATATATTTATTAAATAGATGTATAATGATACGATAATTTTGGAATATAATATAAGCTACATAAGTCAAATACCTAATATTTTCAATCGGCATTGTCGAGGCGAGTTTCCGAATCGATAAATTAAGCAGCACTATTTCGTATCGTGGCAATCCTACACCCGTCTGCTCGAAGTAGAACAAAAGATCCAACATATTGGGATGTTTCTTTTTTTTATCAATCTCCTCTTCGTCCCCTATTTTCTCTTGTTCGTCTTCATCAATCTGCTTTACATTCTACCATGATTGCAAGAAGATTGAAAGGTAAAACGAAGATTATAGTTTGCCTCGTTTGCGTCATTTGCATGTATTTATCTAAAGAAAACTTGGAGTGTGTCGTGGTTTCATTATCTGTTACTTGTCAGACCGCACCTGGAAGAGTTTAATGAGCTTCTTGGCATCGTCGTATTGCACGGGTGGTATGTACAGATCCCGAAGATAATCCGTCTTAGTCTTAAATCTCTCCTCCTTCAATTTCTTACTGTATTCCTCAAAAATATCAACAGCGTTTTGTGGTTGTTCGGTTAGTATTTTTGTCAGTAGCTCGACTAAGTGGTGATATCTAAGAATAGACATTAGAACAAAATTAATAATAATTTCTTTATTCATCATCGTTATTTGCTCTACTTTAATAACACTTTCCTTTACTTCTACTTAATATCTTTTAAAGTTTTAATAATATTTAAAAATGTTACATTATTATAGAATATTTTATAAAAAATATTTCAAAAATTAATGCGATATAATTGTTTCTACCACAATTACACCACCAATTTCCTTTTTGTGAAGAAGATATCCAGTAAATATGTAAAATATATTGAAAATAAAAGTACGTGGCAAAGAGGGAATGCAATTGTAAAGCTTTTATCACAAGAAATTCAGTGACGCGCGTACAAACTGTCACCCGATTCCGTGCTATGTTTCTGAAGAAACATTTTTGCGCGTTTGATATCATGCTTCACGCTGGGAACGTCGTCGGGAGGTGCTTCTTCTACGATATAAGAGTGTGCCATTCTTATTATGTTGCTTTTCACGTCTCACCGCATACAGCTAGCTCGCAAAATTGCATGCAATGTCACATCGCCGGATACTCAGTAATATTATCGCATTAACGTAACCACTACGCAAGTTCTGTCATCGTTTGGTAACTTATATCAACGCCAACTAATTTTTTTTAATCGACGCTGTTCATCCGTTTCTTCCGTTCATCACCATCCTGTGCCGCGAAATCGCCGCGATTGCTGTTACAAAAATATAAAATCTTATCTAGTGACCTAATTATTTCAACACACTACGCTGCTAAAAATGCTTTTAATCAGCTTTGTCAAAAGTAGATAGAACGATAGCTGAGATAAATGTTTCCTACGCATTTCTATCGAACGAGAACCCATTTCCGACGGTATAAGACGCAGACAGCTGTAGCAAAAAATCGTTAAAAGAAAGTTCCATTTAAAATATACAAATATTACACACACACACACACACATACATATATGTATATATATATAATTAAATATTGAATTGAGTACATGTGAATATATATACAGTAAAAATAATAAAAATATATGTACATACACAAAATTTTTTTTATTTTTTAATTAAATATTTTTTATATATCTAAATCTTTTAATTTTATATTTTTTTCTTCTCTGTAATTCTATTATATGATATAACAATACAATCATTCTCTGGATAATTTCTTGAATTTAAAAGGAAAATATGAATGAATAATATAATTCGATAAAGATGAATCGCATGCGTATACACGTACAGTTTCTATCAGCTTGCATCCTGGAGCATAGTTATCGTCTATCGGGTGTCCTAAATATGATGGACATTTTTCGAGGTCACTGGCTGTTTCCTTTGACGCCCACCCTCCTTTTACAGCGTAGAACACGTGCCCCGTCTTCAAAAACTGCCGCAACGATAAATGTCGAAGTTTTCTGATCGAAAAGTTTTGAAAATCTGTGTCGTTAAAAATACTTTTAGAGAAACGATAACTTTTATTTTCGTTTATTTACTATTAGCATATACATGTTTATACATTTACATATAAAAATTTTATATATTTATAATATTTTAATGTTAGATACATTTCTGACAAAAAAGATTTGCTCTGTCAATTATATAATATTCTAAATAAATATCTTTTTAAAAGATTTTTATAAAACACTATGGAAATTATTTCTTGATCTACTTGTACGTATACATATGATATTTACTGATAATATGTACGCACTACAATATTTATGCATACATGTTACAGCATCTCTTTTCCAGATATTATGAATAAAAACTACTGTTTCACAAAAGCTTTCGTCTGTAGCTCTTAATAATCTTTATGTAATTTTATATAACACGCTCGAATAATCATCGTAAACTATTATGTAAATTTTTCCATTTTAATTATTAATATTTGTTGCGGCAGTTAAATATAAGAGGCCGTTGATCACAAATGTAGAATTGTTATTAACAAAATTACAATTGTTTTGAAGAATGGAGAGACAATAATTATACCGATACACAAAATTACCAAGCTTCTTATTAGATTTATACCACGATTTAACAATACTCTTTATTTATATAAATTCTCTCATATATAAAATTTTCTATCGACATTGTAACTTAAATACTTATACAGTCGCAATCGCATGCAATGCGTGTGGCTTTAATTACAATTCGTTGCTACACCGGTACAACAAGCTGAAATTATGGCTGTACCGTATCACCCATGAGGTATTCGGTTCAACACGTGGCAAGCTTCAAACACATTGGATTGTATATAGTCTAGGATTTCGTAATTTCAAGAGTTATAACAGGTGGTGTTGGGCGAACGTATCACACATCATTCCACATGTGGTGTTTCAACGTGCTTTTCGGCAGGGCAGCTGCGTCACTCGGCATTCCGTTTGGCACTTCGCCGCTGCATAATGCCACGTAATTAACAAAATGGTATGCTGATTAATAAAACGTGAACGCATGATTGCCGAGGTTGGCATGTATCGGACAGACGGATTCGGAGCAGAACGGATTACTCGATTCGCCGAAATTCAATAGCCACCGCCGTTTGAAGCGCATTGTTCGCACGACGGCCAGATGCGTTAATTAACAAAAGGCCGTTAATGTATGAGCGTCTATCGCAGATGCGATTTTCAACCGATAACGATGATAAACGAGTTCGGATAATCCGACTCTCGCTCGTACGCGGGGTAGCGTAATAGTCTGATAGACGACAATCACGGTATTTTCCTCAACCATTCTATTTTCTATAGTTATTATGATTAACGCCGTAACAGTCAAATGTTTCCTTAAAGATAAAAAATATTTTAATTAAATATAAATATAATATACGTGTTAATTTTTAATAATATGTTGTTCTTTAATTTTTATGATTGAAACTTTATTGAAATGATATATTAAGTCATTATTTTAATTAAACTAATTTTAGATAAAATGTATTTATTGCACATGTATTTACCACGGCTATTAATTAGTATAATTTAAAATTTAATTTAATTATTAATTATACTTTATTAATTATTCTTAAAAATCTCTAAAATTTTATTTGCTTATACAATTAATTAAATATGATTGAAACTCTAATCCTTTTAAAGACTACTATTAAGAATAAATCGATCCAAGTTTAATTTAAAAAATCCTTAAATTTATATGATTTGCAAAATTTTATATAAAAGTTTTATAAGCCATTTAGATTTCCTTTTATATAAAATTTTAATATTTTTATAAATCTTGATATATTTAAAAATAAAGTAGATAGTAAGCGAAAATATAATTTCTGAGATTTTTCTCGAAGTTCCTTTACACGCTTCACCGACGGTGCTCTTAAAGAAAAGTGAAGAACGATAAATTTGTTAATCAAGCGGCATTGGACGCATTTCGAATGTAGACGACGAGTGCCAGAGTTGGTGCTCGTAATTCGCGGGGGCGTTGGAGTATGAATGAGTCCCCACCATTGTCTCTCTCTTTAAACCATCTCGTTCTCTCGCCAGCCGACCACCCTGTCGTCTCTTACCAGCCCTACTCATCCCCTCCATGTCCTCATTTTCTTCTTCTTCTTTTCTCCCTTTCTCTCTCTCTCTCTCTCTCTCTCGTTCTCTCCCTCTCTCCCTTTCCTTCCTTCGTATCATCACTCTTCTTTAGTCCCTCTTCCTCACACCCACACCGACCGAAAGCAGCTCATCGGGGGTCGGTTCTCTCTCCAAGTTCCGCGCTTCTTTCGGTCAGTTTTCTCCCGTGAGCTATACGCGCGCGTTCTTTCGTGAGGACCGGCTTCCGTGTCGTATAGTCTTTAGACCCCACAGCCACGAGAAACAGAACTAGTTGTGTTGAAATAAGAACTATTCTTTTTGGCGTCCTGTGGATATCCGTAGACCAGGAGAGCCGCACTGTTCACCATGCGCCATCGACTTTCAAGGTGCGTCACCTATAACAAATAATACTTTTTTATTTTCATTGGATTGATAAGATAAATGAGGTATCTCTATTAAATTATTTTGATTAGACCATCAATTTTCTTTTTGTCGCTTATTGATAAATTCAAACTCAAATATCTGTCTGTGAAAAATAACTTACAAAATTACTTTGTTCATTTTAAATACAATAATAATAAACAAATATTATTACATATTTAGAACTAATTATATAATTATATAATTATAATTACATAATTATATAATTTAACAATTCTCAAATCTAACAATTATATAATTTATAGCATATTACCTAATGAAAATTTATTCATTGTTTAATAATAAGCATATTTCAATATATCGTAATTTATAGAACATAGTAACTAAATTGAAGCGACTAAAAGATGAGCCTCCATTGAATAATATGCAATTCGAAGTCTTTTCATTCAAAATAGAAAATTACCCTCTCGGACAGTTACTCTTGCAGTTATTAAAACGATTTAGTATGAAGTACGCAAGTTTACGTCTACTGGATCTTATTATTAAAAGTTTCACTTCTCCCGTCTTGAAATCGTTCGAACTTCGGTAATGTCATTCTGTCTTAAAAGTGCAGTCTAACTTATTTGGTGATAATTACACGGCATTATATAGAAAAGACAGAAAAAGGCAAACGTATTTAATACAGTAATAATTTGTTACGCAATCATGTTGCGTAAAAATAAGACATTAAGACAATTTTGTACTGAATCAATCTGACCTTACTTTTATACTGTATTTTTACTGTACTTTTATATTGTATTTTTAAAAAAACATTTTTCTTTATAATAATTTTTCCCGTTTTCTTCCTTTTAAGTTATTTTTTAAGAAAACGGTTATTATTTTAATAAGTTACATTAATTCTACTAATTTTACTGTATATTAGTGAAACTTCATATCCATGCATTACTTTTACATTAGAATAGAGATTTTGTCTCTATTGTATAACATTCTAAAAAAATTTACAGATTTTCATTTACATCACATTCTAATTAGATAAATATCTTATGATGATTGGCTATATTTTATTTTGTATTAAATAGCAGTAAATTAAATACGTGTGATTTGTCGGGAGAAGTAATGTCACTCGTTACTATTAAGAAGTAATCGCGAAGACCATCACGCTTTAAAAAGTCATCGCGCCTTACATTATTCATTTGTCGTTTCTGCACGGCATTGGTGGATCGTTCGTAAATCGTTCGTTCCTGATCGCTCTCGACTCACTCTTCATTAAGATGTTCACGTTTAAATGAATGGATTTCAAGAAGCCACGAGACCTTGAGAACTTTCTTTATTCTTAAACTCTCCAACAACGAGACTCTAATTTATTATAAATTGTAAATGTGCTTTACTATATCGTTCATATTAGAATTCAAAAAACCTTCTGGATATACGTATTATACTAGTGTAGTACATCCTCTCGCATAAAAATAATACGTAAGAGAAAAAGATTTTACATTTTATCTTATAAAAAATAATTTTATTTATAAATTATGCATAATATTGAAATATATCCTTTTTTAGACATATTAGAATTTTAATTTAAATTTTCTCGTACATTTTATTTTATTCTTTGTTTGATAACCATACAATCAATAACACGAAAATAAAAAATTATCAGTAATGTTTCCATTAAATTTAGTTCAACAAAAATTAATTAATATTTCTACAACTTTTACATGATAAAAAATAATTTATGCAAACAATACGTAAAACCAGCACACACAATTATATATTGAAATATTTTTCAGTATTGCACGGTTTAATAATATTTCCGGTGTACTTGCATTCCTTAGCTTAGTTAGATATATTAATTCGAATGTCCTTGTGTTTTGCCTCATCTAGTTTTATGTCTTAGAAATGATGCATGTGCACATTCGAGTGGAACAAATCATTTCCTCTTATTAAATCGTATCATTAAAAGGATAAAAAAAGTCGATTACCATTCTCTTTTCCTGATAAATATTATTTTATAGTTTACTTATACGCATATTTGTACATTGAAGTCATATTAACGTTTGTATATTTTACGTAAATTTTTTTTTGTAAAAATAGAATTTAGGGTCATTGTTAGAGCCATTCTATAGGCATAAAAAAGCAATCATTCTGATTATTATAAATTCCACGTCTAGTGGATTTTATTGACGAGAATATAATAACGACAATAGTTATACATCTTAACTTTATTTGGCTCGAGATTTTAATACGTCATGTGGATTTGTCAGCCAAAAATTTAATGAGATACGAAGGCGCGCGTAGCGGGATAAGAGGACAAAAGCGAAATTTGCGACACCTTCAGTATCGGAAGGCCGCAGGCCTGTGGTCCATGACCGGTCGACGCAGCCTCCTCCCGGTTCCAGAGAGAATCGGAGTCACGTTCAGTCAGTGGCCGACTCCCGTCCGTGGAGGTGGTGCGCGTTATCGCTCCTTCGGCTCCTTTCTCGATAGTGCGCCGAAAGGAGTTTTTCGACTTCTGCATACATCATAAGGTTCGGGCATGACGAACATCAGGAGCACGTGGTTAGTCGAAAAATTCTTTTTGTCTGTCTTAATTTTTATTGCACCAATACGACTATGCTCCGTTTTTTTATATCCACAATTTGTGAATGCGTTTTTCAATCATCGTGTGATTGAAATTGAATGCTCGATTTTGTTTCCTTTTTCTTAGATTCAAGTCTTAATCTCCCCTCTCCCTCTCTCTCTCTCTCTGTCTTTCTCTCTTAGGGTGGGAATCGATTTTCGTTTAGCCCGTTTTTATGAAGCGCACGGAAGTACCCAATTACGAAACCATTTAAAGGGAGTTTTAATTAAAGGCTGAGGTGGTTTTTGCGCGTGATTTGCTTGTTTTCTATCGCTTCTGCTTAAAGATATAACTCGTAATTAATAATTACAATTATTATTGTATACAGAACGTTTATTTGCATTAATGAAGCATTTATTGACATAAAGCACATTCCTTTTAGCTTCTACTCTATCATTTACTCACTTCTCGTAGCAAATTAAGATCGTGTGAGAATATGATCAGAATATTGTCAAAATGATGATATTAATATCGTAATTGCTATTATATACCTGAATATATTGAATTATCATAAAAACAAATTTTTATTGAGTTATCACTTCTACTAATAATGACGAATAATTTTAAAATTATGATAATTTACACATACACACACACACATATATATATGCGTTTGCATAGAATGACTCATAAAATTCTCGTCACAATTTGAATTATGCCATAGTTCTCCAAATGGTTTGATCGTTAGGTATGTGAAAATTCCGTTTCAGAAACGTTTTTTCTCTACTCGCCTAACAGACGTTTACGTTTCTTTCGACATGCACAATTCGTACATGTTGAAAAACAGGAGATGGTCTCGTGAGTTCTTTGAGACGCGAAGGGCGGATTGGTCGACATGTGTGTCCTCCGACTGACTCATTTGTCAAACTGATCTGAGCGCTTCTAATTAATTTATTACGTACAACTTTGATTTATTTTTCAGTAAACAAAGCTTGTGCTATTTTTAAAAGCAATTTTATATCGCACAATACTGTAGTTACAAATATAGTTATTAATTTTTTACGTTGCGGTCGCACAATGTTTATCATGTTTTATACAATACATATACATAGCTTGCTTTTATTTTAGTTTCTGATACATATCAATCAATGTAAATCCGGGAGTTTTTATTACTATTACTATTGTTTTTTTCTCTATTTGTTTTGTTCTAACAATAAGCTATCAGACAATGTCTTCCTAGTATATTTTAATAGCGATTGAACATCACGGACACTTCCAATTAGATAATATTACAACATAAATGATTACATATTTACGCAAGTCACGAAAATGTAATGTCTTTGCCTTCGATTTACGGTTATAACTTATAACAGTACTTCACTTGCGGTAGTTATAAAGGGTTATTGTAACGAGCTTTCAGGTGCTATCCTCCTGGCGAGCTTGGCAGGACAATGGTTTATGCTAATTCCTACTGATTCTATGTAGACGTCTTTCCGAGTCTGTACATAGAATACGCGTGTAACATGTCAGAATTTAAAATTTAACCGGCGTCACACTTGCAAACGATGCGAGATTTAGCATTGCACTTGAGAATTGTTTCGTCCAATAAAATCACAATTTGCATTTTATGAAAATATAAGAAATCAAAGAGGAAAATATAAGTTTCGCGCTTTGCTTATTTATCTCTTTATTTATTTAGATATTTGTATAATGGCAAATATTTTTTGTTTTATCTATTTTTTTATTTTGTTAATTTCTTCATCAGTTATTTATCCGACTCCGCTTTAATGTGATTAACAGATTCTAATAAATGTCTTCTTTGAATTATATATATTAACTAACTACGCTAACTGCTATCGCATTCTCGAAAGTACATTTCTTTAAAAAGTATCTTTATGCTGACATAGCAACATTACAAAATTTATCATTCACACGATTACAACACGCATGAGAGAAATAAAGTAATTTGCTAATGTTTTAATATTTTTTTTGAGTAACAAATCCGAGACACTTACTACGTGGTACAAAAAATTGTAGGCTTATTCCGAATGAACAATTTCATGTCGGCCGAATAAATACGTGTACCACTGGTCTCGCACTGTGTATTCGCTCATAGAAATTTCCAACGCGAAAAGCACTCTGTCAGGTATACCCGGCCACATATGTTGCAGACAATCCTGCATTTCGTGGCTTATTTTAGTTTCTCTGGGAGAAGGGAGAGGGAGAGAAAGCTGTTATTTCTGTTCCATAAGTTAATACTCTAGGGCAGCCCTCGTGTTTGGTTAAATACCAAGCACTGTTCCGCTGTTTCAAAACACTCGAAAGTATTACGGTTTTGTTTATTGTTAGTCGCTTCTGTTTGTATAAATGAGATTATCGCAAGGGAAGGGTGGAAGGGGGCGCAATTGAGATTAATTTTAATCATAATGCACGCATTCCTCGATCATGGAAGATACATCGCGACGTACATTCTCACATTATTCTAACAAAATTTGAATTAATTGCAACAGCCTTGCGGGCTGTTTGATCGATCAAAATAGGAGTTTGCAAACTTTGCACATACTTGCTAAAAGGATAATTAATGAAATATCTATATTTTCAATTAGCATAAAACTTTACGCTCAATGAAATAATTTTGTGCTAGCATTCGTAAATAATACGAATATTGCCTGGTCAATTTTTCTTGTATTATTTATTTATGTAAAAAATAGTTTACATAAGTTTATTTTATTGCTGTCATTATCTAATTTGTTATGTAGTTTTTAATATAAATTGATTTTATTAAATTTTTGTGTATATGCCTTTATGAGAATTGCACACACTCTTACCTGATTCTCAATTCACAGATAAACTTTTGATCCAATCAATTTATATGTAATTTTCATATATATACAAATTATTTAGAATTGATGAAAAATCAAAGATTTCTATAATAAATAGTAATCAACTAAATAATGATTTTTATTATGTAAATATTTATATGCAGATTAACATTATTATTAGTTTAAATTAAATATTACAGATGTATATAATAATTATTGTGCGATTTTTTTATTTCTAATCATATTTATCCGTTTTACTTTTGATGAGAAGTAAAAGAAATGTTAATTTATTCTTAGAAGTTTTGACCGGATGATTACTTGAAGTAATTGGATTGTTCCTCATCCGTAACGAACTTGATTCAACCATAGTGGAATGTCATTTAATACGTTTAAGACTGTATACTTTCAATCTAAATAATTATAATCAAACTTATTTTTTAAAAATCAGAATATAACAATAAATTATTAAACTTAAATTATAGAATAATTTTGAAAAAATACATATCTTTCATATTTCTTGTATTTACTTTTTTTATTTTCAGAATCTTTTTGCAAAGTAGAATGTTATTTGACAAGCATGATGTGAATCATTAATATAGTTTTTCTATTACAAAGGCTTATAAAACGTTTTTCTCAGTTTAAGTAATATTTTTTAATAGCTATGCTAAAACTTCTTTTCATTATTTCGCGTTAACATTGTGCAACATAGCTTAAATTATTTCAACGGTGAGCATTTACCATGCAACTGCATTCGCAATTTCTGATATCTGCTGGCGCTGACTCGCATAAAATGAAAAATTTGCCGACACATCTTTGTAAGCGAGAACTCATCTTTTCTCCGTAAAAGGATACTTTTCTTTTTGCTTTTAATCCCTTCCTTTTTAATATGTTCTCACCCAGTTGTGTCTCGGACGCGATAATGTACGTACGTCATTTTACCAAAGCTTTCGTGAATTATTCTTTTAAAAGTAATATACTGTCGCGATCAATCCGAGAAGGCTGTAGCCTATACGTTTAGTGATTGAATGTCTCATCTAATATTTCACGAAGATATTACAAATGTCGTCTTTTCCGTGGACGACATCGAGGACAATTATGTGCGCACGAGCGCAATTCAACTATGTGAGTATCAACATTCTGGAGGATAAGGATACGATTCCTTGTAGCATTGTTTGCTCATGGTAATTACGAGATTCATGAACTCAAGTGCTTCGGCAAAAGGAGCAGAAGAGGTTGAAACCAAGAGCCGAGTAAATGAGGAACGCGAGAGAGAAAGGCCAAAGAAAGCGCGCGCTTACACACGGTTTCTTTTCCTCTCTGTTCATTCTCACGTAAGAAGAGGCTCCGGAGCAGAGAAAAAAGTACCGGTTATATCGCATCCTCGTTCATCTCCATCGTAAGAGAGCGTCTGTAGTCGATAAAATATCTTGATAGGGATGGGAGGGAGGGCAACCCTTTTGCGCTCGTGCGCATCACGCACGTACGAAAAGAAAACAAGAAAAGGTACGACGCGAGAGGAAGCCGCGTATATAATTCTTGTGTGACTGACAGGTACACGGCGTAAATAAAAAAAAATAAAAAAATATTCTTAACGGAGATGAAAATACCAGGTCTTTTTTGTACGTTGGGAAAGCTGTCACTTCTTCCGATCGCGATTTCGCGGCGAAGTGTTTAACGACAAATTGACATGTATGTACGAGTCATCTCTGGAAGTAATATGTCAACGAGTTCGTGTGGCCGATGACAGTTTACCTTTAGCGACCTACCTCGTTCTCATGCTCACAACCCAGTCATTGGCACAAGATATATTTGTCCTCGGGGAAAATAAGACACGCGCGTTTGGCGAGCCTTCTCATTGGCGGACATAATAACTTGCAATCAACGAGGATCATTCATCAGACTAAGTACGATCGTATCGTGACGCGCAAAATCGAGCAGGACGAAGCTAGCGGAACCTTTGGTCCCTTACGGAAGAAATTGCGCACGAGAGGCACGACGTAACATACGATCGGGGAGGTAAAAAATGTGGTATTCTTGTATGCACCTCTTCATCGGTGGTCGTTTGTCGAGAAGGTGTTTAACTACAACTATTGAGCGGATCAAATGGCGCGATTGGACCACAGAGAATCGAAGCCGCAGGTTTTGCGCTGCTGGCTTGTCAGAAAAATCGATGGGTAAAAATTTTGTTGTCGGTCATCACCGGCGAGCACGCAAGTTCACAAGTTGTCCCTGACTGTGAACATGGTGAGTCGTACGATCTTTACGATTATAGGTCCTAGCAGAGCCGAAAAGAATCCGACGAAGTAACAACTCTCATATTACACCCGTACACGACTTCTTATACCGATATAATCTCGAATGTCGTAACACTTGTTACATAAGTACTTTTATTTTTGACCCGAGATTAAATCTTGATAATTTGCATTCTTAACATTTCATTATCATTATAACTGTTCGTGAGAATTTTATCATTTACACCTAAACTTACAGCCTGACTCGAAAATTTAATACAAGATATGTTTTTTTTTAATTCAAAGAATTGATTGTGCGTAAAAGTGTAGTGGATGTTAATTTAACAGATTTACTTTTTTTATTATAAATATTTTAATAAAATATTTTAAATGGAAGGAAACGAAAAACATTAAAATAAAATAAAATTACATCCAAGGATTTATTCTCGGTGAAGCGATGTGAGACATATAATAGATTTCTAATTAATAAAACACGACAATAGAAAAATTAGTTCAGAATAATCGGAGACCCATTTCTATCTTGTTACATTTCACGTGTTGATTTGACACTGCATATTGAGCAAGCAGAAAAACAAGGAATTATTTATCTTTCTCATTGCTTAGTCTTCGTCTTCCTCGGGTCATCCCGCATTCCACAATTTCAAGCTCGTCGTTTTGTTTCACATTCGCGTATCGCAGCATCACCGTCGAGTTTCTCCGGGTCGCATCCCCTGTCAGAATAAGCACCAGGGCAACCTGTTGCGCTCAGATGCCGCTCTCCGTCGTTGCTCACGTCCGTGACCGTGTCAGTAAGCTTCTTTCGCTCTCCCTCCCTCCCTCTCTGTCTCTCTCTCTCTCTCTCCCTCTCTTGCTATCTCTCACTCTCACTCTCTCTTGTCTTCCTCTCCGTCCCACTTTTCTCAAGTCACCGTCTCTCTCCGATGCTTTCGTTCTTTCTTTGTCATCTTCTTTCGTCTTTTTCCCGCTTGCCAAGAGCGACAGAATGCCCTTCGTCTGCGACGTGTCTACGGTGTATGTTCTCCTGGTGGTACGAAGGCCTGAAACGTCGCACTCTGTTGCTCCGTTCTGACGCGGCATCTTCGTTGCGCCAACGTCGGACGCTACCGTGTTCTCGCCTCCTCGTAATAACGCTCGTCGAGGCTCCTCTTCCTGTCTATCGAGCGTGCCGGCTCTCTTGCGCTTTTCCACGCTCGTTCTTCCCTCCTCGCTCATCCGCCCGTTCTTTCCGTCTCGCTCGTCCGTCTCCCTACCATTTCGATGCCGCCGTCGCTTTCTCGATGCCGCCTCCTCTACCGTCTACTGATACCTTGATCCACGTGAGCGAAAGCGTTCTCCTGTTCTAGAAGAGAATGGTCTCTCTCACGGGATGAGCAACTAAAAATATGAGAAAAGCCGCCACGGCCAGTATCTGCCTGACTTTTAAACGAGGCATTAGATCAGGTAGCACTATCGCCAAGCACCAACACACATTTCGTTTTATATATTGCACATTCTTTCTACATAAATATTTAAGTTGTATTTTTATTTTTACTTTTAAAAGTTTCTTATTACATACATACAATTTAATTTCTATTATAGTTAAATTAAGTTCGCTTGTTTTAAGAATTGTACATGATTTGAGCGCCATGGAATTTAATCATATGGAATCATATGGAATTTAAACGCATTTTCCGCAATTTTCAATGTTTTGTTGCACGACATTAGAAAAGATGATTTTTTAAATATCGCTGTGAAATTCGTTGCAATATAATCGGTATTGAAAAATTGTGGTCATTGAATTTCATGATTATTCCAGAATATGAGTTCCGGAAACATCTCTTTGCGATCGTTTCCTATTTCCCTCGACTTGATGTCCAGATACAATGCATGCAGGGGTGTTGGGATGTAACTAATAACGGAGCTACGATACCGCGAAACGATTTTGCGGTTTGGCAGTTCTCCACTCATTCTGCGGTCCGAAAACCGCAAGGTCTCCAGACGACTGTGGAGTCACCAGCTGATTAGTTTTATTTACAAAATTTCCCTTTATTCGACATTCTAATTACTTATCAAAGCATTATGGCAAAGTTTACGTAAAACGTGTATTACTAATCACTGAGATCTAGCAAGATAATTTTTACTGATACGAGAAAAAACGTATTAGCCAACTATCGTCGGCGGAAATGAATTATTTGCATATCATGCGTCATAAATCAAAGCAAAAAGAACATTACGAACATATACGTAGTACATATTACTGATATTCATTTTAAAATATTTTATCTTCAAAACATTACATAATGATGCAATTATCACACAGTAATAAAATCATATAAAATTGCTCGACGAGAGAAAAGAACAAAATTTATAATAAAAATAAGAAATACATTTAAAGTATATCTCGTAATAAGCCATCCATGTAACTATCATATATTTTTTCATAATTCTCATTATCGTACAATTTACATGGAACATGTTAAATGAAATAGCGGTTTACTCGATAGACGAATTTAATATGTTTCAAACATCTCGGCTCGTTACGAGACGGTCTTTTCACAGATGACAGGGCGGCGTCCCTCGAGTCAGTACTTAGAGAATATAGAATGTAGGACAGTAGGACCTGTTTGCCGAGGAATTCTAAAGATCCCATTATAATAATCCCTCACGTGCCCATTCTTGCGAGTCGAAACGTGATCGACGATATAGTACCATACATCGGATGTTCGCGCTTCGATAGATCAATGAATCATCTTAAAGACAAGTTTTTTGAGTTCATCGCGCTTCGTGGCGTGTGTAGTGTGATCCGGTTTCTCACACCCTCACATCGTTTTGTGTCTATTTTGTACAAAGCCGAAGATATATGTCCGGCATTCTTCGAATATCTCAATGCAGCACACAACCCCTTGACTCTCCTTATAAACCGCAGACATCCGATAAAAATCCCTCAGCATTAGTATAAGTATATTTGATGTGATTTCGCGTCATAGTGCTATACGAGAACATCGAGTGCATCATCGTACATCCTCTATATCAACTTATATAAATTGAGCTTGATTCTTCGCGGTAATGAGATTTCTCACTGCAGCATGCGACGTTAAGCACAATAGAGAATGAAGATTTTTAATCACACGTGCGTCAAGAATGTCACGTATGTCGGACTCGTAGATTATTCTCTTGCATATTTTTATTCTTTTCACTTTGCAGTTTCAATCTTTATTCACCTTTATTACAATACAAATATCTTACAGAAACCATTGAATAGGTTATTTCATTCAAATGCTCTTGTCTAAAGCACGCTTTTCACAAGAGAAACCAAGGAGAACTTTTATTCATCACTTTATCGCGTCTTATTCTTTAAAATAATTTCTTCACAACAATTGAACAGTAATCGCAAAAAGTGAAAAGTGAACAAATCGTAGAGAGAAATTCATATGTAAATAACCGAAAGTTGAGAACCTATAGAAGTTGATACCTCCTTCATGACTGAGCATTATGTGTTCTTTGAACCCTTGGCTCACGTGTACCTACGTTGAGTTGATGTGCTGTAGGTCGGTCCGAGGATTACGACATTCTGTGGAAGATCGATATATCTTCGAGGATAAAATTGACTTGAAGTAGCGTGGGAGTACCGGTCGAGCTTAAACAATGTAACGACCAAGTCTTCTTTCTCTCTTTTAGATGCGATACTTCAATATCACGTGCACGACCTTTTACACATTTTACGAGACAACCTGGATTGAATTTCCAGGATGTCAGATTTAAGAAACAAATAGAAGGACTTTTATGAATGTCGATCTTGCTGCTTTCGCAATAAAGAGATTCCAAAGATACTTTCACTCGATAAAATTGAGGCATGCGCTTAATTATAAATTAAATAGAAACCTTTGCAATCATATTCGACCGTCGTAGAATTAATATATATCGCATATATAATTTATTTAATGCATCACAATAATAAGGTGAAGGAAACTAACTACGCAAGATGGAATTTTGCGAGTTTTACAGGTCTTGATATAACAGAACTCTGAAGTAAAAGAGGCAAAGTCACTAAGGTGATTGTTTCTTGAAACAAGAGCGTTGTAATTTCTAGAGAATTTATTGTCCGAAAATTAAGTTATCGAATCAGCCTGCCGGCCTTTTCGATCAACGTCAGAAGATACCAAGATGGATGTTGCAAGATTGCAGGGTCGTTCCTGCTCGACGACGATGCCCTTGCCAGAGGATCCGGATAATAGGGTTTGCAATTTTTGCCAGTCTCCACCACGGAAATCACGATGTAACGCGCATCTCGTGCACGGTAACGATCGTCGAATCGCGCACGATTGCAGGTAGATATCATCCGCCGTCGCACTCTAATCTGTAATAGAATCAGCTCACTCGCCGGCGAATCAAATATAGGGACCGTGAATGTCGTGCTGTCGTGCTGCTCGGTTATTCGCCGAATATTTGACGTCAATTTAAATTCCTGAATTTTATGACACCTCTGATGCGTATCCTACACTTTTCAAAACTGCGCGGTATCGGACGCGATAATCGATTTTGTCGCGAAAACCGGAAGTTAAAGTTCCGAAATAAATATCAAGAAATGCGGAGCGTACAACCAGGAAATATATGAATGACGATTTATAAAAAAATAATAATTTTAAGGCAAAAAAGATTAGACGCTTTAGGCTAATGTTTTTTCATGACCGAGCAAATCAATTTGCGACCAAATTGCCAACTCATCTCGAACTCGCTTAAAACTTTATTAAGCTGTGATTTTAGATCGGACAAGACGATTGAAAGAACCGTCCTATCATTTCATCGTTAATCACTTTCATTCAGTACCATTAGAAGCAAAACATACTTGTTATAAAAATGTTTCAAATATAAAAATATTATGCATATGCATATATGTATATATACCTAATAATCTCTGATTAAATAAAATTGCTATGAAATAAATAAATAAAAAATAATGACATTTCTTGCTAAAAAGAATCAATTTAAAAATTAGCTAAAAAGTCAGTAGATAAATAAAACTATTATGTGACATTTTGTATAAATCATAAATTATAATGATTTTGATTTTCTAATGAAGGAGACGCATAAACACATAAACGCAATAGCTGTAAATCGAAATGATAGGTCATACGTTTATGATGTTTGTGACACTTGTGTGGTCGCGGTAGACGTGAAGAAACCTTTATCTTGTAACTAACGGGTGTCGGGTTCTTGTATGCACGATGCATTAGCAACGACAGCGAAGACGCTTCCGCCTGTTACCTGTTTACTACATACAGTAGCTATACTGTTCTTCTAGACACCATTCTCGCATTGCACCTGCGCCGCAATTTCTACCTACCTACAGTGATATCGCGAACCTAATCGTGCGCATCCTTCATCCACGAAAATGTCTATAATACTTTCCTTATGCTGCACGCAGTTGACTAATATTAATGACAAACAATTCCGATAGAGTATTATTGGAATTCTTCATAATATCATTAAACTAAATTTACGTACACAGTGCATCAGTGTTAACGAACAGACAACTGAATTAATTATCGATTTTTTCACATCGTAAACGTTTAAGCTATCTGAGCCAAATTATCAACAATGTAACGAATAAGATATGAAAATTATTAGGTAATTTTTTGCTATTGTTTGCTTCTAAAATTAAATTTTTTTGCTTTAGTTTTTAAAAAGTTACTTAATATTGAGCTATCGAGCTTCTCGTAACTTTTTACTCGTAATTATATAGGTACGTATATAAAGCGCGTCCACCACTAGAATTATAAAAAATCGTAAATCGATTATAACAAAATTTTCAATGTATGGAAGATTATTTAAAGCGCAACGCTTTTCTTAAATGCTTTCTTTATAGTCTGAGAAAAATCTTGTCTACCAATCAGGTTTTTCATCAGTTCATTCTTCTGTGATCAAAGGAATAAAAGACGGAAAGAAAAATAATTCTCAAAAGAATTGAAATGTTTTGTAATACAAGAAAGCCGCATTAATTAGTAGTCCAACACGATGAAATAATTCGTTGATGCATTTTATTTTAAATAGACATATACGAACAACGCCGACGCGTAATATTAAAGATATTCGCAATTTAATGTCGAAAATTCAAGGAAATTGCGAAATTATAGTTAGTAGACAGATTTTCGATCTTAGTTTCTGAAAAGGCAACCACGCAAAAGAAGACATAGCCGTTGAGTATTGTGCAAACAGATTCGCTGCTAATGACTATTGATTTAGGTTGTGTGAGTGATTTAGGCACACTATGTGTATTCAACATTTCGCATCTCATTGCGTACTCTGATCATGTTTTTGCGACCGTCTTGAAGATCGTGGAGAAACGGAGAGAAAAGTAGTTACTCTGTACCCTAGTAGCACATTGATTGGTTCTTTTACACGTTTCCTAAACGTTTCCTAATGCTTTTGAGGAATTAATGTTCAAGAAACATATATATAAAACATCGTATGCAACTTGAATAATTATTTTTTCTATATAATTAAACGAAATAATTCTTAGAATATAGAATATTTTAATCATGTCTGCAAGAAACTAACAAATATTTAAAAAATTTAAACATTTTTATTAATTTTAATATATTTTCAATTATGTTCGTAATTTGTACTATTTTCATAAAATATTATGAAATCGTTTTTGTTATGTATTATTTAACCGTAACGTTAATAAACTATAACCTTATTGTAATATTAACTTATAATATTAACAATTATTAATTTAAATATTTTAAGTGTGATATAATCTTCAAATACCAAATAAAAAGTACATATGTATATGCCAACATATGTCCAAGATCTAAGAACCACAGCTTGCGCATTCTGAGAATTTCTCTGTTTTACAAATACGTATAAAAACGAAGACGAATATATGTATATACTCTTGGTCAAATACTTTATTATCATAGATATTCTTGTCTTAGACAGCCTTTACTCGGCCGCGTATTTAAAGAAAATGATTGTTCGCTAATGATTCACCAGATGCGCGCGCTAGACTCATAAAATTTGGTCGCGTCTGCATTCTAAATGGTAATGACGTGATTAATCTAATTGACGCAGTGTTTCATATATCGCGCAGCATCAGGTATCGTTGACATACTCTCGCGTTCACAGGTGTTGCTGACGCGCGCATACATGACTCTTCGTCGGGTGTCGCGTGCTACTATCTTTGCTAATTAGTATTTATTCGCTAATTAGTTATTATTTGCCGTATCGCGTAGAATGTTCGTTCAATGTTTAATATGACAATTGATTTCCATGAAACGTAATAAATGCGATCGTTGGACAATTTGCAGCTTGTTAGAATTCTTCAGAGACTTTTTAAATACAAGTTAACAGGTCTTTCGGGGACATTTTGTTTGGGGCACATCCGCTTACAACGCAGAAATGATTAGTTTGCTATTGCGTTGTATTATTATATTTAGGTGCATTAACGCGAGCAGTTTCATTTGTTAATTAGGGCCGTTAATTAGACCGTGCACGATAACGCGCATCTGAATAAATGCATCTGCGGCGGTCAGTTTCGTTCGCTCAGCAGGGTGGCGTAAGTTACACACAAATCGCTCGTTAGTAGGCGAACTTTAAATTACGACCGTTTTTTTGTCATGTTTGCATCGAGTTTTGAAGAACACAACCGCGGTACTTTCTTTGCACCTCATCACAGCGAAGCAAAACTTAAAAGAGATTTCTTTTAAATAATTGTTTTTTAACAGTAGGTTTCTTTAATGATAAAATAACTTTTTGCGATTTGTGTAGTTAATAAAGATTTTATTTTCAATTAAGTTAAAAAATTAAATTCTATGTTAAAATTATAGAGAGCTCTTGATATCTTAATTTTTTTTTGTAATAATAGTGACTGTGAATAAAAATTTCTTACAAAAGTTTATAGGAAACATATATGATATTTTTAATAATTTTTAGTTAATAAATTTAATTTAATATATCTTTTGATAAATTGAAATTTTTATATAGACATTTATAAAAAAATATAAATCTTTTTCAATAGTTTCCTCTCTTTAGTGATGCAGCTGATTAGAAATTTACATTGAGTCATATATTTAAAAAGTCCCACTTTCATCGTTCTCAGTATACAGATAAAGAATTATGAATATCTGTACAGTTCTGTCTTCTCAATGAGTTAATTCACGAAATCTCGCGTTGTTATCTGAGCTCTTATCAGTAAAGTCTTTGCGGGTTACTCCTTATCGACCCTTCTTCTCGTAGCTAATCAAATCTACCGGACGAAAATTTTACTGCAAAGAATATAGAAAAAAGTTGTCAAATTATGCATGATTTTGTAATATTAATACGTAATATAAATACGTAAAACATAAATATTTGTTAAAAATTATTTAATTAAAAATTCAAACTTAGAATCAAGGTTGATATAATTTTAATGCTGAATTGGCGAGAGATATATAAATCATTATACAAGATGTATAATAATACTGATTTGAAAGTCCTGATATATTGATTAAACTTGCGTGACGTTAAGAGATTATCGCAGTCACGCTTTGAAACGTGTTTGTGTTCTGTATGTGACCAATCAGTTTCAATAATAATGATTTACAATTAGATGTGTGTATTAGTATAAGCCTTATTCACGTTGTGTTGGAAAAAGTATAAGTAATTCTTTATATACAGAGCGATTTTCGCTTTTATAATTTATAATAAATCATGTAAAAAAATATTAATGACATAGTTATTTATTAACTTTTAATTAGACGAAAAAAAATTACAACTAACAAATTTAAAAAATCATTAATTTAAATTTATTTATTGCATCAGTAAATACAAATATACATATAATTCCACGCGTATTTATTTATATCTATCTGCACCGTTTTCAACACAAATGCGACAGTACATGTCGTTTTATGCCACATGAAAAGGCTCTATATCCGCCCACTTTTTCCACGGATTTAAATAGCACTCGCCAGAGATGACGCATGACCAGTTTTTTTCAATATGTCAAAAACGTGTTTAATAAGAGATCGGTTGGCAAAGCGATGAAAGCATCTGACGGATGTCAGATTCATCACAATCAACCACAAATCACAATTCATACTCGTTTGCAAAATATTAGAGAATAAAATTGGAAAGTAAATTAATGAGACTAGCTATTATAAATTTTCAAATATCCATAATGCACTTGACATATACACTCCTACATACATATTTAGTATAATGAAAATACCTTTAGAGCGATTTTCGCTTTTGTAATAAATCATATAAAAAAATATTAATGACATAGTTATTTATTAACTTTTAATTTGACGACAAAAATTACTAAGAAATTTAAGAAATCATTAATTTAAATTTATTTATTTGCATCAATAAACACAAATATATATATATATATATATATATATATATAATATATATATATATTTACAAGAATAAAATAAGAGCTATTAAATTATTTTAATAATTAAATGTGTATATATGATATATATTTCAAGATGGCAACCTCGTAATATCACATTTTATATTTATTAATTTTACGTGAATAATTAAGGCGTGATGATATTAACCAACATTCTAAATAATTCGATTATTTCGGAGTTTGGAGCCAGTTAATCAATTAAATTGTAATCGAATAATTTGGTTTTGGCATAAATGCAGCTACTATGCATTGACATCTGAATGTCAATTAACAAATTTTCAAAGTTAATCCATACAGAATTCCGTCTGAGTAGTTTATGATCATCGAATAATTGTGCATAAAATTTAATTGGTATAATTTTGAATTTAATAAAAAATTTCATATTATCATATTTTTTATCTATAATTGCTATTTTATCATGCAACATATTAATACATCATTTAAAATTAACAATTTAGCATACGATGATTTCACGATAATAATCATACGATTATATTTAAACGCAAATAAAAAATCGGCACTTTGAGCGCAATACTTTGTCCGGAAACGTCCTAGCATGAGACAATGGATTGTCTTTCCCACGAAAATCACGAAGACTAGAGAACGTTTAATTTCTAGTCTGGCCTGACAACGCATTGCGCGTCTTGAAATCCTCCATCTCATGCTTATCCCATATTTTTTTTTTATTAACGTTCTTTAATGTGTCAATATCCGACAATTTTTGAAGAAAACAACTTTCATTAATACATCCTACAAAATTTTTCTAATTGTTATTTTCTCTGTAAGTTTGTTCTTCTGAAACAATTACAAAATTTACGAGAAACCATAAGGAAATAAGAAAATATGAGTGAGAAGTAGTGATGCGAGTTTTACTAATTAAAGTGACGGTGTACATCAAAGTACTCATCCATCGTATTCGAGGTAGCGTTAATGGAAACGTCAAACATTCTCAAAGAGAGGCACCGGTCCTCGTGACGCAGCAAAGCAGGATTAAAGTTCTTCAGGTGTTCCAGAAAAGAGACTTCTGAGAGAAGTCTTCCGCGAAGTCGCGACGTCGTCGTTCATCTGGTCAACGCAAGTTATCGGAAACGGTTATATCGTGGCAGGAAGTCGATACTATTTCGCGCAGTTTGTGGCTTAGGCAAGTGAATGTGACGTGTGTATAAAAATTGGTTGACATATTGATTGATAATTATTTTGCAACCGCACGCAATCCGAAAAACGTGTTCTTCGTATCTCCAACGGCGCAATAAAATTTCTCAATAAAAAAAAAACAGAAATTTACATTTATATTATGTAATTGAAACGATATATATAAAGAAGAATTTTATTCGCAATTCATAGGTATAAGAGCATAAACGAGGTGTGAATCATTGCAAATCAATTGGCCATATACATATACGGTACTGATCTTATATCTTGGCTGAGATGCTGTTCTTGACATTCCTTGTACGCTATGCGCCATAAGGAAGAGAACGTACCGCGGTCTATTTATCACTGACCGATCCAGAAGGAACCATTCTGGAAATACAAAGCCGCGAATGGCGAGTGTTCTAGTATTCGGACTGTGTGTGGAAAGATGATTTTAACGATTGCTCAAATTTGCATTAATATTCGTCCTGCACTCTGTTTATAAAAAATATTTCAATTGTTTGATTAAACAGTCCAATGTTTAATTAATCTCTTTATTATTTTTATGTTTAAATAGCGTATTGTAATTAGGACAACTTATACAATTATAAAGCACATAAAAGATATTCCGTTTTTATTATGTTCAAAAGTATTTTTATTATCGTATTATTAATAACATTTTAACAATACAATCTTAATATAAAATATATTTTTCAGAATTATTTTTATATGAAAGATTTAGTATATATGTAATACAGAGTATCTAAAATTAACTGCATTTCAGTAAAGCCTACAGCTAAACTTACCGAACTACGATTTGTTTGTTTCTTCTTCATTCAAGCAAAACATCGGAAGATTTTCGTATATACCATCGTTACATTGAAATGAAACACGTTGCTTCTGATGTGGTAAGGAAGTCTTAAGCGCGAAGGTCTCCATCCTTCCGCGATTATTTTTGGTGCGTATTCCGCGGAAGCGGATCTTTGACCAACTTGCATGACGATTTTCTAACGTGAATATACGCGAATTCAAGCTCATTTCCGTTAGTGTTGTGTTAGACATTTATTTGATCAAGTACATGGTACGATATTTTGCATGGCTTGCCTCTTTGAAGAAACTAATCGATGCAAAACTTGGTTATTTTTTACTTTTTCTTTTCTTCATCGTTTTCATGTTTTTCAAAATAAAATAAAGATGTTTTACTAAAATAACTTCACATTCAAAAACAATTGACATCTTTTGCTCGTTATTACAAAATGAAGAGTAGATAGATCACTATGCGATTGACAAAAATTTAAAAAAGCTAATTAAAACATTCGATATAACATTGTAAACATTTCGATCGTAAACCGCTTCGGTTGACATTGCACGCAGATGGTGATAATACATGAAACTATAACTCGCACTTGGTAATTTAATCATCGACCGTTGCGGGCGGAGGTTCGCTGATTAAAATATAAATCGCGGCTTCTACAGAATCAGATTAAATCGGCCAGTGCTACAGCTCACTTCACATGATTTATTATGATCCAGATTTTAATAACGATATTGGGATCAAAATCAACGCACAATAAACGACTATTGTAATCTATAACATTCTAGCATAAAAGTAATAATTTTTAGTTATTTATTAGTCTTATTTTATTATTAGTTTTATTATCCATTAGTTTTATATTAAAGCGTTATTAAAATGTTAATTTAATTAATTTTAATGTCTAAACTATATAAAAAAATGTTTATGTATGTTTAAAAGACATTTAACAAAATACTTGTGAAATGATAAGTAATGCAAAAAAGAAACTTAGAAAAAAAAAATCAATTATTAGGGTTTTTTAATAGCTCTATATCCGAAAATATTTTTATTTAATTTAAATCGCTTTCTGTAGAAGAATATATAAAATTCATTTAAGAAATTATTTATTGCAAAATGAAAAATGTTATGTTGCAAATATTAACAGATTTCAAGAAAATTTCACATTAATAATTTTCTAGCAATTTTCTCATTTAACTCATTTTGATATCGATGTATTATTGCGATTCTACCGCAATGTAAGTTTTAATGTTGCAAACGATCATATTTTCACAAATTATATTTTTCATATCTTTGAAGGTACTTTTAGTATGGTATTCTTTATACATATATTAAATATACATTTTTTAGTTTTTAACATTTTTAATGATCGTTTTTGTCGATATTTGATATACAATATCAAGTTTTCCATTAGAATCCATTAAAAAATTTTGAACTTTGTTATGAATGTTTTCAAAAACTAACCGGTAAAAACTTTAAAGAGATTTATATGCTAACATTTATTAGAGAGCTTAAATTTCATTTTATGTAATTTTTAACATTTCTGATTCTTCATATAACTTTTTTATAAGCATTTTATAATCTTTATTGTAATTTATTCTAATATAAATGAATAGCTCATTAGGGGATTTTTTTTATATTCAAAATAAATTAGAAGGTTCTTTATACACAAATGCAGCTAAATAGCACCTCGAATAAAAAAGTAAGAGCTAAATAAGAATAATTTGCTCAATTATTCTTTTTTTTCTTAAGATAAAAGAATATTAAAATATGATTTATAAACTTATATATGAAAGAATTAATAAATACGTGTGCTACATTTATATCTCGTCAAACATGAAATATCTCGAACAAGCAACTCGATCTATCAAGCTTAATTTGCATTTTTTTCATTCAAAAATGTGTGTAATATATAGTTGCAACTGTGAATTCGTGTCATTTCGTAGATCCCGTTCTTCCAGTGTTTCAAAGTCTGGCAGAAGAGTATTTATATATTTTGCGAAAACAGAAAAGAACTGCCAGTGAATAATGTGCTGCATGTCGAGGATACGACTAGAGGTGTCCTCGTTACTTATGAAGACGAGAATGAAAGAATGTGCAAAATAAAAGAGACACCGGTAAAAACTCAGATATGCGCGAGGACGAAAGAAGAGACGAATGAGAGAGAGACTGACACACAAGAACAGGGGGAAACTGCGAGAGAACAGGGAAGAGCACTATCGTTAAAGCTGTGCCTGGCATCACAATATCAGGATTGAATCGCATGGGTAAATGAACATCCATGTATGCATGTATACGTGTATGTATATGTGTGGTGCGATGTGCGCCGTGTCACTGGCAGTTAGTAAGAAGAGAGATATAGGTGAGCAAGAAGATGGTGTGAGATGATACAAAGTGGTATGAGAAAGGCGGTACGGAGGTGAGGCATGAAGAGACGTGAGAGGAGTTTGTTCTCCTATAAACACTTGGTTGCTCATAATCGCTGTATCAGGCTGCTGCTGCTGCTGCTGCTGCTGCTGCTGCTCCTGCTCCTGCTGTTGTTGCTGTCGTTGCATCGATGGAAGTAGATCACGCTTTCAGAGCGCGATTAAGAAGTTTAGCCACGCGCACCTGCGCGCGACACCACAAAGGCTGCATTTTCGAGATGATCATGTAAATTTAAATCCACTCGCTCGTATAAATATTAATTGTGATGTTGCGATGCTAGGATAAGTATACCGTGCCAGTGCAAATTTCAATAATACCCAGATGATGACGGATAATCGGGCATAGTTATGATAAATTAATCGGCACAAATTTCATCGCATCATACGTTTAAATCTCGCGAGATCGCGTGCGGCAGCGTAAATACATGAGCCTCGTGTGCACTTAGCCGGCGGCGTGTACATGCATGTGGATGTGAAGAAGCTGATGCATATTGTTGCAACAAGTGCATTGCCAGTGCCGCCTCGCAGTCTCGTCGTCGGTCGATCGGCGCAGACAGCACGGCGCTATTTGTACCGGTGCAGACTATCTCGGAGCTCAGCACGTACATATTACGTAACGGTAAATTATCTTCTAGCCTAGCCGGATTTACAATACCATGGAGGATGCATACATTGTTTCGACGTAAGATAGTGCTCCAAGAAAATCAACAAGCGTAACCGAAATTACAATGAAGTTGACAGCAGTATGTTTATCAGACAGGATTCCATATAATAAAAATTTGCACTTGCGTGAATAAGGAAATATGCAAATATGATTAAATTTTCTTAACAATTTATTTTTATTTTAGACTCACTGTTTATATCTATCGAAGAATTTCTTTCATAATTGAATAGCTACTTCATTACAGAATCATTTTCCTTGCATATGCGAGAAGTTATAAGATGCGTCGAGAAAAATAATTTCTCTCAATAATTTATCGTTTCTAACATTTTTGACAGCAATGCTGAAGAGAGACACTTGGATATTAAAAATTGTAATTGCTATGATTAGAGAAATCTTTGGCAATAGAGTTATTTTGTCTTAATCAAATTGACAAACGATACGAAAATGGGCATGTATGGAGAGATAATAAGGCTACGTTTTTTGTCTGATAATGTAACAATCACGATTCAGCTTACATTCTTAATGTGACATATAATAAGTAACATACCAGTTTTTTTTCGAGTTTTCTTTGCTTTGCCTTTCCAATCAAGACCAATCTGACGATATCATTTTTATTGTGTATTATAATTATTCAGAGAGACGATCACGAGAGATATGACAGCTCATTAAAGATTTTAACAAATATGCTGTATCATTTAAGTGGTTGTCGTTTTTGTATAAATTTAACGGTCAATTTGCGAGAATGACTCTGTATAATAATTTCACGCGGTATCATCTTGTTAAAACTTAAAGTGTTTGAGACTGTGAATTTTATTAGCTTTTAATAAAACTTTGGTTATAAAAAAAATATATATGACATTTTCCATAAAATGCGATGGAGAACATTGTATCAGCATATATCTTTTTTTTTAAATATATTAAAAATATTTTTGTTACAATTAAACTAAAGATAATATTTGAAAAATGTCGAAAGATTTGTAATTAATGTAAAAATATAATATAATTTTTATAATATTAATTTATTATAAATGATATTTATAATATTATTATTCATAATGTGAACGTAAAATGTAAAATAAGACACTGTAACTGTCATGAATAACCCTCTTCATATTTTTTATTTTTAAGAAAAATTGCAAACCCGACAATTAACTATAAGATGCTTGATGCTGAAAATCATTTCCGACATCGTGGCGTCTCGATCCAAAAGATCGATCCAAAAGGGCATTGTCTGACAAGAAGCTTTTAAAAAGGTTTCGTCCTTTTAACAGGACACAAAAGCCCATGGAATTTCTTGAGGTATCCCGACGCAATAAACGACCTGCCTGTGTTTTTTAATGTATATCTTTTCATCTGTTTCAAATAAGTTTATTGGTGCATCACCGTTCGTGACTAACATATCTAAAGAAAGACGCATGTATTGAAAGTAATGAACGTAACTCCTAAAGAATATAGACGAGAAATTCTTGCATTCTCCGATGTAGAGAATTGCACGGTTAAATACGACGATATTTTGTAATTCATTATATCTTCTTTCTTTCTAATTCACTATATGCTATTAAACCTCGGAAAATGTTTTACACGAGCATGCATTTGAATGCACGTGAAAACAAATCAATCATCCTAGGTACAAAGCTCTTTTTGCATCAATACATCAAAATACTGAAATAAAAACAAAGCTAGAACAAAATAAATTATGTTAGAAAAGTCTAAAAGTGTGACCAACAATGTAAGTCCACAGCTCTAATTATAATAAATAATTTATATTAAACATTGTTATTAACAAATTAATGCGAGTTATATATTTAAGTCGTAGAAATTTATTATAATTCCTCTTTTTATATTCTGCTATATTAAATGCTTGCGGTTTGCAATTTAGGTTGTATTATTCGTATCTCGCTTTTCAAATATTTCAACGCTGTACAGCTCTTAAATATTGTCATTTTTCTTCTCACGTTTAATCGTTGTTAATATCTCGTAAAGTTCGTAAAGGAAAATTGCAATCGTTCAAAGCCATTTTGCGTTGCACTTATCTGCAGCTGCTTTCTCCCGCTTGTCAACTTACGATCCTCGCCGATCAACCATGGCGTTCCCGTGTCGGGTTAATTAGCAACCATTATCTCGATACTAGCCGTGCAATTAATTACAGCATGCTCGAGAGCTTCTTGTCCAACCTTGGTGAACTTTTCCTCTTCTTTTCTTTCTTTCTTTCGTGAATGCATTAGCAGCGAAACGCAAAGCGTATTAATCATTTTCACGTGCATTTATATATATTTTTTAACGATATATTAATTAGAAACAATACATAAAATTATAATCGAGTATGGTAAATGCGATGACACGATAATTAATGTTAAAAAAAATCACTTTTAGTATACCGATATCTGTAACGAAAGAAAAAGAGAAAAGAACTCTCAGACGCTTGTCCAATCTGTCGTTAGCTTTAAAATATGAATAGAATCTGAAATTGAATCTTGTAATTAAACCAATTAGTACCGTAAAACCTTCGCGCAAAACTCATTAACGAAAAGGTAGAACTGCCCAATTAAAAATGTATTCATTCTTTGATGTCATTCGACGTTTATCTCTTCAGTAAAAGATACTTAGTTTTTTTCAACAATTTTTACTGCACCTTGCGTAGAAATAAAAACTTTTTTCTAACAAACTTACACAAGTTTCACTCATGGAAATATATTGTATAATAAGCACATCATGCAATACTTCATAAAGTTTATTTTATTTTATTTATCGCCCTGATATCACGAGTGTAAAATGTCTGTTTACTCCATAATAGCTATTAATTTAAATTCAGTTGATAACAAAGTTTAGAACACATTCTCAATTATTCTAACTTTATCTCTTGCTGAGAAAAAAGTAACTGTACAAGGACCGACGAAGAGAAAGAAATAGATCCAATAGTGCTAGCGGAAACCTGTTTCTACAAAATCGAAGTCATCTTTATCTATTCCGTCGAGACGTCGTATTTCTGGGCGTCGCATCGGGGCAATACGTGTGATAGCAATACGATCTACCCGCCGCCAGCACGATAGACACTGTAGCATATTCCCGACGGGGTGTTCGTGTCTTTGATATCTTACAGAGCTTTTTACGCGGCACAGTAGTTCCTGCATATGACTCGCGCCCGATCGTTACGTTTGCCCATAAAACTCTAGTATACATACATTTACAATAAATGTGTCTATGAACTCACACGTACGAATCCGTTCCGTCTCCGAGTGCGCGAATACACGTATGTACATTGTTCCCTGCCGAACAGGACCACCGCTAACACGGCTGACTTTACGACGAACTCCGGCTTTCATACGCGGTGCAGACTCGCCTGGCAGCGACGACGGCAAACGCGGTGAATGCAATATTCAGCAGTGCCGGCGTTGCTCTTTGTTGCTTGATTTTTCTGTCTCCTCCGATATGCAGCCGCTCTCCCGGCGAGGGGGGGAGGGAAAGAGAGAAGACCTCCTCTTACCTATCCCGACTTTTCTCTCTCTTCCTTGACGCGCCAGTGTCTTTCGCCGCGCTCAGTCTCTCTTCCATCAGCTTCTCTGAATCTTCACCTCTCGCGTCTTTCTCATTCCTTCCCCTTGTCACGCTTTACTGTATTTTGCCTTCGTCGTACCGATGGTGACGAAGACGGGTGCCGCATGGAGGCCGTTTACCGTTTACGAGGCTCCCGCCACTGCGTACGGCATTGCAATTATTGTAAATTGCCGCCGTAGCGTGAAAGAGCGTTCCCCCTTTCATAAATTTCGTACGGCAGATACGGACCCACGATCGAATTTTTATTCACGATAAATGCGCCGGCGAAGGTGAGGGTAGTAGCGACCGAGCGATCGATCGACCGACCAACCAAGCGATCGGTGCAGACGTAATCGCGTGGAAAGAACTTTCAGGGCACGTTAACGTCCTAATTCAATGTTTGAGCAACTGAGTTTGCATACGGCCAGCGTATCATAAATTATAAAACTTATAACTTGGTCGTTTACCAAATGAAAATTTAACCGGAACTTGCTTTTGAACTATTTAGTTAAATGCGTATATTTTATAGTATAATGAATGCAAGATATTTTTATAAAAGTACAAGAGGACTTTGCATTTTACAAGTTAACATAAATTTATTATTAATTTTGAAAAGCGTTTATACTAATTTAAGTAGTACTGTTATCTGACGGATATCTATTATTTGATGGATGCTTCAGTTTTGTAGAATATTCAATTTTAACAACAAAAATGATAACAAATACTAATTCACACTATTTAAGGAAAAGAGAGAAAAAGTTGATCCGGCCAACGTAAATCTCGGGGCAAACGCCGCAAGAAGCGATGTAATGTTCGCGACGTAAATCAATGCAAGCACACTTCTGAATAAAAAAAAAGCGACGAAATTATAATCTGACTATTAGCATCGGATTCGGGAGATACGCCGCTCCAGCAGTAAGTAGTTGTAGGACTTAAATGAGCTTAAAATCGAAGGGCTCACGAGATGTTAATGCATATGCGACGAGAAAAACGGCGACGTTCCGGCGGTAGAACAGAAAGGAAAAAAAAAAGAGGATGGAAATCCTTTAAGAGGATGAGAGCCACCGTTTGAAACAATCTAGCTAATTTCCCGAGCCCTTTACAATCGACCGTAGATCAGGGGAGGAGAAAGAGAATCACGACTAACACTCGCAAGGATCCAAGAGATAATCCCCCGAGCCACTCGGGATGCCATCGCTGTCCCTCCGTTCTCTTCTGCCATTGCCCCTTCGTCCTTCAGAATGCGGGTTATGGTGGAAGTGTCGCCACGCGAAAACTCACCGTCTCATAACTGGGCAGTATTATCACGCAACGCCGAAATTTGTGAGATTACTTCGCCGTTTTACACGTGTAAACGTAATTAAGACGGCCACTTCTAAATTACAGATTAAATTAAGACAGATGTTTCACGGTTCTCGATTTTATGTAGCAAATTAATTTTGAAAAGAGTTGCACAACATGTCATCCTTTTTTTACTTAAAAGCAAAGAATGTAATCTACACATCTAATAGAGACGGCATTGTGGTCACACTTTTGCTGGAATTTAAAGAGAATGGTTTGGAGCAGGAACTTGCACACACGTTTTAGACTAATTGAAGAAAGATGTTTTGATACAGATGAGATAAGACGGTAGATATTATCAGTAAGAAGATACCTCAAGATGATTATTGTCAAACATTTTATCGGCTAAGACGTTTCGGGTAAGCCGCTATAAATCCATCCACTTTAAGATTTACGCACTTCTTTGTATCATCCTCCCATCTTCTTCAAGAATCTACTGCCACGTTACGATGCACTCGTGAGTGGAAATTTAAAGTACTTTTTTCTTCGGCAAACTCAAAATTACTAACAGCGTAGTGTAATATACGTCACACTATGTTTATCTTCTTTATTTTTCACACGTAAACGTTACACGTAAATTTATCTTCGTATATCATGTATATAATACTTTTTTTCTTATAAATTCTTAAACATACATATATTTTATAAATATTATTTAATATTTGCAACTTTACTTTGCCCACTCAGAAGATATAATTGATATAAAATTACAAAATATAAAATTAAATAAAAATATTATAAAATTTGAAAAGGGAAATCTCGAGAATTAGTTCCATAAATATTTTACATATTTTTTAATTAATTTAAATATCTCACTATCGAAGCTATAAAATGCTGCTACGTTTATTGAGAGGGATATCGATTTGTTACATGTGTTACATATATCACGAGAAACGAATGCTTATTAAACTGTAGGTATAAGATTAATTCCTACGGTAAGTCTTGCGTAAATTTACATAATATTACATACATAGATCATACGTTAAATTGCGTTCATTGAGCTTTACGTAATTCTCATACGGTGCTCAAGAACGGCGTCGAATTGAATTTCCGTTCCGACGGAATAGCAGTGGCTTTGACCGCCCTTCAATTGCAATGGGAACTCGCGACTCGTATGACATTCGTAAACGAGACGCGTCCGTTTCGTCATACGCCCGTAACTGGGTGTATACCCCCGGAGGGTTATGGTGCACGACTGGACATTAATATCAGTGCGTTTAAAAATAAAAACTTGCGTCTCATTGTGGACACGGTTATTGGGTTAACTGCAAAAGGTCTCGAATGCAATTGTAAGCTTTACAGCTTTATGAGCGTAGATTGTCGTTTAAAGCAGGAAAATGCGGATCGAGTTACAGTTATTACAGTTAATAGCAATGCCGATTGTAAATAATATCCGCTTTGACACACCCCTTAAATATATTTTTCATTTAAGGAAATTACTATTATTATTAAAATGATAAAAATGGCAAAAAAGAAGTTTTTGCATATCGTATTATCACTTTATAAAAATCATTTTTTATGATTACCATATTTTATTATCAGATCTTTTTTACTTTAAATTCTTGCAATAAATATTGCTTTCCAGTTGTAATATTATTTTTCTCTGCTTACTCTACATATGTGCGAATAATGCTCTCATATCTTCATTATTAATCATATCGTTCACTATTAATGTCTCTTTTGTATTTCTTTTATTTGCGCAACTTATACACCTTTATTAGTGCTTGTTTCTGCTTTTGTCTTTTGCATACTCTTTGTTTTTCCAGGAATATCCGTTGAAATCCTCATGTTAAAAAATGCTATGCGGTTCTTTCCGTGTGAGCAGATAGAGAGATATCTGCATCGCGTGATCCTTGTTGTATTTTTCTTTTCTTTTCCTGGCTCGTATAATGTCGCCTCGTTAGTCGCCAACGTTATTTCACCACGAGCGACTTGTCCCTTTGTGCATTCCTTTGGTTCGTTGAGTGTAAAAATTCGACAATAATATTTTGCATTAGGTGCTGCGACATGCTGTTAAGTTCTTCTAATGATGAGAATTTCGTTATTTCGCTCATACAACGGCAAATTGATGCGCCGTTTATCTCTCCTGCATTCTAAATTTATCGATCATAGTCTTGACTCTTGCCATTGTTTCTTATTAATCAGACATTGTAATACATATTGTAGATAATAGATATTGTAATATAATGAAATGAAAATCTATGATATTTTAAATAAAATCTATAATAATAATAATAGTAAATTGAGAGTATTTTTCTTATTCGTTTCAAGATCGACTAACAGAAAACTAATAAAACAAATTTAAGAAAAGATAATATTTAATTACATTTTAACAGAAATTTATACACGGGGATGCTTTCATAAAAATGGCACGTACACGGAAGCGCGAAGAAAAATCACTGTATGCTTTTTCTCAGGGCAAAGAGACCATACTTTAGAATTCCGTCTGCCAAACGTTCGCGTGGGCATTCAGAGAGCAGAATACACATTCGTTCCTATTACAGTTATAACACGAACGTCTCTACGTTTTGTCGAGTGCCATTCTTAAAGCGTACTTTGCATGCACTCACATATAGTAATCACGATCCCTTGGATTCCATCGAGCGGTACTCACTCGTAGATCCTATGATAGATGCTGGATTTCTAACATGATGCTGGGTTGCTTTTGTGGAAGCTTCATGGCGCTTTTTGATACTCGCGTTTCTCTCTCTCTTTCTCTCTCTCGACGTTGCGAGAAGTAAGATTAACGTTAAGAGAGCAGCACTCTCTCATTAACTATGCAGGCTGACGTGAGAGCGTCTCATACTCGACTTTATGAGTTCTCTCTACTTGTTCCGAGCAGATGACGTTGAGCTGAATTTACCATAGCGGAATTTATAATTATATTGTTTATCTTCTTTCTCTTTAATTATCGCAAATTAACATTATAAAAGAATGGACAAACGAAAAATAAATAAGAACTTATAAATTTACCAAGTCATACTTATTTTATCGGAATTGAAAGTATATGATCTATGGTGAATTTCTTTCCATTAACCGAATTTTATTTCTGTACTATTAGCTTTCAATTTTTTACTATTACTTACTATTTCTCACTTTCTTGAAAAAATTTGTTTGGCATAAAATTGTTTAATGCAATTTACCGATCTGCTCAAATGTTTTCTTATAAGTGGTTTGTTCATCACAATGCCATAAAAAGCAGGTGTTACCCAACTTCTGAGATCGATGAAAAAAGTCATTATCACAGGAAGAGTGAAATCTTAAAAAGTTGCATCGTTTGAAACTACCTCGAAAGAACTGCAACGTTCGCGGTCAAGTGAGACAACCTGCCAATTCCAGATGGAAAATTTACAGCATCTATAAAGTCGTAAAGTGACTCGCTTAAGCGTTCGCGCGATATATCTTTATATTGCAAAAGTCATTTCTGTTCTCACGGCGCAAGATCATTCGCAAGGGAAGAGCGCTTATTGTTTCGTCGAATTCGAAGAGCATATGAAGTCTTGAAGTCTACAATTTACATAAGGCAAAAATGTACCAAATATATGATTTCTTATCAAGATATTATAATTACGACGAATAGTATATCTTGAAAAATTTAATTGAACAAATAATTATCGGTGTAAACTCGGACGTATAAATTAATGACTGAATTTTGATGATAATTTTGACTCATAAAATAATTTTTTAATTGCTGTTGTTGGCTATCGCCATTACTTTCACTATTTTTTATTTAATTTCTCATTAACGCATAAATTGTTATGTAAGAATTAAATAAAAAGTGATTATTTCATGATAATGAAGACATATCGCTCTTTTACTTCAGAAATGCATTATATGTGAGCGTGTTATAGCGAAGAAAGTTTTTATGTTGCCCGTAGATTTAAGTTAACGCGTAATGCCGGTGAAAGCGAGAAGTTCAAATGTCGATGCAATAATCGAATCCAAACATTTTGCTGCGTGAATAATACAATTACCACCGTGAAACAACAGTTGCGTACAGACGGTGATGTAAGAACTGATGTTAGCGACGTTATTAACGCGAATTACAAACCGTGGAGAGAAGTTGCGTGCGCGTCCCGAGATTTCGGAAATTATTTGGTCGACCAGGACGCGCCATGGTCGTCATTATCGACAACGTACGTTTATAGGGGCTGAGATCCCTGTTGATGACGAATTAATTGCCACCTCGTACTACCGTTTCACATCGACAATTACCATCGCGGTTTCGACGAACATTAACGTTGCGGACGTAATCGCGGATCCTAATTCATCGGCAAATCAGCCTGAAAACTCATTATGCATTCGAGCGCACGCATGAAGAATGGGTGGCGACACATACGTGAATGGCTATTGTATATTGTACTCCGCGGTCGGCACGATCGAAACGCTTGAAAACGCTGTTCTGGTATACGTCTGTATATCAATCTATGATTACGATCGATACATCGATACGTTGTGGATTGATTCTTTCTATAGTTTCGTTGCACGTGTCATTGATCTCATTGAACGACCGGGGGAAAAAATAAATAAATTAGATGCCTGCACAATTGCCTTCGACTGGAGTTAGCAGAGCATCACTCTATCAGCATACCATTAGAGGATCAAAGCCCGCTTGTCTATCTGGTAGCAATCTGGAGCAAAGTCAGTTCTATTATAAGCACGTCGGATGTTTATCGGGTGTACCGAAAGTATTCAGTGAGAAATATGAAAAAAAAATGGACGGAGGCAGGACGCAACGATTTTTCGCTCATGAAAACGGCCGGCCACGGCTCGCGAACCATTTTCCTATCGCTTTCCCGTGCTTCCTGCAAACCGCCGTTAGTCACTCGTCGTGGGAAAAAACCGACGTGCGTGATTTACTGCCGTAGAAGTTGAACAAACTCCGAGCCACGAATTTTAATAGGAATTCAGATTACGCAAAAGTCGCAGAAATCTGTGGGTGTGCGCGCGATCATCTCTCTGTGTAGCGACATAACGCACGGTTAGTTCTCATAATCGGCTTTGACTCTTCGGAAAATTGATTCCTTCACACAGTTTTCTCTTTTTTTCGATTTTATATTATTTCAACTATTGCCTTATCTTCTAGTTGACAACTATTGATTGTTATTATCTCTCGGCAAGATTCTTAGTTCTTTTCTCCTACACGGTTAGTTAGTGATATTAAATTCGCCACAGCGGATGTTGCGTGTCTCGGCCACTTGACTTTGCTAATGCCGATCATTGTAAATTTAATCGAGCCATTGGATCACGTATTATATCTAATCTCGCGCGTAGCTAATTTCGAGAGCACGTGCAAATTTCAGTCTTGAAATTTAAGCTTCCATAAAAAATGCGCAAAGTATGGCGGAAATATCTTGTGAATTTGTAAAACAGCAGCGTTCTTATACATGCCATTGCTACGAAACATCGTACAGTCTAAATTTATTCCACAATGTACTTTAGTCTTTTTTCTCTTTGCTTTGCAAAAAATGATATTTGTGTAAGTCTGTATAAAACGTTCCCACGTCGCGTCGTTTGACTCATAATCGACGTTTGATTATGCTTCCAGTTTTAAGTGTTCATTCAACGCTAATTTCTCCAAATGTACACATGGCTTATTGATTTCACAAGGAGAATTATGTTGACAGTTTTACGTAAGGTTTAAACATTTAAGCCTCCTTTTCTACTGAGTGTATACATATGTTATAGTGATAGCGATAAAAATATCCATATTTATAGGTAACATTTTGATGAAATTAAGAGCACATGTTTGAAACGTTACTGATCGTATTATCGATTAGATTCTCGACAATTCTTCCAACATTAAAATGTGGGTGCCGAATAAAATTTAACCATACAAAATGTGGCATGGTCGATGACATCAGTCAAGTCATCTGCATACATTGAAAGCCCTGACATAACATGTTACGGGTGTGCAACATAGCAATCATACCCGCTGTGGCAGACGTAATCAATAATTCATTCTCTCTCAGCTGGCTACTGAATCACATCCGAGTATCAAACGCTTAGCCAAATCCCGATTTGACTATCACTGTTAAATACATTCGATTCAACGTGACCCATACGATCCTCGATGAAAAGGGGTCTTTCATAAAATCGTACGTAATATTTTTTCTTTAGAAAAAATGATTTATGTCTAGAGTTTGAAAGTTTAGAATTTGTGAAATTAAAACCTATAAATGGCCAACACTTCTTCGTATGTAATAAACGTCTCTTAAATATTTGAAATTGCGTTTAGTTTGATTGCTATTTTAATTTGATTGCTATGTAAAGATACTTTCTCTCTTACAAATGCGTGATTGAAGTGAGAAATATTTATGCAGATTATAAAATTGCTTTGAATATGTTTTATTGTAAATGCAAGTAAAAGATTATAATTCGAAAAAAGAAATATAAGGTTGATAACTTATTTATAATAATTTTCTCATTACTTGTTAACAAATTTTAAGAAAAATTCTTATTGCGAAAAATTTTTAAATGCCCATTAAAATAATTTTAATTGTTGTCAAATTCTGCGGCAAAATATGATAATCTTTTTGCTGCTGTAGCTGAAATCATGTCTGGTAAAATAATGTATGCCTTCGCGAGAAAGCCTTCGCGTCACATGCTCTAGTAAGAGCGTAAAAATAGCCGAGAAGACTTACACGATTACGTCATTTAATCTCGTTAGTTTTACATTCCTCATATAAAGTATACATACACACGTGCACGTTGCCGTTTGTGGGAATGTCGAAAATTCTTCGGTCTCCACGTGTCGTGCCGTTGTCACGAACAGCCTGGCGCGACCGGCTGTAAAAGAACTACCAAACAAAGCGGATGCGAGTGCGGGTGGTCCACCGCAGCTCCAAAATTGACTCTAGTACTATATAGTGTTCGTCTATACAATGCTAAAATAATGGGAATTGAGAATTGAGGTCAACTTATGGCAAACCATCGCGAACAAACTTTATAATTAATAGAGCCACAAAGACTTTTCGTGAGCATACTCGCATTTATCACTTCTAACGTATTTGTTTAATTCTCACTTATAATTATAAATAATTAGAACTTGATAGTATTTTATATTCACAAAGATATTGTAGATAACATATATATCGTTTGCAGGATTAACGATTTGTTTCAAAAATAAAACATAGAATAAAATAGGTCTTTACAATGAATAAAATAATTAAATAAAATTCCTTGCCATAATAGCACTATAACTTGTTAATCAATTTTTTATAAGGTTCAAACGAAGTAAAGTTGTTCATTTGCTTACTAGTGAGTTCGCAGTATCAATTTAAATCAGTTTCAGAAATTTTATTTTCAACGAATTTTACATACTGAGACACTTAATTAAAACAGTTAAATATTGTTAAATAATCCTAAAATAATTGCGTCATCTATCTTACATTAAAGTATATCTTTATATATAAATTTGCTTTATAAATTATTATAAAGTTTTTTCTCTGTTTTACAATAATTTTGAAAATTATAAATTTTTTGCTATTTTATAGATTTTTAGATACAATTGAGAAATCGATCAGGTATACGATCGATTTGTTCATTAAAAATTAATTTAACGGAGAATTTAATTAACAGGTTTCATCGCACTCTATAATATGAGTGTTGTCTACAAGCTTCTCTTCGTGCTTCGATGGCTCGTTATCGCGACATTTGCAAAATAATAGCCATTTTAATATAATGAAATTGGCGATTCATTGAGCAGTTATTCGCCTGGTATTGCGTGGGCATATGATATCAGCTTTTGTCGTTTAGATAGGAACTACATCCCGGACGTTAGATGATAGTATCTCTTCCCCCGCATTTCCTCATATTTATTACGCATCCTCGTCCAAAACTGTTGAAATTGCGTCTTTTGCATTAAAATATGTAACGCACTATAAACCATAGAATTTCTTTTCTCACTGCAGATGATGAAGTATAAATCATTTGTTTATACTATTATTTAATAATAATAATAATATGAAGATAAAAAGAAGCAAAGCATAATTGCTCTATACTATTTATCGTATCAAATTATAAAACTATTGTTTGCCAAACATATTTAATTCTCAATTTTAATTCTTAATTCAATAATGTTCCAAAATGAAAATTACAACGATTGGCAGAAAACAAGTAGACTTCAAATTTTTCTTATCGAGAATTTTAAGAATAACGTTCTGTCGAAGATTTAAAATTCTCTGTCAAGTTGGCAATGTTACGCCTAGTTTCGTCCATTTTTTACGGCGTTTCTTTCTACCATGGCGAATAACAACGTTAGATCTTGCAGGCGACAAAACGATTTTAAAAAGTATTGCGATTTTAGGTCAATTATATTTTTTATATTTTAAAAATATATAATACCTACATAAAGAAATTTTTATTTTAATTTTTAATGTGATTATTAATATAGTTTTTTCTCCTTCTTTGCCCTGATAAATACTAATCAGTAAAAATATTGGTAAACAGTGTAACAGAAAGTTTGTTAATCATAAAATTGATTTTACAATTAATTATTTGTCAATAATTGTCACAATATTCTTGTATGTTTATCACGTTGCAGATACGATAAGCAAACAGATTGTTTGTATAACCATTCATGATTTCGTGTCCTATATTTCATCACGGCCTTGTGTGACGTAATTTTGAGCTACCTAGCAGATGAATCGCCGTATTCATCATTAATTGGATTACGTATAATTATTATCTAGAGCAATTTCAATGCTTCGATTAAATTCGAGAATCATTGTTTACAATCTACTGACGCGATAAATGTTTGAAATAATTTTAAAAATTATTCAGTATATGAAAACAACTACAGGCGACTTTTATGCTTTTAAATAGAATAATAATTTGTGTGTAAAAAAATAACTTAAAAAAATAATTTATTATATTTATGCAACATATATTTCTAAATTTCTATATTTCTACGTTTAACGTATTGTTCACGATGATTGCTGATTTAATATAAAACATTAATAATTCCAATGTTGAGTATATCTATTTTATAATTATGTAAAATATTGTATTATTTTCTAATAATTTTAATCAATTCAAGGATCAACGAACACAGTTTTTCGTTTTAATTTATAATTATATTTATAATGTTTGTATAATGAGAAAGTTCCAATACATAAAAAACCTGTTGTATCTTTTATCTTCAAATTTTTATCGCATTAAATAAAATGTGCCAATGGAGGATAATACATCAGACATGTGATGCAAAATGAACAGATTAGCGAGCTTGTAAGCTTATTCCAATTTAAATGGCTAAGTACAGATAAATTGTTGGTGTTCAAGTAGATGTGCAAGCGTTATTGCAATACTATTGTAAAGAAATGGATTTTCTAACGACGGATATATGTTTCACAGATTTTACTCCAAATATATGTATATTTCCGATTATTAAAATCACTTTTGACACATATCATATTTTTTGACGCGTTCTCTTATTAAATTGAGGAAATTAAACGTTATCTGTAGGCATAAATATTTACGATAATATTTGTACATATCATGACGCAGTAATTTTGTTGTGTATTTGTTATTTTCCTTTACGCTTTATATCGTAGAAATTTATAAAATTTACAAGCTTATCTAAAATTTTAGGAACTGTTTCGTGTAAGTTCTTTTTGGACGTTGTATGAAAAGAAAAAGAATATATATTGAATGCATACATTACACATAACTTGGAGCTGTAAGATGCGAAACAGAAAATATTTTTGCTACAAATATCTAAAATCTAAAACATATTGTTTGTATGAAATTCAGTAATTAAGAATTATGTATATATGCGGATTTAAAAATATAATTTGAATTTTTAGCACACGCGTTTATAGCCTGTTCGATAAAAGGAATTGAAAGTTCTGCGACTTGATAAACGTCTGCGTGGACCCTTCGAGAGCGAAAGAATTCAAAAAGGGCGAGAGCAAAGAAATGGCTAGTGCAGAAGCGTCTGGCTATACATTTCGAAAGGGCGGGAACGAATGGCAGACTTGGCCGATTCGACTGTGAATTCGCCAGTATACTACCCACCACTACTAGTCCGAATTCCACTCAATTAGCCCATAGTAGAGACAAAGGGACTGCCGACAGTTTTAGTAGTCGCATTTAGATCGCCTTTTTGTTCCGAATCTCATCCGGTTGGAGGACAGTGGTTGCCTGACATAATGAAAAACTGATCTGTGAAAGATTGCCGCGTTTTTTGTCACATTTCGTTAATAATCCTTATTTTTTTTAAAGCTTCGCGTATATATCGTAAATTTTATGATAATTTGCTATAAATCTTGCAGTTTTACAGTACGGATTTATGTTTATTGTTTTGCCGATACGCCTCTTGATTATCCGAATTTTTATTTTAGAAAATACAGGCGTTATATTTTGCTCTAGTAGATTCCAGCTTCTTTCGCAGCAGGCAGAAAGTAATTGCGATGCTAATTAGCGAGGAGTAATGGCAGCGTCGTTTCGCAATGTCATTCATGAGATTCAGATCTTTTTTTAAGCATCATGAGGCATCTGCCGCATAACGGGTGAAAAATATTGGGTCATGTAGGGACGCGCTCTCTCCGCGAAACGCGAAACGGTGAAGCTAGACCAATATATATGACGGAACTTAGTCGCATGGTTTCCTACGAGGAGGCTATTCGATGCAGGTCACCTGAAGCTGGTGGTTCTGGGGCAATTTGTTTTTCTTCTCCACCCAGACTTCCACGAACCGTGACCAAAGAGCTCGTTTTTCTCGTATTCGTGCCGGCGTGAAACTGGCCATTCCTTCGAAGACAGTGAACAATGTTATCCGCAATTCTGTGCAGTTGCCTTCTTTACGCTTCACACAAGGTCACATTAGGAGGAAAGGAAGTAATTCGAAGACACCTTTGAAAGAGCTTTCAATAACATTGCTCAATCTGTTTCGTTTTTAAATTTTCGATGATAATATCTTGGCTAGGCATATTTTATTTAATAATTCCTATTGTAACACTTTTCATTGTGAAACAATTAAACACATATTTTAATTTATAATACATTTTTTAAAAAGTATTCTCTGGATTAAATTTTAGCAAAAAGAGTCAATAATCTTATATAATCTTACATAATTTTACGGCAATTATTTAGCAGTTGCAGTAAAAATTTCAATCTTTCTTCTGATAGAGGAAAATCAGGTCATTGCCCATCCAACCATCCGAAGCGAGAATAGGAGTGATAAAGATAGTAATTATTCTTAAAGCGACTATGCTCTTGAGAAAGTTAAAGGAATCAGTTCCTGCGAAAGATAGCCGTGTCATTCACCATTGAAAATTTACACTCGCCGCAACTTCGAGCTTCGAACGACCTGAAAAGCTCGAAAGGGCGCCCAAGGGAAAATTCGCTCGCAATCGTAACTACCGTGCTGGAAAGTCTCGAAGGGCCGTGGAAAGGCGTGATTTAACTTTGGGTAATGAATTACCAACAAAATGATAGAAGAGGGGCGCAAAGAAGGACGAAACCACGCTGGGAGCTGGATGCTGGAGGCTCGCTAGACGGAAAGAAAAAAAAAAATCGAAGAGGCAGAGACCGGTGGAAGCGATCTACACACGCGTTTTCGTACGAAAAGGGACAGAGAGAAAACGAAAAAGAGAAAGAGAATGTGGAGACAGTAAGAAGACACACCTTGCTACAAACGCATATAAATCTTTTCGGAACCGACGAATTTTTAACAACAATGCTATATTCAAGAATTCCCATCTTATTCCTTGAAATTATATTTAGGCGTGAAACGAACATTTTTTTACTTTATTATTAAAATTATTTCCAAGATTTTCAAAATAATTATTTTATTTTAATATATAGAATATATTTATTATACGTAATGAAGAAAATACGTATTTACAAATGTCCAGATAATGTTATGCTAAAAAATATTAAATTGCGAATTATGGAATATTATTTTGGAAATTATAACGGTAATAATTAATCTGCGAGAACAAATTATACTTAGCTGTTTTTATCAAATTGTTTAATAATTATTAAATATACGATCAAATTCCTAAACAAATCATGTAGCAAAGAAGTAAAGATTGAGAACGGAAATATCATATTTGATACATTTAAATTCATAGTTACAATAATAATTATTAAAATAGCAAAAGCAATTAATGTAATATGTTTATATCCTTTGTACTGAGACTTTTAGTGTTAAGGAAGCATAAATTCTATTATTTAGTGTATGCTTGTATAGACAATTCGATGGATCTCGCTCTCGATGATTCCTCGATCGAGAGGCTTACCGTCACTTAGGATCGCAATCAAAGCTCGAGGGATGGCTCGTGACGAAATCCACGGTCGATTCTTTTTTTTTCCTAATTGAGCTTAATGACGAACCACGCGCGATCTTTTGGTCGGCTTGTTGCGATCATTATGGGATTAGGTACGCGTTCCGCGGGCTGCATGATTAATTACAACTGCCGCGACCGGGCCAGCACCCGGCTCGTAAGTCACGACCACTTTCTCACCAGCGCGCGAACTTTGCACCTGCGGCTAAAGTAAGAGCCTCTCGAGAGTACTGTTATCGTGCCTGAATGAACTCGAACCCGCGGAAATCCGCCATCGCGTAGAATAACGTAGAGCGCGAACTAATGACGCATACGTGCAATTGTCGCGTGTGCATACGTCTCGCGCATATGTGTGCAGATACTATATTTCATTGATGAAATACAGTTGAATACGATAAGAGGAAATTCGCTACAAGATATTAAGCTATAGATTGTAGAATTATTTCTTTATCTCAAATTTTCCGTATGTTTATTTTTATTATTACAACAAATTCTAATTTGTTGCCCATTTATTCTAATTTATCTAATAATTTCATATCTTATTGATTATCGCCTCTTGTTTATATTAAAAAATTCTCAAGAGCTGTAAATTTCATCTTCATTATGGCCGATTGATTACTGAAAAAAGAAATATGCGGTAGAATTTTATTTTCGTTCGTTTAATACGTGCGTGTTCTCGCATGTTCGGAGCAATTAAACTTTCGATATCTTTTGCTCGAGTATTCCTCACGCGTTTGTCGGGTTTCAATTAATCGCAGTTCGCGACGAAACGTTGTAACAGAGCACTATATCGGTATCCTGATCGGTCACGATTGCATTCGGAGATCGATACACTCGGGACATAATCCTATTTCGATACTGACCTCGATTACGCTCGGGGGAGGCGATCTTGTAGGACTCCTAATGCGATCATATCACGAAGGGATTAAGCTTGCATCAAGCAAGTAGATATCTCGACTACAAGTGCCGTCTCTATTGTTCCCAAAAGGATTTCCTATCGATAGTAGGCTCGAATAGCAATTACAATATCTGAGTCTAATTATTCGTGCGAATGTGATGCATAAATCGAACGTAACAGGAAGTAAATTAGTTGTAAACCTTCGGTATCTTCAGTTTAATTACGATAAAATTTAAGTGTTAAAAGAAGATGACTTTTTAAAAGAATGCACGACTGTTTTTCAAAATTCAAATCGCAAATTAATTTTTGATTACTATTTGATGTAATCAATATTAAATACATTTTTAGTATTTTAATATAATAAGTTAATAAACTTGTAACATAATAATAACTATAATTTTTTAAATAATACGAAAACAATGTGCAATACATTTAGAAAATCATTATCGCTCCATTAATCTCACCCAATCGTATAAATTCAAAGGTATTAATTATACTCGAGTACGCGAGAGTAGTTTTGCATCATGAACTTTCAGAATGAACTTTACACACGTGTGCATTATTAACGGCGACATTGGAATAAATTGGAAATGGTTGTCCGCACGACGGCATTAACCGCGAAATTACTTCGTTTTTTTTTATCTGATCGGTGCACAAAGGGTTCTCATCGCGGCTTTACGAGGCGTTGTACCTGTGGTCATCGACAGGCAGCGTTGGCACATTCCCAAGAATCAGCCTCGAGCTAGGTGCTCAATCGGATAACCGGCTAATACTGAGGTTTACACTCTTTTTCGCCGACAAATAGGATAGCAATCTTTGTGGCTGGTTCGTCCACCGCGATCCCCTCGCAATCGCAGTATGCCTTCGCATAGTCTGGATGCCAAACTATAGAGGTATAAAACAAGGAAACTACAATGCATTTATAACATAAATCATTGCCGCTCAGAAATTGTTATACACAAATACGTGAACAATCCGAAAACTAACTGCGCATTTCGTACAGAAAAAAGAACGGAATTTTGCTTATACTCTACGTCTTATATAATTTTGAAATAATATTGGTATATATTTTTGCATAAAATATTATTTTACAAAGGATTACTAAAATAAAGTGTTAATTTAACGAATATTAATACTCGTTTTAATTTAATAATATTTTACTAATAAAATGTGAGTTATTCGTTATTTGTGTTTTCAAAACGTAAATATGTAAGTTTATGATTTGTTAGATATTTATAAAAAGTCTAACTTGGTCCGGTAATTAAGCTATGAAAGACATTCTGGCTCGTTTTTCTACGGGGAGTAGTCTAACTCGTTTATATTCCCGACGAATTCTAACGAAGCTCGAGCGCGCATTAAAAGAAATCGACGGCGGAGCTTTCATATTATTACGTCACGACGGTATGACGGCGCGCTAAATTAACTGCGACGGCTTAAACGCTGCCCGAGGCCTTCATCTGAATCCATGAAAATCTCTCTCGGCGCTAAAGTGCAAATAACGAGACGCCTCGTGTCAAATTTTTTTCGCATTATAATTGGCATTATAGATGTTATTACTTTACTTCGCTGTTGCTTCGCAAAATTAAAAATTGTAAATAATAGTTGAATACTGTTCTACTATACACTAACACATTTATCACGTAAGATAAAATAGATTTTTAACGGCAATCAAGTGCAAGTAGCAAGTTTACGAAACAGTGGAGATAAGAATTATGTATCTGAAATACATACGTTTTACACGTCTTACTTTACTTGTATTTTTATTAATAATTAATATTAATATACCTTTAGTATAATACACAAAAAAATATATACGTAATACTTAAAACAAATTCCTAAATACATTTATTCCAATTATAATTGTAATTTTATATTTCTACAACCATTCCGGATATCTATTCTTATAAATAGGGCTCAACAATCGTTTCGTCGAGATTGAACATTATCTTTGTGGGGTAGTGATACCTATGTGAGGAACGTGAAACATCTGGTATGCAATTGCCGGAAAGCGCTTTGCGAGGATGATTACGGTCCATCCGTGTGCACACCTCAATGTCCACAGTAATCACGCTCGATTGCAAGGTGTCGACAGATCACTTGAAAAAGCGATCGATTTCTCACGCGTATTCGTGAAAATTATATGGTCCGCGATCCACGTGCAAATTGCTCTTATTACGTGACGCACGTGCGTAAGATGGAATACGATAAAAAAGACGGTTTCCATTTTGCACAGCGAAAACCAAGTGTGTTGTATACATAATTATTTTGTAAATTCAAAAATATAAATTTACATTGAAAGAGATTTACATTATTCCGGGAAAAAATTTTTTATATATAAAATATGTTCATATATATTTTTTCTCTTGTATAATTTCTGTTTGTACATATTTAAAAAATAAAAAAGAATAATTAACAAATAATTAGAAAAAACTTAAAAAAAGTAACTTTTACATTAACTTTTTGTATTTTATATATATGAACAAAGAAAAAGAATACAAGAAAAAGAAAAAAATATATGTATAGAAAAAGGAAACATATATTGACATATTTTATATTGACATGAAAAACATTTTTTCCAATTTTCACATAAAATCACGGATTGCTTTTTAATAACGCCTGCAGAGAATCGACAGTCGTGAATTTTTCGCGTAATTTCTTTTCTCGGCGTGATGGTTTAGATCAAACAGTTTACAGTTGAGTAATTAATGGAGAATCATTTGTTTTCCTAAAGAAACGTGATTGTGCGCGCCCGCTGAGAATTCGCATCTATCTATCATGGCGACGTGGATACAACAAAAAGGTGGTGCAGCACCCGAGGATGCATTGGAATTCTCCACGATAATTGTGCTATCCGGATATTGCGAAAGTCTATAACATCCGCGCGCGCGCGCGGATTTGCGCACTTGAACTCCTTGTCTTCTGTCATTAAAAAATAATGCATTAATCGCCGGAGATCATTTCGTTAAACGAGCGGAATTCACGTCAGCCAAGCAATACGCGAGAGATCATATGTTATATTTTCCCCTGCGAGAATATTTTGCATTATAAGTGTATTTATGGTAAATGGGTTAATGTTATGCGCCATGCATAACGTGTGTCTAATGCATGGTCTCCGACAACTATCATTGTCGGGATAAATTATAATGTTATAATATGCACACACAATTATACCACAAAATTATATTAAAGTCCTATATATAGCTATATTGATAATTATTATTTATATATTCGAATCCTAATTAATTGATGTTTTGCCACAGGTATGTCATAAATCAAAATAATAGATTTCAGAGCAGCAACTGGACGGTATTTTGTTATTTATTACAATACAATACTGCAACAATGTACCAAGTATAATTATATCACAGATTTTTACGCGTGAAACTTTTGTCAACGTATACATTTTGCAACGAATAATCCGCATAAATTCAAATAAAAGCAACTTGTGTGTACACGTAGTTGTTCGTAGTTGGAACGACGTGATATGAGACAGGTTTATGAGAAATTTATTCCATAAATTTTACACACGAACAGCAGACTCGAATCGCGACACTCGAGTCAAAAGTTTGAGCGGGACGTTCTCAAGTGCACATCCATGACCATTAACAGGTCATTACGCAAGCATAATGGAAATCGATAATTAATTGATCCGACTTGATGCGACTACGCGACCCTTTCGTCAAGGATGTTAATTGACTCTTGAATATTTATGATTAACCGATTTATAGCGTGTTGCAATTCATATAATCGCGGATTGAAAAGCATTCCGAACGTCTCCAAAATTATTAATCTCTTAATCTCAGTGCTCAATTTCTAAAGAAACACTCTATTTAAATTTGACGTGATAGAAAGAAAATTTTTAGTTCTCATCAATAACATCTTTTCCAAAAATATTTCATAAAGTCGTTTATATCCGAATCAAGACAGTGATACTTTTTCGCTTATTATATACATATTTTTACTTTTCATATAAAATATTGATTTTTTTCCCTGTTATGAATTGCTTCGTACATAACATTTCAACCAACGCTGTTGAACGCTCCATCGAAACTAATGAGGGAAGGGAATTTATATATCTTTAAAATTTTATAAAAAGTTGCGTGGAAAAGCAATATGTCGATTATGTTCATATACGCAGGTCGTGCTGCACCCTGACGATAGACCACGAACGGTCGTGCCATTATTAATAACCGATAAACCAATTACAATGTTATCGGATTGCCGTTATCTGCAGGCCGGCTGCGTAAAAGACGGCCTATGCCAGTTTCCTAACCATAATCTGATATAGAAGCGCCCGAGGTACTCTTGCGTGAGCATACCGATGCTTTTTTGCCACTTTTAGCAGCACAGCAAGTATCGTTCTTACGTTACTAATTAGCCTGTTGTCCGACCGAAGAGATGCGCCTTATGCCTGAATTCCACGGATACGTCTTACATCCCTCGCATTCCATAAGCACATTAGCCTTTTCGTCCTTTATATCTTTCATCTTAAGACAAACGTTTCTATAAAGTATTTTACTTGCACATATTGGCAATCATTATTTTTGCATAATTATTATCTTTTCTTCAATTACTATTCACTTGAGAACAAAAATACAGACATTTATTATAAATCGTAAAAAAGGCTACATGTTAATATTTGTTTGCAGATATTATTAAAAAATTAGTACAAAATTTAATCTAAATGTGCACTGATAAAAAGAAACTATCAAAGTTGCAAAGTTGAAGATAATTTATTTGTTATTCTATCAATTTTATATTACAAAGCGCATCGTGAAACAATGTGCAGTCTTGGCCGCGATGTAATTGGACATTCGAATCTGCGCATACTCGGAGAGATATGGCTAATTAAGAAGTTTAAAGAATACGATCGTAGGGGGTCCTCGTTAAAAGGATTTCGAATGCAGGACTTACAATTAGTCTCGACCATTTGCATACGGACTGAGGATTTCAAATCTTATTTGAAGTATGAAAAATTTAGCGATAAAATTTTATAATTTGCAACTATACGATTAATTTAACACAAAAATCAATGAAAGCATTCATATTATAAAAAATTTAATCATTTTAATTAAAATTTTAGTATGATGGCACAAAATAATATTAAATTTGCGTTTTTATAAATATCGTCTCGGATACGCATGTCAACAATCTTTCAATATTCGAAAGTTGCAAAATGGCAAGAAAACAATCGATTAACAAAAGAAATTAACAATTGATGTATTGATCAAATTTATACCTACACGAGTTATTTAAGATTATTCCTGCCTTTATATTGTTCGTCACCAGCTTGCAAATTTTTGCAAATCGAATATCCTCGAAACTTTAACTTTTATTGATATTTTCAGAAGTTCATGAGAGAATTTCATAACTAGAAATTCTGCAAACTACACTGCAATATGAAACTTTACATCGACAAAGCCATCTCCGCAACACTGAATGGAAGAAGTTATTTTCGCAAACACAGAAACTTGCGAACACTTAACACTTGCGAAGTTTCAAACTTGAATAGCTCAATTATTGAGCATTCGTAATTATATTAGAACCACGCTATTGGCACTTGCGATTAAGGCCAAATATCAGCAATTTAATTATTTCTGCATGACAAACATTTAAAACGCGAAAAACTGAAAAATATCGTTAAACCAATCGTTATTTAATACGCTAAGAAAAATACCCTGCAAGTATCGACTACATGCATTTAGCGCGCTGCGAAAACTCGTGTTCCAATTAAACGATATCTCGTTATTCTTTATATTCAGTTACATGTTCCTGCTTCGTGAAATTATTTTATCTAAGAAATTTCTCGTACCTGCAGAGATCAATTGTAATACTGCAATCTTAAATCGCAATCTAAACAATTCTTCTTACATTTTATTTGCGATTTACTTTTAGGAAAAATAATTCGAATTTTTTTTATAATATGAGCCTCTATACATTAAAACATGATTGTACATTATAAAAATATAACAGTCATGCAAATAATCATTCTCTTTTCTTTATATTATTGTTGTTTCACGTTTTTAGACATCAAATATTAATTATTCCATTGATATGATAATTTGAAAATTGCTACTTAAATAAAAGGTGCAGAATATTTAAATATGGTGTTTATGTATCAACAAATGAGCAAGAGATGGTTGTCATGAACAATTAGAGGGCATTGTTCGGCATGTTCTCAACATGCAGAATAGCCGTTGTTGTATGTCGGCTTTAAACGCGGTGCGGTGCAAACGCTCGTAATTACCGTCGCGTAAAATCGATATCGATAAAATCGATAAATCACTTCTCACGAGAATATTAGACCCGCCAGCCGATAACAGACGCCTGTATATTGGAGCTCGCCCATTCCGGATAGCGAGTCACCGGCAGTTCCGGGCATCGTTCCAAACCTGAATGACGACCACTCGAAGAACTTACGCAATGACGCGTGCCAACGCACTGCAAAAACACGCTCATTCAAGATTTTCGTCACCACTGCTGTTGACAAAGGCATTGCACTTGCTCCCAATTTATGTTGCCAACATACGTTTCTACTTTTGCACTGGAATGCCTTTCGTTATTGTATTTTAATCTATAATGTGTTTTCTTACATTTTTGATATATAGAAAGAAAATTATAATCCACCATTGACTTTTATTGTAATTTATAGTGGCAATGAAGTTATTTATTTCCATCATCGAGTTGATAACTGAAAGTTATTGACTTGATAAAGAAGTATTGCATTGTAAGTTTTATGTCATGTATAATAATTGTAACCAACTCATTGTAAACTTTTCAATACTCGTATAAATCCCGAATAAATTATACGTTATATTATTTTGAGGCTTGATTGAATTACGCGTGTTTGATTTACATAATGCTACATAACGCGTAACGGGGCTGTCGGTCCATTGACGTAAGGAGTTGCGAGACCACTTTACAGTGAAACTTGCCTCGAACGAAGCCTGTTACTATAGCATCAAAGTCTAGGTCAAGATCTGTTGTGCTAATAATTCGCGTGTACAGCATAATGTATTTATTTCAATAATTTTGTAAAAAGTTGAACGCTTATTTTGCATGATTAATTTCATTTTTCATGTGTTTTTCACACATACGTGCGCATGTTCGTATATATCTACTCCAATATTTAATAAAATTTAATATTTGAATATTTAAATTAATCAAAATATACACACACACACATAAATATACACACGCGTTACAATTTAAAAATCAAAATAAAATTATACTATGTGGGGATATTTTATCGATAATAGCAATAAATAAATGTAATATATATGTTTATTAATATTTCAATGCAATAAGATAAGATTCATATTATTAAATGATATTTTTCTTTTCAGGTCGCTGGGACTTGTAATATTTATAATATCAGCACAAGTGCACGATTCTCTCGCAAAACATGTAAGTTCATTTATATATAAAATTTATAAATAATATTTATGATATAAAAACAAGGTTAAAAATATCACGAGAGATATCTTGAAGCCCGGAATAAAGCCACGACAAGGATCTCAACATGTCTTGACGGAATTCCCTCAGGTTTTATTGCCCTCTCTTTGATGATGGTTCGGGTTTCAAGGCCTCCCGGTCTCTCGCCCAGATTATCTTGGTACACTTTGTTCCTAGGAAACCCGAGACAATAGAGAACATGAAGATTCCGTAAACTATTACAACGTAACCAATAATTACGGATGGCCTTCAGGCCTAACTGCAACCCCTATTTCTTTTTCTAAACTCATGTATTAACCATGTATTAACCAAAATTTTATACTATATTAATTTCTCTCTCTCTTTCTCTTAACATAATTTTTAGATTTTGTTTTTTTTATATTGATGTTCCACATAACGATTAAAAAATATATGAAATTTATTTATTTTTGGTAATTGCCTTTCTCGTCATTTCATCACTGTATACAATTTCTGATATCATCTTAATTAATTATTGTCGTCATTTTGATCATAAAATTTGATTTGCAAGATAGGAATTCTATAAAATCGACGGCTCGACAATATTGAAACTATAATAGCCAAATTAGATTAGATCTAAGATGAAGACTATAATATCGTGACAATTTATAAGAAAAGAAATTTTGTTGGAGAACATGAAATTTTTGGTGAGTAAGAAAATATAGGCATATAGAATGAGGATAAACAAGATCACAGTAATCTTATTGTATGTATGTACATAGTTGTTGTACTTCTGTAATGGCCATTGTTTTACTTGTACCCACAATCTGCATGCGATTTACACAGGAAATAACTTATACGGGAAGTAACTCAGGATCTTGTTACATGCAACATATTCATTCGAAGTAAACAGTCAGCAATCTCTTCGTACTCATCTCGCATTAAAATAAGTGCAAAGATATTTAACACTTTCTCTTATCTAATTGTAAGAATATCTTATTAAAGCCAAGATTTGATAGAATTGTCAAATGTCACGCCCCATTTTGCTTAATTATGTATTTACCTTTAAACATATATAAATTACGTATTTATCTATAAAATGAGCAATTTAACAAAAGTGAGTTTAATTAGAATTATGCAGATTTGAAATTGTATTGGCAAAATAGTAATTTTAAACACAATAATAGTTTGAAAATATTGTCAAAAGAGAAAAACATAGAAAGAAGAAAGAAAAAGAGAAAGCAATATTTTTTTGTAGCAAAAGAAATCTGTGAATGCAACGTTTTATGTAATATGTAAGTAAAGTCAAAAAAATTAATTGAAATATCAATAAACGAATTATACCGTTGGACGGTTACAATTGCAAAAATTATTTTTCTTGTATCTATCGAAAATTATTGCATTTTTTAACACATTGATTTGAAATTAGAAAAGAAAAATTTATAGATCTGCAGGAATTTTTGTGTTTTTAAATACATACGCGTAAATGATATCGTACATCAAGTATAGTATACTCTCGAGAGATTCGCGTGGATCGACAATGAGATTATTAAACGCGGCACGAAGAGAAAAGGAAAACTCTGTGACTCATAGCAGCTTTTTACCGTCATCAATGTAATCCCGGCGAGACTGCGTGGCTAATCTAAGTTAAGTGATCGTTACAGACGCAAAGGAATCTTAAAAATGAATCCGCCAATTTTGTCGACGCGACATCGCAATGGCATTCGCAAGAAATTCGCATCGTTAAGATAAATTTATCTATTTGTTGGAGATTCTGTCATATATAATTTATAACGGTGCATTAATCAATCTTTTTAACAAATTCACATACCTATAATTAGATGTCTAATAAGAAGTTATATAAATGTTACATGACTAATTCCTCGCCTTTCATAGTAACTTATCAAAAAAATTACTGCGATAGGCATAGGAATCTTTAGTTTTCGTTACATTATTAAATTGCTATCAACGATCTCGCAGACGAAATTGCCATTATAGTAGGCCTATCATTACTTGTGTCAGACGCGAGGTCAGACAGCGACAATATATATGACAATTATTAAGAAGGAGGCGTGTTGAGTCCGGCGTTCATGGTTCATCGACTGACCTCTCGCGTTGAGAGAGAGAGGCCCATTTCTCCGAACCATTTAATTAACTCTTCGCCACGCAATCTCACGGAACATTCTACGATCGTCAAATTTCATGTGCGACCGCTGCGTCTCGGTCTCGATAACAGCGAATTCTGAATCCGACAGTTCACGGCCGACATAACATTGCCTAAAACAACATTGAATTATTGCAATAATTCATATTGCGAACTAATCCGAAATAAATGTTATAGCATAGTGTATAGATAAATAAGAAAAATAGATAACTGTTACTGATTATTTTAAGCAAAATGATTGAATCAGAATTTAATGAAATTTAAAAATTTATAGATTTATAATTAATTAAATAAGAAATGCATGTGTGTGTAATCAAAATTATTTGAATTGCACCTTTTTCTTTTATTCTTAATAAAATAGAACATCGAAATTTATGGCAATTAATGGCTATTTTCTTACTAGAAGCTATTATCGTATTGCAGAGGCGACCGTGATAAAAAGTATTCATGGTTATCTATTATTACCGCAGATATTAGAAACTTAAGCATACTAAGTTAAATTGCATTTACATAACATATATATGTACATCTAGAGTACTTACCAAAAGTTTCTTCTGTGCTATTTAAATATTTTATTTTAATTCAATTTTTTAATTATCTAATTTCAAATATAATAAATAATTAATGAGAAAACTAATGTCAATTTAAATAGATAATGAAGTAATGTAATAATGCAAATAATGTAATAAGACGCACACAATTAGCTTGTTGTAACATCAAAGAGATTATACTAATCTGCTTAAGAAATCAGCTTACCAAGGTCACCTGTGCAGAAACCTTTGTGAATCATTGACCTCTGAGACTGTTGGATTACGTTTCACTATTAACATTACGTTTCATGTCTCGTCTCGTGCAGTCACGTATAGTGAGTTATATAGTGAATTATTACAATGGCTAATCGATTGCAAGATCGATAATGTAACAGTAAAATTAATCTCTATTCTATTTCTATTCTATTCCTATTCTGCAAAATGCTACTAAAGGCAAGAGCTCTCGAAAAATTTCAAAATAAAGTGAGAATTCTAAATCTGAAATATTTATCTTTGTTATTGAATGTAACGATACGTAATAATATATTTACAGTGTATAGCTCAATATAATGTCACAATTTTCTATTCTGTTTAACTATGTTTTTATAAAAGTATTAGACAAGGCAATAACGCTGAAACGCATCTGCATGTTTTATCGTTATTAACATATGTTCTATACTCTCACGTTAAACGCACAACCTGGCATTGCAAGGAATACGATAAGTTGCAGATGCATGTGAAAACCGCAAATAAGAAAGCCATCTTTTTGCGTTCGAACGTATACTTATATTACGCAAAAATGATGCATACGTTGCACCCATCTGTGCACAACGGTCTCCCACGCTTAATAAAAAAAATCTCCGTTGCAGCTGTTATAAACGGGAGTATAAATGACTGTATGTGCATAAACGCATATATTTAAAAAATACAAAAATCTCCTTTATGTTATTATCTCTTTTAATAATAGAATGAAATAAAAATAACGTAGGTTTTGACAAAATTCTTCGTTATACCAATGTTTTGTTATGTATTTTTCTATTATTTTAATACTTTTCCTTTTTAAAGTAAAAATTATTTAAAATTTAAAATGTTTTACATGTCTTTTAGTTATTCATATATTAATTATAGATTTGAGTTTTTACCTGATTAAAATGTAACGCTGAAAAAACCAAAATACGAGCAAACAAAAAGAAGAATCTAAAAGTGTCAAAATTGTAATATAAAATTTTAATACTACATCAATTTTCTGATAGAAAATATCAAAAACAATATATTTTAATCGCAAAAGTATTTCATATTGAAATTGTTTCATTCCTTTGATATTAATGTATTAATTTTTATAACATAATTATGAAACAATTACGTTATGTATTAACGTAAATTTAAAAAATTTTAAAAATGTTTATTTTATCCATGATAAAAATAACATTCTTTAGGAAATATATAATTTATAATATTTATTAAATTTATTAACGTTATTTTTCATTAAATTAATTTTACAAAATTGATTTAGTGAAAAAATGATGTCGATAAATTTTTATTAACATAACTGCGGTGAATCAAAAGCATAATCTTTTACTAACAATAAGTTTAAAAGCAAAAAAGAATTCGCTGTAATTGCCGCAAATCGCTACGGCCGCTATGATTCATTGTGTCACAACGATTGGTGTAACTGCTTAACTGAATAAATTGTACACAGAGTATAATTGCGAGAGGAAAGTAATAAATTTGCGTTTCATTAAATCTTGTACAATTATACTATGCCTAGTCCTTCATTCGTTCTTTTGTCGCTAATTATTTGATTACAAAGTACTCGTTAATCACCTAGAAAGAAGCATAAAATGATTTCATTGCCGATATTTCAAGTGAAATAATTGCATGGCAAACAATTAACGTAAATAATCGTAAGCTTTAGTTTAAGAAAGCAATGCATCAATTTTTTAAATATTAATTTAAGAAATAATTATTTTTTTTTAAATCACCTTTTTGCCTTTGAATTGAAGACATTTCTAAATTTGAATAAATAGAAAGATTGAACGACATAAAACGCCTTTTTATCAAAAGTTAATCACACAGAGTGTAATAAGGCTTATAATGAAAAAACTATCTCGACTAATAACGTAAAATATAAGTAATTTGCATCACCAATCATAATTTTAGCAGTTTCTTGAAAGCAATAGATTTCCGTAAAAATCTATAAATTTTGCAAATGGGCCATTAAGAATCAATAATGGAAGCGGCTCGCAAAACACGCTTGTACTCGAGCAATAGTTGAGAGTGTGTTCGATTGGGAAACTCGTTTACTGGTAAATGCATCGTTAAACAGAGAACCTTAAATATCCGATAAGGGAACGCAAACAGGGTATATAGTCGATAACTTTATTGGAAACCGCATATGCACTTTTCAACCGGCAAATGCAAACTGTTTTGGGCATTCGCCAGAAAAACCTAGCCATTAAAATGTTATATAGCCACTCTTCGTCTTTCCTCTGGAATAAAAGCTCGAGCAAAAATTTCGCATGCGATCTGACTGTGACTTTTTATTCTTTATGTTGAAACATTAATTCTAAAGCCTATTTCTCTAAACATTCCAGAGATTTTTGTTTGTTATGATATAATTATTGTTGTTTAATTTCATATATATTTATATGTGATACACGGAATAAGTTTCTTTTCATTTGGAATACATGACTACACACACAACTTTCTACGATGGATTTTATTTGAACATAAATCACATACACAATTATCTCATAAAAAAATTACCTTTAGAAAGTAGTAGATAAGATTAAGAAGTAGAATAACGTATGAAATTCTAAGAATATCCGAATGGAATATTAATTATAAATTTTACAAACAAGAATTTGGATATTTAAAGGGATAAGAGCGAAAAAATTAAATAACAGATTACAGTTACATTTTTCCAAAAAATGTATTGTCTGTAGATAAATTAAAGGATTAAAAGATATGTTCTTCAACTATATATTTCGCATACGGTATACATGCGTGAGCTGTTTCCATTTTGAAGGATTAAAGTGCCCCATGCGGCGCAATAACCACCACAAGTACCATTGTTACCCATGAAGCTCAACTGTACGTCGCGCGGATGAGTCTTCGGAGGCGGAGGCTGCAGGTGAACAAGGGGGCACTTAACGCGAAATGTTCCCCTCGCACTTACGTTCTCACGGCAGGCCACATCTTTTTCGCGACCCCAGCTGCGACCTCGCGATACCTGTAGACTCTCTCGCGGCGCGGCGTGGAACAAGAAGACGCGAGCACAATGTAATAAATATATTTCTCTTGATTTTGTTGCAGCATCATATAAAATTAAGACACGGAAGGCATCGCCGACAACACGGCGAAAGCTATCTGCCCAGCAGTTTCATACCAGACTCGGATGAGCCCGAGAGAGGCAACTGGGGGCCATGGTCGACACCCAGTTCCTGTTCGCGCTCCTGCGGTGGCGGAGTCGCCCATCAAACCAGACAATGTCTCGACATAGAGTGAGTTATTATTATATTTTACAAGTTCACATTCACACTCTTACTTTTACGTTAATACAGATACTGTAGCAAAAATATTAGCAACATATGTATAATAATTGTTGTGTTATTTTCATACTTGCGCTCACTCAAATTCGTAACAAAGTTGGAAGTTGAAAGTTTGTTCTTTGTTGATTTATCCGAAAGAAGCCATTTTGCCTCGTTTCCTTAGAATATTCTTAGAATTCGCTACAATGGTATGCTCAATTGAATTGAGATTGGATTAAAACGGACACACAAACTTGCAAAGAATTTAATCAAGTCTTGATCTGCAATGGATACTCGATGTAATACTGTATAAGCAAATTGAAAAAACTGTTTATAACACCAATAAAAATGTTACAAACTATATTTCAATATATATTTTAGGGGCAATGTAAACAATAAAGAGAAAATTTTTATTGAAAAAATATCTCCTAACATTATTGATATACATTGCTTTGCATTGTATTGTATTTAAATAAAATACTGCTTTCGTTGAAAAATTACAATCAGGAATTTTATTCAAAAGAAACGGCAAATCGCGAAAAATATCAAACGTAATATGAACGAAAACGTCAACTAAATTTTTTTTTACAGTGCGTCGTATGTCAGCCGCGATTAAATTTAGGATAAATCAACGAAACTTTTCTCCTAGCACACGCCAACGTAACAGATCCGCCGTAAATCCTCCTTATCTCGAAACTAAGGGAAGATTAATCGTAGGCACTTACACGTCTCCCGACGTCACGCTATCTCCGGGAAATTCTCACAATTTCCCATCACAAAGACGAAGCGCAATTAAAGTTGGCTTTAACGCGCCATGATTATGTAGAGTAGGAAATAGGAAGAGTGACCGATTGATGATTGACATTGTGCCAGTGCTAGCTGGGTGGGCTCATCACTAATGATACAGCACGGATCTTAGAAAGCGAGATAATCGTAACGTGAAAGCGTGTAATGCGCACGACAAGCTTCTTATATTGAATATACCGTGTCACAGGTCATTTGAATGTATCGATTGAATCGCGAAGAAAACATGTCATTTTCAGGATGATGGTATGACTTGCTTTCCGTTTCTGTAGTCGATACTTTCAATCGATTAGAAATTGCGAATTAATCATAAATCAATTGAGAAAACTTTATGGTTATATAATTTGTATTTTCTTCTAAATATTTTTCATTCATATTAAAAATGATTTCATTTGAAAGTAGCCTTTTCGTAATCCTCACATATAGAATAAATTATAAAACTGTGAGAATGTAACACAGAGAATGTAATCACGTACATACATAAATCTATTAATAAAACATTACATCTAATACTGTATTCTAACTATAATACATAATCTACATAAATCTCGAAATCTCGCCCTAAAAATTGTATGAAGTAAAAAGACGTATCTACCTTAGGAGGATAAATTTTTAAATGTTGGACCTTCTCGTGCGAAATAAGTAAGCAGCACTTACCAGGATACTGCGGAAATTTATTGAAGTAGTAATCTCTTAATCTTGTTCTCAAGAAACTTCACACTCGGGTAGAATATTACAAATTATTATTGATTATTTTCAATTTTCTTCCATACAAATTTCATAATTAACACAGTTTTTAATCAAGAAAAATAAAAATATCTCTATAAATTTTGTATTTTTAATAAGACGATCTTATAATAATAATATTTATTATTTGATAAATAATTATAAATATGAAAAAATATAATAAGTAATAAAAATGTAATCATTCAATAATTATTTTAATTTTAAGCTCTATCGATTGTCATTAAAATAATACATTTATTCTATAATGTTGCAGTGACAGTGGTCATGACAAGTGTACTGGTACATCTAGGAGATTCTTCTCGTGCAATATTCAAGTGAGTACGGAAAATTAATAATAATGACTCATAACTATTTTATTTGCGATAAACTCAATCACCGGATGCGAGTGATTGCGTCATCTTTCGCGATGTGATAATTTTGGCCGGAAATTGCAAAAAGATTTTGTCATGGGAATGCTGCGAGCGAATCGAATACAATCTGGAACTCTATTAACTGCCTTATAACAGCAAGTGATTTATGTGACGTGCTTTAATAGATCGAATAGTCTGACAGTCTATCAAAAATTCTTGAGACAGACACGTGATACGCATTTCGGTTACTTTCATGTGCAACAAACTATAATCAATGAATTGAAATTTGCAGCTTTGCTTTCTTCAGCGCACGATTTTCGTTAATCAAATAAAATAATCCAGTCATTACGATGACAAATTTTTCATTTCTCTTGATTCTGATTTCATTTTACTTTAGAGAAATATAATATGCCACTGTTACGCAATTACAAGACAACTAAGAGAATATTACGTAAATCTTCTGAAACTGACACGATAAGACTATATCACTTCATGTTTTGAGTTGACAGATTGTTATTGAAGAGTTAAATGGATACAAACGTAATTTGGATATTACATTTAAAATATTTCGAAATTTATGTTATCAAACAGTTGATATGTAATTTAAACAATTTTGTAATATTATTAAAGTTTTTTCTTTAAAAAGTATATTTGTGCAATGGATTGCAGAAGATTCATGAACGGAAGTCTATTATGCGGCATTGACTCACGAAGTATTAACTTTGTTAGAGCTAGACGCTAATTAGAACAAATAGCAAGGTACACCGCTATATGTGCTCTATAACAGATGCCATTGACATCTATTTCCTGGCATGACAATAATTGCATCTCAGTTATAACTTATAATTTATGTCATAAAAGATTACATAATTATCAAATAATTTATATAAATCAAGAATATCATTAGAAACAAAAATCCAGCGTAAGTAACCAAAACTGAGATTTTCGGAGATCTCATAAATAATCAATAGCTATTATAATAGGATTAACTGTTCTATTATCTCTCCGCGTTAAAATATACAGAAAGTCTAATATATCGTTGTAATTCATTTTGCACGTGCTATTTCCTACGCTTTCGAGTCTTTCAAAAAAACGAAGACTTTTGTTTTCTGTGATGAATAAAAAGCGCGAATAAAGATAAGAAACTGAGATACAATATCATCTATATGTATGTATCTGAGTTATTATTATTTCTGAAAGTAATAGATTAAGTAATTCTGATACTTAAAAAACCTATTTGCTCTTAATCAGTTGTATAATGTGAGACTTGGAAATAATTCCTTATAGATTTCACAGTTTGCTACAATTGGTAATATTTATTATTTGTGACATCGTTTCCGAATAGCTTGATTATCGCCTAAAACTTTTTCCAGGATGTTGCTATTTCTCTCTTTCTCTCCCCTCTCCCCCTCCTTTCACTCTTTTCCTCTTTTACTATTTCAGGCCACCCTGTTTGCCTTGCCACCCTTTTACTGGAGTTTCATTCCGTTGGTAAGAAATCTCCCACCATAAATTCTGTGCTGTATCCTCGTGCGTGGTACCGGTCCCGCTGGAGTATCTCTTTTTGCTAGGGTTCCACTCGATTTATATCGACATTACCTGCGCCACAGATCTGCCCTCCGTCCATTTCTGGGTCATTTCATTTTTGCGGACCGTTCATGAAATAGCACAACAACACGCGCTCATTTATTTCACAATATTAAACAAGGATAAAATTTCTAAGGCTATCAGTATTATTACTCAAGTTACATTTAAAAGCAATTAATTTAGGTATATTTTGAATTATTTAGACAATTTATCATATAAATATTAGTGAAAATAATTCGTCGAGTTTTTAATCATTAAAATCGATAAAGGCACAATGAGAAAGTGAAATTATAAGACTGCATGTTAAATTATCTAATTCGATATAAATATAAATAACTTGCCAAAGTTTCGGCATTCTTACTACTGCAATATAATATGTTTAAAAAATGATGTATTTGATGAAAAGCCTTAAGTTTGATATATCTGATGAGATGAGATGTTCAAAAAATCAAATTGACCTAACAAAAAGAATCGCTAGTCAGAAAATAGGGACATTACACTGATTCCTTAACAAAGACCTTTCTACCTTCAAGCAACATTTTTCTTCTGTCCTTTCACATGGTGATGAAACGTTTTTCTCAATGACGCTTAAGCATATGTATATTTCTTTATACGTAAATTCGATATTCACTGCTGATATTTTGAATTCGATATTGATAAAATGAGAACAATAAAATATAGCGGAATGCGATAGAAATGAATTTGCACGATTTACTTTCGTAACAATTTTAAGTTTTACAGTTATTTTGTTTTGTTTTTCTTATGAAAACATATTTGCAGATTAATCATTTTGATAGAAAATATTAATAAATTCCACTTACGTTTATAAATTTCTGTTTGTTATACAAAAAAAATTATTCAAAAAATATTCTTTGTTGAATAATTTGCATTTTTGATAATTAAAATAGCTATAAATAATTTTTTTATTTGTTTTCTGACACTACAGATTAACAATTTAATAAAGTATAATCTTTGCGTCAATAATTTTATTTCGCTGAAATAAAAAATTCTTAATTATATCTGTTTATAGGAATGTCCCGGCGAATCAAAGGATTTTCGTGCGGAACAGTGCGCGGAGTTCAACAACGTACCCTTCGAAGGAGTTTATTACGAGTCAGTATTTCTCTCACTTCCTCTCTCTCTCTCTCTCTCTCTCTCTCTCTCTCTCTTTCTTTTTTCTCTTGTATCTGGCATTATATGATTATCAATGCCTTTTCAACTGGAAATTTCGTCGAATTCATGAAACAAGATTATTGTTGCATCGTGACGATGATTTACGATCGGTACTCTGACCTGGGATAATGATAGAATTCTTCGCGGCCCTTGACATCACTTAATAATCCGTCTTGCTGTGTAATCCACGGCCGCTTATTCCATCTTCTAATGGAAAGACATCATATTTATGGATATTCTTTCTATACTCTTTCTTCCCCATGCGTCGTAGACACACAATTTGTTAAATAAATTAAACATTACATATTAATAAATAACAGTAACTGACAATGGTAATTGACAAAATGGGTACAATAATTATTGATTTTTAATTTCATATTATTATTTATTTCCCACAGTTGGATTCCGTACACCGGAAGTCCAAATAAATGCGAACTAAATTGCATGCCACGAGGCGAGCGATTTTTCTACAGGCATAAAGTCGCTGTGGTCGATGGCACTCCTTGTGAGTCCGAGAAGAACGATGTTTGTGTCAAAGGCAAATGCATGGTAAATTATGTTTAATCATTAATTATTATAAATATGTATTCACGTGAAAAACAATTAAATAATTTTTTTAAACATATTTTCGACCTTATCGAAATGTTATATTAAATAACGAATATTGTGATTAAATTGTTAAATAATTATGTTAAATAAAATTAAGAAATAGAAATAGAACAGAAGTAGAACTCTGTATTACGATAAAATTTATTATGAAATTTTTCTGAATAGCACGTCGGATGCGACATGATGCTGGGCAGCGATGCCGAAGAAGATGCGTGCAGAGAATGCGGTGGCGATGGCTCAGATTGCAATACCGTTACCGGCTTATTTGATACAGACGATCTCCAAGTGGGTGAGTAATTTTCATTGATTAATATTTACAAATTAAATTAGTAAAGTAACAAATTTCCCATAATAATTTTCCAACAAACAATTTTGTAATTGATATTGTATATTTCAATTTATTTTCTACTTATTTTACAAAAGTTATTTCTGTTATTTATTCTACATATTTTTCTGCATTAATAATAGAGAAATATTATTTTTTTCAGGTTATATTGATATTTTACTTATTCCCGAGGGCGCGACAAATATTGTTATAAAAGAAAATTATCCATCTAACAATTATTTAGGTAAATATAACCGAAATAAAAACTTAAATAAATATAAAAAATAAAATAGCGAGATATACAATTAATATCAATAATTAAAATATTGATTAATAAATTGTTCAGCAATTACTCATTATAAATATTTTTGAAAATTGTTGATTAGCTATACGCAATACATCCGGACATTACTATTTAAACGGCAATTGGAGAATAGATTTTCCGCGCAGCTTGCGCTTTTCGGGCACGATCTTTCATTACGCTAGAGATCCTCAAGGATTTGCAGCACCCGATACTATCACGGCTCTGGGGCCAACGAATGAGCCGATTTACGTTGTGGTCGGTATACATCAGTATAGGTTTTCTTTTACTATTAAAATATTCAGTATAAAGAATTAACGAGGAACCGTTTCCTTTCGCAGTTGCTGTACCAAGACCGCAACGTGGGAGTGCATTATGAATACAGCATACCCAACAAGTTCTCGACACGTACCGATCCGGATAGTTACACTTGGGTAACCGATGAATTCTCAAGTTGCAGCGTCAGTTGCGGTGGAGGTATTATAAGATTATCATTTTAATACGCGTACAATTAACGCGACAGCATTATATATTGCTAATCAATTTTATCCACAGTTTGAATATTAAAATTAATAATTACCTGTTATAGTTAAAGTAATAGTTAAAGTAATTGCATTTCGGACGAGAGCAAATTTGTTTTACGCTTTGTTTATCTTTTAAGGCTATCAATCGAGACGAGTAGCTTGTGTACGAAGGCGCGACAATCAGCCAGTGGATGACGGCTTATGCGATCGGCAATTGGAACCGGCTGACACTCAAAGCTGTAGCGAAGAACCGTGTCCGCCTGGCTGGGTAGAAGGCCCGTGGTCGAATTGTACCAAACATTGCGGTGAAGGGGGCGAGCAGACCAGAGAGATTAAATGCGAGCAGATCATCTCGGGTGGAATTGCTTCCGTGGTAGATGATTCTCAATGTTTGGAAAAAATAGGGCCGAAAGGACTTACTAAGCAGGAATGCAACAAAGATGTGGATTGTCCACTGTGGCATGAAGGGCCCTGGAAGCCTGTAAGTTATTGTATTGTCATGTATGGCGATATTAAATTATATGATGATATAATGAAAGAAATAAATTTTCTCTCAGTGCGATCATATATGCGGACCTGGTAAGCAAACCAGGACAGTTACGTGCTACAAGAAGGTAGATGGGAAGATTCAAGTCTTGGGAGACGAAGCATGCGAAATGGAAATGCCCGAACGTGAAAAAGATTGCGAGCTGAGACCTTGCGCTGGTCTCGATTGGGTTACCTCGGAATGGAGCGGAGTGAGTCTTTCGAATACGCGAATAACTTTTTATTAAATAAGAAATTATCGAAATTACTGAAACTATTTGTATATGCTTCTCAAATTTTTAAACAAATATAATTTGTAAATCTTTTCTTAATAGTGCGAGGAAAAGTGTGATCTCGCCAAAGAAACCAGAACCGCCCATTGCGCTACTCAAGATGGTACAGTTTATTCAGACGACTTGTGTGATGCAGACAAGAAGCCAGAATTGGAAAGAGATTGTGAGAAAGCTAAGAATTGCGATTTCCAGTGGTTTACTTCGCAATGGAGCGAGGTACATAAATAACCATTTTCTTACATCTCTCCTATTATTTATTCTAAAATAAAAATGTATTTTAATATACAAATAAATTGATTAAATGGTAGTCATCAAAGTTCTTATCAAAGCTTAATTAAATGTATATCAATAAAATTTATTCTATTTGTCTATTCTACTTGTCTATTTTTCTTTATTTTAATTAATATTTTCATAGTGTTCGGCTCAATGCGGAAACGGCGTACAAACACGCAAAGTGTTCTGTGGCACTTTTAGCGACGATACTGTGAAGAAAGTTTCGGACGAGAATTGCGATCCTGAAAAGAAATTTGAAGATACCCAAAATTGCACTGCTGAAGAGCCGTGCAAGGGCGAATGGTTCGCAGGACCTTGGAGCAAGGTTTGTCTTTATTTTCAATTAATTTATTTCTGGGGACATATAACATTTTTAGTTTTCAATATAAATAATTGATATTGCTTCATTAAAATGATTACTATGGTTTTATAAAGTTTTTGATTACAATTCAGATTCGTGATTGATTTAATTTTCTCGAAATATAATCAACGATGTCGTCAATCACGTCGTAATGTGTTGCAGTGTTCGGAGCCATGTGGTGGTGGCGACATGACTCGCAAAGTGATTTGCATGAAGGACAACAAGACGGTACCTGTGAGTCAGTGTAATGCCGATAACATTATGTTCTCTACCGAAAAGTGCAATGATCAACCTTGTGAAGAAGGTAAAGGTTTAACAAGCTTAGTTTTTATATTTTTAAATAGAATAATTTAATGTTTGATAGATATAAAATAAATAATTTTTGCATCAAAAGAAAATGTCACTTTCTAAAATAACAATGTTTAAAAAAGATTTATATATTAATAATAACTTTAAAATCTGTTATTTAATGCATCTTCAATTACAAATTATTTAAATTATTTGTTTAAAATTTATTTATTTTGTACTTGTATTATTTACACGCCATTAAATCTTAGCCTTATTGAAAGAGAAAGAAAATATATGTATACATATAAGCAATACATATTAATGCATATTCCACAAAACTATATATCTTATTTGAAAAATAAATTTTATTCTTTAAATTCTATTTACCTCGAAAAAATTCCTTGAATGTTATTGTCATTTTCACTACTAAAGATAATAAAGGTGTATATAACATTTGCTTCATCATTACGCAGAGTACATGATTTATTGTGACATAAACCTTTTCATTATAGGCCACGAGCATAAAATATTGAATATCCCTTGAACAGCAGGCGTGAAAATAATGAGGTTCGTGGTATTAAATTCAAATGTCTTAGCACTTATCACATTCTAAAGGGCAACACGAACCACCCCACCGTGAATAACATATCTCTCAGTCTCTGTAGCGAGAAAAATTAAATTTCCGATGTGCTTTCGAAATTAGTCAACGATAAATAGAGTGCACGCATAGAATTCTTCAGCGTTATAAGAATGTTTTCATGCGCATACTTTTAAGAGGCGACCATATTAAAAATTTAAATTATCATTTATTTAAATTTGTTGTTTTGCTGAACGCAGGCGTGACACCGACCGTCGAGGAGAAAACGACAGAGTCTGAGGAGGAGGAAGAGTGCGAAGAGGAAGAGGAAGAGGAAGGAATAGCTGCCGGTGAATTCAGTCTTCCTGAGGGGGTAAGTGAAACTGGGTCGTCTCGCCCTTAATTAAATATTAGATGCAACGAAGTTACTTCGTAACTTCATTTCTTATTGTTCTACCGTTTCAAAGAGTCGTCTCGGATTCGCGAATCAAATCAATCTTTCCTTATGCGCGGAACCATCTGGTAACGCGATTCTCCTTCGATTTTGCGTCTCGCTGAGGATTAGATTGCGATATTGAAACGTCTTTTCTCGTTTTTTTCTTTTTTAGAAAGTGACAATGGACAAACTAATCGAGCAAACAGAAGCAACATCTCCAAGCTCCTTTACCGGAAGTGACATTTACGACACTATGTTTAGCGATTCTACGAGAGGCGATATATCACCCTCTGAATTGGGTAGCGGCGAAGGTAGCGGCGACGATGACTTTACCATGTTTGATACTAGCTTCTTCACCGGTAGAACTAGCGAAGAGAGTGAAAGTTCGGTTAGTGGAATTACACCGGAAGGCAAAACTGGCACAACCGAATTTGGAACAGAAGTAACCGAATCGTCGGACATCCTGGAAACTGATGTAACGCTCGAAGGATCCGGAACTACTATCGACGAAGGATCCGGTACCAGCCCCGAAGAAGGATCCGGTGCGAGCGCATCTACGGACGAATTCACTCAAACATCGGAATCCGACAGTATGTTTCTGTCAAATATACTTATTATAGTTTTTAAGAAAGCTATACATAAATAATGTTCAATATAAATTATTCATATCGTTGATAAAAATATTGCTTTATATATTTATTAACTCTTTCGATATTGAATTAGGAACAACGGAACAATCGACGGATTATTCCGTTACTGCCTCCAGCGAAGCTAGCAGTGCGGATACTGAATCAACCGCCAGTAAAGATTCAGAAACAACAGTCGCATCAAGTGATATAACGACATCAAGTGATATAACGACATCAAGTGATATAACGACATCAAGTGATATAACTAGTTCAGATGACGTAACAAGTGAATCGACCGATGTCAGTTCAATGGAAACCACGATTTCTTCTACAACCGATTCGATCGAATCCACAGAAACAGAGACGACAAATAGCGAAACGACCGATTCAACGGAAACTCAAACAACACCAACTACCGAAACTACAGATACGACCGAATCCACGGAATCTCCACCAAGTACATTATCTTCAGAGACGGAGAGTACGGAGACCACAGTTACAGAAAAAACAGAAACAACTGAAAGCGAGAGCACCTCCGGTAATTAAATCGTAAAATAGTTTATAATATTGATTTAACATCATGTAAAGATATAATCAAAATTACAATTAAAATATAGTTTTGTATTTTATTATTCAAATTTAAATCATAAATATGATAATCTTTTAGATATTTATTGGATATTTTCAATATTTTTATATAACTTAAAGATGCATAAGAGCTTACATTTCTTTATTAATATAAGCATAAAATAATTCACCAACAAGTCTAAAGTATAAATTACAAAGTAATAATATTTTGCAGAAACAGCGACTGAATCATCAACAATGGTTTCTCAGCTAACAACCGAATTAAATGTACAAGGCGAGTATGATTTCGGTTCTGAGGAACAAAGTACTGACGCTATAACTACGGAATCGAATCAAACAGACGAAAGTACAATATTTAGCACGGAAGATACTACTTCTGAATCGAGTCCGTCGGGTGAGACTGCCGAAACTACCGGTAGCGAAATAACCGAATCGGGACAAACCACAGAAACAGGAGAGACAACTGAGTCCGGTATTAGCACAGAATCAGCTGAGACAACAGAATCCGGACCAACGACTGAATCTAGCGATCTTACGACCTCAAGCGTGACTGTCGAATCAAGCACAACAGAATCGAGCGTAACAGAATCGAGCGAGAGTACCGTCACAGCTTCTACAGAGACGGAAGTTACGGAGACTACTGAGTCAGGAATGACGACCGAATCGGACGAGACAACTTTGTCGGGCGAAACTACTGAATTGTCGGCTACGACATCGTCTTTCGAAGAGACAACAGTATCCGGTGAGACGGGAATTACATCCTCCACGATCAGTGAAGAAACTGACCTTACCGAAAAGACTCACGGTAAGTATCGAATGATGAAACAGATGTTCCATGTCAACTATTATTAATGCCGACTTGTAATTTTAGTCACAGAGATATGGACAACCAGCTTCCCAGAAGTAACGAAAAAACGACAATGCAAACCAAGGAAGAGCTGTAAGAAAACGCCTTTCGGATGCTGCTACGACAATATCACTGCTGCTCAGGGACCATTTGGTCAAGGTTGCCCGACACCGCAAACGTGCAACGACACGCGATATGGTTGCTGTCCCGATGGCGTGTCGCCAGCTACTGGTTCCAAAAACAAGGGTTGTCCCGACTCTCATTGTAACGAATCACTCTTCGGTTGTTGTCCCGACGGTGTTACTATAGCGCAAGGCAACGATTACGAAGGATGCAAGAAACCATGTAAAGAAACAGAGTTAGTTTCCATTGTTATAGAGTAAACTCTTCACATGTATGATTTTAATCTTATAATTTAATTTAACCGCTTGTGCGTTTAATTGCATAGATTTGGATGTTGCCCTGACAACGAGACTGCAGCTAGTGGAAAGGATCAGCTGGGATGTTGTAATATCACTAAATTTGGTTGCTGTCCAGGTGATCTTAAAGCCGCTTCTGGTCCTAATGGCGAAGGTATATATATATTTCTCTGTATTACATAAAATATATCATACTTGTGAGAATATAGCTGTACGATATCAAAGGAATACCCTTATTTCTAGAGTTTTCTAAAATCAAAACCTGTTGTATTATGTATTTTTATTATACATATTTCTGAATGTATAATAATGATATATGTTGTATTAAGGTTGTGAGGAAGAAGTCACTTCTGAAACACCTCTAACGGAGTATGAAATAACGACGCAACCTACTTTGAGCGAAGATTGTGCGAACACTACTTACGGTTGCTGCCCTGATGGTATCGCCATTGCAAATGGTGTCAACTTTGAGGGATGCGGTGTCATTAATACCACACACTGCAACGTGTCCTACTTTGGATGTTGCCCTGACGGAGTTTCCGCGGGTTGGTTGCATAATAAGAAATAAATTACCATAAATTTGATAAGATATTAACTTTGAGAATAATTAATTATTCGCTGAATTAAAAAAGTAGATATCAATAGCCGACTTAATATTTTGATATTTTAATATTTTGAAACATATCATTAACTGTGAAATAATATTTTATAATGAAAGTGTATTATAAAATAGAAATTGCTTTTTATATTATTTAAATGTCACTAATGGATTCGTGTCGACTAATCGATCGAATAGATATTTGGAAAATATTGAAACCATTCTAAACTACTCATACTGTATACGCTTCCACCATTCGTGATTTTTTTCCATAGCTCTCGGACCAAACAACTATCGCTGTCGCATGCCATGTCATGACAGTGCTTATGGATGCTGCGAGGATGGAACGACACCGGCACATGGACCGAACCGCGAGGGTTGCTGCTTATCGACCCCGTACAAGTGCTGTCCAGATAACGTTCTGCCAGCTCGTGGACCAAACTTCTACGGCTGTGGCTGCCAATACACGAGATTCGGTTGTTGCCCGGATAACTCGACGGCAGCGCGCGGACCAAGCAATGAGGGCTGTGGTTGTCAACATACGCCTCATGGTTGTTGCCCGAACCGGTTTACCCCTGCCAGCGGGCCCAATTTCGAGGGATGTCCGTGTTATACTTATCAATTTGGATGCTGTCCCGATGGAATTACTATCGCCAAGGGCTCTCATGGCCAAGGTAATTGCACGATCAACGTACAATTGTAAACTGATATAAAATTAAATTGTTGGGAACAATTCGAACTTAAATCGAGAAGAAAATTACGTTTTGTACATGTTTCCGTTGTATAATGTTTACAGGTTGCGGATGCGAAAACACTCAATATAAATGCTGTTCGGATGGCAGAACGCCAGCTACAGGACCAAACTTTGCGGGATGCACTTGCGACGCATCGCAATACGGATGCTGTCCGGACGGAATCGAGGAAGCTCAAGGGGAGAACTTTGAAGGTTGTTTCACTGTACCTTCGATGCCCGGTGCTGCATGCGGTTTGAAGAAGGATAGAGGCTCTTGTCGAGACTTCACGGTTAAATGGTTTTATGATACCGATTACGGAGGTTGCTCGAGGTTCTGGTACGGAGGCTGCGAGGGTAACGAAAATCGATTCAAAACGCAGGAGGAGTGCAAAGAAGTTTGCGTTCAACCGAAAGGAAAAGGTAGCTTAAATCGAATATGATATTTTGCACAATAATTAATTGTTACATATAAGCGTTGTCCTACTATACAAGATTAGAATTAAAAATGTATTTCTCATTTATAAAATTTTTTAAATTTATTTTTTAATTAATTTTTAATTAATTCTTAAACAAACCAATTGTCTATAAAAGTATTTAAAGAATTTCAAAAAAATCTTTAAAACATTAAAATTCAAAATTTAAACAAGGAATCTTTGATTTATTTTACAGCTGCTTGTTTCTTGCCAAAAATTGCTGGACCTTGCGAAGGATATCATCCAACGTGGTATTATGATGCCAGCAGGAAGCAATGCGGTCAATTCGTCTATGGTGGTTGCCTCGGCAATGCTAACAAGTTCAAAACAAGAGAAGAGTGCGAAGAACTTTGCGTTACACCGACTGACATTGGTAAACAAGGTTATCAATTATAATATCTGAGCCGCTAAAAATCAAATTTACGAATTAATTAAACAACTAATAATTTGTCTAATTAAGTATTTTGTCAATTAAATTTTATACAGATCCTTGCGATCAGCCGAAAGAACTGGGTCCTTGCGCAGGCAATTTCACAAAATGGTACTTCAACCGAGAATCACAAACTTGCGAACAATTCGTGTACGGTGGTTGCAAACCAAACGACAACAATTTCCCAACAGAAATCGCTTGCCATCAACAATGCTTGCAGCCAGGTCGAAGGAAAGGTATGTATCATTTCGTTATTGCATTTTGTATATGCACTAAAATTTCGTGTATTTTACGTAAATTATTAGTTTATTTATACATGACACTCACCTTAAAATATGATTTAAAATTTAATCAGTATTTATCATTTGATAAATTTTTGCTATCGACTGTAATTACTATTTTTAAACAATTGAGTTCACGTTTGTGTGAGAATTAATTTAGTAACAGTAGTTTTGCAATTATATGAAATGCTAGTATTGGTATTTATTGGCTTAATATTTTTAGCAATGGCTAACTTTAGTAAATTTTATCTAACAGATATATGATTCATGACGTCTGATTGATAATTATTTATTTTTTATTTATTTTTAATATACATGATATAAAAATTTATCAAAATTAAAGAATATTATTACACATTTTATGTGTAATATAAAAAAAATCTGTAAGATAGAATTTAAATAAGATTTAATAATAACTACAAACTTAGTAATATTTTTAATTTTGATTAAAAAATATGTTATAATAAAAGCATCCTACTGAGATTATTCGGCACATAAATGGAGCATAAGTCTATCAAGAATGTGTAGCATTCTTGTGCGTTGGACTTATTCAAAACTCGCCTGCTACGGATTTTATTCTTCTAAGTATTTCTCTAATCATTCAATAACTCGATCGCACAGTGATGGACGAACTTTTACAGTAAAACTATCTGACGTATGCGCTATGAAGAGAGATCCCGGACCTTGTCCGGGCTCGGCGTTACGCTGGTATTATGATGCCGAGCGTGGCACATGTAGCCAATTTGTTTACGGCGGTTGTAAAGGCAACGCCAATAGATTCCGTTCTCTTGCTGCCTGCCAGCAGCGTTGTCCTTCACAAGGTATAGATAGTAATGAAGAAAAGAGCTTAATCGCTTCGTGGTAACATCACGCACAGTCTGACAAGAAAGCTCAACGCTCTTGCTCAATTCGAGAAAGTATTTTTTTAATCTTTTTTTCGAAGCATATTTAGCTCGTAGGTGATGGTGATCGAAAATAATACATTTAATGTGCAACGCTGAGTCGTTATTAGCAATGTGAGTCTCGACAGCAATATTAAAATAACATGATAACATGATCACATGATTCACTGTCGCGTGATTGTAGCTGTGCACGCTTTCACTTGCATAATCTCGTCCAACACGATATAAAAACTTGAATTTTTTAACCTTTTTGCAATAGGATTCATTTATAAAGGATTACATTTTATTTCATATTTGACGCTGAAATGTTTGGCAACTAGATTAAACATTTGACAACTTTGTAATTAATTCAGGATTGAATAGTGACATTATAGTAAATTATTTTACTTTACACAATTTTTAATTATATAATAATTTTGAAACAATTTTTTGGTGTGTATGTGTATTTGTGGTTGTGTGTATGTGGATAATATGAATATATGATCTTGTAATATTAATATATATGGCGATGGCAGAGAAAAAAGCTGATACATATAGATTCTCATATAACTTACTTCAATAATTTACTTCATTGAATATGTGTATTCATAGCTGTTAGACAACAACTGAGAAGTTTGATTAACAGTAGAAATAAGAATTTTCAAACTAACGACAGGTGTAGTGAAATTAGTTGGAATTGGATTGATTAACTTGTCTAACTGCATGGTATAATAATTGATGCGATTAACAGATGTTTGCACGTTACCGCGGGCGGAGGGTACATGCATGGAGAAGCAATCTCGGTGGTATTTTGATCAATCAGAGAATCGCTGCATGCCATTCTATTACACTGGCTGTAATGGCAATAAAAATAACTTTGAATCTAGAGACGCATGCGAGTCTGATTGTCCGCCTAAAATGGGTAAGGTTTCATTTCTCTTACGTTCCTTCTATAACATTTTCCGTGTCAAATACTTTTAAAAGCACTCGTTCTTTTTTCATTTTTTATTGCATTAACAATACAAATTATTTTTTAACAAAAAAACTCAATTTAATTATAATTGAAAGAGATTTACATTTAATTGCACGTGGCGTGTGATATTATGTGTAACACATAGTAATTTTTTTCGCTAGTATGTAGAGAAAATATATAGAAAAAAAATAATATTTGCGTTAATTTCTCTTTTCCTCAAATTCGATAGTATAAAAATTGATATCAAAGCTTAAAACTTATATTACAATATTATATTAATTAATATATCATTAATATATTTTAACGTATTGATAAGAAATTAAAAAAATTTCATTTTTCTTTGATTTGTAAAACTTTTTAGTGAGTAGTGACATAGCATATGTATAATTTCTAAATTTATGAATATAGAACAAGACATCTGCCTCCTGCCCGCTCTCCTGGGAGAATGCCACAACTATACTCAACGATGGTACTACGATTCCTATGAGCAACACTGTCGACAATTCTATTACGGTGGATGCGGCGGGAATGAGAATAATTTCGTGACCGAACATGACTGCGTCAACAGGTGTGAAGTGGCCATTACCACGCCGCCTCCACCGGGACAAGTCGAGTTCCGGCTAGGTAACGTTTCCTAATGACTTTGGAAATTGTTCACGACAATACTATTATTCATCTCAAATTCATTATCGAATAGAATTCTGTTTCCTGCCCGACGAACACGGTCCCTGCTCTGAGAATCAAGTAAAATGGTTCTACGACAGTCGTGATGGCGTTTGCAAACAATTCCGGTACGGCGGCTGTCAGAGTAATGGCAACAATTTCAACACTCGCGAAGAATGCGAGTATCGTTGCGGAGAAGTTCAAGGTACGTAAGTTGTAAACAGAAAAGCTGCAAAGTAAAAGAATATGTATGTGAAAGAATAAAAATATCAAAAATTATACTTGTCATCAAAAACTCTAACAATTAGTCAAATGGAAAAACTTGAAACGTATAAAACAAAATTTATTTAATGATTTATATATTATAAAGAACCTAGAAGGTATTGCAAATATCCAGAGAAAATTACAAAAATTTCAGATCCTTGCATCCTACCACAAGTGATCGGTCCTTGTAACGGTTTCGTGAAACAATTCTACTATGACAGACGCACTGATTCTTGCTACGAGTTCGAATACAGCGGCTGTCAAGGCAATAAGAATCGCTTCCAGGATAGAGAATCTTGCGAAAGGAAATGTAGGCGAGGGACCCCACCGGACGTTACTCAAGCACCAGCTACGATAAGTCCGCCGACTGGAGAACCGAAGAGTACGATTTGCTTGGCGCCAGTCGATTCTGGCGATTGCGATGACAGCATTACCGCGTATTACTATGATGCCCAGCATCAGATGTGTCAGGCGTTCATTTATGGCGGATGTGGTGGAAATGCCAACAAATTCCAGACCGAAGAACAATGCGAGCGACTCTGCGGAAAATTCCATGGACAAGGTAAAGCGTTACAAGCTCTATTTGCGTTGTCATTTCGTTTTAATAAAATCTTTTCATTAACTATAAAATACTAATTATATAATTTATCCGATATAAATATAACGGGAAAAATCTAATATCAAAGATTTGTAGTTGAAGATTTTTGCATAGTAAACGTCTATTATATATCCTCTTATGTATTTTTTTTACAAAACAATTTTAAAAAGATTAATTAATATGATTACAATTGAATTAATGGTCTCTTTTAGATATGTGCAATCTCCCTGTGGACGCTGGCCCATGCAGAGGTGCTTTCCGCAAATATTATTATGAACCAAATTTACGTGCTTGCCATGAATTCTCTTATGGTGGATGCGATGGCAATGCTAACAGATTCAGTACAATTTCTGAGTGCGAATCCATTTGCTTACATCAGGAGGAACCTGTACCTCCCGGGAACGACACCAGTGTTTCAAATTTATGTACGTATATTATATCATTGTCCTTTCAATTAACCAAATTTCCAATTAATTCCATCAAACTGTTAATTTTCGTAATCATAATATTTTATTGAATTCATTACTATAAAATGTGTAGATTGTACAATAGTTTTTATAATGATGATACAGCGATCTGTAAAGAACCGGTTGACAGTGGATCTTGCACGTCCGCACAGTTGCACACGAAGCGATTTTACTTTGACGAGGAACATCAAACGTGCCGGGCGTTTATTTATACCGGATGTGGTGGCAATCGCAACAGATTCAAGACTTTCGAATCTTGTATTAACACTTGCCTTAGGAGTAAGTTCAGGAGACGAGATCGCTAACGAATTTTCTATTCTCATTTTATTATTGCAGATATATAGCTTACAGCTTTGTTGCAGTGTCATCAGCAATCGCTATTTTTGTACAAATACATATAATCTCCATGTACTTTTATATGTTCAAAACCTTTTCTCGCTTTTCTGGCAATTTTTACTAAAATGTCTCTATCTTTTAATCTATCTTTTACATACGTTTTCAATATATTACCATAATTAAATTTAAATATATGTTTAAAAATAATACATCTTAAAAATTGACACTCTTCTGTTAATCAAATTGAAATTTACAACATAAATGCAGCAAGATAAAAATTGTATGTATAAATTTGTTTTCTACAAAATATAATTGCAAATAAAGCATAATTACTTTTTAACCATTTTTACGTATTTAACATTTAAATGCAAATCGCAAAATTGGAAACATATAAAATTTTTTATATACATGAAAATGTCAAATAATATCTTGCTTATACTTCTCTTCTGCACTGAATACTAACGCGCTTTCGTTTTTTCCAGCAATATAGATGTGTCAATAGCTTATATTTTCTTATGTTAAAGTTATTCTTGCCGCTTGAGAAAATAGAATTTTTCAATTTTTCGTATTCCCTTGATTACAGCGAGTAACGAAATAGATGTGGATTCGAAAGATACGAAAGATCGGTGCGCGGAAGCCAAAGAAGAATGTAATATTATCCGTTGTCCATACGGTAAGGAGCAATACGTGGATTCACAGGATTGCGAACGCTGTCGTTGCGTCGATCCTTGTAGAACGAAGATCTGTCCTGAAGGTACTCGATGCGCCATTACGCTAGTCGCTGCGCAAGACGGCACGGAATACAAAGGAGTTTGTCAGCCGAGTAAGCATTGTTTCGGACTTTTTATTTTATTTCCCAATTTTTTTCGTCAAATTAATTTTTAAGTAATTCTTGCGCTTAATTAGCAGCAGTTGTGAAAACATTATACATATACATATAATTGCAGTCGTTAAACCCGGTCGTTGTCCGAGAGTATCCAACAGCACGAGATGCGAGCAAGAATGTGCCACGGATGCAGATTGTCCCGGCGAATGGAAATGCTGTAACAGTGGCTGCGGTACATCCTGCCTGGAACCCGCACCGGAAGAACCTCTGACAACGACATCACGGCCTACTGTTACTCCGCCACAATACGGTGGCGAACCAGCAAAGATTCAAGAACCCGAGGAACCTCGCGTCAGCGCGCAAGAAGGTGGCTATATTACATTGAAATGTGTTGCACTAGGAACTCCCAGACCGATCATCACATGGCGAAAGGATACTACATTGGTAATTCATATTATTGTATATTTTGAGTGCGCTAAATAACAATACTTCATATGCGAGAAAAATATAACAAATAATCATAATTGAGAAATTATTTCTCTAGTCTGAATTATTGAAAAAATGTTGCGAATCTGAATTGTATTGTCCATTTTAGATTGGACCTTCGGAGAAAAGACGACGTATACTACTCGATGGATCTCTTCAAATCATTAATTTATATACTTACGATAGGGGAACTTATGTATGTACCGCCGATAACGGTTTAGGACCACCGGTAAGGGCAGAATATCAATTGGACGTCACAGGTACGTAGAGAATTTATTTATACTTCAAAGAATGATCTCTGCTCAATATAACTTTAGGTAGATTAGCACTGATTGTGGGACTGGCACTAATTCTGTTGTAAATGTCTTGTTAACGAATGCTTGTAAAATGCATTCATAAGATATCGAGTGTGGATTTACGTTTAATCAAATGCATTTCAATTGGCATGAAGTAAAAATAGTAATTTCCTGTAGTACTAATTATCAATTGAATTTTGCGAGTTTCGGTGATGGTGCGATTAACAATTCTCTTTCTAAGCATCGTGCATGCCCCTTTTCTTGCACTCTTTAGAACCAAGCGAACTTCCCGTTGCCATCATCGGAGAGCCCAATACTCGCGTAACGGTGACGATGAACTCGCCGATATCTCTGCACTGTTATGCCATGGGATGGCCGAGGCCAATAGTCACTTGGTGGCGCGGCGACCAAATGTTACCTCTGTTTTCGGAGAATTACGAGCAAGACACCGATTATACTCTTCTGATACGCTCAGTAACTCTAACCAACCTCGGCGTTTACACTTGTCAGGCGTTTAACGGCATTGGTACACCGGCCTCTTGGTCGGCAACTTTGCAAGCTATTGGACCCGTCTACAATGTTAAACCCGAACACGAAGAGTTCACCAAGTACCTCGTCCAACCACCGAAGAAACCTACTACTGAAAAACCGCAGTATCCTTATAGGCCTACCAGAACGCAATCTCCCGAGCATCAGACCTACGCTCCCATTCATTCCACGAAACCGCCTTACATTCCTCGTGTTATCCCTCTTGAAACCACTACTGTCGAGCCTGGTAGCGGTAGGTTTAAAGGTGAGACTATGCGACGACTAATACTTATTCTAGATTACACCGATCATTGTGACAAGTTAATTCATGAAGTTGCTTCAAATTTGTTGCTTTAGACTTCCCATAAAGTTTTCACATCGGTGAAAAATTTATCTTTCGAATAAACATTTTTCAAAATGTCCTTCTCCGATACTGGTCACAATAACAATGTAATCGAACTTGTCTTGATTATTTCTTTTTCCTGCATGCGCGCTTAATATGGAATTTATTTACATTGCATTATACTATCAGGCTGAGACTGTATTAAGGTAATTTGCTTGTTGGAATTATTTAAAATATATTTAATATAATTAACATACATTCGTACCGTTGGAGAGAAACGAAACTAATGTAAGTATACTTCATATGAGCTTTTTATATTCTCTTGCCGAGAGAAAAAAATTTCTTATTTAATATTTATCAAATTTTTATACTTTGAAAATATTAATAAATCTTATTTCTTTATCACATCAGTGCCGGTCAAAGTCAACGTATCGGCAGGACAGTCACAATTCCCTGAAGGTAGTGATATAAGCATCGCCTGCACCGTCGATGGTTATCCGATTCCACGTGTACTCTGGTATAAGGACGATGAACTTATTCGAACAAACAATCGAATAAAGATTTCTGGTAAAGCTATAAGTAATAATGCAGTTTAAAAAAAAACACAAATGTCTCTTTGCAAATATTACAGATTAAATTTTCCATATATATCCACATATTTCCATGATAATAAATTAAATGCTAATATAAATCAAACACTTTTCTTTTTAGAACTCAATCGACTTATTATTAGCGATGCAAATCAAGAGGACTCTGGCCGATATCGATGCGAAGCAGTTAATGACTTGTCTTCGGATTCCGATAGCGTTGATATACGCGTAGCTGGTGAGCGACTCTGATATACTTCATACTTTATACATATATTCCTTAATACAATTTAACATGCGTTTAATTAATGTGATTGATTCTTTTAGGTATCTTTATTCATCCCCATTGCCAAGATAACACATTCTTCGCCAATTGCGAGCTTATCGTGTCGGCCAAGTATTGCACGCACAAGTATTACGCAAAGTTTTGCTGCCGATCGTGCACAGAGGCCGGCCAGTTGCCGGCGAGAGGACCCCATATCGACAACTCGAGAAGAAGAAGGAGATCTATTCCGCGAATGCTCCGCGTATAAGAGACGAAATCGACTTTTCGGTATTTCCGACACACGTGATAGCACATATCGATTCTGGATCGTGGCCGGCGGGATTCGCAATAGAAAAGAGAAAATGAGGAGAGGAAGTAATTGCGCGTACCTGCCCCTATCGGACGTGCCGGATAATCGACTTGTTAAATCACTGCCAAAGCCTTAGAGCGTTTATACATAGATAATAATATATGTATACAGTATTCCCATCTAAAGCGTGCGAGACCGATATCGCGCGTTAGAAACGAGAAGTTCTGACTTGCGCGATCTCGCTCTTCGACGTTTCTATCCATGTATATACGATCTGACGCTGAATCCTAGTCCGACGGAGCCATATTAGGTGGGGTAATTAACTTGTTCTTAAGAGACCAGTGGAAACGTCGCGACCGCGCGTATCTTCGAGATGACATCTCGCGTTACCGAAGTAATCAATGTCGACTGATTAAGCGCATAATTTTGCGGATCGTATTACCGAACACGTGGGAAATATTGTTTCTGACTGGTGTTCTTTTAAGTATATATTTTATGTGTCGCCATAATAACTGTACTTCAAGTTAATCGTAGAATAATCGCGATAACTCACTCGCAGCGTACCCGCAATAATGTGCGATTCTTGTAAATTTCTTTTGCGAAGTCAACAGCAAAGCTTTCGGCAATTCCTGCGCAATCTTGAGAACACGATCTGAAGAGTCTTCATCGATGTGAGACGATATAGCGTAGCCACGTTCTCCTTTCTCACGCAGCATAGAGTTAATCAACACGATAAGACGACATGAGAATGGAACGATATACAAAGTAAAGTTTTCTCGCATAGAACAGTTATTTAACAACAAGTGGAGTGATGTCCTTCTTCAATGGATGCACTATACTAATTAAAAAAGGAACTTGTACCTATTTGTATTAAGAAGCGTATGCGCACACGTTACGTTGTATAATATAAATAGTTTATTACGCAATATGCCATTTATACTCTATGATATTGTTATTACTTGTTTCTTATATTCGTACATAACGCGTGCTGATTCCAAGATATAAACTCGTTATCATTCATTATCATATATATACATATACATAATTCTTTTCCTTTAGGAAAAGAACGCTTAACATCTTAAGCGCAAATGTCGATAATTGACATGTCTAATGAAGCAAAGATAATGAAGAGGCAAAACCTTAATATTTACATTCAGATGAAAATTTAAAAATTTTTGTTATTTTGTCCAAAGATAAAAAAAATTGTAAGTAGACATATAATTTCGATTTGATGTACGATTTAAAACTGTTATTTTCTCTGAGAACAATTTGAAATGTATGTTTATCCAATGAATATGAAATTGAAATTGACTATAAGTGTCCACTTGAGACTTCATTATTCGATAACAACTCTGAAAGTAAAACTAGGTAATTTAAACATAAAATTTAGATATGTGCAAACAAGAAACATGTAATTCTATTTATGCAAACGACGCGTAAATGTCGATATACTTTCACGCTCGACTCACTTAATATTCTTTAATTATGTGTCGCATCGCATCTTTCACCTGTCGTGACACGCATGTATGTACAGCCAATCCTCTACTTTATCTAATCAGCTAATGCATTCGTGTGCAAATTTGCTGCATTTAACGTTTGTTCCTGAAGCATTTTAATATCGTATCTATTAATTATGCACTGTTTACTTATATCGTTAGACGCATCGTCATTCATGATGTATCGGGTAGATCGTAGAAAATACCGATTATAAAGTTGACGAACATAAAGATAAACGGGAAGAGAAAAGGTACCAAAACGCATTTATATACATACACATCGTAAGTGTAAGTAAGTCGAGATCGGAATCGACGTATCGCAAACCTCTAAAACAACTCCTGATTGTTCCGTACTTGCACCGATTCAGTCGCAGTAAAACGCAGTGCCTTATTAGATGACCTTTGAAAGGATTGGGGAAAGAGTGCTGAATATACACGACGTCTCGTTAGTGTAAATAGCTGTCACATATCCGCGTGTTCCTTTCTTCAATTTGACGTCTATATTATTGTCGTATATAAAATAAAATATAGATTAGACTCATCCGGAGAACATATTCATTCAAACGCGTAACAAGAATAGTACCGACGAAGATATTAAGTACTCTTCTCCTCTGTGCTCTCCTTTAGGTATGACCAAGAGACATGTAAAACCGTTATAGCGAAAAGTACTACGTAGCGTAGTGATCCATTTAATTCGACAGAGCGATCTAGTAATGATATAGACAGTCGACGTTGATCAATTGTTAGATTCGGTATTAATTGCAGGAAAAAGAACGGATGGAAAACGAAGGAGTGTGCGAAAAGGTAATTGCGTTAAAAATCATAAGGCACATTCTAGATGTACATCGCCCGTAATTAAATTGTACATAATTATTTACATCATATGATTCGAGGCATTTGCAGCCTCCGAACATTGCCCCGTCATTTTACATATAGATATAATTTTCACAGAGCGTTGATTTAATTTCACGTTATCATTACGTATCACGAAAGGGTGACATATCTTGTACAGTAAGTACCGATGTCTATAGATGCGTCTAGCAACGTTACGATTACATTATGAACCTGATTAATTGGGACCGCGATTCTCACGGATTCGTTGGAACTTACCTCGCGCATAACGACGTCGGTTATCGATAATGATCCGCTGTCTTCCTCGACACATCGACAAGGTGTGTCGCACTTATTTCCGATCTTGATGTTGCGATATTTCATCACGATCGACAAATTTCGACACTTGACCTCCTTGTAGAAGAAATTTACTAAAGAAAAGAACCACGATTCATATCCCTCATGCGTTATATCGATAGAGGTATAGAGCTCATCACAACAGTGCTACCGTAAAGTCTTAGCGGATGTAATTGTAATTGTAAGTATCGTAGGTAATGATTAACATACTTATATATATATATATATATATATAATTTTAAAATAAAAGTAGATATAAATATATGAGAGAATGCCATTATCTACGATTATTGTATGGACAATAATAATACATAAGGTCCTTAAATATATACGATTACACTGTCAAAATGATTATTATTTTGTATTGATAACAAAAAACCAACGAGATCATGAATCACGAATTTTTTTTCTAATTGCTGATAATGACAACAAAACAACGGTTTTTCGTGAAATATCATTATAATTCTATATATTAGTAATAGAGGATTATTGATTAAAATACTTTTTCTGATCCTTAAATTAAAAAATTAACGTAAAATCAAACAGTAATCAACAGATATGTAAAGTTAGATTTTCGTCGGTCCGTTGCGTAAATTCGGCACGCGACTAGGACTAGCCTTTCTTTCAATAAAGATAGAAGATGGAGAAGAAAAATGCTTCGAAGCATTTATAGCGTCAAGTCGACCGTAGCCTAGGATGCATCAAGAAACGCTTATGTTGTTCCTCAGCTCTGACAGTTTTTTCTGTGCGTTCTGCAGCTATGCGTTCAATCTCTGCGAATAACTCGCTGTTCACGTCTATGCACTGACGAAAGTCTTTACGATCTAGCCGATACACCTCACAGACGTCGATCGCGACGACACTGGCTACTCTTCGTTGATCCGACACTAAGAGCGCGATCTCGCCGAAATGGGCACCGTCATTCAAATGGCATAACTTATGAAATAACAGAAATTTTTTTTTCGCAATCTAAATTCAATAGTGGCTATTCAAAGAAAACTAACTTCCTTTCCAGCTGGCGTCAAAACAGCAACAGTCCCGCAAGATAAAAAGAACATACAGTCACCATAACTACCAGCTTTGATGATTACGTCATTTGGCAAGTATAACTCGAATTTTAAATTTTTCAATATTGATTGTAGAACGTCTTTTGGCAAATTTGCAAAAATTACCACGTTCTCGATTAGTCGATAACAAGACTGAAAGGCGATCTCTTCCCGTAGAGGTTCTACAGAAAAATCAAATTTAACAGTTATTATTTTGCTAAGTATATTTTATTATGCTCCTTTGCTTTCTCTCCGCAATATTTTATTAACCTGTTAAATCTGATAAAATCCGTTTATCACGAAAATAAGTATTTTTGAAACGATAATGATAATAAACTAGGAGACGGTTCCTCATCTGTGGCAATAATTGTTTTTGTCTCGTGTATGCTTTTACCTGATTTATTAACTCTTGAAATTTTATTTCGGATGATGACGTTTCAACTTTAATATGAAGGAACATAACTAAAAGATACAATGATATATTTAATATCCAAAGGAAATAATATATAATTTCTAATAATATATAATTTGTAATAAGGAAATAGATCTTACTTAATATACAGCCCACAATGAATCTGCCGATAATCATAAGAATGCTATCAAAAATGATGAGACCATCTGTCTCTGGTATAAACGGACCATAGCCACTTGCTAATATATTTTCCAGTACAATAAATATAGCGTTTTTAAATCTGAAGTTGAGACTACTGTCTTCCAATTTCATCATCCAACAACCCTCGCATTCCTTTTTATACGAAGTACATTACAATAATTGCGTCTTTAAAAATATAAGAACATTCGCGTCAATATCATAGTTATGTTTACCTTCGGCGGAATATTGCTAAAATACATCAGCAAAATCGGTACAAAGTAACACAAGCAAGAAAACCAAAAGATTAAGTATAGCAATCCTAGCAATAGAGTAGTATATAATTCCAAATACAAATTTTTTATTTTAAAATGCTGAAAAAATCGATCGATATAATGCATTGTATATTTTTATAGAAAATATGAAGAAAGATTACCACAAACAGATAATAAATGTTTGAATTAAAAGTATAATAGCGTGTCAACTTCATGAGAGGCATGATATTAATTAAAGAAACGATAAAATGAGGACTATTTCCCGGTAATCTTCGCCATTGTAATGTTATATGATCATATGGAAAAGATGATAACACATCCGGCACAAGAAATCCTTTTAGATAGAATCTACGAAGAATATGTATTTAGCATTAAACAGAAATTAGTGAAAATAAATAAATAAATTAATTAATAGTAGATATGATATCTCACGTAAATATTTTAATAGGTTCCAACTCGACAGACGTGGTTTTCTCGTCGTAATATCCCGTAATACAATTGAGCATTATATCTAACCAGCAAATCGCGTAAATAGGAATATTCACTATATCCATACGAATTGTTTCATAATCCATGATAACGAAGCAAATCATAAAAGGGATCGTAAAAAAAGCGATCATATATGTTATCGTCATAAAGGCATCCCATATTAATCTACGAATATTCTTATTTAGAGAGAGTACAATGCATTTTCATTGTACATCAGAAAGTAAAGGAATCGTTAATAAATTTTTTTAAATAACTCCTGTTACGTTCAAAACGTGCCTGGCATAACTGAATGGATGTATTATCCACCAATATTTAGATTCAGCATGCCTTATTTTTTCAGCAGTAATTGTGGCCTTGCTGTCCATATAAAAATCACATTTTGGAGTATATTTATTGATACCACACCAGGCTGTCCACACATTTCTGAAAGTCAAGGGTTTTACGTTGATAAAAGGAAACTTATCTTCTTTTTTCAAAAACAGGTCACATATGTGCTCAGTCATAGTTAAATATCAGAAATTAAAAAGCTTATTATCGATGAAATATCCCAACGAAACATTAGGTTAAACAAGTAATATTTGAATAACATTGCGGTTGTTATGTCCAAAAAAAATTCTTCTATTGTTTTTTGAAAATTCTTCTCGTAGCAGCATTTTATTTTATTAGTATGGTGGTGGACGCGTTAGGTTATCGAAAAAAGATTAAAAAATTGAAAATTTTTTAATCTTAAATCTTTACAAAAATTATGTTTCATTTTATAATAATGAGAAATTTCGCGCGCGAAGAGTGCATCTACCACCACTAGTGTATCTAAAATCAAAATGTTACAATTTGACAGATTGCTTGCTAGTGTTCTCATTTTCTAAAAGTTTATTTACATACTACAAATAATAGAATTACATAAAATTTTAAAGAAATAATTACTGTGACATGTCGCATCTGTGGTTATTAAAAATGTATTAATATTAAAATATATAACTACACACGTAAGCTATATCTTATATAATAACATTACAATAGATAAATGTGTCATTTAATGTAGTTTATTTTCAATATAAATTGCGCACTTTTTTAAGTACTGCATTTATTACGTTATGTTTCAGAGAGAATTTAATTTACCGCACGCGCAATATAATTTAGCTTAAACTTTTTTTCAAGAAATAAACTCCCAAACATTATTATGTAACTTATACGTATACAAATTATAACAAGATTCTGGTGATTAATAAAATAAGGCGATAAAGCAAGCATTAATAAAATACTCTATCTATTAATAAATTAAATTCATATTTTATCTGTCAACTTTAGTGCGAATTATAAATAAAATATTAATACAAATAATGTTGAGAAATGTAACTTCCAGTTTTGATTATTAACACACAACAAACAAAGAATAAATGTTTAAAGAATTGAATTATTTCACTAGTTGATATTTATTTTCTTACCATTTTATTTCAAATAACATGATATTAAAAAATATCTGATAAACTATCAAGAATGCAACTGAGCAATAAAGATCCAAAGATTTTTATTGAAACGAGTAATAATTAAACGCTGGATTTAGTTTAAGCTATCAGTCTTCCCGGGTATTTTCTTGCATTTTTTATTTTATTTTGTAAACGTTTTAAAAAAATATGAGTCACATAATACATCTATGTGTACATATTTCTGATCTGATTACATAAGTGATCACAACGAATTTCTTGAGGATTTCTTTATGGATATAAATATGGAAATATGTATATAATATTATAATATTAATGTTGAGGCTCACAGTATCTAGAATATTGTTCTATCATGTTTATAGTCATATATATATATATATATATATGTATAATTTTTGCGTAATACGAGCCTGTTAGACTAGAGGTTCTCAAAAATAATTAACATTAAAAAACAATGTACATATTTCACTTAGAAGTTCAAATTTATCTTGTATATTTTTTAAAATATTTTCTAATTGCATATACAAATCTATATAAAATATAATACAATTTTGTCAAATAACTAATAAATATATAGCAACAAAATCTGTTTACGTATATATTATTGTAATAAGAATTGCGATAGCATTTAATTGAATATTATGTTACTCTTATTAATCCTAATTTATCGACGTGATCTTTTTTCTAATATAATTCGCATGAGGTATGTTATATTTCGACATCTTAATTTTTATTATTTTCTTTGATAATTTATAATTAAATAAAAATTGATAAATTTTATAAATTTTTTAAGTGCAAAGATTTTCTTTAATTATATTGTGAAAAAAATTGCATTCGATCAATAAGATTTTATTTTGCAAATTTAGTAAATTTCTAAGACTAGGATATATTTTACACACGAGTAACGTAGGTTCAGCTGTGAAAACCTCTAGAATATTCAAGCAATTTATGCTTCTGCACTTTGCATATATGCACATTTTATACTAATGCAACATTGATAACACTACGGTATATAAATGCCATCATCTTTTGGATAACCCGATCTAGTAATTCGCGTACGTTCTTTCTGAAGTCTACTGGATTCATTTTCTTTTTAACAGTATTACAATATTACAAAAATCACCACCCTGGATATTGGAATACTCAATGTTTCGTATTCGTGATCAATTGAAGTGATTATTACAATATCACTCGTCATATTCACTTGTCAAATCGAGCGTAATACGCGGATTACATATAACAACATCCATACGTCGAAAATCGATATAGTTGAGCAACATTAATTATCAAAATGCATCAACTTGTTCAGGGATACGTGACGATATAATGTCAGGAAATGCAGCAGGAACACATTATTCAAGCGTTCCTCTTCAAGCTTTAGCCAGGATTCGGACAACGGTCAACAATCAGAGTTCTGGTCACACGTATCAAACATCAAACATTTTTTTTAACGGCAGTTTTTCTAATTTTACTTTCCACTCGGAGTGCGAAAACCTTTACCAAACATTATAAATTGTCCTTCGTGGGTGTATCACAGTGCGCGGTATTTTCTTGCGAGGAGTTTTGTGCGGGGAATCAGCAATCTTAAACATCGATGCCGAGCAACTCTCGGCTGTCGGCCTTTGAAAATCGGCGACGTAAACTGCGACGACGAAACTCCCTCCATCAGACGGACGCGCGTTTCATCCGAAGGCTGGCAGAAGTCGGGGGTGGTCGGTAACCTTGATACCCGGAAGGATCCAGCAGCTCGGAATTCGCTGGACCTAGACAAGTGCAGGAGCAGACGCTCACACAATCGTCCGTGTCGTGTATGATAGGCACGTGGCTGGCCAGGAGTTTTCCGTTTACCGCCACGACCTCGCCGTCCAACGTCAAAACGTGATGCGAGACAGACTGCATCTCGGTGTCGTCACGACGCGCCTCACCTGAATCCCTAAAGTGATGTTTCCCAGGATATCGGATATTAATAATAATATTTTTCTCAAATATTATGTAAAATTGTTCGGTTATAGAAGATATATTTACGTTGTCATGAACCGCAATACGAGCAAATTAATACTGGCGGCGACTACGGCCAAGCCAAACAAGATGAAGACTAGACTCAAAATCACATATCCAGGTTTTTTGGAAAGCGCTTGATCATTCTGCAATACAATTCATTTATAAGTCTCACTACTTGCTTACTGCTTCTCTCGTGAACTCTCGTGAGTCAAGCGTTATTTACCTGAAGGGCGACATAGTCACCGAAACCTATAGTCGTGAGTGTTACAAAACAGTAATAAAAACTATCGAAATAATTCCAGCCCTCGTATTTCGAGAACACTGCAGCACCTGTCGTAATAATTATACTCGAAAGCAGACCGGTTGCTAACATGAGATTCATCTCTGTAGCTTCGGTTTTTTGACACCTAAGATACGTCTTTGCTCGTCTGATTACGACCGATGCAAACTTGTTCAATCGTTCACCAATACTTTGAAACATCACCAATCCTAAAGGAATTCCCACCATTGCGTACACCATACAAAACGCCTTCCCAGTTTTGGTCACAGGAGTAGAATGTCCGTAACCTTTAAAAACATTTATATATATATATATATATATATATATATATATATATATATATATATATATAAAGATTTTATTAAACTACGACTCTTTCTCTCTCTCTCCGCCATCTTATAATTTTATTTTGGCAATTCATTAATATCAATTATAGATATATTTTTCGTATTATTGCAAAACATAATTTTTAATTAAATTTAGACTTATTATGTCTAGTCTCAAATATACATATATTAAATTTAAATAACTTTCAAGAGATTAGCATAAGCGTGACTCACCAATCATTGCTAATACTAAAGTGGCAAAATAGAAGGCACCCGCAAATTTCCATTGCGGCCCCGCTTTATGTGGCTTGTTTTCTATTATTACAATCTCGACCATTTTGTAGTCCTCCGCCGTGATATTGTACTTCTTCATCATATTACGGCGTATCTCTGCAGCGGCATTTCCCGCCGCGCGTGAGTAGCGGAAATAATTAATTATCAATTATTGATCCACTTAAATAAAAATATTCGTCGACTCAGACAGCGAGAAGGGACTCACCCGAGAGAAATTCCCAGCGTTTCCTCTCAGTGTCCGACTCAAGGGCGTCAAATACCGCGGCGCCAACGAGAAGATATGTAAAAGTGCACACTACCAATGATAGAGTTCTAACATTCTGCCTCTTCATTTTCGCCGTTTTGAGAATATTGCGCGCCTAAGCGCGCTACAGAATAAAAAATTCACCGATCACACTCTCAACGAGTTGCCCGAGATTTCCCCTGACGCTAACGTTCTTCGCAAAACGCGACATTTATGCAGGATAACACGGCATGTAAATAAATATTTATTTTGCACCAAAAAGCTGAATATGCACGCGGAAAGTTTAAATCGCATATCAGGTGGAACACTCGTTGGAGAACTCGGGACGCCACGATGTGGATGCACAGTACTCGCGAGACAACAAAATTGCTGCACACTATCCGTCTCGAGCAAGTATTGATCGCAAACCAACGAAGGGCAGTTTCGTGGGGATACGCCGTTGCTGACTGCTCGAAAGTATACGTAGGGATGATCGCGAGCCCTGATGGTAACTATGCTGATGTTACAATCAAATGATAACTGCGACAACCAATTGGTAATTACACTGATATTACGATCCAGTAGTACGATGCGTTTTCGTCGCGACAGTACAGTTATGCACAGACCATCGATTGATATAAATGAGCCTTATCAACATTGCACAGTAAATCTACCGTTGATAACTCGGTAACTTGCATATCAACTTATCTACAAATTTATTTATATATAATTACACATTTACGTGTAATTTATTACACGTATATTAATTTGCTTTTTATCTTTTAAATAATTTCGTTAATATTCATCAGAAAACTTCCTTTAAATCGATAAAATATTTTTTGTTATTATTTACCGGATATGTTAAGAATTTTATGTAAAGTATATTTATGTAAAAAATATAGTCCAGATATAAGATCATAAAAAAAGATTTCATATATTTAAAATTATACATATACATGTGTGGAGAGAGAGAGAGAGAGAGAGAGAGAGAGAGAGAGAGAGAAAGAGAGAGAGAGAGAGAGAAAGAGAGCAAGTTTAAATGATGAATTGCGTAACTTTTATATTAATATTTTACAATTCTCTCATTACTACAAACTTAAATTTTTTCTATCTTATTTCTGAAACAATTTTCTTATAACATTTTTAGTGGCACTTTAGAAACTCTTAAAAAAATAAGAAATAGAAAGTTGAAATATTGATCTTTATAAGAAATAGTCAGTTCGAACTGACAACAAAGTTTTCAAACATAGAAAAGTTTTCCACATCCACATATGACATTGACAGACGTGTTAAAAGACGTTCAGAGAAATAATATATTGGCATATAGAGAACGGAGCATTATTATAAATAAATAATTTACTATTGATTCCTTGATTATGATTTTTTGGCAAAGATTAATATTAATTATCGTTTAATTTAATTGCATCATGATAAATCAATAAAGTAAGAATAAAAATTATCACTTATTTTTGCGACGGATGAAAATAGCCGATAGCTGGTGATGAGAACAGAATTCTTCATAGCAAGAGGGGTGATCATACATCAACAACGACCCGTGCAAATGTTTGATGAAGAGAAAGCATGCTGGAATTATCACGCAGCTATAAGTAGAAAAATCTCGCGCTTGAACCGACAGAAAGCAATTTGCAATATATGCAAGTCGCTTGTTTTGTTGAAATAAAATCTAATTTTTAAAATTTAGTATCTTCAGAAATAAAATGTGTGTCAAAAATGTGTAAATGCTAAAATAATTATAAGACACCGATTAAGTAGATATCCTCAGAACGAGAGAATTGTCAAATATTAATATAAAATTGTAAAAATATAAAATTGTACGTTATTTTCTCCAAAATTATCTAAAATCCAAATACAGATACAAAATTAATATTTTATTTACAATTACTTAATATTACATACACATACGCGTACGCACAAACGTAAATTATGTTCAAAATATCGTAATAAATATTCAAAATCTCACAGATTGTATCAAAGCTATAATATTGTAAAGTTGATAAAGTATCTATCATATACTAAGTATCGTCTATTTTACATTTTCCTTCAATTTTCCATTTTACGAGCTTTTTAAAGTATCATCTACAACAATTTCACAATGTTGTGCTGTGTCACGTATTATACATAGGATTTTCCTCATTTCAAGCACGTTCAATCTCAGAAATTACAGTAGCTATAGCACCACTTTTACGTTTCCGTGAATTATTCAATATATGATTTAGGCACATATGTATTTAGGTACGTATTCACACGTAATACCTCGTTTTACATATCTTATATATGTATGTATATCTAGTATGAGAAACATTGTGTGATGAAAATTTAACTCGAGACTATTAATTCGAGATATTAAAAGCAAATACATTGCAGTGATCGTTATATGTGTATTACAATATATAAAATTCTAAATAATAAGTATAATTGAATATATTACACACACACATATGTATATGTTTTTATTTATTTATTATATTCAATAATTTCCATGTTCTCAATATTAATTACAAATAACGATCCTTATAAGTCACTTCATGGCTAGTCTATCCATCTTCCATGCTTTCTATCATAGACAACAAATAGTAATTACTTAAACGTTCCATATAATTATACACTATATATGTTAAATATATATTAAACGTTCCGTATAATTATGCACTACAGCCAAATTGCAGCGTAATGAAATAATACTCATAGGTTATATTTTATTCTGATTAATTAAATGATTGAGTTTTAATTGCCGCTGTCGGACTTAACAAATTAACGCTTGTATATCACCGGAGTATCATTACGTCTATTTTGTCTTCATCATCTAACTATAGATTGGTTCGAAACTTTGCATTTAACGTGATGTTTCAGTTTACTCTAAGGCAATCAATTATTTTACACTGTCGTAGGAAATTTGTCTTTTTGTTCTAGCTTTCAATTATCTTAATCTAACGGAATACGCAAGGTCTTTCGTTTCTCGGGTGACTAAACGGAAAAAATTAAACGGGCCGCTATATGGGAAATATTAAATTTCTAAGAGAATTAATTACATTTCATCTTTTCAAAGTATGATGATGCATTACATTGCCATCTCTGCATCCTGTACAATCTAAAAATACTTTCTTTCTCGGTATGATTTTTTAAGATTGTATATATAAAAACACTTGTCCGTCAATAATTCAATTATGACGCATTTGCTAAAACAATTTTGTAAATACGATGTCTTTCCAAACACGATGTATTTGTAGAATTGTAGATACTCGCCGTTGTAATAAAAGGAAAAAGAAAAAGCAGATGGCAGAAAAAAGAGAGAAAAATACTTTCCACGCAATTACGTCGCTATTTTTTTTCACGGAGCATTCTATTTGTCTCATTCGCCCCCATGATGCGATAGTAAATCTTACCGTGTCGCATCACGGTCCGGACAGAATCCGTTAAGACGAGTAATTGAACTTGATTTGTATCTTTGTATTGACTATATGTCCTTGAATTCTGGGTATGTTTGCCACAACTACGTAATCAATCACTGCGGCTTGATAGATATCTATGGATGGCTAGCTGAAGAAGCGATCAATAATCTTTAAGTGTAAAAGTTGAGCTTTAAACGAAATTTAAAAAATTAATAATAAATTATCACATAATATGATTACTTCATAAAGAAAAATGTTGCCAGCAACAAACATAAATGGTGACTGTACATCAAATAACTAATAAATAAGTATTAAAACACAAAATGTTAAGTGAGCATTTTAATAATAAATTTATGCGCTTATTTTGTAAAATACTATAAATTAATTTTTATGTTATAGATAATAGAGGATAAATAATAATCTTATTAATTAAATGTGTAAAACGATATAAGATTCTTCTATTTCACAAATTTTTAATTAAGAAACTTATAATATTTCTATGCTTTTTATATGTGACGTAATAATTATCTTCGAATCATTCGAGAAATTTCAACTCCAAATGTAAAATACATTTTTATGTAAATAACTTATTACAATATTAAAATAGTTAATTATATGTACATAAACACATATATGATTTTTCTTATATTTATACATATATGCAACTATTTTGAAACTACTATATCGCGACAAAATTCATTACTTTCCTGCGAAAATAGAATAATGAAAGAGCATTATTCAATTTTTATGTCAAATCGATGCCAACTATGCAACCGCACACTTTTACGACGCGAACTCGCCGTGCGGAAGCAGAAGAGAAATACCATTACCAAATAATGGCGCCGTCAAAGAGAAAAACGAGAGATCAACCAACGAAGAAGCGAATATTTCATTCTGATATTTATTCCCGAGTTAAATCGGTACGGCGTAAACGCGCGAATACTCCATATCGGCAGCAATCACATAAGTCTATTAGTATACCTCAATTGGTTTATGAACTCCTCACCATCGATAAATATAATCAAGGTAATACGATTGAGATATAGTTACGTGATTACACATCAATTAGCTGCAGTAGATCCAAGCATGAAATTAAATTATTGACGTATCCTTGAGCATCAAGCACAACTTGAACTTTTCAACCTAAAACCAAGTATATCTTAAATATATATATATATATATATAGCATCTAACATTTTATTCCAATTGCATAGTCTATATACGATTACAATCAATATCCGATAAAACATTGTGTCATCGGCTAGAAATAACCTAAAGACATCGATTTGTAATACAACGTTACTGCTATGTGTCCGTGTCGTAGAAGCGAAACGCTTTCAGTCTCCGAAACGATTCGAGACTCGCGGTCAAAGAATGCAGAATTCTCACGAGCAAAGGCTTTCATACGATGCGATCGACCATCACGACGACTCGGAATCCATGCAAGTGCCCGAATACACAATTGAATCTAGACCTACATCCATTGATAGTCTCACAGAAGCAACGGATGCTGCAAATAGCTCGGCGCCGACGAGTTCCGCGAACAGTAGCGTGACGAATGTCTCAATGGAACCAATCAAGCTGGCAAACTCGCTTAACAGCGCCAAAACGCTTTTCAGAAAAAGATCCCTGGTACAGCTCATTAACAGTTACATCAAAGCTGGCATTGAAGAAGGTGCACTTTTCAATGGTGTTTTCTCTGCTTGTAAAAATTAATTTTCTTTTCTTTCTAACAATTTATGATAAATTGACAATTTTCACGCTGAGCGTACGAATAAGATGACTTTTAAAATAGATGTATCAAAGTGTTTTAAGTAGACTGACTTGTTCGACTGACTATGTCTATATCGCGTTAATTGTCATCTTATTGTATGTAAGAGCGCTATTAAAGAGCGCGAAAAGTTCACAAGTGATGATGAACGCACATCGCACATTCACATTGTAGGAAAGCGACAAGCCAAAAAGTATATTCGTAAAGCATTATCATTCGGCGTGAGATCGGGTTACTTGATCCCGACCGATCGAAAAGGTAGCGTACTCCGTGTATGTCCGACTCTGGACACACAATGGAAATCGACCGATACTGAATCTCGACAAAGACGACGCATCGCTCGACGAGGGAAGACGAACTTGACAACCGTCGCCGATCGGAAAGCAATGCGTCGCGGAATTCCGCGAGATAAGTGTCCTCTTCACAATGACGACGACAGACGGATGGCTTCCAAAAGAAAGACACACAGAACGCAACTCGCTCAAAGTTCTGCCAGAAATTTAAACACGCGGGAGAACGCTTTGAGAAAATTGCCTGGAAAATCGATACACGACAGAAACAAGTCAAAAGCTTTTACGAGAAACAGCAGGTTCATTATTTACTTTATTTTAAGAGACTTTTATTGTAATTTTTGTCATAAGTTGCTCACTATTCTTTCGCAACCATTTGATATATATAAAATTTGATACAAGACGATTTTTAAATTTTATTCATAAAATTACGGCACATTGCAAAATTACATAACTATTTCTAAATCCGTTCGTAAAAATACCTTTCTTTATTACTTTCTTTTTATATCTTTTGGACAGTGTCTTAACGAACTTAAAAGTATTACGAAAATGGATTTAATAGACTTTAATATAGTACGGACGTTTTAATAAGCTTAAATGCATTATGAATGCCTTAGAAAGTGAACAGATAAAAAGACGTCAAGTGATATTAAATTCTCTTTTTCTCGTTATATATTCATGGAACACAGTGTTTGCGACATTGTTTTACGTAATAAATTTTGCCAGTATCAAATTTTATATATATATTTATTTTCCAAAGAAAAATTCATTTTTGTGCATCATGTTTGTTTTAGCAAAATTAACAATACGATCAATAATAAACGAGAACAGACAAGAGACGACGACGGAAATATCAAGAAGTCAGTCAAAAGAAGACGTACGCCCTTCTCAGCGAAACGTGCTGAGAATGATCATGAACCAGTTGAAGAAAGTTATAAGGACCGAGAGCGACTTAGCGAAAGAGATCGCGACCAATATAAAAGCAATGAAGATAACTACAGAGCTGAGAGACGAAAGTCGACGTCGAGCCAAGAAGACGAATCAAAAATAGAGAAACAAAAATCCGAGGCAAATATCGATGATAACATAGATTGCGACAGGATAGAAACTAGAAATTTCGATGATGATGACAATGACAGAAAATCTGAAAAGGGGAGTGTCGAACATGATGCGAATGACAGAGCGACTAGAGGAATGGAACGTTAAAGAATTAAACGTCCATCTTGAATGATGCCTTTTTTAATCTAGAAATGAGAATTTTCTTTCTTTCGTATGTCTTTATCTTTTTACTGTTTGTAAAATATATTTATTACGTGCATTTTTTAAATTCAAATTTGGAATTATATTTTTATATCGCAAACATGTGTCGTCATTCTTTCCGTTATTATCTTTTATATAGATTTCGAAAGAAAAAAATCTATTCTACAAATTTTTAATTTTGGTACAGTCGTTTTAAACATTCCAGAATGCGTTCTTCATAAAATGTTTTAACAATAGATTAAATTTACTGATAATGTTCTACTGATACAGTAATATTAATCAATTAATAAGCAAGTATTTAGTTATTTTAGAATTTCGACAAAGACTCTTTAGATTTAACTTTATTTATATTCAAGACGCGAAGCCATTTATTGAATAAAACCCCTACAATTTATTTCGAATTGTTAAATTTGACGAAATACTACTGTCACAAACATTTTAATGTTCCTCTTTCTATTTTCTATTCACTGCCCTTTTTCTCTCTATTAGAGAATCTTTGTTGCGTTATAAACTTGTTTAAATAAGATTAAACTTGTTACTCGAATTCAACTTGCAATTAAAACAAGTATCGTATTGTATAAAAGAGAAAATTTTATGATTGTTTAAAACCTAAGAATGTATTTGATTTTTTTACATACGTATGTAGTATTGTTCATAATTTATTAAAAACTTAATTAGTAATTAATCGATTGCTCGAACGATAATTCCTAATGAGTAAAAAAACAGACAAAAGATGAAATAACTGTCAACGGAAACGACATCATTGTTTTCCCCTTTTAATCTTCAATATTTCGGATGATCTTAAACAAAATTCGCTTCATGATCAAATGATTATCCAGAAAACATAAAAAAATTAGATCCGATATATTCCATAATTACATAACAAATCTTTCACGTTATTTAAAAACCCAAAAAGGATAAAATTAATAGTAACCTCAAAATGACTCGCATAAAGAAACATGGAAATGAGCAGAATCATCGAGAAAATAGTGAGTAATTACTTCGATGTTAAGAGAATTTTAGTTGCGTCGTTCTTCTTGTAATATCTTCATGTAGTTTTTAAGTAAAAACGCAGATCTACAAATTTTAATTTACAATGTAAAAAAATCTTTTCTAATATAATATCTATTTCTCATACTTTTAGGTATATATATATATGTATTACAAGATATTATTTTTTAAATATATCCTATTCTATATTTTATAAAACGAGAATTATATATCTGCACATAAATTAACAAATTAATAGTGATGTGTTATACTTTTTATACATTTCTTTTATTAATTGCATGATATTAAAAAATAGAATAAAAAATTTGTGTAAAATAAAAATAAGTATATAATTTATTCGTCATAATGAAATATAAAGAGCATCATCATCGCAAGCCAAACATTCCCGAGTTGGTCTACAAATACCTTGTTGCAAATGAAGGTCTTGAAAATAGAGAACGTCGTCTCATAAGCAAATGTCATTGCTGCGGCGAAGAGAAACATCATGACGAAGTCATAGATTCCTCGCAAACCATCGACAAAGACATGGGTTACAAAATAAGGCAAAGACAGCGCAAAAATAGTGGTAGAATTTCGAAATTGCACAACATCAAGCGACGTCCTATCTCCAAGGATCTGCCGATCTCAGATTTGCGAAAGTGTGTGGATGGCGAAGGTACAAAAAAATTAATTGGAAAAAATTATAAATCGCTATACTAATTGGATTGTAATAGCAATTTATTAAAAGATAAGAAACATATTATATGATTATTCACATATAGATATAGTATATAAAATTTCAACTTGATTTTAATAATAGCTTCTTAATGTGATATTATATTCAATACAATTGATATACAAATTATATTTTGTATATATAAAAAAATCACACTGCTTATCCAAATAATTTAAATATAATTCTCAAAGAGAGATGTCGGATAATCTCATACACGAGTTTATATAAAAAGTTTTCATTGAAAAGATAACTTTTAATCTCAAATTTTATAAATATTTTTTGACAGATACAAGAGAGGCAAGAAAATATATGAAAAAGGCGTTAGACTTTGGTGTCGAGTCCGGCTACCTTATTCCCTCTGATCCTACGTATAAAATTCTACGTGTATCCTCAGACTTGATGAAAAGCGATTCGCGAAGAAGTAAAAGCATTTGCGATACGGCTCCTTCTAAGAATCGTAATATTCCGACTAGACTCGACGATCTCCAAGAGCAAAGAAGGAGACGAAGAAGGCGAAGAGAGCGCAGACAAGGTAGAGGTTCAAGAAGCGGTTCAAGAATGCGTAAAAACAGAAGGAGGAGAAGGAGCAGATCTCGTAGTAGAATACGTAGAAGAAATCGCAGGTAATTGTTAAGAATAATCCGCAAACTAATATATAATTCAGAATATAATCAATTATTAAAAAGCGAGAGTACAAGCGAGAGTACAAAAAATTCTATTAATTTGAAAAAATAAATTATGCATTTTTAAGCTTGAATAATGGCTTAATTTTTTCTCTAGTTGAAAATTTTCAAATTTTGAAGAAAAAGTGAAAAAACGAATGCAAACGATTGCATATGTATTTAAATGTGCTCAATATACATACAACATAATTCACTTATTTCTGTAATTTATTAATTACTTGAATACCAACAATTTAGAAAAAATAGCTAAACAGAAAGAAAAGGGGATGTCAATAATAATATAATATATATATATATATATATATATATATATATATATATGTCTAGTTTACGTTTCTTCAATAATAAACCCATCGTTTCCTGCGATCGATAGAATTATTTTTATCTCCGCATAATTGCTTCGTGTTAGGCGAAATAATTAGACTCTAGCGTTATAATCGCTCAGAGTGTTCGCACTGTGAGCCACAGTGTAGGTCTAGAGACTCGATAAAACGGTCAAAGGAATTTCCAGCCCGCAGAATCCAGAAGAGGTTACCGAGGATAAGGCGGACGATTACGAGATGGATGAGAACGATCCGAAGAGCAATATCCACACGGACGATGTAGAAAGGGAACGAAAGACCGTTCGATCGAACCAACCTGACGGCGAACGATTCGCGAAGAAAGCTGAAGAAGATGACTCGGATTTATCCGTCGACGAGGATGAGACTGATGATGAGGATGAGAGAAAAAAGAACTAACATTACCAAATCAAACTTTTCAAAGCTGAACTTATTCCCAATCTCTAAAAAGAACAATCTTCATTTTACGTTTGATGCTTCAACAAAACAGAATTGACTTTATATCAACTTTTATTATTTATCTATTTTGATGTTCGTTTACAATCTAACAGTAATATGTATAAAATGTAATGCATATAGTGATTAGTCACATGCAATATACATGCTCCAATAATTCGGTGTGTAAAATAGCATTTAGTCTTATAAATCTTACAAATTATCATTCGAATTTCGGAAAGCATTAGATTTCATTTTAGAATTGGGATTGAAAAAAAATGTTAAAAATTTATAAATGTTTTTGTCTTATATATACATAACGACTAAATGCTATTTTACATATATATATATATATATATATATATATATATATATATATACTACTCCTTTTCTAAAGTTACTACCAAGATCCAAAGAGAGATTTCGCAAATTTACATGATTACTTAGAGAACTTCTCTTGTACGAATTCATTATAGCAGACTTTAATTGCGAGTAAAATTTTCTTCAAGGTTGTGAAATATCTTACAAAGATATCTTACAATATGGACAGGATTAACCCAAGCGGGCAAGTTGCGATAAAACACACAATCTCAGTTATATCAAAGTAAAATTTAGAGACCTCGCAAATATGATTTGAATTATGTCTTCTTTTTGTGTACTTACAAATTGAAAGCAATTTTGCCGATAATCTAAGATAGATCTCAAAAACAATTTTAGCCTCAGTAAATAGACAAATGTCAATCGCGCAATCTCTGTGCTTATTTATGTTGCAAGGACGAATGCAAACTTCTGTAAGCTGTCACAAAGACATTAATGTAAATAAAGTATACACAAAGACTCTTTTTTTTTTAAATTGAATTGCTGAAATAGCTAATTATCAAGTTTCATGTATTATTCATATACTGACATTGCGCTTTCTGTTTTAACAAAACAAATTAAACGCAATACGTATTTTTTCAAATTTCTTTTATACCGTTATATTTATTTAAAATTAAGCTTAAATCAAATGGGTATTATTCGTGTCTACCTGCATTCAGCAATGAATAGCTAATGATAAATTGAAGTCCTCTCACGTTACGTAATTTTAAGGACGTCGATTGAAAGCTATAACGTTGAGAAGCCGATGATATGCTACAGAACTTGTCACAGAAACTACAAAACTTTACGTAAGTCCACCCACCCAGCTTACGACATCACTCTCATTCAATTGCACTCAGAAACTCCCACTTAGGGTGTTTCCTTAAGGTGCACTTACAAGCTGAACAATTGCATCGTGACCTTGCTAACTTCGAAGTTACGAAATATATTACGTATTGTCCGGTTTTTTTTTACTCTGTTAAAACGACTATGTGAATATCACACACTTTTTGCGCGTGATGCGTGTCCCCCGTTTTAAGACAGCTACAAGTGTGTGAATTTTTTAAAAATGTGTAAATATTCACACCCTCATAGCTGTCTTAAAAGGAGGGACACGCATCACACGCAAAAAGTGTATGATATTCACACATTTGTTTTAACAGTGTACTATTTTTTGTTTACCCACTCTTTATAATTATGCGATTTCAAATACCTGTCATTATATTTTATCTTATATTCTTTTACCACCGTTCGTACTCTCTTAACAAAGCAATGTACAAAATTATAAAAATGTCTTTTTAAGCATTCTTTTATAACATATCAAAAAGAACAAAATAATAAAAAGTTATTCTGTTATATTATCAGACTTTTATTTTTGCGATTGAGTTTTATATTAGTCTACTATCTTTTACGCGTTTCAAACTGGTACGCGTTCCAAACTGGTACGCAAACTACATAAAGTTTTAAATTGAATTTAGACATCTAAATAACAAGCTGTGAACGATAAAAATACTCGCAAATTTGATTTACAACGAAAGAGATATCTCTCCATATACAATATTATGAAAAATATTCAAACTATCGTTACCCATTAGATATACATAAGTACATTATATCGTATCATAAATAAATGTATGTATTTCTTATTGGTTTTGTCTTCGACTACGCGATTACCTTTCAAAATAAATTTCACAAATCGGACAGAGGATTAAACAGAATTGATACAAAGTTACATCTCTCTTTATAGAAGCGAAATCAATTTTTTTTTTCTCTTGCTCACTGCTGAAGAGAAATTAAAAATCCCATTAAAGAGCGTAATTGGATTATATCTGATATCCGTCTGTGCGATCGCAACTACGAATTGCACATTCCCCATCCCTGCAATTACAAGTGCCATTAAGAATCGCGCGACCTTGACTAGCCCGTGAACTCCAGTCCGAAATTTACGAGCGATCGCGCTCATTCTTTTTCCTCGCTTCTTTTTCGTTCCCCGCGACTCCGACTCCGCGCCGATTTACCCTCCGCGCCGTTACGTTCATCATTGTCGCGCATATTGCCCCGAGTATTACGCTCGTCCTGCTCGCTCTGCTGCCGGTGCGCTGCGCCGCGCGATGCACACACGAACGAAGGGGTGAAACGGATCGATTGCAGGGCTGCATCGCGTCTCCTCGACGTCGACGGAACGTTTTCCGCTTTGACACGCCCGGTATCGTTCTCGTCGCCGACGTCGCCGTCGTCGCCGTTGCCGCCGTCGTCTTCGTCGTCCCTACCGTCCCTCATCGTCCCCCCCCTCCCGTTATCATCCTCCCCGTCGTAATTATTCTTATCAATCGGGCACCAGATAGGCGACCAGGCGATTACGCATCACGTGGACACAGAATTCACGGCGACGTCTTCTAGTAAGCTGCTCACGGGGTGGTTGAACGTCACGGTCGCGACGGCGACGGCGTCGGCGGCGTCTCGATGTTGGCAGGCGCGGCCGCACACTCTCCCTCGATCGTCACTGGAGAATGAGAGAAGAGCGACGGCGGCTTCAGTCGGCACGCGGCGTCGCGACGCAAACCAACCCGCGTGCAACCGCGCTAGATGTGTACTCGAGTGCTCGTCACTTAGCCCGGAACTTAAACAGTCAATTTTTCCTGACACAAATCGTCCCGATTGCCGAATGATCGAAGAGTGCGCGGGAGAAGGAGGCATTAAATACAGGGGGAACGCAGCACCAATCGGCGACCCAATCTTCTCTCATCGGTAAGTCTCGCTAATATTTATTCGACTGTTTTGGACTGGAGCAAGTAATCGATAAAAATTTGACGATTATAATATCTAATAAATACGAAATTTAGTAATAAATATTGCCAATTTTTTTCTTTCACGCAAATTGTATTTCTAAGAAACATTCGATGACTTCGCAAGTTGAAATTTGGAACATGTTTCTCGAGATCAGTCACGGAGAAAAAAAGTTTGCTGTCTCAGCAATGACTTGCAATTTCACGAGAGAAATTTCATTATGTCGTTATCGATAACAAATGAAACGTTTCTTTCTAAAACGAAATAGTCCGACGAGGTCATGGGTACGCCCATGCACGAGGTCAATATAGTGCGTTCACCATCACTTGTAAATGCAAAGAGCGCAACAATTAAACGTTGCGGGAATAATTAACACGTTGTATACGCATCAAAAAGAACAATTTTATCACGGTAAAGCTTTATTTAGCGTATAATTAAAAACTCGCTGCGCTTCAATTGATTGTTTTTTCAATTGTTTAACTTTAATCGTCTCCAATCTTTTGTCGTCTCTCCTCTGTTCAATTAATCCCCTATTTCGGACAATGAATTGACACGTTTACAACAGATGGAGACATTAAAGTAAAAATACCAATACTCGGAGAATATTGCGAAGACATCGTTATTATTTTACGTCTTTAAACATAAATGTTTAAACTTCCGACCATGAATATATACATGTGCATCTAATAGGTACATACATGTATTCTATGATGAGAGTATATGTCCGGTACTTTACCTTCAGCATATTTTACATTTACGTTTTTATTTCTCCAATAATCTGATCTGATTAATATTGTCGTTTAATTTTAAGTTGATTAATTTAATTATTTTAATTTTTAATGTTAATATAGCAAAGAGAGGAAAGTATTTTAATTTTTTTACACGCAAAGCAACAATCATATTTGATTGTATCAACATACTGTATAAATAACACGATACTTTTCTCATTTTCGTTTTACAAAAAGAAAAAGACTTTAACTTAGGAAAGTTAGATTCGATTTTCTACGTGTCACGTTTATGCACCTAAGTTGTGGTGTTTACCAAAATTGTTCGTGGATAAGCACATTCTCGTTTCTTTCGAAGACTACAATGCTCTTATTTCGAGAGTTTCGTAGAGAGGAATACGAGAGCAATACGAGAGGATCGATTTGTCATGGCAATTATTCTCACATGCATATTATGGACGATGAGCTGGTGGCGGTGCTAAAGGAGAGGAATATGCATTATGCATTGTTAATCTAGGCCGTAGCCGGCCTCGCCAATTACGCGCAGGCACCGTTCCCGCACGTTAATACCGATGGCAGTAGCATTGAATTTTGTTCAACATCGAGACACGTGATAACGTTACACCTGCCACTCGCACCACGATAATACGTATTTTTGACACGTTCCGGTAAGATGAAGCGGGTCCTTCGCATGACACATCAAAATTTCTATATAATTACTAATCTAATCAAGTACGCCATAAAATCAGTTTTCACAGTAAAAGAAACAAATATTGTCTTTAACTGTAAGAGGTTAGAGATAATTGGCTGGCTGCACGAATTCCATTTAAAACATATATGTTTTCGTTTATCAATTTGATTGGGAAATTAAATTTCTAAAAAAGTAAACCCCTCTTTTTAAAATGTGTAATTTAATCGGAGAGCTATACACACCAATCACGCGGTAAAGTGGTACATCGTATATTTATTAGATATATGTATTAAGAAAATAACGAACCAATAGATAGAATCATAATTATTATTGCGTCTCTTTTATATTGTTCTTCAAGAAGATAAAATTTAGAAAGAAAAAGCCTGAAGGTAAACGTATTGTTACATGTTCAGATCATAACTTTAAATACATTCTCTTCTTCCCGTAATTAAAAAGTCCAGTTGTGCTATTCATGCTATCGTTCAAAGTCGTTTTATATATATCTTATAATACATGCTTTATATGCTTACATACATTATACTATACGCTTTTCTGATGCAATTGCCGTTACTGCGCTGCCATCTACTCTTCTACTAAACACAAAGACGCATATCACTGTACCTTCCCTTCCCTCGAAAGAGAAAAATAGGGAGTTGCGAGAAAATAATTTTACTTCTTAGAAAATACGTTTAAAGGGAAACATGCCGAAGAAGCTTTGAAGTTGATAATTTTAAAATACAAGCAATCACTGTATTCACGAATATGCGTATTCACCAGTCGGCCGCATATGTCGTACGAATCTGCAATTTTAATTTCTCATTAAAATGGATGCACCAAATTGTAGACGCGCCAATCTATTTACTTATTTATGCTCTCCGATTTAATTCTCTATTTCATCTCATTTTCTGATTATGCTCGGTCTGTTACTCCAACTTTTACTTTTCTACGGTGATCAATCATCTCTCGATGCACGTGTAAGCGCCGCAGCGATTCATCATTCACTCTAAATCTGCACCTGCGGATAATTTGCATTTTTTACGTAAAACTTATGTATAATTCTGCTTATTTCTTGCATTAATAAAAAAATGCATAAAAATGCGTCATTTTGATTTAGTTTGGATTTAATATCGTATTAAAATTGAATACCTACAGGAGAAAAAAATGTTGTCACTTTAAAATTCTGTATAATTCATAATTTATATATTTCATATGCTAAAAAAGATTAAATTTTGCTTTTTCAAGAAGATGAAAAAAATTAGGACATTATTAGTTTATAAATAGAAAATAGTATAGCAAAGTAAAAATCGATGCTGATATTGTACCCTGTTGTTTGATTTCAACACCGTCGACACGAATGCGTAAAAAAGACGGAATATAATAAGCATAGAAATAGAATTGTTCTCCTGTTCTGTTGTGCGTAAACAATGAGAAAACAATGAGAGAATTGATGTATTTTGATACTTGTATGTGCGTGTGTTAATCAATACGAGAAATCAACATGTGATAAATTGCTTTGTTGCGACGCTTTGTTAACCTCATCTCTTCATATTGAAGCTATTTTGGTCTCAAGTTTATTTTGGACATTACTGACATTTGATAATACGAACTATCAGTGAAACTCGCTAATAGTTCTGTTAAGTGTACAATAGCAATGGATGTTCCAAGAGAAGAGGTAGTGTTGCCTCTACTTTAATCTCTTGTTAGAGTACATAAATCTTCGAATTGACAGACGATATCCCACCCCAAAAATTGCAACCTCCGATTTCCAAGCTTTTAAAGACACGACAGAACATTCCGCATACGATACAATTCTCCTTGAACTCTCAGATTTATTTATTTTTTTTTTCCGAAGCGCCCGAGTACCATTAGGAGAGTTAAATGGAATTCTATCTTTCAGATTGGTATCATTACGTTTGAAAATTGAGAAGGCGGATGTTTAGCAAATGCTCTCGAAAATCGTAGTAATGAATCTGCAAAACGCGCTTTTGCGCGTTAAAAATTATCCACGGTAATATGAAACTGAAATTTTATTCTCGTTCGGAAATATTTTTGCCATACTGTTGCATATCACAACTTTATGTTGCGCGTTTATCCGCAATGTAATTCCATTTTTAGTCAAGGTAAAAAAAAAGGTTTTTCAAGTTTAAAAAAAAGTGCAACCTTCTGAAATTCAGCCTACGTGAAATTTCTCTCAGCATGTCGAGCGTTTCAGAGGGTGACAGTGTCGACGTTCGATACTAAGGGGGTATTGCACCACTATAAACCCAGATTCTATTTTTGGCACGCAATCTAGTCTTTATACCTCGCATACTATTCACTATGGCTGCTCGAATTATTGATGTATTGCGGATATCTCATCCAAAGTAAAAAATTCTCCATAATCTACGATCCATGATTCTCAATCGCGTAGTTTGGAATTATACTTCGCTTTTATCATCCATCGAGAGGACCCGAAGAGATCGAGTATATATAAAGAGCTCCTTACCTTTTCCTTTGTAACGCCCACATTGCCTTGTTGTCTCAAGCGATCTGAAAGCAAAAGGCTAACGTTAAACATCACGTCAAGACGCATTTAATGTATTTATTAGTATTTATGTAACACGGAAAAGTTCCTAAACTCATATAAAAATATTTTTAATGTACAACATTATATATCTTTAATTCATCCGATAGCGTGACTTCTAATAGATGGGAGTAATCTTCATTATCTAAATTCCATGTGTAATTTTGTAAAAACAAATTATAATAAATAATATAAAATATAATATTAAATAGGCATTTTTTGTTTTAGGAAGAGAACCACGTCGCGTATCACGCTTTAAAATTAAATTAAAATACTAAATGTTTAAAATTGTGCATAAAATGTAATATAAAATGTATAACTTTGTGTCTATAAATAATTTTCCGTATTTAGAGCATGCTGTTAACATTAAGGACACTTAACTTGTCGAGTAGTTTGCGTTTTCCATCAGTAATGCAAGAAATGGGAACTATTAATGTTAATAGCGTGCACAAACGTGTAACTCGGACTATAAGCGAGAATACAACATGGCAAAAACTACTTCCGACAATAGCCCTTTCCGTAGTCTACTTTAGTTATAGATATTCTAAAACTACTAGAAACTCTCTATAAATGTGTATAACAACGTGCGATTGATATACTCGTCACCAAATTAGCCAATAAATTATAAACAAACTAATACTAAAGTATTAACGAATACTAATTATTAATTACCGTAATTATTTTCTGTCATTCGGATCGTATTGTTATTTAGTTTCTTTCCGAAATTCTAGTAAATAAAATAATTCCAAACTAGCATACATGAATTATTATTTAACATTATAAAAATAAAAAAATAAGTACATTATGTTACATGATATTGCGATTCCAGATATATATGTACATTTAACATTGCAGAATTCAGTGTGATCGTAAAAACGGCCAAGCATAAAAAGACTCGGATTTAAGTTGATCGACGTATGGGCAATGAACAACGGTCGCGGGAACAATGTATAAACTACTAGTAGCTTTTATTATCTCTGCCGTCTCCGTTGTTTTTCCTGGAAAATAAAATTTGATCTTTACGGGCTGCTTCCACACTTCCTGTCTCGCATGTTCTTTTTTCGAGAAGCTTGCAAATGCTGCAAAGAATTGCGACACCGACGTCACTTTTGGAGGAATATCCTGTCGACTAATCCCACATAATGGAGAATTATTCCGAGTTAACAGAGAACGATGTTGGATGATTTGAAAGAAAATCAAATTTCTCGTCCGACAGAAATTCCATCCACTACATGTCGAAACGATGCATAACACTTTTCAGCAACGAGTTGGGGCTTGCGCCCGCAAAGGGGATTTGTACCGTATCGATTCGTGATTACACGGTGATCCTCGATATAGAAACCTTCGCAAGTGCTTTTATCTCGTCAAATTGTTTCCGGGACAAAATATTATATAGTAGCATATTTTTGTAAATTGTTTCTATATCAAATAAATAAAAATAAATGTATCGTATTTTTGAAATATAATCCGTTCCCACAATTTTCTCGATATCTGAAAATATGTATTTAATAAAAATCTAAATTTTCCGTCGCTTACAATATCTTTAAGTTAACCGAATATCCGTGAAACAATTTACTTCGCTGTTTTTATGATAATATTGATAAAAATATTGTAAAAAGTACAGAAGAAATAGTTTTGTAAATTTTATAAATGTTCGTCATACGTATTCAATGCATTATAGTTTCTAGCTTTTGAAATCCGTTTGAATAAATAAAAGAAATTTAATGAATAAGTAAATTAAAGAGCATAATTATATTATGAAAGATTAAATGCACGTATTTGATTTGAAAGAAAATAATTCTATACGCGATAACTATCGTTGAAATATCATTATAGCTGCAAATACCGTTGCAATGTTACAAAAGACGATGTGTAGACTCGTCTAGTATACATTCATTGTGTGTAATAGATGAAAAGAGAATAGAAATGCTTTAACGGTTGATTGGTTGCTAATTTTAACTCTCTTTCTCTCTCTCTCTCTCTCTCTCTCTTTCTTTCTGGCTGAGAGAGAGAGAGAGAGAGAGAGAGAGAGAGAGAGAAACAAAAACATGTCAAGATCGTTTAGTAACGAGATATCAATGAAATCCGTTTAACACATTTAAAATTACATAAAGAAGAGTAATCCTACAATACGTAATCCTAGTAAATGCCACGAAAACAGAGGAAAAATATTTGCAGTAAATACGAACGGCCAAAAACAAGCGGAAAAATATACGCACTTTATACAATTATAAATCGCGCTTATCATGTTGAATGAATGTTATAACAATGTTTGCATCAAATGAACATCTATATACATGTACGTACGCTCACGTATATTTCCAATACTAAATTAAAATGGTACTTTATCCTTATAATACTTTGTTTTAACGCAAATTTTACAGATCTCTTTGAATAATAATGTCTTTAATTTTTGCATATGCTTCTCTTTTATCGTTTTTGTCCGAAGCGAGTGTTTCATGAATAATTTTAATAAACCCAACAACAAGAAGATTTATGGATAATACTAATAAATATTTGCTGACAATGGTAAATAAGTTCAATGAATGTGACAAGATAATGAATATAATAAAATATACATCTTTTTTTATTATATAAATTTATAAGAATAAAATATTTGATATGTGTTCTACTTTATAATAACTTGTTATAATATCATAGTCTGTTATAACGTAACTGTTACAACTCTCTCACATTTTTTGTTACATAATACTTATGCAATTTTACTCAATAATTGGCGTTGTCCAGATCCCGAATACGTGACGTTAGTGAAACTCGAACTTTCTTTGCAAAATTTACGATCCTATCATCTCCTAAATGAAGAAGTTTATCTGGAGAAAACTTTTAAGGACACAATTATGACTACAATGATTAAAACGTATTGAATTTCGTGTTAATATATAAGTTTCGATACCTTGCGTAGCTGTCTTATTAATTACATTTTGGTACATCAATTGACAAGAGAGTCTCGTCATAATTTAATTGCAAGAGATAATTTAATTGCACGGTCACTAACGAAATATTCTCTCTCTTTCTCTAAGAATACGTAAACTTTTATTTAAATTACAGAACGGAATTCTCACAACAAGAAAACGGAATTGGCGAAATTCGATTTAAAAAACAAGGAGAAAGAATCGCGCATGAAAGAATTCTCATTCCAAAGGAGCTTTATTCCAACGAAGTGTATATTCGTATTGTAGTACTTCGCATAGTTTTACTTCGCAGAAAAAGCTTACGAAGATATTGAAAAATTGAAAAGTTGTTGAACATTATTGTTTTTGCGATAATTTGAATGATAGTTTTACATTTTATTTTACACATTATTATTCATACAACCGTAAAAATTCTTGTTTATTTATAATATTATCCGTTAATATAATTTTTTAAATCTTGTATCCTAAGTGCAATGCATTCTTCAGTTTTTTCACTTTTAAGCTTTGATATACTCATTTAATTGATTTGATGAGCACGTCAATTAAACTGCTTATTGAAGCATTTTGTATTGACCAAATCAATTTCATTCCTCCCAATTGAAAACACTGAACAGCTACGGGTGATTCATCAGTATATAAGAAAGATTTATCTCCTTACGTCATGTAAAGATGAAAAGAAACGTATGAAGATCTAAAATTCTTGCGGCAGAGGTGCGATATAAGCGAAGAAGGCAAAGAAAATCATGTTTTAGATAAAAATTGAAAATTTTTTAATTTCCCTCTCTGATATTGAATCAAAGTTCAAAATTTCATTTCACATATTACAATCACATATTACAAATATTAGCCTTTTTTTTATTTCAGTACACTTTGCTTCTTTTTAAAGCCTTAAATTAAAAGTGGAAAATTATCTTACTTTCTAGAAAAATAAATTAAAACTTAGTTTAGTATATATAAATTAGTATTTTTTCTTCTAACACAAAACGCATTTATATTTCGGACAAATTTAATAGCTCTGTATATACAAGTTCAAAATAGCGTGATGAAGTGGAAGATTGAACAATGGCAATTGCGAAAACGGAGGCTATTCTGAAGGCTATTCACCGTTAATACGCGAGTGGCGTAGATATCGATTTATTCGTGATTTTGCGAGGCTAACCAAGATCAGACCTCGTTACGCTAATAAGTGCCAGAACTACAGCATTGTTTAACCTTGCATTACGCGCCATTTATACATCTTTCCTTGGCGTTATCGAACTTTCATCGATACCATTTGAATTTATTCGAGCAGAACAGAGATATTTCCGTCATGATTTTCAAATAATGCGATTTGAATCGATCGATTTTAATATTCCACACATGCATGTGCCTACTAGATCTATTCTATCAAGTATGCCTTAGTATGCGAATTATATTGCAGGATTTTATTGTGCTGGACAGACAGGCAGCATGTTTGAAGAGAATAATAAATATAAAATTTTTTATTATATTACGTTACTTGTACATAAATTTGCATATGATAAATAAATATCAATCATAGCAAGCTGAAGCTTTTTGTGATTAATATAAATTTGATGTGAATAGACTGTAACCTTCGGTCGATGTCAAGTCTTTGAAGCTATTTTTGAAAAGCGTAGTAATGATAATAGCATGTTTCGCGCAAGTACTGTGAAATTGTCCGTAATCACAGTGACCGCAGAAAAAGCAAAAAGCAACGAGTTTGTAACGAGTTGTACCGTTTACACACATACGCACACATAATCCACAATTGTTCAATTGATTATGTAATTACTGTTCCGGTGATGTCTGAGTGTGTGTGATGTCACGTGTGTTAATGATATAAATCCCATTAATCTACCTGATTTATATTCCAATACTATACATATAGTATCTGAACTAGACACGAATAGACTTTACAAACGCTATCCACTTTATTAGCTGCACTTGATTCTTATGAATAAAAGCGTGATAAATGCAATTTACACGAGATGACATCGAAAAAGAATGCCGACACTAATTTGAGATATTTCTAAAAGTATATAGCCATCAAATTTTTTTATGCTTTATATAAAAATACATAATATTGCGTACATATTTTTAGTGTCTAATCTGAATACAAAGTATCGCTATAAGACATCACATATTGCTTTATCTAAAAATCTAAATAGTATGACATATATATATACATTGCTGTAGTAACGTATGACAAATCGATTCATTCTATTTTCACTCATATTAAATATTTAGCGAAGAATTAATTAAAATCAATAATTTTTAATTTTAATTATTATTTTAAACGAATTGTGAGAAGAATAAAAAATGGTTAAAAATTGCATCACATTTATAAATCTCTTTTATAAATAATGTTAGCATGTGAATTTTTTTTAGATTTTTCCATTAATTAGTTTTTGGGAACATTCATAACAAAGTATGAGATTTTTTTAATATCACTTTTATGTCACAGTGAAAGTTTTAATTTTCTAAGTGTAATAATGTAATAGTAATAAATAACAGATATTTTAGAATCGACTCGGGAGGTGTTTCCACATAAATATAAAATAGCCTGAAGAAAATGATTAAGTCTTTTTTCCGGAAAATGCTTTTCATCACATATTGGGAAAATAGGTTGCCTTGAAATCTGACGCGGACCATTAACGAAATTGAATCAGCAACTTAACAGATGCTTACACAGCTTATTGTTAGACACATTTCTTGAGTTACTATCGTTATTATCTTGCGTATCAATATGCTTTTACTCGCCATTTCTTTTACACGTCTTTTGTATCTAAGCCATGTAATTACCATTATACGTGTGAAAGCCCATTATGTGTTTTAATTTTAACTTTTGAAACACAAATATAGGTAGTATTTTACTATTACAACTTATACATATTTAAACAAGATAAAAGATACACGATTCAAGTCTATCATATTAAACTTCATATCATTTCAGCACCATGTTCGAAATACGACCAACAATTAAAGAAAATACGGAATCCACATTTCAGCTATAGACAGCTATGTAGACAGATAGGCCTCTGGTATTATTGGTACTACGACTGAGCGCTTTTACTAACAAATCGATGAAACCTATTAACGAAACGATATCAGAAACAGCCATGACCTGAAAATTAGGCGATATCTGTCGCATGCATTTGTCTTCTTCATTATCTTGTATTATTACGAAATTATTTGTTTATTTTAAAAAATAGACAATTTTTTAGAAAATATAATAAGTATCATTCAGCTTTTATTTAAATATTAAATAGAAAAATAAGTACAATGAAATGTATAAAAATCTACCTACACTGATATTTCATACTGTTTATAATTAAAGATAAGATAGAAATATAATATACAGTCTTGTACCTGTAACAATTATGATAATCGTAACAAGCACGCAATTGTCCGAACCTTCTAATTTTTTTACCGTTGTATCTTTCGGAAAGAATTTTCCTGAAAATAAAGATACGGTCCATATATACGCTTGTATAACAAATACTTTGAGTCAGAACGGTGCACGGCAACGCTCGCTGGAGATAACTATGAGTGCCATGGGAATATACCGAGGAAAATCAGGTAACAAGTTAGGAAGCAAGGCAGGTAGGCAGGCAGACAAATACATAGGCAGGTAAATAGGAGGGTAGCAAAGGGGAGCGAGAAGCAAGGATGACAGTTGACCTGAATAACATGACCCGTATTTGCTGCTGCCGTAGATTGCAGGATACATCTCGGCCT